>CM046458.1:32768907-33368907 GCA_025506515.1 Flaveria trinervia | reverse complement strand
GTAACTGGAGCTCATTCTTCTTAATGTCTTCAAGCTTCTTATATAATAACCCCTTTTTGATCATCTTGTTTTCCAGTAAGGCTTGAGGGGTCATTTTTGATTGATGAGCCTTCTTGAATTCATCGATTATTTCCCATGGTGAGACTACAATGGCCAACATGATGTAGAGTCTATTGTTTTTCTAACCTGACCATTGTATCTATGTGGAATGGATCTTTTGTGGATTCTAGAACTCACCTTGGGGTCTGGCCATACTCTCACTCTCTCCTTCTGATACTGAAATGTGTGTCTGAGAGTGTACAGCCTCTGAGCATGCCCTTTCATGGCTTGTATAGATGATGACTGAGGAAATTCCTTGTCAACCATCTTCAGTAGTTGCTCATCGTGCTGCTTCTGCTGTTCTTCATCTTCTATCTTGACTCTAACCGTTTCCCTTTGTGAGTCAGGTGTGATCATGAGTTGACTCCTGGTTCTGGTAGCTTTAGAACAACAGAGAGTGGCAGACTATCATCTTCATCCTCTTCTTCTTCATCTTCTTCTATCCTCAGCACCCTTCTCCTCCTTCTAGGTGCATCACTGGATGATGGTTGGGTTGGTTTTTGTGGTAAAGGAATTGGTTTTGAAGGTTGAGGATGTTTGGATTTGGTTTTGAGATTGGTTTAGAGATTTGAGGGGTAGGCTATTTTGAGTGGGTGATTGGGAAGGTTGTTCAAGCATTTTGGTTGTGAGTTTGGCTTTTGTGAGTCTTGCCATTTCAAACCTTTTTCCAGCCCCAGCCTCATCAAGTGCTTCAATGATTATCCCCTTATGAAATTGCTCAGACAAACAGATTCTGGTGGCTATAGCCAGAATGCTGACTCTGGTCCATGAACGAATCTCCATCAGTGATCTTCCTAAGTATTTGGCTATGAATCGAATCATGATCTCCAATCTCTCTTTCTCCAGCACATTGTACCCAGCCCATCTGTTTTGAATTTCCTCTACTTCCAACCTCCTGATCTCACTGTCTAGTGTGGCTGTATCAAAGCCTTGCTTGAAGAGTTGCTCAATGATTTTATCCATGGATCGGTTGTGTGTTTCATCTGCATCTTTTACCAGCTCTTCCAAGGATTTTCTTCAGCATTCGTTTGAAAAACTTTAAGATTGTGGAATGCAGCATAGGCTAAAAAACAATCTGATTGCCTCTAGTCTGGCTACAGGGGCAAAGGTTTCATCATAGTCAATACCTTCTTCTTGTGAAAACCCCTGTACAACCAGTCTAGCCTTGTTCTTAACAATAAGCCCATTTTCATCAGTTTGTTCCTAAACACCCATTTAGTGCCTATTGCACACTTACCTGGGGGAAGAGGAACCAGTTCCCACACTTGTTATTTCTTGAACTGAAGTAGCTCAAGCTGAATGGCTTCAACCCATCCATTGTCTCTCAAAGCAACATGGTAGTTCTTTGGCTCTAGCTAACTGATGAAGAGAGCATAGAAGCAGAAGTTAGACAATTGACTTCTTGTTGAAACACCAGCATTGATATCACCAATAATCTGAGACATTGGGTGATTCTTCAGTTCTTGATAAACAATAAGATCTGTGCAAGTGTTTGTAGGACCTTCAGCAGCAACAGATGTTGATGCAGACTCTTGAAACCAAGAATTAGATGGTAACTCAAAAGATGTAGAGGAATCAGAGATCTCATCAGCATTGTTGTGGATGGAACTGCTGAAGCTACAGGAACATCAAATTTAGCAGACACAGGCAGTTGGTCACTAAACTTGAATAGGTGAGTATTGATATTATCATCATCATCATCAATACCACCAGGTGGAAGACATGCTGCAGAAGATGATTATCCACATGATCTGCAACAGCTGGAGGTTGATAAGAAACATATTGCAGTATGTCCAAATCAAACAACTCCACAGGGTTTTGTGGAATCTTGTCAATAGGAGATTCATTAAACTTCACATGCAAAGTCTCTTCAACTATCTTTGTTCTGCAGTTGAAGACTCTGTATGCCTTGCAAGTAGATGAATAACCAACAAAATACCCTGCATCCACTTAGGATCAAATTTTTGGAGTTGATCCTTTGTGTTGAGAATAAAAACAGGGACACCCAAATGCTTTGAAAAATGAAATTAGAGGAGCCAAGTGATGGAGAACTTCATATGGAGTCTTCATCAACCTCTGATTTACTAAGACTCTATTCTGCACATAGCAAGCTGTGTTAACAGCTTCAGCCAAAAGGTCAGTGGCAAACCAGAGTCAGCCAGCATGGACCTTGCAGCTTCAATTAGGGTCCTGTTTTTCTCTCCACTACTCCATTTTGTTCTGGAGTCCGTGGTATGCTAAACTACCTTTTGATTCCCTTTGAAAGATAGAAGTCATCAAGTGTATGGTTTCTGAATTCAGTTCCATTGTCACTCCTAATACACTTGACTGGAAGGGAATACTGCTTCTCAACATACAACACAAAGTGAATAATCTTCTGAGCAACCTCATCCTTTGAATGTAGAAAGAAAGTCCATACAAATCTGAAGTAATCATCCATAATTACCAGACAGTATTTCTTCTTTGCCATGCTCATCACTCTCACAGGACCAAATAGATCCATATGCAGTAATTGCAAGCAGGCAGTGGACTTAGGCTCTTCAATAGGAGGGAATGAGACTTTGTGTTGTTTTCCTTTTAAACAAGCAGTGAGGTTTCATCACAGTGGAACTCCTTTATTGGTAAGCCTCTAACTAAACTATTGTGGATAAGTGATTCATGTTTTTGAAATTAACATGACCCAGCCTTCTGTGCCATAGTTTAGATCTTGAGAAGAGGCTTTGGAAAATAGACAAGGATTGCCTCTGAGATCTATTTTCTTGGAAAGATCTAAGGCATACACTCTTCCTGTCCTGTTGGCTCTCAGGAGAGTGTGATCATCCAACACCTTATCAATCAAATGCAGAACTTTGGATGACAGAATCCTACAGTTCTGACTGGTGAAAAGAGCAACATGGCCTTTATCACACATTTGACTGACACTCAAGAGATTGTACTTGAGATTTTCCACATGATTAACATCATCAAACTTTATTTCTCCATTAGAGACAAAGCCGTTGCCAATGATGTAACCCCTAGCATCATTGCCAAAAGAAACAAACCCCTTCTTTCCTTGAGAGTAGTCATGAAGAAGAGAGCTGTTCCAGTCATGTGCATAGATCCCCCACTGTCTACATACCAGATGCTACTTTGGCATGTTGAAGAACCTGCAATAATAAACAATCAGTTAGTTTTGGAGACCCAAACCTTTTGGTTTTGGGCCTGGTCTCATCAACAGATGGTAAACTAACAGGTTTGTTGGAAACAACAGCCTGAGAGGAAGAAGATGGTGAATAAGAGGAATCTTTGGCTTGGACCTCCTTTTCTGTGGTTCAACATAGGAGCATCTAATTGGTTAACTCTTCCCAATAGATGTTGAACCATCATAACCAGCTGTGTGTCTGATTTTGTGATAAAGCTTTCAGCTCATCAGACACATTGCCAGTGGAGTTTGATAAGTTCCTATGTTGCACCTTCTTCTTCTGAGCAATCTCAGCTGTTACCTGTTTAACCCCTTCCTTTTTGGATTTCTTTATGGACTTAAGGGTTACAGGATTTGATGTTGCTGATACAAATGTGGTCTCAAACTCAGTTTTCATTTTAACCATTTTCTCTTAATTTCCTCTTTATGTTTGAGTTTGGATCCTCTTTTGTACCAGCAATCATCTGTAAGATGATTGAACAACCCACATACTTTACATGGTTTCTTCTTCATCTTATGT
Organism: Flaveria trinervia; assembly: GCA_025506515.1. NCBI lineage: Eukaryota > Viridiplantae > Streptophyta > Magnoliopsida > Asterales > Asteraceae > Flaveria > Flaveria trinervia. The sequence continues at coordinate 33,365,107 of CM046458.1, read as the reverse complement.
TGATCATCAACTAAAGAGGTGAAGCAACTGAAGACTTGCTCTTCAGGGCTTTGGAAGCATTGTTTGCTTTCTTGACTTCCTCTTTAGTAGTCTTCAAACTCTTTCTACTGACAGTTTTCTTCTTTTCAGTACTGGCAGTAGTTGGAGTTTGAACTTCAGGTGTTAAATCTTGCTCTCTAGTCCTTTCAGGACTTTCAGAATTAACTCCTGAGTTGATCAACTCATTGATCATGTGAGTGTTAGCAGTGGAACCATCAACATCAGCTGATAGGTTTAGAGAGGGCTTAGTGCTGACTTCTACTTCTGATAGTGCTGAATCAGAAAGTAGATCACATGAGGAAATGGATTGGTTATTACTCTCACCATCAGATTCTACCTCTGCTCTGGGAGTAAAATCTGTAGGTGGAGCAGTGTGATTGTAACCAATGCCAAACTTCACATTGGAAGCAGATTGCTTACTAAGAAGCATTTCAAAACCTTTGCATGATTGTACCCATCGATCACACTCCACTTGGGTGACTGCAAGGGTTTCTTTGAGATCTTTGTACTTCTCTAGAAGCACCTCTTCCCTAGCCTTATAATCTGTGATTTGGCATTTAAGTTTGTAAATCTCATCATTCTTTTCATTAAGCACAGACTCAAATTCAGCTTTTCTTGTGGAAATTGTTTGTTCTAGCTTAATGTTCTTGTTAATCAAAGCTACATTTGCTTCTCTAATAGATGCAAATGTTGCTATGCATGTTTCAGTTGATAATTTGGCTTTTGCCTCAGAGGATACCTGTGATACCTTTGGTGTAGAGGCATTAGTGGATGAAGTATAGCATAATCCAAAGCCATAAGAGCTAGATTTCCAAAGGGACTTTCACCACCATGTTGACCAGCACCTGAGAACAGTTGTTCATGACCAGACAAGTCATCTGGTAAACTGCTCCAGTCAACAACTCCTGGGGTGAAGAAGCTGTGTTGTTGAGGTTGAGTTTGTTGATGAGATTGGGAAGGTTGTGGTTCAGGCAATGCTTGTGGTTGTTGTGCAATTGGAGCTTGAACAGGATTTGGTTGAGGCATATAATAGCAGGGATAAGGATATGACATTTGACCCTGGGGACAAAGTATGCAGGAGACTAGGATGTGAATGATGACCAGAACCAGCAGGATGTTGCCCTCTGTTTTGTGGACTAGTACTAGGAAAAGTCACAAAGGGTGCAGAAGAGTTAGATCCAGTTGATCTACACTCTCTTGCAAAGTGTCCCAGCCTTTGGCATTTGTGACACCTCAACTTACTCTTGTCAAAACCAACTTTGGTTTTGCCAGAGAGTCCAGGAAATTTCCTGCCAGTTCTCTTATAGAACTTCTGAGATCTGATATTAATCAATGCCATTTGGCTCAGAATATCCATCTCTTCTAGATCATCATCAGCTATTCCTTTCAAATCATCCATGATGAAGCATAGATTGTCACTATTACTGCCAGAATGACTCTCAATACCAACAAATGCATGATCAGAACTATTTGAAGAGAAATCAATATGCTCATCAAAATTGCTTTCAGATGCAGCATATTTTGACTCATGACCAACCAAGGCAGTATTCCCTGGTACAAAGTCATCAGTGAGCTTTCCTGATGAGGACAGTTTCCTCTTCTGCTCTATCTCTCTTTCAAAATGTAAGCAGTTCCCATGAAGTTGGGTGAGAGATAGGCTATCCAGATTTGCACTGGAGCGTAGGACAATAGTGTATGTGTCCCATCTCTCAGGCAGTGATCTGAGGAACTGTTATTCATCTGGCTATTGGTGTATTCCTGTTTAACCATTTTCAGCTCAGAGATCAAGCAGGAAAAACGCTCAAACTGTTGAGTCAGTGTCTCACCCTTTCTATGAGAGAATGTCTCATACTGTTGGGCAAGGATTTCTCTGTTGTTTGCTAAGACCTCATCTGTGCCACCGAATTGTTCCTTCAGGGCATTCCAGAGATCATGAGCAGTTTCATGATGCATAAGCCTGAATAGATTTCATTAGGCAGTGCCATGGCCAGAATTCCATGGGTTTTAGCATCAATTTCAAACAGTTTTCGATCTTCATCAGAGTATTGTTCCTTCTTCTTTGGAACCATTTGATTGGTTTCCGGACTGTTCACCATAGGCTTATGTGGTCCATGTACCACAGATGTCCAACAACCTGAACTGTTAACAGACATGTGATGAAGCATTCTTCGCTGCCATATGTTATACTCGGTCCTAACCAGCATCGGGGGCTTGGTTGAGGAACCGGTATTGTGAGGATCATTAGAAGGAGTATTCATCTCAGATTCAATCAAATTCAATTAAGCTATAACAGATTTAGAACAAAACACAACAACCAATTGAACCAAGAGAGATCTCAGAATAAATGAACGAAAGCTTCAGAAATTCAATAATCTATAACCAGTTCTTTGCAAAATGCTAATTCAATTAAACATAGATATCGATTAGCAGTTTCAATGATTAATTGTTAGATCAATCAATGATTAACCTGCTCTGATACCACTTATTAGGATCAGTGATCTACGTTTGATTGATTAGAGAGTATAGCAGCGGAATTCTAACAATGAATTAGCCAATTCACAAGAACGAAAAGATATTCAATGAAGAACAAAAACGGTTATAGATAGAGAGAATTATGCAGATATATTTCATTCAATATTTGCTTTCGTGGTAACGGAATGTCACACTTACAATTAGGTCGACACCTCTTATACAAGAGATGTGACGTCTGCTGATGTCACTTGATAGTGACATCTAACAGAATTATTCCAACTGAAACACAACTACTGAAGATGTCAAAACAGCTGACATCTTCTTACAAAAATACTAAGTGTTATCAGTTACTACAACTACTGAAAAACATAAACTACTGACACTACAACGACTGAAGAACAAGCTCTTCAGTCGTTTTAAAAAACTATTGAAAGTAAAAACATAAACTACTGATATCACAACTACTGAAGAAGTACTCTTCAGCTGTTGTGACAAACTACTGAAACTTTAGTACTTGGTCTTCAGACTTGAACTTCAGACGTTTCATCTGCTGATGACTTCAGTAGATGTCATCAGCTGATGTCTTCAGTCTTTGTCTTCAGACTTTGTACACCAGTTGTTGATCTTCAGCACTTGTAAGTCTTCAGCTGTTGTACTTCAGTACTTTGGTCTTCAGCTTCAGCACTTGTGTTCTTCAGCTGTTCAGCTTCAGCACTTGTGTTCTTCAGCTGTTGAGCTTCAGCACTTTAGTCTTCAGCTGTTGAAGTCTTCAGTACTTGATCTTCAGCTGTTGAAGTCTTCAGCACTTGTCGAACTGCTGATGAAGCCTTCAGCAGTTGTTGTGATATCATGTGGGACTTAGAGTTTTCTGATCTTGGCTCATTGGTTCTTTTGGTCCAACAAAAAGTTTTATTAAAAGTGAACCATAGGGTACCTTGTATTTGATAGCATGCAAATATAGGTACATAGAGTTTTCTAAACTAAGATTATGAAAACTTAAATTCCTTTTATAAACAAGTTTAACACCATCCTTTTGCACAACACTTGAGTCATTTGGAAACTCTTAATGGGATAAAGGTCACCTAACCATTTTGAGGGAACTTGTGATTTGAGGTGGGGATACCATATTTGTAGGATAAGGTCACCTAACCACTTATGTTGGAAAACTCACATGTGTGTGCAAGTAGGGTAACTTGATTTGCAAACCATGTTAAATGGATCACCTACAATATGGTTTACAAGGTGTTGATGGGATTAACATGCCGACTATACATATGATGTTTTAAAGTCACTCCCATACCCTAGAAGTTGCAAAGGGTTGCAATTGTCAAAATGTTGACTACCTTGTTAATTTAAATAATGGGATAAAGGTCACCTAACCATATTTAAATGTATCATTGGATTCTAGATTTTAAAATTGTGTAAGACACTTAAAAGGGGTTTTAATTATTTTAAAAAAATGAACAATATCGAAATTACTAAAATTGAATGTTGTTATATTTTGTAGATGGCCACCAACAACAATAATGATAACAATGAAATCCCGTCCGCTCACTCAATGTCACTAAGGACCATTCTCCAAAAGGAGCGTCTAAACCATAACAACTTATTGATGGTTTTGAAACTTGAGAATTGTTCTCAAGAAAGAGAAACGATCATACATATTAGACGATCCGATTCCCGATCAACCTAGTGAGGATGATGAGGAGGCCTACAATAATTGGGTGAAATACACTGAGGACTCGGTCCAAGTGTCTTGCCTTATGTTGGCAAGTATGACTCCAGATCTCCAAAAGGAGTATGAACATCATGGAGCATATGACATGATAAACCAATTGAAGGAAACGTTCCAACAACAAGCACGGGTTGAGCGCTTCAAAACGGTTCGAGCACTCCATGCGTGTCGTATGTGTTGAATTCTTTATTCCCAAGACACATAGAACATTGATGTGGTTAGTACGTTATGATCCAAGTCGGGTCATACCCAATAACAAGCTTAGCAAACACCAATGAATATTTAATTGATGATATGATCATACAATTAAATATTTACACCAATTTAGATAATGGTTTTCTAAATAAATTGTATGTGAGAAAGAACAACTTATATGGATATTTTGTTCATGGATATTATTTATAATGTTATTTAAGTTGGTTAAATAACATAAAATAATAATAGTGTGTTTAAGTTTTATAATTAAGAGGTTAATTATACAACTTATATTGTAACTAGTTCCTTTTAGTGGGTGTTTTAAAATGGGGGGAAACCCATTTCAAAACATGAATTTTGGCCGCCCTCTAAGGGCATTATGGGTCATTTTGTTGTCTTGAAACAACACACATTTAGAACTAGACACACTCTCCCATTTCTTCTTCTCTCTCATACATGCAAGAAGGGTTTTCTTCTCTCATCTTAGAAGAAAGACAAGGCTGAAAAAGGGTGTTTCAGCAGCCTCTTCTTGCGATTTGGTGTGGAAATCCTAACAAAAATGTGTTCTTGCTATAGAGCTTGGGGGATGCACACTTGAGAGGACCTCCTTTGGTGTCTTAGTCGTTTTCTTGAAGTACATCCTCTTCAATCTCGCCCCTTTTTGCTGCTGAAAGGTAGTTTATGGCAGCCTCTTTATGGTTGTCCATAATGTATGTTTGTGTTTACATAGCTAGTCTTATTCACATGTAAAAGGTCCTTTGTTCTTGGGTTTGTTTATAACTTTGTAATATCAAGATGAACCCGGATTTTTCAGTTCATTAACAAAGTTATAAAGCTTGTTTCCGTTGCGTTTTCACAAAGTTTAAATGGTTAAACTATGAATCTTGTTCTAACAAACCCTAACATTGGCATCTAGAGCCGGTTATGTGGATAACTAGCTTGTTTTGTCCTTGTTATATTTTGTTTTATAGGACTTTGAAACCCCTTTTAGGGGCTGCTATGTTCATGTTTTATGAATCCCCAACTTTCAAAGTTATATCGCACATGCTTGTGATTAAACTTTGAAAGACATGTATGTTATATTTGTTGTTTGTTTGGGCAAGACAAAACCCGAAATTTCAGTTTGTGTTGGCTGAAATTTCGTGGGTTTTAAGTGAGGATTCATTGTTGATTTGGATGATATGATCATTGTTTATTATGGTGCATAACCTAGCCTTTGACCTTGTGTTATTTGGATGTTTATTATGGTTGTATTTTTCATTCAATTGGTTTGTATAATCTTTTATTTGTGCTTGGTTTAAAGTGTAATTTATTTATTATTAGGCTGTAATAATAGATTAGGTACTTTTCTTTTTACTAGAAATCTTGTATTAGGATATAATATCTTGTAATATGAAGATGTACGTGTTAGAAGCACAAAGGAAAGACACAAGAAATATGGAGCATTTGGATGCGGTTTCAAGTGGGAGGTTCATGGAACTTTTGTGATGTGTTTTGTCCCTTAGGAATGTCCTATGGTCCACACTTGTGATGGAAAACAAGTGTGGCCACTTTAGATGCTATGGTTATGCACTTACATTTGGTTGATTCATGGTTGTTTGATTATGGTATTGTGGTAGATGACTTTACATATGATGTTTGCTTAACTATCCTTTCAATGATCATAACAAACTATCTAAATGGGCTTTAATCATTAAAAGGTAATAAAAGGTTATTAAAATTGTTTAATGATTTCAAAGATTAAAAGGGGTTTTAATCAATGTACCATAAGGTATCTTGTTTTGAAAACATACAAATATGTATACATAATGTTTTCTAAACTTGTATTATATATCTCTATACCCTTTTAAAAAAATAAGATCAACACCGTCCTTTTACACAACACTTGAATCGCTTGGGAACTCTTAGTGGGATAAAGGTCACCTAACCATTTTGAGGGAACTTGTGACTTGAGGTGAGAATGCCATATTCGTGGGATAAAGGTCACCTAACTGCTTATTTTGGCAAACTCACACGTGTGTGTAAGTAGGATGTCTTGATTTGCAAACCATGTCAAATGGATCACCTACGATATGGTTTCCAAATGGTGTTGATGGGATTAACATGCCGACTTTACATATGATGTTTCAAGTCGATCCCATACCTCTAGAAGTTGCAAATGGTTGCAATCGTCAATCGTTGACCACCTTGTTAATTCAATCGTGGGATAAAGGTCACCTAACTACTATTTAAATGTAATGTTGAGTTCTAGATTTTAATATGAAAATGACCTTAAAAGGTATTAATTATTAAAACAACAATATCAAAAGTACTAAAATTGATCTTTTGTTAAATTTTGTAGATGGCCACCAATAATTATGATAATCATGATAATTCATCCACGTCCGCCCAATCTTTACGAGCGATTCTCCAAAAGGAACGTCTAAATCATAACAATTTTATCGATTGGTATCGAAACTTGAGAATTGTTCTCAACCAAGAGAAACGATCATATGTTTTAGACGACCCTGTCCCCGATCAACCTAGTGAGGATGATGAGGAGGCCTATAATGATTGGATAAAGTACACTGAGGACTCTGTCCAAGTGTCTTGCCTTATGTTGGCAAGCATGACTCCGGATCTCCAAAAGGAGTATGAGCATCACAGAGCTTATGACATGATAACCCAATTGAAGGAAACGTTCCAACAGCAAGCGAGGGTTGAGCTCTTCGAAACGATTCAAGCGCTCCATGCATGTCGTATGGACGACAACCAATCAGTTTCACCTTATGTACTTAAGATAAAAAGTCACATTGATCGCCTCGAAAGGCTAAACTGTCCCGTCTCAACAGAATTGGCCACGGATTTGATCCTCAATGGCCTTACCAAAAGGTTTGAGACGTTCGTGTTGAACTACAACATGAATGCTTGGGACAAAAGCATTGGTGAGCTTCACTCTATGCTCAAAACAACCGAGGCGGCCATGGGTAAAAGGGTTTTACCCGTTCTCACCATCCATGAAGGTGGGAACAAGAAAAGGCCTCATCCCACACCCAAGGCAAGGGTTGCCAAGGTAAGGGACCCGTAATGGGAAAGGGAAAGGGGTGGAAAGGGTGCCACCCAAAGCACAGGAGAAGAGGCAAAAGGTTGCTTCTAATGACCCATGCTTCGAGTGTATGGAGATTGGACACTGGGCAAGAAATTGTCCTGTCCATCTACAAGAGTTGAAAGCAAAGAGGGATGCTGGGCAGACTCAGGTACTATATACATGATCCATATTGATTTAAACTTAATATCCTCTAACACATGGGTATTAGATACCGGATGTGGAACTCACATTTGCAATTTGTTGCAGGGGTTCAAAAGAAGTAGCAACTTCAACAAAGGGGATGTTAGCCTCTATATGGGCAATGGAGCTAAAGTTCAAGTTGAAGCCCGTGGTGACTACATCATGAAACTTCCAAATGGTTTGGAAGTAATTTTGTACAATGTTTTATATGCTCCTAGTTTAACTAGGAACATTATTTTCGTAGCCCTATTAAAACATTTTGGATATGTATTATCATTTATTGAAAATGAAATCCATGTTACTTTGAATGACATGTTTTACTTTAAAGCTATTCCCATCAATGGTATCTATGAATTGGTTCGTGAAAATACATTGAATGATAGCTTATTGTACCAAACTAGTACCAAGAAACTCAAATCGGATTTGAGTAATACTTATCTTTGGCATTGCCGTCTTGGTCATATAAACAAGAAAAGAATACAAACATTACAAAAGAATGGTCTTTTAAAAACAAATGAATGTGATTCATTTGATGTATGTGAGTCTTGTTTACAAGGTAAAATGACCAAGGAACCTTTTAGTGGGAAAGCCGAAAGGGCAAAGGATTTATTAGGTATCATACATTCGGATGTATGTGGTCCTTTTAAACCTATGACAAGGTACAATGAAAGATACTTCATTACCTTACTGACGACTATAGTCGATATGGGTATGTGTACTTGTTAAGACACAAGATGAAGCTTTTGAAATGTTCAAGATCTTTCAAAATGAAGTACAAAATCAACTCAATAAGTCAATTAAAATTCTCCGCACCGATAGAGGAGGTGAATACCTGAATGATGCTTTTAAGGACCATCTTAGAAGTTGTGGGATTGTCTCACAACTATCTCCACCGAGAACACCACAACATAATGGCGTGTCCCGAGCGGAGAAATCGAACTCTATTGGATATGGTTCGATCTATGATGGCTAGAAGCTCATTACCTATATCATTTTGGGGTTTTTCTCTGCTCTCTGCGGCCCGTATTTTGAATATGACCCCAACCAAGAAAGTTGAAAGGACACCTTATGAAATATGGCATGGAAGGGTTCCATCATTTTCATATTTGAGGGTGGGGAGTGTGATGCTTATGTGAAGACTCCGACCTCGAACAAGTTAGAAAGCCGCTCCACTAAGTGTATCTTTATTGGATATCCAAGAGATTCTATGGGATATTATTTCTATGATCCAATACAACAAAAGGAGTTTGTTGCCAAAAAGGGTGAGTTCTTGGAAACCAATTCCTTATGGAAGGAATTGGTAGTAGAACTGTGGATCTTGAAGAGGATCAAGAACCGCAACTCGACACACGTTTGGTTGACACTAGCACTCAACATGAGGATGTTGAAAGTGATCAAATAGTTGCTCAATGCACAGAAAACGTTCGCAGATCTGGTAGAACTAGTAATCCACCTTAAGATATGGATTTTTCACTGATAGATGCTATGTGATAGATTGGATGAACCAATCACATACCATGATGCATTGTCCAATTCGGATTGTGACAAATGGCTTGAAGCCATGAACGTTGAGATGCAATCCATGTATGACAATCAAGTATGGGACTTAGTTATACCACCTCTTAACACCAAAGTAATTGGATGTAAGTGGGTTTTCAAAAGGAAAACCAATATGCATGGAAACCTGGATACTTATAAAGCAAGACTTGTAGCGAAAGGTTTCACTCAAACTCAAGGGGTTGATTATGATGAAACTTTCTCACCTGTTGCAATGCTAAAATCTATTAGGATATTGTTTGCCATAGCTGCTTATTATTATTATGAGATTTGGCAAATGGATGTCAAAACGGCTTTCCTAAATGGATATCTTGAGGAAGATGTCTATATGGTTCAACCTGAAGGCTTTGTCGATCTAAAACATCCTAACAAAGTATGCAAGTTAAAAAAGTCAATCTATGGATTGAAACAAGCATCGAGAAGTTGGAATCACTGTTTTGATGAAGAAGTAATTAAATTTGGATTCATCAAGAACGCTGATGAAGCTTGTGTATATAAGAAAGCTTGTGGGAGCATCATCAGTTTCCTAGTATTGTATGTTGATGACATACTACTATTTGGAAATGACATTCCAACCTTGGAGGGTGTAAAGACCTGGCTTGGAAGTTGTTTTTCCATCAAGGATCTTGGTGAGGCCGCCTATATTCTGGGAATAAAGATCTATAGGGATAGATCAAGGCGGTTGATTGGTTTAAATCAAAGTGCATACATTGATAAAATCTTGAAAAGATTCAAGATGGAGAACTCTAAGAAAGGTACGGTACCTATTCAAAGAGGAACGATATTGAGTACGACTCAATGTCCAAGCTCAATGGATGAGCAAGATAAAATGAAGGGAATCCCATACGCATCTGCTATTGGATCCATCATGTATGCAATGATATGCACTCGGCCGGACGTTTCATGCACCTTAAGCATGACAAGCCGTTACCAGCAAAATCCTGGAAGCAGTCATTGGATGGCTGTTAAGAACATATTTAAGTACCTAAGGAGGACTAAAGATATGTTTCTAATTTATGGATCTGGTGATGAGGAACTCGTTGTAAATGGTTACACGGATGCGAGTTTCCAAACCGATCGTGATGATTCACGATCACAATCTGGATATATTTTCATTCTGAATGGAGGAGCCGTCTCTTGGAGGAGCTCTAAACAGGATGTGGTGGCTTTATCAACTACAGAATCAGAATACGTCACCGCCTCATTGGCAGCTCAAGAAGCTGCATGGTTGAAGAAATTCATTGCCGATCTAGGGGTTGTCCCTTCCATTCAGGACCCCCTAGAGATCTTTTGTGATAACGACGGTGCGATTGCTCAAATCAAGGAACCTCATGCTCATCAAAAGACTAGGCACATTGAGCGAAGATTCAACTACATATGAGATGAAGTTGAGAAAGGAAAGATATGTATTCGCTAAGTTCACATAGATCAAAATATTGCGGATCCTCTTACGAAGCTCCTAGAAAAGGCAAAGCATGAAGGTCATACCTGTGCCATGGGACTTCGATATTCTAGTGATTGGATATGATCTGTGATTTCGTATTTGGATATTTGGAACTCTCTTACTACTTGAATAAAAGTATTTGGTTGTAATATTTCAATAAATGTTCCAATTTAGCATGTTTAATCCATGGGTAAATTGTTTACTCTAAATGTCTGTAGTCATTCATACTTGTGGGAACAAGTATGAGGGTAAGATTATTATGAATTTGGATTGGTGGATATTCATAAGGAATGAATATAGAGCAAATGGTTGCTGCCAAAGTTCATAGATATTTGTGGGATACAAATATTGGACTGACCCGCATCTCAAATTTTAATACATGGAATCTTCTTTTTACATTGATCATAAGTAAATTTGAGTAAAGGCGAATATCATTTGGTATCCTCAGACCTGAGATACATACTGGGTTTTGATATTCACCAAGTGTTATACTTTGAGCTAGTTCTTCACTGCCCTGAAATAATGGACAGTACGTAAGGCTATGTTCAGACGTGACAGGAAGTGTTTGTGAGAAACGTATGTATTCAAGATGGAATTTCTATCGTCTCCTACTACCCAAGACCCAACGGAATCTTCACAACCTCATCCACCATCAAACCCTTGAAGTACATAGGTTGTATAATCCTTTAGGGGAGTATTATTGGACTGTAAAAGGATCATACATGCCAATTCAAGTGGTGGTTTGATGGTTGTTCTGCTGAAAATTCCACAAGTCCAAGAACCAATGAGGATGAAGAAACTACATCAAAAGAAGAAGATGAGTGTCGATTATCCGTATTTGTGTATGCGGATGACCATAGAACAAATGCTGACAAGGATTTGTACATCCGCATTAACTAATGTGGATGCTTAGCAACAAATACACCATGTGTTTGTTCATCCGCATTTGTCAATGTTGATGACCAAACACCAATGTGATAGAAGAATCAAGAAATGTTGATGAAGACTAACATATCCACATTAACTAATGCGGATGAACAAAAGAAATGTTGATAAAGACTTTTGGTACTTAAACTAGTTTATAGTTTAGGGGTAGTTTAGTGTTTTTGTTAAGGCATCTTGTCAGCCTATAAATAGAATAGAAAACCCTACTGTTGGGATGACTAGACTTGGTAATTAATAAAATGTTCAATAGTCTTTTGTTTCAGAGGTGTCTAGTTACTATTTTTGCTAAAAACCCTAGCATTCATTGTAACTTTACACAACAATTAATACAAAATCATTTATGAGTATTTCATGCATTCAATGATCTGTGTTTATATGATTCCGCAATATATTCACTGACTCAATCATCATATTCGACCCTAGTTGATTCACATCAACTGAGAATATCATTCTCACACTTAGTCATAAGGCTGAAGCAACCAAAGTCTTTCTGCATGCATGTTGCACAAGTATTGAAGAAGAATGCTTCGGAAGTTTCACACATGCAACAGATATATTCTAAGTGTAAAATCTTCTGAAGCCAAGACCAATATCTTCCGAAGCCAAAGATGAAGTCTTCCGAAGCTTCAAAGATAAAGTCTTCCGAAGCTCCACACTTGAAGATAGATTTCTTCCGAAGACTTTTAGCAACATGCTTTATCTGATGTACTTTTCCATAAAATTGGACCCCTTTCCACTGCAACTTTGTAAAGTCACCAACTTACATGAGTTGGTGAAAAGGTCCATGCTTTTAGACATTGAGGTCTTGAGTCTGTAACTTTCGACTTCATGTACTTTATCTTATTTGTAATAGATAAGGATGTGAGCTATGGCATGTCATAGTCACTAGTCAAAAGGAAATCTGCCTTTTGACTCTACAATTGATTTTGTTTTGTGTCTAGTTAATTGTATCCAGCTGGCTTTCATAGTATGACCGGCTGTAGGATGTAGTATAAGTATCTCATGTTCTTGTATCTTTCCTTTATGTTTTGTAACACTTGTTATAGAACATTGAGAAAGCAATATACTACAATCTTGAAAACCATACTCTTGTGTACTCTGCTCTTGTGTTCTGTCTCATAATTACTTGTGTTCTTAGTGTCTTTACTTGTGGTTAACCCAGTTCACTTTTTGATAAAGTTTAGTTACTCTCATCTTTGTGTTGTTGTGTTGTATTTGACCACCCTTCACCGATCTTGCATTTGGTATCAGAGCTTTCCAGGCTCTTGATATAAACCATCTTAAGATCCCTCACACACACAAATACTCAACTTTTCAAATGGCAGTCATTTCCAAGACTTATATGTAAACTAAAACCATGAAGAAGTCCCCACTAATCACTCTTCATGACTTTGATCCTGGTGCTTAAGAATGGAAGGTTTCATCAGGTCTCTATACTCAAGAATATGGGAGTCTGTTGAGAATGGACCTTACATACCAAGCACCCCATATGCTACTGGTGCTGGTATGATCCCCAAGGCTATGGAAAACTACTCTGATGAAGACAGGAAGAGAGTAAAGATTGATAGAAAATCCATGATAACCCTTCAGACTGCTCTTCCAAACTTTGTATATAGAGGTTTCAAAAAATGCAAAACAGCTAAACAGCTGTGGGATGCATTGAAGTTGATGTATGAGGGTTCCTCTGAAGCTAAGGAGAACAAGAAGGATCTCCTGAAGCAGCAGTTTGAAAACTTCACCTTCAAAACAGGTGAAACCATGACTCAGTAATACTTCAGGTATGTTGAGATTGGGGATACCCTTGTGGATGGAGGAGTTCCTCTTAAGAACAGGGACATTGTAAGGAAGTTCATGTCCTCACTTCCTAGGCAGTGGACACACTACTATATGGTGATCAAGAGGACTGAAAATCTCAAAACTCTCACTCTGACAGAGTTATAGTGGCTACCAGATGGAGATGAACATGCAAGGTTCATCTGGCAACTCCAACAATCAAATGAGTTCAGCCCTACATGTGGTTGAAAGGGATATCATAGAACCCCAACATCATCTCACATGCTACCCTAACAACTCACCTAAGGGTCCTTTAATCACCTTCCTAGAGACACCAAGGGAGAACTACACTCAAGGATGCCATTCCAAGAGACAAGTTCTTCTCAAGCTTTTGTCTTCTAATGAAAGTTGTGGTAGTTTTCTATTCGCCCTTAAAGACCTGGACTATATCCATCTAGATGATCTGGATTACATGGAGATAGTCCAGTAGATGGCTCTTCTCACTCACAGAGCCAAGAAGTTCTACAAGCAGACTGGAAGGAAGTTTCCAAGCAATGCAACAAGTGAAATGTTTGGCCTGGACAAAGGCAAAGTCAAGTGTTACAACTGTAACTTGATGGGACACTTTGCCAGGGAGTGTAACGCACCTAGAACAAATGGTGGCCAAACACAGTCCAGACCCAACTACACTGACAAAACTCCCAGAATGAGAAGCCAAGGCATCAGGCTGATGTTTCTATTGAAGATGGAGGCTTTGACATGAGCTTTCAGGTGGAATATGCTTCTCCAAACCAAGCACTAATGGCAGATCATGATGAAGCCAAGGTATTGGAACATCTCTTTACCCCTGAATGCATTACTAAAGCTAATAGATATAGGTCCTATAACTTGGAGATGAGATCTGATCTTAAGTCCTTAAACATTTTAAAAGATGATTTTAGAAAGACTGAAAATGATTATAAATTGAAGATAGAGGACTTAGAGAAAACAATTTTAGTTCAAAAACATGAGCATACCGATTTTAGGACTCAAATCAAGGATCACATAACCAAGCAGACTGAGTGCCAGGCTGAGCTTGTGATCAGCAAAGCCAGAGCAGACAAGTGTGTTCTTGAAGAAGAGACCTTCAAGAATATGATATCCTCATCCCTGCACAACAAAGTGTGCTATCAAAACAAGCAGGGATTAGGATTAAATGAGATAGCTCATCCACACACAATCTTGTCTATAAGATCACCTAGGTGTGGAACTTATGAAGATGAGCTTCCTTTCATAGATCTTTTGAGTGAAGAGGATGAAGAAGTGATAGTGAAGAATTCCTCTGAGAAGAGTGAAGAGGAGGATTCTAAGAAGGGCCACTATCCTTCTGAGGAGAAGAAGAAGACTATGATGACCAAGTCAATGAGGAAGAACTTGATCAGGAAAAGCAAAAGGAAAGCAAGGAAGGCTCAAGAGATCAAGGCTACTTTTGACTCCAAGCAGAAACATGTTTTTATCTCTGAAGGTTTTGAAGTAGTAAAGACTGAAGACATCAACCTAATCTCTCCTACTAAAAGTTCTGGTTCTTGTTCACATCATCTTAGTACCAAGAAGAAGACAGATCTGCTATGTACAACTGCTACACAGCCTGGACCATCAAACTCCAATAACAGTTCCCAGCCCAAAAGGATTGTTTCAGCATCTGCAAAGATGAAGGTGGAGAAGGGATGTGACCAAAGTCATTCTTATTCCTAGCAGAAGGCTCTTGGGAAGAATAAAATGGAGTGTGTTATGTGTGAGAGTACTGCTCATCTTGCTAAGGATTGTTCATACAATCCTAAGAGTACTCTTCACATTATCAAACCAAAGACTTCCAAGAGTTCGAAGAAGATTCAAGCTTCAGAAGGAAAATCTGTTTCCTTTGGAAGCTCGAAATCTAAGAACAAGGCAAGTGGAAAATTGCCTTCGGAAGAAAAGTTGGTCTCGGAAGAAAGGAATGCTTCCGAAGCACTGAAGTCTACTGCAGTGTCTGCAGAATCTTCCAAAGGTTCAGTCATCAAAACTTCCAAAGTATCAAAAACTTTCGAAGTGTTGAAGGTCAAGTACAAGACTCCAAAGCTGGTGTGGAAGTCTAAGAAAGACCAAGTGACTAAAAATTTTCCATCAACAATACCTCAAGATCCTCCTAGCACAACCATAGGATCTATTACTATTGCATTACCTTCTGTTTCTCTTAATAATCACAAGACAAGTAAGGCTTGGGTTTTGAAATGTAACTAATCATTTTCTTTGTGCAGGAATAGTTGAAGACAAATAAAAATGTTGGGATCATTGACAGTGGTTGTTCCAGGCACATGACAGGCAATAGGTCACTACTCCAGAACTTTGAAAGGATTGATGGAGGGCCAGTTGCCTTTGGAGGAGATGAAGGTGGTTACATTTCTAGAAGGGGCAAGGTCACAAATAGTAAGCTCAGCATTGAAAAGGTAAACTTTTTCAGGGAGCTTGGGTACAATCTTCTGAGTGTATCCTAATTTTATGATCAGATTCATAACTTGCTCTTTACTGAGCATGAGTGCACTGTTCTCAAGCCGGGGTAGTCATTCCTCAAAAGCATATTCTGCTTAGAGCCCCCATGAAATGGAACATGTACAAGATGGATTTGCAAGAAACATCTCCCTCTGGAGAAGTTTCATGCTTTCTGTCTAAAGTAAATAGTGATGAGTCTTTCCTATGGCATAAAATAACGTGCCATGTAAACTTTAAAAACATGAATAAACTGATTAACAATGATTTGGTAACTGGAATGCCAAAGAAAGAGTTTACAAGTGACGACCATTGTGTTGCATGACTGAAAGGGAAGCAACATAAGGTATCTCACAAGCCTAAGGAAGGAACTCCATCACTACTCCCTTACACTTGTTACATATGGATCTCTTTGGCCCTACCAATGTAATGAGTCTAGGAAGGAACTCTTCTTATTTGGTGATCATAGATGACTTTACAAGATTCACTTGGGTCTTTTTCCTTAGAACTAAGGATGAGACTCCTGAGATTCTGAAAATTTTCATCTTGAAGATTGAGAATCAATCTGATCACAAGGTTAAAATCATAAGATGTGATTATGGAACTGAATTCAATAACCAAATCCTTGATGCATTCTGTGATGAAAAAGGTATTACAAGACAATATAGTGCTCCGAGGACTCCTTAACAAAATGGTGTTGCTGAGAGAAGAAACAGGACACTGATTGAAGCTGCAAGAACCATGTTGTCTAACTCTAAGCTGCCCATCACCTTCTGGGTAGAGGCAGTCAACATTGCCTGCTATGTGCAAAATAGAGTTTTAGTAGTTAAGACTCATGGCAAGAATCCTAATGAACTTTGGCACAAGAGGAAACCTTTCATTAGGTTTCTTAGGTCATTGGGTTGTACTTGCACCATCTTGAATACCAAGGATCAAATTGCCAAATTTGCTGAGAAATCAGATAATGTATACTTCATTGGATACTATTCCCAAGCTAAGGCTTACAGAATATGCAATCTCAGAACTACAATTGTTGAGGAGTCGGCCAATGTGACTTTCAATGAACACACACCCTATGTGGTTGGTTCTGTTCTTGATTGGCTATTTGATCTTGATTTAGTTATCAACTGTTTTAACAAATCTTGTAAGACTGTTTCAGGATCTGCAGAAAATTTAATACAGGTGATCCTGATCCAAGATTTGAGCAGAGAAGACCTTCAAGTAACATATCTTCAGCTCCAGTTGGAACTACTTCTGCAAATGAGGTTTCTATCAGCACTGTAATGACAAATTCAGCTGATACATCTAGGATGCCTTCAAATTCTAGCTCAGAGGGTCCACAACCAAATAAAGATGCTTTAATTGTAGAAGACAATGATAGTAGTGGTGACAGTGATCAAGATTTTCTTGATGCTGATAACCACTCCATAGATGACAACATCAATGATGTCACACACTCCTTAGATCAAGTCTCTCTTGATAAGTGTGCTGATGTGGTGGGTGAAACATCTATGCCAGATCTAAATTTTTATAATTTAGATTTTTGTCAGCAACTTGCTATGATCCCTCAGCTAAGGATCCACAAGTCCCACCCCACCACAAACATCATTGGAGATGTTGTCACAGGGGTAAGAACAAGAGGACAAACCCATAAAGCAAATGTTTGTCTTCACTCTTGTTTCTTATCCCAGATAGAGCCAAAGAAAGTTGATGAGGCTCTGAACAATGGAAGTTGGGTTGAAGCTATGCAACAGAAGCTGCTTCAATTCAAAAGGCAGAAAGTATGGACCCTTTGTCCTCTTCCACATGGGAAGACTACCATTGGAACCAAATGGGTGTTTAGGAACAAGAAGGATGATAGAGGTATTATCATCAAGAATAAAGCTAAAGTAGTTGTTCAAGGGTACACACAAGAAGAAGGGATTGACTATACTGATGTCATTGCTCCTATAGCCAGACTGGAAGCTGTTAGGATATTCCTAGCATTTGCTGCATCCAAGAACTTCAAGGTCTTTCAACTTGATATGAAGTATGCTTTTCTCTATGGAGTGATTGATGAAGAGATGTATGTCAAACAGCCACCTGGTTTTGTAGATCCTGATCATCCTGATTATGTCAGCAAGCTTGACAAAGCTCTTTATGGGCTGCATCAGGCACCCAGGAAGTGGTATGAGACACTATCTGAGTATCTTTGCAAAAATGGATACAGGAGAGGTACTATAGATGGAACTCTCTTCATCAAAGGACAGGGAAATGACGTATTGCTAGTTCAAGTATATGTGGATGACATCATTTTTTGTTCAACTAATCCAAAGTTCTGCAAAGACTTTGAGAAGATGATGAAGGACAGATTTGATTTGAGTGCCATGGGCAAACTCAATTTCTTTCTGGGAATTCAAGTGAAGCAAGTTAAAGATAACATCTTCATTAGTCAGTCACAGTATGTTCAGGCACTCAAGAGGTTCAACATGACTGATTGTAAGATTGCTAAGACACCCATAGCAACAAACCACTCCTTTAGACTTGATCTTGAGGGGAAGTGTGTGGATGAACACCTTTATAGGGCTATGATTGGGTCTCTTATGTATCTTACAGCTAGCAAGCCTGATATCATGTTTGCTACATGTATTTGTGCAAGATATCAAGCCAACCCTAAGATGTCTCACCTTATCACTATCAAGAGGATTCTAAGCTACCTCAAAGGTGCTTTAACACTTGGTCAATGGTATCCTAAGAATTCTGACTTCAATCTGTATGCCTATATAGATAGTGATTGTGGTGGTTGCAACATGGCTGCAAAGTCCACATCTGGGGGATGCCAGTTTCTTGGTGGAAGGGTTGTCTCATGGCAATGTAAGAAACAATCTTGTGTCTCTACATCAACTACTGAAGTTGAATACATTGTATTGGTCCATTGATCATATAACAGTACAAATAAGATGAAGAATAGTTCAATATCCAACAAACTAACTAAAGAACATGAACAAAGATGATTGAACACAATAATAACCCATTCATGATAAGACAATGAACATCAATAATCAATAACATAAAGCATAATGATAATTCTCTGTAATATCTGCTTTGAAATGGTAACTTGCAACAATAATAATCGATTAGGGTTTTGCAAGCTTACCCAACAATGAAAAAGATCAATTATATATAAAGCAGTCATAGTTTCGCAGACAGTTTCGCTGCCAGCGAAACTGTACTGTCGAAGCTATAGTTTCGCCCGACAAAACTGTGAGTGAACTATAGTTTCGCTGGACTGCAATATTACATAAAACTAAATACATAGAAAAAGAAACTAACAAAAGACCTATTACAATCAAAAGTAAATAATCTAAACGAAGGTGAGGCCAACCTATACATGATCTTCAATACTCCCCCTAGGTTGGAACTCACCATCTTCACTCAGCTTGATTAGTCTTTTCAGCTCCAGTGACCTTTGTTGCCTTAGATTAATCTTCAGCAGCTCCTGCAACAACTTCCTTGGAAGCTTCAGCACATGATTCTCCATGGTTTCCTCCTGCATCACTAGCCCCTTCGGGATGAGCACTTGCTCGCTCAAACTGCTTGGCCAAATCTTGTATATCCATGTTTAGGTCATCTTGGGCCCTTACTCTCTCGGCTAAACTCGTCACCTCTGCCCTCACCCCTCTGATCTTGTTTGCTACATTCATAAAGAGACTTGCTTCTTTCTTCATTTCCTCACCTGCACCTGCTTTGATATGATTCTCGCAAAGTACCAGCAGGTCTTCATCATAGAAACTAAATAGTTCCATTGGATCAAAGATTTTATTCTCAGCACCATTCTTCACCCTGATGACTACCTCCCCCGTATTATTGTCATAAAACCACTTTTGAGAGCTCTGTACTCATTGGGGAAGTGGATATGCTAATCTGACCCTGTTTGCAGTCCTTGGGGGTTTCACCCTTAGTACAATTCTTCCCTTCCCAATCTCCCAATCCTTGTCTATTTTTGAATGTTTCCTCTCAACCTTCATAAAACCAAAAGACTCAAAATTATCATTTAGCCCATTCTGAATTTCTTTCTCTAGTAAAGAGGCTCGTTCACTCAGATTTGCCTTTAGTAATGGCAAAGTAGCCAGTCGCCTTAGATCCCATTTAGACAAGGTCTTGAAAGCCTTACTTTTATGCAAGTAACTAATTCCACCCCCTCTTCTTTTTTCATGAACATTTTAAGGATGGGGTTATAGCACTAACTTATGATCCGCTTATCAGCCTCTTTCCTACTCAACCCTTCCATGTGTTGGAATAGGGGAGTCAGTTCTTCAGCCTCCTTCTCCTTAACAAACCACTCATCTTTATCCATTTCAAATACATCCTCAGTAAGCTCTCCTTTCTTAGCTACATAGATCAACGGTCTCTCATCAACTTCATAGAACTCAGGTTCAGAATCATAGTCAACAAGCTGTTCATCATCCTCTTTTTCATCAACTAAACTTTTTTTCCTTCTCAACATTTTGGTCCATAGACATCTCCCTTACCACATCTTCTCCAACCAAATCCTTCTCAACATCAAGACCCATGTTTATAAACCCAGCCTCCAAAATATCCTCTTCATTCTCCCTTCTTACATCCTCATTTCTTGTTTCACAATCTACAGCATCATCAGGTGCTACACCAGACGCGCCCTCTCCTGCCTTAGATGAAGTACCCACGTTCAGGAACGGGTACTTTGATGTATCAGTCAAATCATCTAACTCAAATTGAGCTAGTTGATTAGGCAGGCCGGCTGCAGCTTTCAGTTGGCCAATCTCGTCAAACAACTTCTTCAGCAGACGGTTTTGATCCACAAGCATCTTCTTCATTCCATCTTCATTCCATCTAGCACCCTCTAATGCTATGAAGTTTTGATTCTCAAGCCCTTTGAACACACTCATGAACAATTTTATCATATCTGATTGTAAGCATCATTAGGATCACACTACTAATAAAAAATGAAACATAGTATCTATTATACAAATCGAAACCAAACCCAAACAAAAAACCACACACACGATTGACCCAAATATAATTGCACTGATTCCCAAACTCATCGAGAACATTCCACAACTAACTTCAGACACTACTAGGTCAAAAATCCATCGAATCAATAAAAACAATAATTGTTGATTCGAATAAAACTTTATTAGCCATTAGGAAAGGAAATCGGGAATAAAAAAACAACAAAATGCTCGTTTTTGCTCAAACAGAATTGACAATCAAAACACACCGGAGGAATGAAAGTAATCGGACTTTAAACAAGAAACATGCGTGAACGATAAAATCAAGCCAAATCAAAGTATCATGATTAAGTACATTAGATTTAATTGCATTTTAATTAAAATCGTGCAACTAGAGATAGGTGTATTAAAGTATTCATGAAAGCTTAGCAAAAAAATAGAAATGATCTGGCCATACGAAGACATTAAACAACAATAGTTCTTGCATGGATAGGTTTTATCTTTTCATAGCACCCTCTAATGCTATGAAGTTTTGATTCTCAAGCCTCTAACACACTCATGAACCAATTTAATCATATCTTATTGTAAGCATCATTAGGATCACACTACTAAATAAAAATGGAACATAGTATCTATTATACAAATCGAAACCAAACCTAAACACAAAACCACACGATTGAGCCCTAATATAATTGCACTAATGCCCAATCTCATCGAGAATGTTCCACAACTAACTTCAGACACTACTAGGTCAAAAATCCATCTAATCAATAAAACGGTAATGTTAATACGAATAAAAATTTATTAGCCTTTAGGAAAGGAAATCGAGAGCAAAGAAACAATAAACTACTCATATTCATTCAAACAGAACCAAGAATCAAATTACACTGGAGGAATGAAAGTAGTCGGACTTTAAACAAGAAACACTATGCGTGATCGATAAAATGAAGCCGAATCAAAGTAACATGATTAAGTACATTATATTTAATTGCATTTTAATTAAAATCGTGCAACTAGAGATAGGTGTATTAAAGTATTCATGAAAGCTTAGCAAAAAAAAAAAACGATCTAGCCATACGAAGACATTAAACAACAATAGTTCTTGCATGGATAGGTTTTACCTTTTCATAGCACCCTCTAATGCTATGAAATTTTGATTCTCAAGCCCTTTGAACACACTCATGAACCAATTAATCATATCTGATTGTTAGCATCATTAGAATCATACTAGTTAATAAAAATAGAACATAGTATCTATTACACAAATCGAAATCAAACCCAAACACAAAACCACACGATTGAGCCCTAATATAATTACACTGATGCCCAAACTCATTGAGAACATTCCACGACTAACTTCACACACTACTAGGTCAAAAATCCATCGAATCAATAAAAACGATAATTGTTGATCGAATAAAACTTTATTAGCCTTTAAGAAACGAAATCGAGAGTAAAGAAAACATAACTACTAGTATTCACTCAAACAGAAACGAGAATCAAATTACACTGGAGGAATGAAAGTAATCGGACTTTAAACAAGAAACACTATGCGTGAACGATAAAATCAAGCCAATCAAAGTAACATGATTAAGTACATTAGATTTAATTGCATTTTAATTAAAATCGTGCAACTAGAGATAGGTGTATTAAAGTATTCATGAAAGCTTAGCAAATAAATAGAAAACGATCTAGCCATACGAAGACATTAAACAACAATAGTTCTTGCATGGATAGTTTTATCTTTTCTTAGCACCCTCTAATGCTATGAAGTTTTGATTCTCAAGCTCTCTGAACACACTCATGAACCAATTTAATCATATCTTATTGTAAGCATCATTAGGATCACACTACTAATAAAAAATGGAACATAGTATATATTATACAAATCGAAACCAAACCTAAACACAAACCACACGATTGAGCCCTAATATAATTGCACTGATGACCAATCTCATCGAGAATGTTCCACAACTAACTTCAGACACTACTAGGTCAAAAATCCATCAATTAATAAAACGGTAATTGTTAATACGAATAAAACTTTATTAGCCTTTAGGAAAGGAAATCGGGAATAAAGAAACAATACACTGCTCGTATTCGCTCAAACAGAATCGAGAATCAAATCACACTGGAGGAATGAGAGTAATGGGACTTTAAACAAGAAACATTATGCGTGATCGATAAAATCAAGCCAAATCAAAGTAACATGATTAAGTACATAAGATTTAACTGCAGTATTAATAAAATCATACAACTAGAGATAGGTGTTTAAAGTATTCATGAAAGCATAGCAAAAAGAATAGAAATGATCTAGCCATACAAAGACATTAAACAACAATATTTCTTGCATGGATAGGTTTTACCTTTTCATAGCACCCTCTAATGCATAAGTTTTTGATTCTCAAGCCCTTTGAACACACTCATGAACCAATTTTATCATATCTGATTGTAAGCATCATTAGGATCACACTACTTATAAAAAATGGAACATAGTATCTATTATACAAATCGAAACCAAACCCAACACAAAACCACATGGTTGAGCCCTAATATAATTGCATTGATGCCCAAACTCATCAAGAACATTCCACAACTATCTTCAGACACTACTAGGTCAAAAACCCATCGAATCAATAAAAATGATAATTGTTGATTCGAATAAAACTTTATTAGCATTTAGGAACGGAAATCGAGAGTAAAGAAACAAAAAAACATCGTATTCACTCAACAGAATCAAGAATCAAATTAAACTGGAGAATGAAAGTAATCGGACTTTAAACAAGAAACACTATGCGTGATCGATAAAATCACCTATTTAAAGTAACATGATTAAGTACATAAGATTTAAATGCATTTTAGTTAAAATCGTGCAACTAGAGATAGGTGTATTAAAGTATTCATGAAAGCATAGCAAAAAAATAGAAAACGATCTAGCCATACAAAGACATTAAACAACAATTGTTCTTGCATGGATAGGTTTTAACTTTTCATAGCACCCTCTAATGCTATGAAGTTTTGATTCTCAAGCCCTATGAACACACTCATGAACCAATTTTATCATATCTGATTGTAAGCATCATTAGGATCACACTACTTAATAAAAAATGGAACATAGTATCTACTATACAAATCAAAACCAAACCCAAACACAAAACCACACGATTGAGCCCTAATATAATTGCATTGATGCCCAAACTCATCGAGAAAATTCCACAACGAACTTAAGACATTACTAGGTCAAAAATCCAGCGAATCAATAAAAATGATAATTGTTGATTCGAATAAAACTTTATTAGCCTTTAGGAAAGGAAATCGGGAATAAAAAAACAACAAAATGCTCGTTTTTGCTCAAACAGAATTGAGAATCAAAACACACCGGAGGAATGAAAGTAATCGGACTTTAAACAAGAAACACTATGCGTGATCGATAAAATCAAGCCAAATCAAAGTAACATGATTAAGTACATAAGATTTAACTGCAGTTTTATTAAAATCATGCAACTAGAGATAGGTGTATTAAAGTATTCATGTAAGCATAGCAAAAAAATAGAAAACGATCTAGCCATACAAAGACATTAAACAACAATAGTTCTTGCATGGATAGGTTTTACCTTTTCATAGCACCCTCTAATGCTATGATTTTGATTCTCAAGCCCTTTGAACACACTCATGAACCAATTTTATCATATCTTATTGTAAGCATCATTAGGATCACACTACTTAATAAAAAATGAAACATAGTATCTATTATACAAACCGAAACCAAACCCAAACAAAAACCCACACGATTGAACCCAAATAAATTGCACTGATTCCCAAACTCATCAAGAACATTCCACAACTAACTTCAGACACTACTAGGTCAAAAATCCATCGAATCAATAAAAATGATAATTGTTGATTCGAATAAACTTTATTAGCCTTTAGGAAACGAAATCGAGAGTAAAGAAACAATAAACTACTCGTATTCACTCAAACAGAATAGAGAATCAAATACACTGGAGGAATGAAAGTAATCGGACTTTAAACAAGAAACACTATGCGTGAATGATAAAATCAAGCCAAATCAAAGTAACATGATTAAGTACATTACATTTAATTGCATTTTAATTAAAACCTTGCAACTAGAGATAGGTGTATTAAAGTATTCATGAAAGCTTAGCAAAATAAATAGAAAACGATCTAGCCATACAAAGACATTAAACAACAATAGTTCTTGCATGGATAGGTTTTACCTTTTCATAGCACCCTCTAATGCTATGAAGTTTTGATTCTCAAGCCCTTTGAACACACTCATGAACCAATTTTATCATATCAGATTGTAAGCATCATTAGGATCACACTACTTAATAAAAAATGGAACATAGTATCTATTATACAAATCGAAACCAAACCCAAAGAAAAAACCACACGATTGAACCCAAATATAATTGCACTGATTCCCAAACTCATCGAGAACATTCCACAACTAACTTCAAACACTACTAGGTCAAAAATCCATCGAATCAATAAAAAACAATAATTGTTGATTCGAATAAAACTTTATTAGCCTTTAGGAAAGGAAATCGAGAGCAAGAACAATAACCTACTACTCATATTCACTCAAACAGAACCAAGAATCAAATTACACTGGAGGAATGAAAGAAGTCGGACTTTAAACAAGAAACACTATGCGTGATCGATAAAATGAAGCCGAATCAAAGTAACATGATTAAGTACATTATATTTAATTGCATTTTAATTAAAATCGTGCAACTAGAGATAGGTGTATTAAAGTATTCATGAAAGCTTAGCAAAAAAATAGAAAACGATCTAGCCATACGAAGACATTAAACAACAATAGTTCTTGCATGGATAGGTTTCCTTTTCATAGCACCCTCTAATGCTATGAAATTTTGATTCTCAAGCCCTTTGAACACACTCATGGACCAATTAATCATATCTGATTGTTAGCATCATTAAATCATACTAGTTAATAAAAAATAGAACATAGTATCTATTACACAAATCGAAATCAAACCCAAACACAAACCACACGATTGAGCCCTATCTAATTACACTAATGCCCAAACTCATCGAGAACATTCCACAACTAACTTCAGACACTACTAGGTGAAAAAATCCATCGAATCAATAAAAACGATAATTGTTGATTCGAATAAAACTTTATTAACCTTTAGGAAACGAAATCGAGAGTAAGAAACAATAACTACTAGTATTCACTCAAACAGAAACGAGAATCAAATTACACTGGAGGAATGAAAGTAATCGGACTTTAAACAATAAACACTATGCGTGAACGATAAAATCAAGCCAAATCAAAGTAACATGATTAAGTACATTAGATTTAATTGCATTTTATTAAAATCGTGCAACTAGAGATAGGTGTATTAAGTATTCATGAAAGCTTAGCAAAATAAATAGAAAACGATCTAGCCATACGAAGACATTAAACAACAATAGTTCTTGCATGGATAGTTTTTATCTTTTCATAGCACCCTCTAATGCTATGAAGTTTTGATTCTCAAGCTCTCTGAACACACTCATGAACCAATTTAATCATATCTTATTGTAAGCATCATTAGGATCACACTACTAAATAAAAATGGAACATAGTATCTATTCTACAAATCAAAACCAAACCCAAACACAACACAACCGATTGAGCCCTAATATAATTGCATTGATGCCCAATCTCATCGAGAATGTTCCACAACTAACTTCAGACACTACTAGGTCAAAAATCCATCTATCATAAAAACTGTAATTGTTAATACGAATAAAACTTTATTAGCCTTTAGGAAAGGAAATCGGAATAAAGAAACAATAAACTGCTCGTATTCGCTCAAACAGAATCGAGAATCAAATCACACTGGAGGAATGAAATAATGGGACTTTAAACAAGAACACTATGCGTGATCGATAAAATCAAGCCAATCAAAGTAACATGATTAAGTACATAGATTTAACTTAACTGCAGTTTTAATAAAATCATACAACTAGAGATAGGTGTATTAAAGTATTCATGAAAGCATAGCAAAAAGAATAGAAAACGATCTAGCCATACAAAGACATTAAACAACAATATTTCTGCATGGATAGGTTTTACCTTTTCATAGCACCCTCTAATGCTATGAAGTTTTGATTCTCAAGCCCTTTGAACACACTCATGAACCATTTTATCATATCTGATTGTAAGCATCATTAGGATCACACTACTTAAAAAATGGAACATAGTATCTATTATACAAATCGAAACCAAACCCAAACACAAAACCACATGGTTGAGCCCTAATATAATTGCATTGATGCCCAAACTCATCAAGAACATTCCACAACTATCTTCAGACACTACTAGGTCAAAAACCCATCGAATCAATAAAAATGATAATTGTTGATTCGAATAAAACTTTATTAGAATTTAGAACGGAAATCGAGAGTAAAGAAACAAAACAACTCGTATTCACTCAAACAGAATCAAGAATCAAATTAAACTGGAGGAATGAAAGTAATCGGACTTTAACAAGAAACACTATGCGTGATCGATAAAATCAAGCCTATTTAAAGTAACATGATTAAGTACATAAGATTTAACTGCTATTTTAGTTAAAATCGTGCAACTAGAGATAGGTGTATTAAAGTATTCATGAAAGCATAGCAAAAAATAGAAAACGATCTAGCCATACAAGACATTAAACAACAATGTTCTTGCATGGATAGGTTTTAACTTTTCATAGCACCCTCTAATGCTATGAAGTTTTGATTCTCAAGCCCTATGAACACACTCATGAACCAATTTTATCATATCTGATTGTAAGCATCATTAGGATCACACTACTTAATAAAAAATGGAACATAGTATCTACTATACAAATCGAAACCAAACCCAAACACAAAACCACACGATTGAGCCCTAATATAATTGCATTGATGCCCAAACTCATCGAGAAAATTCCACAACGAACTTAAGACATTACTAGGTCAAAAATCCAGCGAATCAATAAAAATGATAATTGTTGATTCGAATAAAACTTTATTAGCCTTTAGGAAAGGAAATCGGGAATAAAAAAACAACAAAATGCTCGTTTTTGCTCAAACAGAATTGAGAATCAAAACACACCGGAGGAATGAAAGTAATCGGACTTTAAACAAGAAACACTATGCGTGATCGATAAAATCAAGCCAATCAAAGTAACATGATTAAGTACATAAGATTTAACTGCAGTTTTATTAAAATCATGCAACTAGAGATAGTGTGTATTAAAGTATTCATGTAAGCATAGCAAAAAAATAAAAACGATCTAGCCATACAAAGACATTAAACAACAATAGTTCTTGCATGGATAGGTTTTACCTTTTCATAGCACCCTCTAATGCTATGAAGTTTTGATTCTCAAGCCCTTTGAACACACTCATGAACCAATTTTATCATATCTTATTGTAAGCATCATTAGGATCACACTACTTAATAAAAAATGAAACATAGTATCTATTATACAAACCGAAACCAAACCCAAACAAAAAACCACACGATTGAACCCAAATATAATTGCACTGATTCCCAAACTCATCAAGAACATTCCACAACTAACTTCAGACACTACTAGGTCAAAAATCCATCGAATCAATAAAAATGATAATTGTTGATTCGAATAAAACTTCATTAGCCTTTAGGAAACGAAATCGAGAGTAAAGAAACAATAAACTACTCGTATTCACTCAAACAGAATAGAGAATCAAATTACACTGGAGGAATGAAAGTAATCGGACTTTAAACAAGAAACACTATGCGTGAATGATAAAATCAAGCCAAATCAAAGTAACATGATTAAGTACATTACATTTAATTGCATTTTAATTAAAACCTTGCAACTAGAGATAGGTGTATTAAAGTATTCATGAAAGCTTAGCAAAATAAATAGAAAACGATCTAGCCATACATAGACATTAACAACAATAGTTCTTGCATGGATAGGTTTTACCTTTTCATAGCACCCTCTAATGCTATGAAGTTTTGATTCTCAAGCCCTTTGAACACACTCATGAACCATTTTATCATATCTGATTGTAAGCATCATTAGGATCACACTACTTAATAAAAATGGAACATAGTATCTATTATACAAATCGAAACCAAACCCAAAGAAAAACCACACGATTGAACCCGAATATAATTGCACTGATTCCCAAACTCATCGAGAACATTCCACAACTAACTTCAAACACTACTAGGTCAAAAATCCATCGAATCAATAAAAACAATAATTGTTGATTCGAATAAAACTTTGTTAGCCTTTAGGAAGGAAATCGAGAGCAAAGAAACAATAAACTACTCATATTCACTCAAACAGAACCAAGAATCAAATTACACTGGAGGAATGAAAGAAGTCGGACTTTAAACAAGAACACTATGCGTGATCGATAAATGAAGCCGAATCAAAGTAACATGATTAAGTACATTATATTTAATTGCATTTTAATTAAAATCGTGCAACTAGAGATAGGTGTATTAAAGTATTCATGAAAGCTTAGCAAATAAATAGAAAACGATCTAGCCATACGAAGACATTAAACAACAATAGTTCTTGCATGGATAGGTTTTACCTTTTCATAGCACCCTCTAATGCTATGAAATTTTGATTCTCAAGCCCTTTGAACACACTCATGAACCAATTAATCATATCTGATTGTTAGCATCATTAGAATCATACTAGTTAATAAAAAATAGAACATAGTATCTATTACACAAATCGAAAATCAACCAAACACAAAACCACACGATTGAGCCCTAATATAATTACACTAATGCCCAAACTCATCGAGAACATTCCACAACTAACTTCAGACACTACTAGGTCAAAAATCCATCGAATCAATAAAAACGATAATTGTTGATTCGAATAAAACTTTATTAGCCTTTAGGAAACGAAATCGAGAGTAAAGAAACAATACTACTAGTATTCACTCAAACAGAAACGAGAATCAAATTACACTGGAGGAATGAAAGTAATCGGACTTTAAACAATAAACACTATGTGAACGATAAAATCAAGCCAAATCAAAGTAACATGATTAAGTACATTAATTTAATTGCATTTTAATTAAAATCGTGCAACTAGAGATAGGTGTATTAAAGTATTCATGAAAGCTTAGCAAAATAAATAGAAAACGATCTAGCCATACGAAGACATTAAACAACAATAGTTCTTGCATGGATAGGTTTTATCTTTTCATAGCACCCTCTAATGCTATGAAGTTTTGATTCTCAAGCTCTCTGAACACACTCATGAACCAATTTAATCATATCTTATTGTAAGCATCATTAGGATCACACTACTAAATAAAAAATGGAACATAGTATATATTATACAAATCGAAACCAAACCTAAACACAAAACCACACGATTGAGCCCTAATATAATTGCATTGATGACCAATCTCATCGAGAATGTTCCACAACTAACTTCAGACACTACTAGGTCAAAAATCCATCTAATTAATAAAAACGGTAATTGTTAATACGAATAAAACTTTATTAGCCTTTAGAAAGGAAATCGGGAATAAAGAAACAATACACTGCTCGTATTCGCTCAAACAGAATCGAGAATCAAATCACACTGGAGGAATGAGAGTAATGGGACTTTAAACAAGAAACACTATGCGTGATCGATAAAATCAAGCCAAATCAAAGTAACATGATTAGTACATAAGAATTTAACTGCAGTATTAATAAAATCATACAACTAGAGATAGGTGTATTAAAGTATTCATGAAAGCATAGCAAAAAGAATAGAAAACGATCTAGCCATACAAAGACATTAAACAACATATTTCTTGCATGGATAGGTTTTACCTTTTCATAGCACCCTCTAATGCTATGAAGTTTTGATTCTCAAGCCCTTTGAACACACTCATGAACCAATTTTATCATATCTGATTGTAAGCATCATTAGGATCACACTACTTAATAAAAAATGGAACATAGTATCTATTATACAAATCGAACCAAACCCAAACACAAAACCACATGGTTGCCCTAATATAATTGCATTGATGCCCAACTCATCAAGAACATTCCACAACTATCTTCAGACACTACTAGGTCAAAAACCCATCGAATCAATAAAAATGATAATTGTTGATTCGAATAAAACTTTATTAGCATTTAGGAACGGAAATCGAGAGTAAAGAAACATAAACAACTCGTATTCACTCAAACAGAATCAAGAATCAAATTAAACTTGAGGATGAAAGTAATCGGACTTAAACAAGAAACACTATGCGTGATCGATAAAATCAAGCCTATTTAAAGTAACATGATTAAGTACATAAGATTTAACTGCATTTAGTTAAAATCGTGCAACTAGAGATAGGTGTATTAAAGTATTCATGAAAGCATAGCAAAAAAATAGAAAACGATCTAGCCACAAAGACATAAACAACAATTGTTCTTGCATGGATAGGTTTTAACTTTTCATAGCACCCTCTAATGCTATGAATTTTGATTCTCAAGCCCTATGAACACACTCATGAACCAATTTTATCATATCTGATTGTAAGCATCATTAGGATCACACTACTTAAAAAAAATGGAACATAGTATCTACTATACAAATCGAAACCAAACCCAAACACAAAACCACACGATGAGCCCTAATATAATTGCATTGATGCCCAAACTCATCGAGAAAATTCCACACGACTTAAGACATTACTAGGTCAAAAATCCAGCGAATCAATAAAAAATAATTGTTGATTCGAATAAAACTTTATTAGCCTTTAGGAAAGGAAATCGGGAATAAAAAAACAACAAAATGCTCGTTTTTGCTCAAACAGAATTGAGAATCAAAACACACCGGAGGAATGAAAGTAATCGGACTTTAAACAAGAAACACTATGCGTGATCGATAAAATCAAGCCAAATCAAAGTAACATGATTAAGTACATAAGATTTAACTGCAGTTTTATTAAAATCATGCAACTAGAGATAGGTGTATTAAAGTATTCATGTAAGCATAGCAAAAATAGAAAACGATCTAGCCATACAAAGACATTAAACAACAATTTGTTGCATGGATAGGTTTTACCTTTTCATAGCACCCTCTAATGCTATGAAGTTTTGATTCTCAAGCCCTTTGAACACACTCATGAACCAATTTTATCATATCTTATGTAAGCATCATTAGGATCACACTACTTAATAAAAAATGAAACATAGTATCTATTATACAAACCGAAACCAACCCAAACAAAAAACCACACGATTGAACCCAAATATAATTGCACTGATTCCCAAACTCATCAAGAACATTCCACAACTAACTTCAGACACTACTAGGTCAAAAATCCATCGAATCAATAAAATGATAATTGTTGATTCGAATAAAACTTTATTAGCCTTTAGGAAACGAAATCGAGAGTAAAGAAACAATAAACTACTCGTATTCACTCAAACAGAATAGAGAATCAAATTACACTGGAGGAATAAAGTAATCGGACTTTAAACAAGAAACACTATGCGTGAATGATAAAATCAAGCCAAATCAAAGTAACATGATTAAGTACATTACATTTAATTGCATTTTAATTAAAACCTTGCAACTAGAGATAGGTGTATTAAAGTATTCATGAAAGCTTAGCAAAATAATAGAAAACGATCTAGCCATACATAGACATTAAACAACAATAGTTCTTGCATGGATAGGTTTTACCTTTTCATAGCACCCTCTAATGCTATGAAGTTTTGATTCTCAAGCCCTTTGAACACACTCATGAACCAATTTTATCATATCTGATTGTAAGCATCATTAGGATCACACTACTTAATAAAAAATGGAACATAGTATCTATTATACAAATCGAAACCAAACCCAAAGAAAAACCACACGATTGAACCCAAATATAATTGCACTGATTCCCAAACTCATAGAGAACATTCCACAACTAACTTCAAACACTACTAGGTCAAAAATCCATCGAATCAATAAAAACAATAATTGTTGATTCGAATAAAACTTTATTAGCCTTTAGGAAAGGAAATCGAGAGCAAAGAAACAATAAACTACTCATATTCACTCAAACAGAACCAAGAATCAAATTACACTGGAGGAATGAAAGAAGTCGGACTTTAAACAAGAAACACTATGCGTGATCGATAAAATGAAGCCGAATCAAAGTAACATGATTAAGTACATTATATTTAATTGCATTTTAATTAAAATCGTGCAACTAGAGATAGGTGTATTAAAGTATTCATGAAAGCTTAGCAAAATAAATAGAAAACGATCTAGCCATACGAAGACATTAAACAACAATAGTTCTTGCATGGATAGGTTTTACCTTTTCATAGCACCCTCTAATGCTATGAAATTTTGATTCTCAAGCCCTTTGAACACACTCATGAACCAATTAATCATATCTGATTGTTAGCATCATTAGAATCATACTAGTTAATAAAAAATAGAACATAGTATCTATTACACAAATCGAAATCAAACCCAAACACAAAACCACACGATTGAGCCCTAATATAATTACACTAATGCCCAAACTCATCGAGAACATTCCACAACTAACTTCAGACACTACTAGGTCAAAAATCCATCGAATCAATAAAAACGATAATTGTTGATTCGAATAAAACTTTATTAGCCTTTAGGAAACGAAATCGAGAGTAAAGAAACAATAAACTACTAGTATTCACTCAAACAGAAACGAGAATCAAATTACACTGGAGGAATGAAAGTAATCGGACTTTAAACAATAAACACTATGCGTGAACGATAAAATCAAGCCAAATCAAAGTAACATGATTAAGTACATTAGATTTAATTGCATTTTAATTAAAATCGTGCAACTAGAGATAGGTGTATTAAAGTATTCATGAAAGCTTAGCAAAATAAATAGAAAACGATCTAGCCATACGAAGACATTAAACAACAATAGTTCTTGCATGGATAGGTTTTATCTTTTCATAGCGCCCTCTAATGCTATGAAGTTTTGATTCTCAAGCTCTCTGAACACACTCATGAACCAATTTAATCATATCTTATTGTAAGCATCATTAGGATCACACTACTAAATAAAAAATGGAACATAGTATCTATTATACAAATCAAAACCAAACCCAAACACAAAACCACACGATTGAGCCCTAATATAATTGCATTGATGCCCAATCTCATCGAGAATGTTCCACAACTAACTTCAGACACTACTAGGTCAAAAATCCATCTAATCAATAAAAACTGTAATTGTTAATACGAATAAAACTTTATTAGCCTTTAGGAAAGAAATCGGGAATAAAGAAACAAAACTGCTCGTATTCGCTCAAACAGAATCGAGAATCAAATCACACTGGAGGAATGAAAGTAATGGGACTTTAAACAAGAAACACTATGCGTGATCGATAAAATCAAGCCAAATCAAAGTAACATGATTAAGTACATAAGATTTAACTGCAGTTTTAATAAAATCATACAACTAGAGATAGGTGTATTAAAGTATTCATGAAAGCATAGCAAAAAGAATAGAAAACGATCTAGCCATACAAAGACATTAAACAACAATATTTCTTGCATGGATAGGTTTTACCTTTTCATAGCACCCTCCAATGCTATGAAGTTTTGATTCTCAAGCCCTTTGAACACACTCATGAACCAATTTTATCATATCTGATTGTAAGCATCATTAGGATCACACTACTTAATAAAAAATGGAACATAGTATCTATTATACAAATCGAAACCAAACCCAAACACAAAACCACATGGTTGAGCCCTAATATAATTGCATTGATGCCCAAACTCATCAAGAACATTCCACAACTATCTTCAGACACTACTAGGTCAAAAACCCATCGAATCAATAAAAATGATAATTGTTGATTCGAATAAAACTTTATTAGCATTTAGGAACGGATATCGAGAGTAAAGAAACAATAAACAACTCGTATTCACTGAAACAGAATCAAGAATCAAATTAAACTGGAGGAATGAAAGTAATCGAACTTTAAACAAGAAACACTATGCGTGATCGATAAAATCAAGCCTATTTAAAGTAACATGATTAAGTACATAAGATTTAACTGCATTTTAATTAAAATCGTGCAACTAGAGATAGGTGTATTAAAGTATTCATGAAAGCATAGCAAAAAAATAGAAAACGATCTAGCCATACAAAGACATTAAACAACAATTGTTCTTGCATGGATAGGTTTTACCTTTTCATAGCACCCTCTAATGCTATGAAGTTTTGATTCTCAAGCCCTATGAACACACTCATGAACCAATTTTATCATATCTGATTGTAAGCATCATTAGGATCACACTACTTAATAAAAAATGGAACATAGTATCTATTATACAAATCGAAACCAAACCCAAACACAAAACCACACGATTGAGCCCTAATATAATTGCATTGATGCCCAAACTCATCGAGAAAATCCACACGAACTTAAGACATTACTAGGTCAAAAATCCAGCGAATCAATAAAAATGATAATTGTTGATTCGAATAAAATTTTATTAGCCTTTAGGAAAGGAAATCGGGAATAAAAAAACAACAAAATGCTCGTTTTTGCTCAAACAGAATTGAGAATCAAAACACACCGGAGGAATGAAAGTAATCGGACTTTAAACAAGAAACACTCTGCGTGATCGATAAAATCAAGCCAAATCAAAGTAACATGATTAAGTACATACGATTTAACTGCAGTTTTATTAAAATCATGCAACTAGAGATAGGTGTATTAAAGTATTCATGTAAGCATAGCAAAAAAATAGAAAACGATCTAGCCATACAAAGACATTAAACAACAATAGTTCTTGCATGGATAGGTTTTACCTTTTCATAGCACCCTCTAATGCTATGAAGTTTTGATTCTCAAGCCCTTTGAACACACTCATGAACCAATTTTATCATATCTTATTGTAAGCATCATTAGGATCACACTACTTAATAAAAAATGAAACATAGTATCTATTATACAAATCGAAACCAAACCCAAACAAAAAACCACACGATTGAACCCAAATATAATTGCACTGATTCCTAAACTCATCGAGAACATTCCACAACTAACTTCAGACACTACTAGGTCAAAAATCCATCGAATCAATAAAAACGATAATTGTTGATTCGAATAAAACTTTATTAGCCTTTAGGAAACGAAATCGAGAGTAAAGAAACAATAAACTACTCGTATTCACTCAAACAGAATAGAGAATCAAATTACACTGGAGGAATGAAAGTAATCGGACTTTAAACAAGAAACACTATGCGTGAACGATAAAATCAAGCCAAATCAAAGTAACATGATTAAGTACATTAGATTTAATTGCATTTTAATTAAAACCTTGCAACTAGAGATAGGTGTATTAAAGTATTCATGAAAGCTTAGCAAAATAAATAGAAAACGATCTAGCCATACAAAGACATTAAACAACAATAGTTCTAGCATGGATAGGTTTTACCTTTTCATAGCACCCTCTAATGCTATGAAGTTTTGATTCTCAAGCCCTTTGAACACACTCATGAACCAATTTTATCATATCTGATTGTAAGCATCATTAGGATCACACTACTTAATAAAAAGTGGAACATAGTATCTATTATACAAATCGAAACCAAACCCAAAGAAAAAACCACACGATTGAACCCAAATATAATTGCACAGATTCCCAAACTCATCCAGAACATTCCACAACTAACTTCAAACACTACTAGGTCAAAAATCCATCGAATCAATAAAAACAATAATTGTTGATTCGAATAAAACTTTATTAGCCTTTAGGAAACGAAATCGAGAGAAAAGAAACAATAACTACTCGTATTCACTCAAACAGAATCGAGAATCAATTACACTGAAGGAATAAAGTACTACTCGACTTTAAACAAGAACACTATGCGTGATCGATGAAATCAAGCCAATCAAAGAAACATGATTAAGTACATTAGATTTAATTGCATTTTAATTAAAATCATGCAACTAGAGATAGGTGTATTAAAGTATTCATGAAAGCTTTGAAAAATAAATAAAAAACGATCTAGCCATACGAAGACATTAACAACAATAGTTCTTGCATGGATAGGTTTACCTTTCATAGCACCCTCGAATGCTATGAAGTTTTGATTCTCAAGCCCTCTGAACACACTCATGAACCAATTTAATCATATCTTATTGTAAGCATCATTAGAATCACACTACTTAATAAAAAAGGAACATAGTATCTATTATACAAATCGAACCAAACCCAACAACACAAAACCACACGATTGAGCCCTAATATCATTGCATTGATGCCCAAACTCATCAAGAAAATTCCACAACGAACTTCAGACATTACTAGGTCACAAATCCAGCGACTCAATAAAAATGATAATTGTTGATTCGAATAAAACTTTATTAGACTTTTGGAAATGAAATCGGGAATAACGAAACAAAAAACTGTTTGTATTCGCTCAAACAGAATCGAGAATCAAATCACACCGGAGGAATGAAAGTAATTGGACTTTAAACAAGAAACACTATGCGTGATCAATAAAATCAAGCCAAATCAAAGTAACATGATTAAGTACATAAGATTTAACTGCAGTTTTATTAAAATCATGCAACTAGAAATAGGTGTATTAAAGTATTCATGAAAGCATAGCAAAAAAATAGAAAACGATCTAGCCATACAAAGACATAAAACAACAATAGTTCTTGCATGGATTGGTTTTACCTTTTCATAGCATCCTCTAATGCTATGAAGTTTGATTCTCAAGCCCTTTGAACACACTCATGAACCAATTTTATCATATCTGATTGTAAGGATCATTAGGATCACACTACTAATAAAAAATGGAACATAGTATCTATTATACAAATCGAAACCAAAC
This sequence comes from Flaveria trinervia, assembly GCA_025506515.1. NCBI lineage: Eukaryota > Viridiplantae > Streptophyta > Magnoliopsida > Asterales > Asteraceae > Flaveria > Flaveria trinervia. The sequence goes on along the minus strand of CM046458.1, from coordinate 33,327,317 downwards.
CCAAACACAAACCGCACACGATTGAACCCAAATACAATTGCACTGATGCCCAAACTCATCGAGAACATTCCAGAACTAACTTCAGACACTACTAGGTCAAAAATCCATTGAATCAATAAAATTAATAATTGTTGATTCGAATAAAACTTTATTAGCCTTTAGGAAAGGAAATCGAAAGCAAAGAAACAATAAACTACTCATATTCACTGAAACAGAATCAAGAATCAAATTACACTAGAGGAATGAATGTAATCGGACTTTAAACAAGAAACACTATGCGTGATCGATAAAATGAAGCCGAATCAAACTAACATGATTAAGTACATTAGATTTAATTGCATTTTAATTAAAATAATGCAACTAGAGATAGGTGTATTAAAGTATTCATGAAAGCTTAGCAAAATAAATAGAAAACGATCTAGCGATACGAAGACATTAACAATAATAGTTCTTGCATGGATAGGTTTTACCTTTTCATAGCACCCTCTAATGCTATGAAATTTGGATTCTCAAGCCCTTTGAACACACTCATGAACCATTAATCATATCTGATTGTAAGCATCATTAGAATCACATTAGTTAATAAAAATAGAACATAGTATCTATTACACAAATCGAAATCAAACCCAAACACAAAACCACACGATTGAGCCCTAATATAATTTACTGATGCCCAAACTCATCAAGAACATTCCACAACTAACTTCAGACACTACGAGGTCAAAAATCCATTGAATCAATAAAAACGATAATTGTTGATTCGAATAAAACTTTATTAACCTTTAGGAAACGAAATCGACAGTAAAGAAACAATAAACTACTAGTATTCACTCAAACAGAATCGAGAATCAAATTAAACTGGAGGAATGAAAGTAATAGGACTTTAAACAAGAAACACTATGCGTGATCAATAAAATCAAGCCAAATCAAAGTAACATGATTAAGTACATTAGATTTAATTGCATTTTAATTAAAATCGTGCAACAAGAGATAGGTGTATTAAAGTATTCATGAAAGCTTAGCAAAATAAATAGAAAACGATCTAGCCATACGAAGACATTAAACAACAATAGTTCTTGCATGGATAGGTTTTACCTTTTCATAGCACCCTCGAATGCTATGAAGTTTTGATTCTCAAGCCCTCTGAACACACTCATGAACCAATTTAATCATATCTTATTGTAAGCAACATTAGAATCACACTACTTAATAAAAATGGAACATAGTATCTATTATACAAATCAAAACCAAACCCAAACACAAAACCACACGATTGAGCCCTAATATAATTGCATTGATGCCCAAGCTCATCAAGAAATTTCTACAACGAACTCACACATTACTAGGTCACAAATGCAGCGACTCAATAAAAATGATAATTGTTGATTCGAATAACACTTTATTAGCCTTTAGGAAAGGAAATCCGGAATAAAGAAACAATAAACTGCTCGTATTTGCTCAAACAGAATCACACTGGAGGAATGAAAGTAATGGGACTTTAAACAAGAAACACTATGCGTGATCGATAAAATCAAGCCAAATCAAAGTAACATGATTAAGTACATAAGATTTAACTGTAGTTTTATTAAAATCATACAACTAGAGATAGGTGTATTAAAGTATTCATGAAAGCATAGCAAAAAGAATAGAAAACGATCTAGCCATACAAAGACATTAAACAACAATAGTTCTCGCATGGATAGGTTTTACCTTTTCATAGCACCCTCTAATGCTATGAAGTTTTGATTCTCAAGCTCTCTGAACACACTCATGAACCAATTTTATCATATCTAATTGTAAGCATCATTAGGATCACACTACTTAATAAAAAATGGAACATAGTATCTATTATACAAATCGAAAACAAACCCAAACACAAAACCACATGGTTGAGCCCTAATATAATTGCACTGATGCCCAAACTCATCAAGAACATTCCACAACTATCCTCAGACACTACTAGGTCAAAAACCCATCGAATCAATAAAAATGATAATTGTTGATTCGAATAAAACTTTATTAGCATTTAGGAACGGAAATCGAGAGTAAAGAAACAATAAACTACTCCTATTCGCTCAAACAGAATCGAGAATCAAATTAAACTAGAGGAATGAAAGTAATCGGACTTTAAACAAGAAACACTATGCGTGATCGATAAAATCAAGCCTAATTAAAGTAACATGATTAAGTACATAATTTAACTGCATTTTAATTAAAATCGTGCAACTAGAGATAGGTGTATTAAAGTATTCATGAAAGCATAGCAAAAAAATAGAAAACGATCTAGCCATACAAAGACATTAAACAACAATAGTTCTTGCATGGATAGGTTTTATCTTTTCATAGCACCCTCTAATGCTATGAAGTTTTGATTCTCAAGCCCTATGAACACACTCATGAACCAATTTTATCATATCTGATTGTAAGCATCATTAGGATCACACTACTTAATAAAAAATGGAACATAGTATCTATTATACAAATCGAAATCAAACCCAAACACAAAACCACACGATTGAGCCCTAATATAATTGCATTGATGGCCAAACTCATCGAGAAAATTCCACAACGAACTTCAGACATTACTAGGTCAAAAATCCAGCGAATCAATAAAAATGATAATTGTTCATTCTAATAAAACTTTATTAGCCTTTAGGAAAGGAAATCGGGAATAAAGAAACAATAAACTGCTCGTATTCGCTCAAACAGAATCGAGAATCAATCACACTGGAGGAATGAAAGTAATGGGACTTTAAACAGAAACACTATGCGTGATCGATAAAATCAAGCCAATCAAAGTAACATGATTAAGTACATAAGATTTAACTGCAGTTTTAATAAAATCATACAACTAGAGATAGGTGTATTAAAGTATTCATGTAAGCATAGCAAAAAAATAGAAAACGATCTAGCCATACAAAGACATTAAACAACAATAGTTCTTGCGTGGATAGGTTTTACCTTTTCATAGGACCCTCTAATGCTATGAAGTTTTGATTCTCAAGCCCTTTGAACACACTCATGAACCAATTTTATCATATCTGATTGTAAGCATCATTAGGATCACACTACTTAATAAAAAATGGAACATAGTATCTATTATACAAATCGAAACTCAGACACTATTAGGATCACCCTAACAAAAAACCACACGACTGAACCAAACTATAATTGCACTGATTCCCAAACTCATCAAGAACATTCCACAACTAACTTCAGACACTACTAGGTCAAAAATCCATCGAATCAATAAAAACGATAATTGTTGATTCGAATAAAACTTTATTAGCCTTTAGGAAACGAAATCGAGAGTAAAGAAACAATAAACTACTCGTATTCACTCAAACAGAATCGAGAATCAAATTACACTGGAGGAATGAAAGTAATCGGACTTTAAACAAGAAACTATGCGTGATCGATAAAATCAAGCCAAATCAAAGTAACATGATTAAGTACATAAGATTTAACTGCATTTTAATTAAAATCGTGGAACTAGAGATAGGTGTATTAAAGTATTCATGAAATCATAGCAAAAAAATAGAAACGATCAAGCCATACAAAGACATTAAACAACAATAGTTCTAGCATGGATAGGTTTTACCTTTTCATAGCACCCTCTAATGCTATGAAGTTTTGATTCTCAAGCCCTCTGAACACACTCATGAACCAAGTTAATCATATCTGATTGTAAGGATCATTAGGATCACACTACTTAATAAACAATGGAACATAGTATCTATTATACAAATCGAAACCAAACCCAAACACAAAACCACACGATTGAGCCATAATATAATTGCACTGATGCCCAAACTCATCGAGAACATTCCACAACTAACTTCAGACACTACTAGGACAATAATCCATCGAATCAATAAAATGATTATTGTTGATTCGAATAAAACTTTATTAGAATTTAGGAACGGAAATCGATAGTAAGAAACAATAAACTACTCGTATTCGCTTAAACAGAATCGAGAATCAAATTACACTGGAGGAATGAAAGTAATCGGACTTTAAACAAGAAACACAATGCGTGATCGATAAAATCAAGCTAAATCAAAGTAACATGATTAAGTACATAAGATTTAACTGCATTTTAATTAAAATCGTGCAACTAGAGATAGGTGTATTAAAGTATTCATGAAAGCATTGCAAAAATAGAAAACGATCTAGCCATACAAAGAGATTAAACAACAATAGTTCTTGCATGGATAGGTTTTACCTTGTCATAGCACTCTCTAATGCTATGAAGTTTTGATTCTCAAGCCCTATGAACACACTCATGAACCAATTTTTATCATATCTGATTGTAAGCATCATTAGGATCACACTACTTAATAAAAAATGGAACATAGTATCTATTATACAAATTGAAACAAAACCCAAACACAAAACCACATGACTGAGCCCTAATATAATTGCACTGATGCCCAAACTCATCAAGAACATTCCACAGCTATCTTCAGACACTACTAGGTCAAAAACCCATCAAATCAATAAAAATGATAATTGTTGATTCGAATAAAACTTTATTAGCATTTAGGAAAGGAAATAGAGAGTAAAGAAACAATAAACTACTCGTATTCGCTCAAACAGAATCGAGAATCAAATTACACTGAAGGAATGAAAGTAATCGGACTTTAAACAAGAAACACTATTCGTGATCGATAAAATCAAGCCAAATCAAAGTAACATGATTAAGTACAATAGATTTAATTGCATTTTAATTAAAATCATGCAACTAGAGATAGGTGTATTAAAGTATTCATGAAAGCTTTGCAAAATAAATAGAAAACGATCTAACCATACGAAGACATTAAACAACAATAGTTCTTGCATGGATAGGTTTTACCTTTTCATAGCACCCTCGAATGCTATGAAGTTTTGATTCTCAAGCCCTCTGAACACACTCATGAACCAATTTAATCATATCTTATTGTAAGCATCATTAGAATCACACTACTACTTAATAAAAATGGAACGTAGTATCTATTATACAAATCGAAATCAAACCCAAACACAAAACCACACGATTGGGCCCTAATATAATTGCATTGATGCCCAAACTCATCAAGAAAATTCCACAACGACCTTCAGACATTACTAGGTCACAAATCCAGCGACTCAATAAAATGATAATTGTTGATTCGAATAAAACTTTATTAGCCTTTAGGAAAGGAAATCGGGAATAAAGAAACAATAAACTGCTCGTATTCGCTGAAACAGAATCGAGAATCAAATCACACCGGAGGAATGAAAGTAATTGGACTTTAAACAAGAAACACTATGCGTGATCGATAAAATCAAGCCAAATCAAAGTAATATGATTAAGTACATAAGATTTAACTGGAGTTTTATTAAAATCATGCAACTAGAGATAGGTGTATTAAAATATTCATGAAAGCATAGCAAAAAAATAGAAAACGATCTACCCATACAAGACATTAAACAACAATAGTTCTTGCATGGATAGGTTTTACCTTTTCATAGCACCCTCTAATGCTATGAAGTTTTGATTCTCAAGCCCTTTGAACACACTCATGAACCAATTTTATCATATCTGATTGTAAGGATCATTAGGATCACACTACTTAATAAAAATGGAACATAGTATCTATTATACAATCGAAACCAAACCCAAGCACAAAACCACACGATTGAACCCAAATACAATGCACTGATGCCCAACTCATCGAGAACATTCCACAACTAACTTCAGACACTACTAGTTCAAAAATCCATCGAATCAAAAAATAATAATTGTTGATTCGAATAAAACTTTATTAGCCTTTAAGAATGGAAATCAAGAGTAAAGAAACAATAAACTACTCATATTCACTCAAACAGAATCAAGGATCAAATTACACTGGAGGAATGAAAGTAATCGGACTTAAACAAGAAACACAATGCTTGATCGATAAAATCAAGCCGAATCAAAGTAACATGACTAAGTACTTAAGATTTAACTGCATTTTAATTAAAATCGTGCAACTAGAGATAGGTGTATTAAAGTATTCATGAAAGCGTAGCAAAAAAATAGAAAACGATCTAGCCATACAAAGACATTATTAAACAACAATAGTTCTTGCATGGATAGGTTTTACCTTTTCATAGCACCCTCTAATGCTATGAAGTTTTGATTCTCAAGCCCTTTGAACACACTCATGAACCAATTTTATCATATCTGATTGTAAGCATCATTAGGATCACATTACTTAATAAAAAATGAAACATAGTATCTATTATAAAAATCAAAACCAAACCCAAACACAAAACCACACGATTGAGCCCTAATATAATTGCACTGGTGCCCAATCTCATCGAGAACGTTCCACAACTAACTTCAGACACTACTAGGTCAAAAATCCATCGAATCAATAAAAATGGTAATTGTTGATACGAATAAAACTTTATTAGCCTCTAGGAAAGGAAATCGGGAATAAAGAAACAATAAACTACTCGTATTCGCTCAAACAGAAACGAGAATCAAATTACACTGGAGGAATGAAAGTAATGGGACTTTAAACAAGAAACACTATGCGTGATCGACAAAATCAAGCCAAATCAAAGTAACATGATTAAGTACATAAGATTTAACTGCAGTTTTATTCAAATCATACAACTAGAGATAGGTGTATTAAAGTATTCATGAAAGCATAGCAAAAAGAATAGAAAACGATCTAGCCATACAAAGACATTAAACAACAATAGTTCTTGCATGGATAGGTTTTACCTTTTCATAGCACCCTCTAATGCTATGAAGTTTTGATTCTCAAGCCCTCTGAACACACTCATGAACAAATTTCACCATATCTTTTTGTAAGCATCATTAGGATCACACTACTTGATATAAATGGAAAATAGTATCTATTATACAAATCAAAACGAAACCCAAACACAAAACCTCACGATTGACTCCTAATAAAATTACATTGATGCCCAAACTCATCAAGAACATTCCACAACAAACTTCACACACTATTATGCGAAAAATCCATTGAATCATTAAAAATGATAATTGTTGATTCGAATAAAACTTTATTAGCATTTAGGAACGTAAATCAAGAGTAAAGAAACAATAAACTACTCGTATTCGCTCAAACAGAATCGAGAATCAAATTATACCGAGGAATGAAAGTAATCGGACTTTAAACAAGAAACACTATGCGTGATTGATAAAATCAAGCCTAATCAAAGTAAAATGATTAAGTACATAAGATTTAACTGCATTTTAATTAAAATCGTGCAACTAGAGATAGGTGTATTAAAGTATTCATGAAAGCGTAGCAAAAAAATAGAAAAAATCTAGCCATACAAAGACATTATTAAACAACAATAGTTCTTGCATGGATAGGTTTTACCTTTTCATAGCACCCTCTAATGCTATGAAGTTTTGATTCTCAAGCCCTATGAACACACTCATGAACCAATTTTATCATATCTGATTGTAAGCATCATTAGGATCACACACCTTAATAAAAAAGGAACATAGTATCTATTATAAAAATCGAAACCAAACCCGAACACAAAACCACACGATTGAGCCCTAATATAATTGCATTGATGCCCAAACTCATCGAGAAAATTCCACAACGAACTAGACATTACTAGGTCAAAAATCCAGCGAATCAATAAAAATGATAATTGTTGATTCGAATAAACTTTATTAGCCTTTAGGAAAGGAAATCGGGAATAAAGAAACATGAACTGCTCGTTTTCGCTCAAACAGAATTGAGAATCAAAACACACCGGAGGAATGAAAGTAATCGTACTTTAAACAAGACACTATGCGTGATCGATAAAATCAAGCCAAATCAAAGTAACATGATTAAGTACATAAGATTTAACTGCAGTTTTATTAAAATCATGCAACTAGAGATAGGTGTATTAAAGTATTCATGAAAGCATAGCAAAAAAATAGAAAACGATCTAGCCATACAAAGACATTAAACAACAATAGTTCTTGCATGGATAGGTTTTACCTTTTCATAGCACCCTCTAATCCTATGAAGTTTTGATTCTCAAGCCCTTTGAACACATTCATGAACCAATTTTATCATATCTGATTGTAAGGATCATTAGGATCACACACTACTAATAAAAAATGGAACATAGTATCTATCATACAAATCGAACCAAACCCAAACACAAAACCACACGATTGAACCCAAATATAATTGCACTGATGCCCAAACTCATCGAGAACATTCCACAACTAACTTCAGACACTACTAGGTCAAAAATCCATCGAATCAATAAAAATGATAATTGTTGATTCGAATAAAACTTTATTATCCTTTAGTAAAGGAAATCGAGAGTAAAGAAACAATAAACTACTCGTATTAGCTCAAACAGAATCGGGAATCAAATTACACTAGAGGAACGAAAGTAACCGGACTTTAAACACGAAACACTATGCGTGATCGATAAAATCAAGCCAAATCAAAGTAACATGATTAAGTACGGTAGATTTAATCGCATTTTAATTAAAATCATGCAACTAGAGATAGGTGGATTAAAGTATTCATGAAAGCTTATCAAAATAATAGAAAACGATCTAGCCATACGAAGACATTAAACAACAATAGTTCTTGCATGGATAGGTTTTTCCTTTTCATAGCACCCTCTAATGCTATGAAGTTTTGATACTTAAGTCCTCTGAACACACTCATGAACCAATTTCACCATATCTTATTGTAAGCATCATTAGGATCACACTACTTGATAAAAAATGGAAAATAGTATCTATTATACAAATCAAAACGAAACCCAAACACAAAACCACATGATTGAGCCCTAATATAATTGCACTGATGCCCAATCTCATCAAGAACGTTCCACAACTAACTTCATACACTACTAGGTCAAAAATCCATCGAATCAATAAAAATGGTAATTGTTGATACGAATAAAACTTTATTAGCCTTTAGGAAAGGAAATCGGGAATAAAGAAACAATAAACTGCTCGTATTCGCTCAAACAGAATCGAGAATCAAATCACACTGGAGGAATGAAAGTAATCGGACTTTAAACAACAATAGTTCTCGCATGGATAGGTTTTACCTTTTCATAGCACCCTCTAATGCTATGAAGTTTTGATTCTCAAGCCCTTTGAACACACTCATGAACCAATTTTATCATATCTGATTGTAAGCATCATTAGGATCACACTACTTAATAAAAAATGGAACATAGTATCAAGTATAAAAATCAAAACCAAACCCAAACCACACCACACGATTGAGCCCTAATATAATTGCACTAGTGCCCAATCGCATCGAAACGTTCCACAACTAACTTCAGACACTACTAGGTCAAAAATCCATCGAATCAATAAAATGGTAATTGTTGATACGAATAAAACTTTATTAGCCTTTAGAAAGGAAATCGCGAATAAAGAAATAATAACTGCTCGTATTCGCTCAAACAGAAACGAGAATCAAATCACACTGGAGGAATGAAAGTAATGGGAATTTAAACAAGAAACACTATGCGTGATTGACAAAATCAAGCCAAATCAAAGTAACATGATTAAGTACATAAGATTTAACTGCAGTTTTATTAAAATCATACAACTAGAGATAGGTGTATTAAAGTATTCATGAAAGCATAGCAAAAAGAATAGAAAACGATATAGCCATACAAAGACATTAAATAACAATAGTTCTTGCATGGATAGGTTTTACCTTTTCATAGCACCCTCTAATGCTATGAAGTTTTGATTCTCAAGCCCTCTCAACACACTCATGAACCAATTTCACCATATCTTATTGTAAGCATCATTAGGATCACACTACTTGATAAAAATGGAAAATAGTATCTATTATACAAATTAAAACGAAACCCAAACACAAAACCTCACGATTGACCCCTAATAAAATTACATTGATGCCCAAACTCATCAAGAACATTCCACAACTAACTTCAGACACTATTAGGTCAAAAACCCATCGAATCAATAAAAATGATAATTGTTGATTTGAAAAAACTTTAGTAGCCTTTAAGAAAGGAAATCGAGAGTAAAGAAACAATAAACTACTCGTATTCACTCAAACAGAATATAGAATGAAATCACACTGGAGGAATGAAAGTAATCGGACTTTAAACAAGAAACACTATGCGTGATCGATAAAATCAAGCCAAATCAAAGTAACATGATTAGTACATAAGATTTAACTACATTTAAATTAAAATCGTGGAACTAGAGATAGGTGTATTAAATCATAGCAAAAAAATAGAAACGATCAAGCCATACAAAGACATTAACAACAATAGTTCTAGCATGGATAGGTTTTACCTTTTCATAGCACCCTCTAATGCTATGAAGTTTTGATTCTCAAGCCCTCTGAACACACTCATGAACCAAGTTAATCATATCTGATTGTAAGGATCATTAGGATCACACTACTTAATAAACAATGGAATATAGTATCTATTATAGAAATCGAAACCAAACCCAAACACAAAACCACACGAATGAGCCCTAATATAATTACACTGATGCCCAAACTCATCAAGAACATTCCACGACTACCTTCAGACACTACTAGTTAAAAAATCAATCGAATCGATAAATATGATAATTGTTGATTCGAATAAAACTTTATTAGCCTTTAGGAGCGGAAATCAAGATTAGAGAAAAATTAAACTACTCGTATTCGCTCAAACAGAATCGAGAATCAAAATACACTACAGGAATGAAAGTAATCAGACTTTAAACAAGAAACACTATGCGTGATTGATAAAATCAAGCCAAATCAAAGTAACATGATTAAGTACATTAGACTTAATTGCATTTTAATTAAAATCATGCAACTAGAGATAGGTGTATTAAAGTATTCATGAAAGCTTAGAAAAATAAATAGAAAACGATCGAGCCATACGAAGACATTAAACAACAATAGTTCTTGCATGGATAGGTTATACCTTCTCATAGCACCCTCTAATGCTATGAAGTTTTGATTCTCAAGCCCTCTAAACACACACATGAACCAATTTAATCATATCTTATTGTAAGCATCATTAGGATCACACTACTTAATAAAAAATGGAATATAGTATCTATTATACAAATCGAAACCAAACCCAAACACAAAACCACATGGTTGAGCCCTAATATAATTGCACTGATGCCCAAACTCATCAAGAACATTCCACAACTATCTTCAGACACTACTAGGTCAAAAACCCATCGAATCAATAAAAATGATAATTGTTGATTCGAATAAAACTTTTTTAGCATTTAGGAACGGAAATCAAGAGTAAAGAAACAATAAACTGCTCGTATTTGCTCAAACAGAAACGAGAATCAAATCACACTAGAGGAATGAAAGTAATGGGACTTTAAACAAAACACTATGCGTGATCAATAAATCAAGCCAAATCAAAGTAATGATTAAGTACATAAGATTTAACAGCGGTTTTGTTAAAATCATACAACTAGAGATAGGTGTATTAAAGTATTCATCAAAGCATAGCAAAAAGAATAGAAAACGATCTAGCCATACAAAGACATTAAACAACAATAGTTCTTGCATGGATAGGTTTTACCTTTTCATAGCACCCTCTAATGCTATGAAGTTTTGATTCTCAAGCCCTTTGAATACACTCATGAACCAATTTTATCATATATGATTGTAAGCATCATTGGGATCACACTACTTAATAAAAAATGGAACATAGTATCTATTATAAAAATCAAAACCAAAGCCAAACACAAAACCACACGATTGAGCCCTAATATAATTGCACTGATGCCCAATCGCATCGAGAACGTTCCACAACTAACTTCAGACAGTACTAGGTCAAAAATCCATCAAATCAATAAAAATGGTAATTGTTGATACGAATAAAACTTTATTAGCCTTTAGGAAAGGAAATCGGGAATAAAGAAACAATAAACTGCTCGTATTCGCTCAAACAGAAACGAGAATCAAATCACACTGGAGGAATGAAAGTAATGGGACTTTAAACAAAAAACACTATGTGTGATCAACAAAATCAAGCCAAATCAAAGTAACATGATTAAGTACATAAGATTTAACTGCAGTTTTATTAAAATCATACAACTAGAGATAGGTGTATTAAAGTATTCATGAAAGCATAGCAAAAAGAATAGAAAACGATCTAGCCATAGAAAGACATTAAACAACAATAGTTCTTGCATGGATAGGTTTTACCTTTTCATAGCACCCTCTAATGCTATGAAGTTTTGATTCTCAAGCCCTATGAACACACTCATGAACCAATTTCACCATATCTTATTGTAAGCATCATTAGGATCACACTACTTGATAAAAATGGAAAATAGTATCTATTATACAATGAAACGAAACCCAAACACAAAACCTCACGATTGACCCCTAATAAAATTACATTGATGCCCAACTCATCAAGAACATTCCACAACTAACTTCAGACACTATTATGCCAAAAATCCATATAATCAATAAAAATGGTAATTGTTGATACGAATAAAACTTTATTAGCCTTTAGGAAAGGAAACCGGGATAAAGAAACAATAAACTGCTCGTATTTGCTCAAACAGAAACGAGAATCAAATCACACTGGAGGAATGAAAGTAATGGGACTTTAAACAAGAAACACTATGCGTGATCAATAAAATCAAGCCAAATCAAAGTAACATGATTAAGTACATAAGATTTAACAGCAGTTTTATTAAAATCATACAAGTAGAGATAGGTGTATTAAAGTATTCATGAAAGCATAGCAAAAAGAATAGAAAACGATCTAGCCATACAAAGACATTAAACAACAATAGTTCTTGCATGGATAGGTTTTACCTTTTCATAGCACCCTCTAATGCTATGAAGTTTTGATTCTCAAGCCCTTTGAACACACTCATGAACCAATTTTATCATATCTGATTGTAAGCATCATTAGGATCACACTACTTAATAAAAATTGGAACATAGTATCTATTATAAAAATCAAAACCAAACCCAAACACAAAACCACACGATTGAGCCCTAATAATTGCACTGATGCCCAATCTCATCAAGAACGTTCCACAACTAACTTCAGACACTACTAGGTCAAAAATCCATCGAATCAATAAAAATGGTAATTGTTGATACGAATAAAACTTTATTAGCCTTTAGGAAAGGAAATCAGGAATAAAGAAACAATAAACTGCTCGTATTCGCTCAAACAGAAACGAGAATCAAATCACACTGGAAGAATGAAAGTAATGGGACTTTAAACAAGAAACACTATGCGTGATCGCACAATCAAGCCAAATCAAAGTAACATGATTAAGTACATAAGATTTAACTGCAGTTTTATTAAAATCATACAACTAGAGATAGGTGTAGTAAAGTATTCATGAAAGCATAGCAAAAATAGAAAACGATCTAGCCATACAAAGACATTAAACAACAATAGTTCTTGCATGGATAGGTTTTACCTTTCATAGCACCCCTCTAAGATATGAAGTTTTGATTCTCAAGCCCTTTGAACACACTTCATGAACCAATTTTATCATATCTGATTGTAAGCATCATTAGGATCACACTACTTAATAAAAAATGGAACATAGTATCTATTATAAAAATCGAAACCAAACCCAAACACAAAACCACACGATTGAGCCCTAATATAATTGCATTGATGCCCAAACTCATCGAGAAATTTCCACAGCGAACTTGAGACATTACTAGGTCAAAAATCCAGCGAATCAATAAAAATGATAATTGTTGATTCGAATAAAACTTTTATTAGCCTCTAGGAAAGGAAATCGGGAATAAAGAAACAATAAACTGCTCGTATTCGTTCAAACATAATCGAGAATCAAATCACAGTGGAGGAATGAAAGTAATCGGACTTTAAACAAGAAACGCTATGCGTGATCGATAAAATCAAGCCAAATCAAAGTAAAATGATTAAGTACATCAGATTTAACTGCATTTTAATTAAAATCGTGCAACTACAGATAGGTGTATTAAAGTATTCATGAAAGCTTAGCAAAATAAATAGAAAACGATCTAGCGATACGAAGATATTAAACAATAATAGTTCTTGCATGGATAGGTTTTACCTTTTCATAGCACCCCTAATGCTATGAAATTTTGATTCTCAAGCCCTTTGAATACACTCATGAACCAATTAATCATATCTGATTATAAGCATCATTAGAATCACACCAGTTAATAAAAAATAGAACATAGTATCTATTATACAATCAAACCAAACCCAACACAAAACCACACGATTGAGCCCTAATATAATTGCACTAATACCCAAAGTCATCGAGAACATTCCACAACTAACTTCAGACACTACTAGTCAAAATCCATCGAATCAATAAAAATGATAATTCTTGATTCGAATAAAACTTTATTATCCTTTAGGAAAGGAAATCGAGAGTAATGAAACAATAAACTACTCGTATTCGCTCAAAGAGAATCGAGAATCAAATTACACTAGAGGAATGAAAGTAATCGGACTTTAAACAAGAAACACTATGCGTGATCGATAAAATCAAGCCAAATCAAAGTAACATGATTAAGTACGTAAGATTTAATCGCATTTTAATTAAAATCGTGCAACTAGAGATAGGTGGATTAAAGTATTCATGAATGCTTAGCAAAATAAATAGAAAACGATCTAGCCATACGAAGACATTAAACAACAATAGTTCTTGCATCGATAGGTTTTACCTTTTCGTAGCACCCTCTAATGCTATGAAGTTTTGATTCTCAAGCCCTCTGAACACACTCATGAACCAATTTCACCATATCTTATTGTAAGCATCATTAGGATCACACTACTTGATACAAAATGGAAAATAGTATCTATTATACAATTTGAAACGAAACCCAAGCACAAAACCACACGATTGAGCCCTAATATAATTGCACTGATACCCAAAGTCATCGAGAACATTCCACAACTAACTTCAGACACTACTAGGTCAAAAATCCATCGAATCAATAAAAATGATGATTCTTGATTCTAATAAAACTTTATTATCCTTTAGGAAAGAAATCGAGAGTAAAGAAACAATAAACTACTCGTATTCGCTCAAAGAGAATCGAGAATCAATTACACTAGAGGAATGAAAGTAATCGGACTTTAAACAAGAAACACTATGCGTGATCGATAAAATCAAGCCAAATCAAAGTAACATGATTAAGTACATTAGATTAATTGCATTTTAATTAAAATCATGCAACTAGAGATAGGTGTATTAAAGTATTCATGAAAGCTTAGCAAAATAAATAGAAAACGATCTAGCCATACGAAGACATTAAACATCAATAGTTCTTGCATGGATAGGTTTTACCTTCTCATAGCACCCTGTAATGCTATGAAGTTTTGATTCTCAAGCCCTCTGAACACACTCATGAAACAATTTCACCATATCTTATTGTAAGCATCATTAGGATCACACTACTTGATAAAAAATGGAACATAGTATCTATCATACAAATCGAAACCTAAATAGCAAAGTTTCACACCAGATAAAATAATTGTTTCGCTAAGTGAAGTTGTAATTTCGTCAGACATCTTATTGGATGAAAAAGCTTAGCGAAATTGCAATTTCGTCTAGCGAAACAAGTAGTGAAGATATAGTTTCACTGACATTCACACCCCCTGTTTTATTAAAAGATAACTGAGATCAAAATTGATCAGAGATCACATCCCCAAGATACGTATAGCATAAAGATGAATTAGATCATCAACTGGAAATGAGATCATACCGATGACTGAAACAAATCACAGTCTTAAATGATTTTGAAATTCTTAAACAGATCAATAGCGATTGTTGATATGTTTGTCTGCTAAAGTTCTTCCGTCCAGTATGCTCCATAAACCTTCAAGCTCTAAGAGTCAACATTGCCATTTGTCACTGGATGTCAGTTTCTTCAACATCATCAGGGTCTACCTGATACATGTCTTCCATTGTCATTCCATTTCCTTTCAACTCTCCTGGCACAAGTGCTTCATAACTTTGAACGAACATTCCAAAGAGGGCCATTGTTTCTGATGGAACTGAAGTTTCAACATTCGCCTTAGAATTAATCTGATCTCTTCCAACCGAAACATTTCCTCCTGAGAAATTACTTGTATTAACTCCTCCTTGAATTGAATTCTATATTTGAGAGCTAGCAGCGGATGATAATAAAGTAGCATTTTGAGAAAAACCAGATGTAGGCATCATGGTCTTGTTAAATTCCTGTCTCTTCAAGTACAACTCAAAGGATTTCAGCTTATTGATAATATCCATCAACTTGTAGTCTGTGAACCCTCTTTCTTGTTTTAGCATCCTTACCTGAAGACTCCACTGAGGTGGGAGAGAATCTAGTAGCCTGTTAACTTGTTCACTGTTGGAGAGCTTTTCATCGTATTTCTTTAAGGTGCTTGAAACTATCAAGAAACGATTTGTGAGATCTGTCAGACTCTCGTTCTTGTATCCAACAAAGGAATTGAATTCCTTCTCAGCTTGAATGCTCTTATACTTTACCAAATCAGCATTACCATCATAGAAATCACATAGGGCATCGTAAAGAGATTTAGCATTTTTATGCTCTGCAAAACGATTGTAAATGTCTGGTGCCAAGCATAGAGTTAAAGCACCAAACGCCTTTTGGTCACGATCGATCAACTTTAGATCCTTTTTAGTGAAAGAATGCGGGTCCTTATTTTGAGAGACACCATCACCAACATTGACAGTTGGTAGGTGAGGACCAAAAATAATCGATTCCCATTGGTTATGATCAGTGTAGAAGAAGAAAGCTTTTAGACATCTCTTCCAATCTTCAAAATTGTCTCCGTTAATGAGTCTCGGAGGCCTATTGGGAGCAACACTTTCAAGATTGGCTGTGAGTGATGTTAACTTAGACATGGTAGTTTCATAGAGATTGACGTAATTTCGGCAAGAAAAGAGATAATTTCGCTGACAATTTCGCAAAAAAAGGTAACTTCGCAGACAATTTCGCAGTGAAAACTACTTTCGCTGATACTTTCGCAGAGGAAGCTAATTTCGCTGACAATTTCGGCAGCAATTTTGCTAGCCAATTTCACAATAGGCTTAGTTTCGCTAGAAAGTTCACACAAAACAAGCTTGAACTTTCGTTCAAAATCACTTTCGGCAGCAATTTCACTTGTTAAACCTACACAAGCACTGATGAACTTTCGTTCAAAAAGACTAGTTTCGCAGAACAACTAGAAAACAATTTCAATAGTGATAACACCCATAGTTTTGCTGAAAGATGATCTCAGTTTTGCTGAAAGAACAGTAATTTCGCTGGTCAAACCTTAAACCCTTTTTCAACCCAAAATCAGTCTGAAATCATCAAAAACACAATGAATTTGAGATCTAATGATTAGCAAAGCTTTCACCACCGGAAACAAGCTAAACTCAATCAATTTCCACATCAAAAACACCCAATAAGGAACTGAAAATGATTGAAACAAGATATTGAACAAAAACCATCAAAAAACTCAACAAATCATGAGCACTAAGGCGCTAATACCATATTGTTGGTCCATTGATCGTATAACACTACAAATAAGATAAAGAATAGTTCAATATCCAACAAACTAACTAAACAACATGAACAAAGATAATTGAACACAATAATAACCCATTCATGATAAGACAATGAACATCAATAATCAATAACATAAAGCGCAATGATAATTCTCTGTAATAACTGCTTTGAAATGGTAACTTGCAACAATGATAATCAATTAGGGTTTTGCAAGCTTACCCAACAATGAAAAAGATCAATTCTATATAAAGCTGTCATAGTTTCATAGACAGATTCGCTGCCAGCGAAACTATATTGCCAAAACTATAGTTTCGCCCGACAAAAGCAGTAGTTTCGCCGAGCTAACTAATCAGCTGACTGCCAGCAAAACTAAACTGCCGAAACTATAGTTTCGCTCACAGTTTTGCTGGACTGCAATATTACATAAAACTAAATACATACAAAAAGAAACTAGCAAAAGACCTATTACAATCAAAAGTAAATAATCTAAACTAAGGTGAGTCCAACCTATACATGATCTTCATATTGCTGTTGCAAGTTGTTGTGCTCAAGTGCTTTGGATTCAGAATCAGATGTTAGACTATGGGTTAAACTTCAAGGAGACTCTCATTCACATAGACAACAATAGTGCTATCTCAATCAAAGAGAATCATGTGCAGCACTCAAGGACCAAACACATCAATATCAGGTATTATTTAATAAGAGATAATTATGAAAAGGGATTAATTAAACTAGTCAAAGTTCACACAGATGAACAATATGTTGACCTGTTTACAAACGCTTGTTGTTGGACCAAAAGAACCAATGAGCCGGATCAGAAAAACCTTTAAGTCCCACAGACGTCATAACAACTGCTAAAGACACAAGTGCTGAAGACAAAGTCTGAAGACTTCAACAACTGAAGACTAAAGTGCTGAAGCTCAACAGCTGAAGAACACAAGTGCTGAAGCTGAAAACTAAAATGCTGAAGTCCAACAGCTGAAGAACACAAGTGCTGAAGCTGAAGAACACAAGTGCTGAAGCTGAAGACAAAGTACTGAAGGTCAACAGCTGAAGAATACAAGTGCTGAAGCTGAAGACCAAAGTACTGAAGTTCAACAGCTGAAGAGTCCACAAGTGCTGAAGATCAACAACTGATGTACAAAGTCTGAAGACAAAGACTGAAGACATCAGCTGAGACATCTACTGAAGTCATCAGCTGATGAACATCTAAAGTTCAAGTCTGAAGACCAAGTGCTGAAGTTTCAGTAGTTTGTCACAACAGCTGAAGAGTACTTCTTCAGTAGTTGTGTTTATCAGTAGTTTTATGTTTTTACTTTCAGTAATTTTGTAATCAGTAGTTTAGCATCAGTAGTTTTATATTTTGTGCTTAGCACTCTCTGATATGTTCTCAGTAGTTGTGAACATTTCAGTAGTTTGCTAAGTGTTAGTTATTTTTGTAATAAATCTGCCAGAATGTCACTATCCCGTGATATCAGCAGTGATTGCACTCTATATAAGGAGTGTCAACCTAACTGTAATAGGTGAATGATTGAGCAGAAACATTTGATATAATTGAAACATTCCTTTTTCACAGAAATATATTCTCTCGTTACAACCGTATTTGTTCTTAATGCATACGAATATCAAATTCTTGCTATAATTTGTCTAATTCTTGATCTTATTCCGCTGCGTTACACTCTAATCCATCAAACTTGTGATCACTGATCCTGTCAAATGGTATCAGAGCAGGTTAATCATTGATCGATCTAATAATTGATCATTGAAACTGCTATCCAAGATCCAAGTTTGATTGAATTACCATTTTTTCAAGAAACGGTTATAGAGATTGAATTTTTTGTGTTTTTGGCCATTCATCCTGAGATTTATTCTTAGTTTTCATTGAGTCTGTTGTGGTCTGTGTAAAATCTTTTAAAAGCTTGAATTAAATTGTATTTGGACCTAAAATGACTACTCCTTCCAATGATCCTCACAATACTGGTTCCTCAACCAAGCCTCCAATGCTGGTTAGGAGTGAGTATAACATATGGCAACGACGAATGCTCCATCACCTGTCTGTTAACAGCTCAGGTTGTTGGACATCAGTGGTACATGGTCCACACAAGCCTATGGTGAATAACCCGGAAACCAATCAAATGGTTCCGAAGAGGAGGGAGCAATACTCAGATGAGGATAAGAAATTGTTTGAGATTGATGCAAAAGCCCATGGAATTCTGGCCATGGCACTGCCCAATGAAATCTATTCAGGGCTAATGCATTATGAAACTGCCCATGACCTCTGGAATGCCTTGAAAGAACAATTTGGAGGAACAGATGAGGTCTTGGCAAATAATAGAGAAATCCTTGCCCAACAATATGAGACATTCTCTCATAGGAAGGGTGAGACACTGACTCAACAGTTTGAGCGGTTCTCTTGTTTGATCTCTGAATTAAAAATGGTAAAACATGAGTACACCAATAGCCAGATGAATAACAGATTTCTCAGATCACTGCCTGAGAGATGGGACACATATACTATTGTCCTACGCTCCAGTGCAAATTTGGACAAACTATCTCTCACCCAACTCCATGGAAATTGCTCACATTTGAGAGAGAGATAGAACAGAAACGAAAACTGTCATCATCTGGAAAGCTCACTGATGACTTTGTACCAGGAAACACTGCCTTGGTAAGTCATGAGTCAGAGTATGCAGGATCAGAATGCCACTATGATAAGCATATTGATTTCACCTCAAACAATTCTAATCATGCCTTTGTGAGTGTTGATTGTCATTCTGGTAATAATAGTGACAATCTATGCTTTATCATGGATGATTTGAAGGGCATTGCTGATGATGATTTAGAAGAGATGGATATTTTGAGCCAAATGGCCTTGATCAATATCAGATCTCAGAAATTCTACAAGAGAACTGGCAGGAAATTTCCTGGACTCTCTGACAAAACCAAAGTCGGTTTTGACAAGAGCAAGTTGAAGTGTCACAAATGCCACAGGCTTGGACACTTTGCAAGAGAGTGTAGATCAACTGGATCTAACACCTCTGCACCCTTTTTGACTTTTCCAAATAACAATTCACAATCCAAAGGGCAACATTTTGCTGGTTCTAGTCATTCATCACACCCTCAATCTCCTGCATATTTTGTTCCTCAGGGTCAAATGCCATATCCTTATCCCCGCTATTATATGCCACAGTCAAATCAAGTTCAAGCTCCTATAGTACCACAACCTCATGCACTACCAGAACCTCAACCATCTCCATCTCAATCACAACCTCATCACAGCTTCTTCACACCTGGAGTCGTTGACTGGAGTAGCTTACCTGATAACTTGTCTGGTCACACTGAGCAATACTATGCTGGTGCTAGTCAACATGGTGGTGAACACCCTTTTGGAAATCTTGCTCTCATGGCCTGGAGTCTACTAAGGGTTCCTGCTCAAATGCATCATCTTCATAGGTAACTCAGGTATCTTCAGAGGCTAAAGCCAAGTTATGTTCTGAATCATGCATAGCTGCCTTTGTCTCTATTAGAGAGGCAAATGTAGCATTAATAAATCAAAAACTTGAGTTTGAGAAAACCATTTCCAAAAGAAAAGCTGAGTATGAGTCTGCTCTTAACAGTAAAAGTGATGAGATTTATAAGCTTAAATGCCAATTAAATGATGAAAAGGCCAAGCTAGAAGTTATTCTGGAAGACACAGGAGTCTCAAAGAAAAACTTGCAGTGACCCAAGTTGAGTGTGACCGCTGGGTCTCATCATGCAAGGGATTTGAAATGCTTCTTAGCAAGCAGACTGCTTCAAATATGAAGTTTGGTATTGGTTACAACCATACTGCTCCACCAACAGACTTTACTCCTAACTCCATAGTTAAGTCTGAAAGTGAAAGCAATCTCCAAACCACATTATCGTGTGAATCATTCTCTAATGATAATCTAAGATCAGAGAATGAAACCAGTGTTAAGATCTCAGCAAATAAATTGACTGATGGTCTAACTACTGAGACTCATATGAAGCTGAGTACTTCAGATGTTGTTCCTCAATGTACCCCAAGTACTGAAAGAGACCCAACATCTGAAAAGCATTTCAAATCAATTGAAATACAAGGACTAACAACTGCCGAGGAATCCATCAAACGGTCTATTAGGACGGATGGAAAACAGTTGAATTACCAGTCATCAGCTGTTACAAATCCTTTAGTACCTAGTACTGATAGGAGGAAAGTACTAAAGATCACACCTTCAGTAGTTTCCACTTCAGCAGTAGAGATGTCCAAGATGAAGAACAAACCATGTGAAATTTGTGGTAAATTCAATCAGCTATATGATGAATGTTGGTACAAAAAGGGTTTAAAACTCCAAAGGGATGAGCTCATTAACTAGAAATAAATAAAATGAAAACTGAGTTTGAGACCAAGTTTGTACCACAATCATCTCAACCTGATAAACCCAATGCCTTACCCAAATCCACTAAGAAGGATGCGGTTTATCAGAAGACAGCTGATATTGTTCCTCATGATAAACATAAGACTAAGTCTATGAAATCTAAGAAGGAGGAAATGGTGGGTCACAGGAACTCATCAAAAACAAGCTCTGGAGTGTCAAATGAACTGAAAGCTCGAGCTTCAAATCAGACACAGCTTGTTATGATGGTTCAGCATCTGTTGGGGAGAGTTAACCAACTTGAAGCCCCTATGATCAAACCACTGAAAAGGAATTCCAGGTCCAAATCTATTTCAGCACCATCTCCATCTTCATCAGCTGTTAATCATGAGAAACTAGCTATGGTTAAATCTGTTGATAAAGTCAGTCCCAAAACCAAAAGGTTTGGGTCTCCAAAGCTAACTAGTTTCTTATGATTTTGTAGGGTTCTTCAGTATGCCAAAGAAGCATCTGGTATGTGGACAGTGGAGGATCCATGCATATGACTGGGAGCAGCTCTTCTTCATGATTACTCTCAAGGAAAGAAGGGATTTGTCTCATTTGGAAATGATGCTAAAGGTTACATCATTGGAAAGGGATTTGTGTCTAATGGAGATATTAGATTTGATGATGTCAACCATGTGGAGAATCTCAAATACAATCTGTTGAGTGTCAGTTAGATGTGTGACAAAGGACATGTTGCTCTTTTCACAAGCCAGAACTGTAGGATTCTGTCTTCCAAGGTTCTGAGCCTGATTGACAAAGTACTGGATGATAATACTCTCCTGAAGGCCAACAGGATAGGAAGAGTATATGCCTTGGATTTGTCAAAGAAAATTGAGTTAAAAGGCCATCCATGCTTGTTCTCCAAGGCCTCTCTCCAAGAATCTAAACTGTGGCATAGAAGGCTGGGTCATGTTAATCTCAAAAACATGAATCAGCTGATCCACAAGAGTTTAGTGAGGTCTTCCAATAAAGGAGTTCAATTGTGATGAAATCTGCACTGCATGCTTAAAAGGGAAACAACATAAAGTTTCATTCCCACCCATAGAAGAATCCAAGTCTAATGCCTGCTTACAACTACTGCACATGGATCTTTTGGTCCTGTGAAGGTAATGAGTATGGCAAAGAAGAAATACTGTCTGGTAATTATGGATGATTACTCTAGATATGTATGGAATTTCTTCTTGCATTCAAAGGATGAGGCTGCTCAGTCCATTATGAACTTTGTGTTACACGTTGAGAAGCAGTATTCCCTACCAGTTAAGTGTGTGAGGAGTGACAATGGTACTGAATTCAGAAACCACACTTGATGAGTTTTACTTGTCAAAGGGAATCAAGAGGCAGTATAGCATCCCAAGGACTCCAGAGCAAAATGGAGTAGTGGAGAGAAAGAACAGGACCCCCATTGAAGCTGCAAGGTCCATGTTGGCTGATTCTGGTCTGCCACTGCCTTTTGGGCTGAAGCTGTCAATACAGCCTGCTATGTACAGAATAGAGCCTTAGTAAATCAGAGGTTGATGAAAACTCCTTATCAAGTTTTACATCATTTAGCCCCTTTGATTTCATTCTTTTGAGCATTCGGGTGTCCCTGTCACATTCTCAACACAAAGGATCAACTCCAAAAGTTTGATTCTAAGGTGGATGCAGGGTATTTTGTTGGGTATTCATCCACTTGCAAGGCTTACAGAGTATTCAACTGTTGGACAAAGATAGTTGAAGAAACCTTGCATGTGAAGTTCAATGAATCCCCTAAGGATATAATTCCACAAAACCCTGTGGAGTTGTTTGATCTGGACATTCTGCAATATGTTCCTTATCAACCGCCTGCTGTTGCAGATCATATGAATCCATCATCTTCTGTAGCTAGTCATCCATCTGGTGTTACTGATGATGATGATGATATCAGTATCACCTTTTCAAGTTTAGTGATCAACTGCCTGATTCAGCTAGACCTGATGTTCCTGTAGCTCCAGTAGCACAATCCATAACAAATGCTGATGAGATTTCTACAACTTCAACTTCCTTTGAATTACCATCTACTGATTGGTTTCAAGGAAATGCTTCACCATCACCATCTGTTGCTGCTGAGCCTGCTACAAACACTTGCACAGATCTTATTGTGTACCAAGATCTGAAGAATCACCCTATGTCTCAAATCATTAGTGATATCAATGCTAGCATGTCAACAAGAAGTCAATTGTCAAATTTCTGCTTCTATGCTCTCTTCATTAGTCAGCAAGAGCCAAAGAACTATCACATTTCTTTAACGGACAATGGATGGGTTGAAGCCATGCAGCTTGAGCTTCTTCAGTTCAAGAAACAGCAAGTGTGGGAACTGGTTCCTCTACCTCCAGGTAAGTGTGCAATAGGCACTAAATGGGTGTTTAGGAACAAAACAGATGAAAATGGGCTTATTGTTAAGAACAAGGCTAGACTGGTTGTACAGGGGTTTTCACAAGAGGAAGGTATTGATTATAATGAAACCTTTGCTCCTGTAGCCAGACTGGAAGCAATTTGATTGTTTTAGCTTATGCTGCTTATCACAACCTTAAAGTTTTTCAAATGGATGTCAAAAGTGCATTTTTGTATGGGAAAATAAAGAAGAGGTTTATGTATGTCAACCACCAGGTTTTGAGGACAATAAACATCCTAATTGGGTGTATAAGCTTGATAAGGGCTCTATGGGTTGAAACAAGCTCTAGAGCCTGGTATGAGCATTATCAAACATTCTTCTGGAAAATAATTTCACTAGAGCTCCATAGATAAGACTTTATTCATTAAGAAAGCTGGGCAGCATAATCTACTTGTGCAAATTTATGTAGATATTATTTTTGCATCCTCTGATCCACAGTTGTGTGATGCCTTTACAAAGTTGATGCAACAGAAGTTTGAAATGAGTGCCATGGGAGAATTACAGTTCTTTCTGGGTTTGCAAATCAAACAAAAGGCTGATGGAATTTTCATTCATCAGTCCAAATACACAAAAGATCTTTTGGAAAAGTTTGATTTACAAAACTGTAGCCCTGTTCTACTCCTATGTGCAACACCACACAACTGGATACAGATCAGAAAGGTAAAGTGGTTGATGAAACACTTTACAGATGTATGATTGGGTCCTTGATGTACTTAACAACTTCTAGACCAGATATTATGTTTGCTACATGTGTTTGTGCTAGATTTCAGGCTGCACCTAAGGAGTCTCATTTGATTGCAGTCAAGAGGATCTTTAGA
This sequence comes from Flaveria trinervia, assembly GCA_025506515.1. NCBI lineage: Eukaryota > Viridiplantae > Streptophyta > Magnoliopsida > Asterales > Asteraceae > Flaveria > Flaveria trinervia. Next base: position 33,302,149 of record CM046458.1, on the reverse strand, counting down.
TATCTGCAAGGCACTCCATCTCTAGGTTTATGGTATTCTACTAGACATTCTGGTAAATTAGTTGCTTTTTCTGACAGTGACTATGCAGGGTGTAAGTTGACAAGAAAGTCCACTTTTGGAGGATGCCAATTCTTAGGCAACTGCTTGATTTCTTGGCAGTAGTAAGAAGCAGACCTCAGTTGCTACATCAACTGCTGAAGCAGAGTACATTGCTGCTGCAAGCTGTACATCTCAGGTACTCTGGCTTCAAAACCAATTATTGGATTATGGCATAACAGAGACTAAGACCCCATTGTTAATGGACAACTCTTCAGCTCTTGTATTGTCAAGAATCCTGTCCAGCACTCTAGGACTAAACATATTGAAATCAGACACCATTTTATTAGAGATTGTTTTGAAAAAGGTCTGATTGATCCAAAATTTGTTCCTAGTGCTGATGAGCTTGCAGACATTTTCACTAAGCCCTTGGATAGCACAACTTTCCAAAACCTAGTGCTAAGGCTTGGTATGCTGCAGCTAGAATAAGTGACAACTATTGATGATCTCAGCTCACAAGTACTGATGATCATTAGTTTATTATTGTCATATAAGTACTGAAGTTATCCTCCCTTCAGAAGTTTTTAAAACTACTGGAGCTTAAGTAACTTCTCAGTACTCAAGTACTTTATTTGTTAAAACAGCTGATGTAGTTACAACAGCTGATGTAGTCACAACAGCTGATGTAGCTACAACTACTGATGTCAGAAATGCAGATAAGTACTGATGACCAATGAAACGTCTGAAACTCAGATCTAAGTCTGATGAGTAAGTGTGGAGGTCAGACTAAAACAGCTGAAAAGCTATGAATTGACGAAAACAGCTGATGAGAAATTTCTCTTCAGTCGTTTATACAACTACTGTTTCATTAAAACAACTGAAGCCGAAACTATGTCTTCAGTAGTTTACAACTACTGAAGACTAACACCAAGTCTTCAGCTGTTTACAACACTGATGACAACCACTGTCTTCAGTAGTTTAACCAACTACTGATGACAAACACCAGTCCTCAGTTTACATCATTTGAAGTCAAAACCAAGACCTTTAGTAGTTTCACAACTACTGATGGTTAACACCAAGACTTCAGCTGTTTCAACGTCTGATGGTCAAAACCAAGTCTTCAGTTGTTTATAACAACTGATGACAACACCACCACTGTCAGTCGTTTTAAACCTCTGAAGTTAATACCACGTCATCAGTAGTTTCAAACAGCTGATGACCACACCAAACCTTCAGTAGTTTTCTTTCAGCCTTTTCCTATCCCACCCTATAAATGCCTGTCTTCTTCTCAAACGTTCTTAGCCGTTCTCTGACCTTATACTTTCAAAAATGGCAACCATGAGCCTAAAACCACGACACAACTGCGTTGCATACCTTACCAAGTCGGCTTTCTGGAACAAATTTGATAATGCCATGACCTAATGGTGATTCCCCATATCGCACAACCTTTCTCTTGAATCCGACCATCTACCCTGAATCTCTCAGTCAATTCTGGTCAAATGTTTTTGTTCATACTGATGATCTCTACTGGCCAAATCTCTGTTCGTCCCTCGTCAACCAAAACCAGTGGTTTTACAAGCCGACATCATTCGTCAGGCATTACACTTACATGACTCCACCACTGTGACTGAATACCCAAAGGGCACAATGGATATGTCCTTTATCAATAATGGGTATGAAGGTGATCTTCGGCTACAACTATTCTGAAGAAACATTTCCATGATGCTGAAAACTTATCTTCACATGGTAAATGTATGCTTAGCTTCAAGACATCCTCTTAGGATCAAATGTCATCCCAATGGCAACAGGTATTGTATTCTATTCTAGAACACCAACCGCTAAATTTCTCTGAAATCGTGTTTCTAGAAATAAAGAACTTGGCTCAGAAACCTGCGGCAAACCGCTGGCTATTATATCCCAGGTTTCTGATGGCCATTATTTTTAATGAATTAAAATCTGATGGCCTTGTTGGCCTTGGAGTCCCTGCACCAGCTGTTTTGGCTGAGGTATACTCCAGGCACAACTCAGACCTCACTCTCAAAGAAGCTGCCCGAATGCTAAAACCCAAGCAGAGGGAACCCACAGCTTCCACCACCAGATCCAAAGTCCCCACCAAGCCAAAATCCAAACCCAAACAGCTAATCAGGGAGATGAGTCCCCTGATGATGCTCCTGTACCACCCAAATAGGATAACCTACTGGTTCAAACCCTCCAGTAGTGTTCAAGACTCAACCAGCAATAGCCGCACAGGTATCCTCTCAAAAGGATCCTGTTGCAACCACTTCAGGGGAAACCACATTACTGAGACCTCTCTCACTTGAGGAGGTTATCATTGAAGAGCATCCCTCTCCCCGGATGAAATCAGCTTCTATCCCCTCTCCACATGCAAATGCCCCCCAAAGTCCAACCATTATAATTGCAAACGTGCTGACTCAGCTGCATGCCTCTCCTCCTCCCCAACAAACACAACAAAGGGGAGAACCACAACAATTGAGGAAGAGGATCAACATGCTTCTGACAACCACAGCACCAGGGTTAACTATTCTATCTCCTGGTGTGGATATGCAGATACAAACATCTGGTGAGGCTGCCACCTCTTCTGAATCAGCACATGATCAGACTGAGGCTGGTAACATAGCTAAGACCTCACCAGAGGCAACAGCTGATGAAGGACATTGTCCTGAGGAAGAAGTCCCCAGTTCCAAGAAAAAGGGGCACATGCTAAAACTGGTCTACACCCGGTGCATGTACATCCTGCTACAAGCAGGAGGAGGTCAGGTGATTCAACATCTGCTGATGATGACCTAGGCTTTTTCTATGATGTTCTAGCCCACAACACCATGCTGGAGGCTGAGGTAAGCAGACTACAAGAACTGCTTGCCAAGAAGTCTCAGGATGTAAGTCCATCTGCCCCCACTAACCCATATATGGCACCTTCATTCGAAGGCCCCCAAACACTTCACCCTCTCACTTCACTGAGCCTCCAGCCTCTGCCTTTGGCACCATCTCTCAGACAAACCCCCTGAGCAGATGGTTGCTGCATTCCAACAATCCTTACCTCTCATCACTCCCATCATCAATGACATTGTTCATAAAGCCATTGATGAGAGGATCTCCTCAAGTCTACAACCACTCATTGATGATGTTGTGCACAAGAAACTTTCTACGGTACAAACCCCTGCAACCATGCATCCAAAAAGGGAGTACAGCAGTGTGTTGAAAGAAAGAAAGAAAAAGAACTGAGGATGAGAAGGCACAAGAGAAAACCAAGGAGTTGGAGAAGGAAAAGGAACAACACTGATCATTTACAAAAGAAAGAAAAGTGCTGGTGATCAAAAGAATGCTGAAGAAAAATCCTTGGAGGAGCTGATAAAAGATGCAGATGAAGCACACAGCCGATCCATGGACAAAATCATTGAGCAACTCTTCAAGCAAGACTTTGATACAGCCAACTAGACAGTGAGATCAGGAGGTTGGAAGTAAATGAAATCCAAAACATATGGGCTGGGTACAGTGTGCTGGAGAAAGAGAGATTGGAGATCATGATTCGACTTATAGCCAATATTTAGAAGATCACCGATGGAGATTTGTTCATGGACCAGAGACAGCATTCTGGCTATAGCCACCAGAATCTGTTTGTCTGAGCAATTTCATAAGGGGATAATTATTGAAGCACTTGATGGGCTGGAGCTAGGAAAAGGCTTGAAATGGCAAAACTCACAAAAGCCAAACTTACAACCACAATGCTTGAACAACCTTCCCATCACCCACTCAAAAACAGCCTACCCCTCAAATCTCCAAACCAATCTCAAAACTCAAATCCAAACATCCTCAACCCTCAAAACCAATTCCTTTACCACAAAAACCAACCCAACCATCATCTAGTGATGCACCTAGAAGGAGGAGAAGGGTGCTGAGGATAGAAGAAGATGATAAAGATGATAGTCTGCCACTCTCTGCTGTTCTAAGGGTACCAGAACCAGGAGTCAACTCATGATCACACCTGACTCATAAAGGGAAATGGTTAGAGTCAAAATAGAAGATGAAGAACAGCAGAAGTAGCACGATGAGCAACTACTGAAGATGGTTGACAAGGAATTTCCCCAGTCATCATCTATACAAGCCATGAAAGGGCATGCTCAAAGGCTGTACACTCTCAGACACACATTTCAGTATCAAAAAGAGAGAGTGAGAGTATGGCCAGACCCCAAGGTGAGCTCTAGAATACAAAAGATCCATTCCACATAGATACAATGGCCAGGTTAGAAAAACAATAGACTCTACAATCATGTTGGCCATTGTAGTGTCACCTTGGGAAATACTCGATGAATTCAAGAAGCTCATCAATCAAAAATGACCCCTCAAGCCTTACTGGAAAACAAGATGATCAAAAAGGGTTATTATATAAGAAGCTTGAAGACATTAAGAAGAATGAGCTCCAGTTACTCCTTGAGGGCACCGATCCTGATGAATTTGTCTATAGGGAGATAACTACTGTGGAGTTGAAGAATGGCAGGACTGTAAAGTACCTATCTGATTACTATGGTCCAGAGTTCTTCTTTGAAGGAGGAGTAAAAAATCTCCAAGGAGGAACAGGTTGTTCTCCTTGAGGCCTATGTTCGTGAGTCTTACAGACTCGTAAATAGGAAGTAGGTTTCATGGTTGGGATCACAACTCTATGTCCAGATTCCCCAAAACAGAGTTCCCCTCCATACTTAGCCAAACCACAGATTAGAAACCTCTTCCTGGCCTGTGCTGATCGATTCTCTGAAGCTGATCAAGAGAAGTCTTTGCCAACAATAAGTGGGACCTCAATAAAGTTAAAGGTTTTGGCTGTATTGGTTCAGGGGAGATTTAAATATCTAATATCAGCTATTGGGATGATCAACTTTGAGTAGCTTTTTCTTAAAACTAATATATTATTTCTTAAAATATTTGTCCTAAGTTGTCTAGTTCATCAATTTCATAAGCTCTTATTTTCTCTGGATAAATATTTTTAAAACTTTCTTTGACTTTTGAAATTTGATCCTTCGAAAGATATTTTTTATCTTCGGAAGAAAACTATACCTTTAACAAATAACTATCTCAAAATATTACCTTCAGAAGAGATTTCTAAAATATCTTCCGAAGCTTAAATGCTTGTTTCAGACACTTATATGTTTTAAAGAACCTCTTTTCGAAGCAAATTAACTCTCGGAAGCTTTGTTCTTTTGTAAACAAGCATTCAAGTCTTGATTTTCTTCCAAAGCAAAATTTTCAAAACTCTCAAGAAATTCTTCGAAGTCATTTTAGCTTCGGAAGCTTTTTCATTAAAAACTTCCGAAAATAATTTACCTTCGGAAGCTTTTTGACTTCCAAGAAACTACTTTTTGAGCAAAAGTAAACTACTTTTCAGAGGTGGGACCGACATCCGAATTTCAAAGTTTATCCTTTTTTATTAAACTTTATCTGAAATCCTTCTCACATATAAACCCAACGATTTCCCTGTAACATCTTGTATTTTTTTGGTTACTAATAGTTATCTCGTTTATTCTTGTAGGACTATTGATGGCATTTATTAAACTTTGGGCTACTTATGTTTATTGTTTTAATTTGTCTTTAATTTTTTTTAATTTGAAAGTTGTTGATGTTAATAAATAAGTATTTATAATATAATAATAATAATGGAAATAATAATAATAATAATATATGAAATTTTTTAAACTTACAATAAGAAAAATATATTTAAAACTAAAGTGAATTAAGTTTAGGGGTTGTTTGTCAATTTATAAACTTTAAATGAAAGTGTTATGCATAAATATAAAGATGGAAAGTTGAGGGACCAAAACTGTAAATTCTTTAAAATTAAACCAAACCCCCGCATTTCCGGCCGTATCTCCGGCCAAATTCCGGCCAAGCTCCGGCAAGGCCCAATCAACTTAAACTTTTCGATTTCCGACCTCAAACATCCCAAATCGTTTCGTGAACGTGTGTCGAGCTTAAACACAACACTTTAATTACGTTTAATCATCGGTTACAACACCATTCAATTGTATAACCGAAACATCTTGAATTCATTAGTCGTTCGAGCCTTAAACAACCATACACCTCAATTATTCAATCTGATCGAACTTCTATCTACCTCTAATCTAACTCAACCCTCATTGCACCCAAATCAAACTTAATCCTCGAAATCCATCATCTTTCAACGTCGCAACCTGCAACAAATCGAGCCCTAATCTCTGGAGTCCAAAAGTCAAATTGGTAGAGGGATTTTAGTTCCGATCATCATTCGAAGCTAACTGCAAGTTTAATTGGATCATCATTGAGGATTACTCATTCATTTGGTACCCTCGGTCGCGAATTGTTCATCGATTAGGAGCATCACCAATTCAAACATATTCGGGTAATTAAACACACTCACATACTCGGTTTTACTTGGGGATAAAAAGCCCCAAGGTTAATTTCATTAACGTAATCGAATTGGGGTTCAATTTACAATCACCCGATTCTAGGGTTCTTGGATTTGGGGGCGTATTTGAGATTTAATTCAAAAGAAAATTGGAACTGAGTATTACCGCGGCTGAGAGCCTTGGTTCAGCGGTAACATGGGAGGAGTTAAACAAGAGGTCCCCGGTTCGAATCCGGGGACCCCATGTTTTATTTTAAGGCTTTTTAGCCTTCATTTGAAACTAGTTTTTTTCTAAAAATTATAAGAATTGTTTTAATAACTTTGGTTTTTTTTTAAAGTTAAGTATTCCTTTTCTGTAAATTTATATATTATTTTTATAAATACTTTAACAAATATTTATCAACAAATATAGTGTTTCATTATTTTATTTTAGATAACAATTTAAATCATTACATTTTTAATCATTTTAAGGGTAGATTAATCATGATAATTTATAGAATTTACCTACATTTTATAATTTAAATCCACAAGTTTTATAAGAGTTTTAAATCTTTTTAAATTTTATAAGATATGTTTTCTTTTATTAGACTATAATATATGCATAATTTTCTGTAATTATTGTGATTATTTATAAAGGTCCCCAAATTCCTAGCTTGCATTAAAACGTTAATCTAATTATTAACTTAAAACGTGTATATATATATAGGTGCCTTGTGAGAACTACGTTGGAACGTTGCTTATTATTATTCTTATTAATCACCAATTATATATTATTTGATCAAGTGAGTATTCTATACCCCTTTTTTTCCTATTTTCACACTTTGGGGTGAAACATTTAACTTATACTTTTGCACTTGTAAACTTATTTGAGACTTGTAAACCTATGGCGATTCATCTTGTAAAGTTGTGGTTAGTTGAACTTTGGTGATTACCATGTTATGGCGTTATATGTACAATCATTAACTATTGTTAGCTCAGCGAAGTCATAGATCTATGGGCAAGACAAGCCTGCCTTGGTTGATCCAAGTGCACTTAGCTGATCATATAATCTTGTAAACGTTTGAGACTTGTAAAACTTTGTCGAGGTTTGATGTTGTTGCATTGTTCATAACATCCCTAATCACTTTATTCACTATTTATGACTTGAATTGCCATCTTTATATAACCTATGTATTTAAAACTATGGAATGCTCACCAACATTATTGTTGACCCTTTATTTTTAACATGTTTTAGGAAATGCCCAAGCTTGATTATCTACACATTGAAGCTTGCACATCTAGGAATGGACTTAGATTAATAAATAAAATAGAATGAATTGTTACATTTTATGTTATGCTTTATATCCCTTGAGACTTATATTTGTAATGTGACAAATGAAACTTATGTGTAAAATATATTTGGATTATTAATAGCATTATGTGGCTATGAACGATCTTAACTCCACTCCTTGACGTTTCCGCCGTCAAGGTTGGGGTGTGACATTCCCCTCTTTCTATCATCTGATTCTTCCTCCAAACATAAAACCCCAAATTTCTCTCTGAAATTTCTTTCTTCTTTCTTTCTTCATCCTTAAGCTACCTCACAATGGCCACCCCCATTCACAGAATGACTCGAACTTTAACATGCAGCTACACAGGCAACACAACTAGGTTGCTCTATTAAGCTCTGAGAAAGATCCTCATTTCTCAAAGGTTTGCCGTTTCTTAGCTTTGTCAAACTACTTCACCTCCCGAACCATTGATCCTCCACTCTATAGGTCATCTGCTCGAATTCTGGAAGAGTTGCCAAGAGGTCGTAATGGATGGGGAGAAGGCACTATCTGCCATAGTGCAAGGGAGAACAGTCTTCATCACTCCATCCATCATCAACTTGCATCTTCAGCTAGATAATGAAAAAGGTGAGGTGTTCTACCCAAAAGAAGGTCAATCATTCTTTTGAGCAGATGGGCTATAAGGGAGACTACTTTGTCAAGACCTTTAGGAAAAGGAAGGCTCATCCTAGTGGAGATTCCTGCTCCATGTGGTTATCCATAGCTTATCAAACAAGCATGGTGGATGGGACCAGATTCCTAAGGATCTCTCATTCATTATCCATGGAATGATTCAGGGGGTCAAGTTCAGGTATTCTAAATTTGTTTATACTAATTTGCTTGCAAACTTAGACTACTTAGAATATTACATGTTCCCTAGATATGTCCAGTACATTCTTAACTGTGAACTGGGCTCACAGTTAAGCGAAAGAGGTAACATTTTTAAACTGGGACAGATGAAGCCTGAAATCTTTAAAATACTAAGAAAGCCCCCTGTTGGGTTCTCTGGGGTAGAAACAGCCCTAGTCTGAAAAATGTTAGAGCTCATTGCTCAAGGTGACAACCTAGCAGCACCAGCTAGTGTTGAACCCACACCTTCAACATCCCAACCACCTAAACAGGCACAAATCAACCTCACCTACCAAAGAAAATCCAAACGAACCCCTACTCAGGCTATTCAGTCTGTATAGGTCCTTATAGACTCACCCATATAGGAGAAAGTGGACACTGGAGCTCCCACTTCTCCTGAGGAGCAGACCACTCCTATCTCTTCAAGGATCAGTGTTGAGGTTTCTCATGCTCAGCCTGATTAGCTCAGTAGCCAACTCTCCCAAACTACCTTAAGCCATCACTCTGAGTCTCAACACTCAGGTGATCAACCTTCAGATGATAGTTACCATCCCCAGCCTTTAGATCTAAATCAACATATCCCTAACCTTGATTTCTACACTGATGAAGATCTTGGTTTCAATGAGTACCATGATTCTCTCTTCTTTTCCCCTACTCAGAGAGAGATGAGTGCTCCTAAGTCTCCTACTTCTAGCCCACATCAGTCACCTACAACTGAGGTGGACACTTCTAAACATGTTCAGGTTGTCCATATGGAAGAGGCTCTCACTTTTGAAAGTGATTACATCATTAAGACCTCAACCAAGGAACTCAGCCCACTGACATCTCAACTGAGATTGCCAGTGAGCAGAGGAAATCCAATAGCCAAGAACCTAAAGCTGGTGGTGAGAGTGAAGACTCTAGTCCAATCATCTCATCCCCCTATGATTCTTCTGATGAAGATAAGGGGAATTTAAGACTAAAGGTGCAAAAATTGTCTCAAACATGCACCTATTTAGTCTCGAAGGTTAGTCACCTTGAATCTCAAGTGACTACCTTGCAGAACTGGGTCAATGATTAGCAACTTGAGATTTCATATCTTAAGGAAAACTAGCTGGGAGACCTTTAAGAGGAGCTCAACTAGGAACACAAGAACCTATGGATGTGATTGACCTAACTCCTGGCTTACCTATGCAAGTGGGTGATGCTACCAAAAAGAGGGAGAAAGTCATTACAATCACATAACCTGGGAGTTCTTCAAGGAGAATGGACACTGAGGACTCACCATCCTCACTTGCAATTGTACCTTCTCAGCAACCTCCTCAAGTTCACATTGATGTGGACTACATAGGCTCCTTCATACAGAGTCTATTTGAGGAAGGGATACCAAAGGCCATGTCATCTCCACCATCTTTTAATCACATTATTGGGTGGAGGTATAACAACAACATGAGACCCCTAATCATCATGAAAGTTCAAGGTGGCAAGAGATCTTCAACTTTCAGACCTTGAACTATTATGATAGTCTGGATTTAGTCAACATGCCACTTGTCAATCCAAACCAATCAAGACAAGCTGACAAGTTGGCTCAAAGAATCCAAGACCAGATCATTGCAGAGCTCAGACTTAGAAGAAGACTATGGGAATCAGGCAATGTCATCGGTCAACTGGATGTTTAGACAGGCCTAAGATTAGCTTCATAGGGGAAACCTTAACTGAAGGCCCAATGACAGAACCTGAGAGCCCTGTCTTATTACCAATAACTACTATAGAGATATTGCCCTTTTTGAGACACCAGCTGGTGAAGGTGCTTCTCAACCACTCTCTAGCCAGAGCTTGGAAGCTACATCAAGAAATAAAGGACAAAGCTCTCTCACCTTGAGTCACAAAGATCTGCGAGTGACAAAGGGAAAAGAAAAATGACTTCTAAGGAGATTGGGAGGAGAAGAGAGAGAGGAAAAGGAAGCTAAGGGGAGAAAGTTCCTTTGCCGAGTCTTCAAGACTCATGGAGTCTGCTATCAGGGCTGCCCCCAAACTAGATACTCAGAATGATGTGTTAAGGGCAGTCAGGATAAACTATCTACAACCAAGGAACTATAACATAGACAATGTCATCTCTCTCCCCTTGGAGGAGTTAAATGAACTAGTTGACCTGGAAAGGTCAAGGGATAAGAAGGAGGTTGAAGATGCAGAGCTTCTAGTACAAATCAAAGAAGACAGAAGAAAGAAAAGATTATACAAGCATGTGCCTACTCTCTCCCTAGTTTAAGAAAGTCTTGCATATGAGGATGTGGTTCAACAAGAACCTCAGGTAGATAAAGAAGAAGAAAAGATCAAGATGATTAACTACCTGAGTGCCATAGGCCTCTATCAGGCAGAAGCACTTCTTCCCTTATCCTTTGACTATATTGAGTTTGAGTATCTTAAACAACTTAAACTTGAGATACTCAAGGAAAGAAAGACAGGCAAAAGAAAGCTAAGGGAAGAAGCTGCTAAGTCAAGAGCCATCATCCACAAAAGCATGAAGAAATATGCTGACAGGCAGAGGATGATAAGCTTCTTAAAGTTGTATGGATTCTTCGAAAGGAGACTTGGCCCCATGTCTCTATCCACTATGGATGAGCATATCAGGGTGATCAAGCAGAAGATCAAGAGTGGAGAGCTGGTTAACTTACATTCCCCTCTAAGTCAAGCACCACCTGAAGTGGAGGTTAGGGTTGAACAACCAGAGACATCACAACCTGGACCTCCTGCTAAATCTCAGTAAGCTTCATCTTCTAATCCACAGCGGGTCAGACTCGCTCTCGATCTGAACCTATGAGAGTAGAAGACCCAACTGAGAAAGACAATGAAGATCAATCAGTACTGCAGGCCAGTCTTCTCAGTTAAAAGTTGTAAAGAGAAAGAAAAGGATGGCTTCTAAACCAAAGCTAAAGAAGAGGAAGAAGACTGCATCCTTTTCTGAACCTCAGGATGAGTTAGAACATCCTAAGGATGTGCAGCTAGAGGATGCTCCATCATCTCAATTTTCCAATAACTCCTCTAGCATCAGAAAGACCCATCCTGTCCTCGACATACACTACAAATCCAGAAAGGTGGCATGTCACTAGAACATGGCATTGAGAATGTCTACACTGGCCAGACATGTTTCAGTTGCCTCTGCATGATCTCTTTGACATGAGAAGATACTTTGATAGTCCGAAGGATCCTGATCATCTTATGAAGAAAGGGCTGGTTATTATCCTGATGAGGACTATTGATATCTGAAGTCTTCAAGAGTTTTGGTAGCATCAGCCTAGGGGGAGTTTGTATAGAATATGTATAGAGGCTAAAGCAACCAAAGTCTTTCTGCACGCATGCTACAAAAGTACTGAAAAGAAAGCTTCGGAAGTTTCACACATGCAATAGAAATATTCTAAGTGTAAAATCTTCTAAAGCCAAGACCAATATCTTTTGAAGCCAAAGATGAAGTCTTCCAAAGCTTCAAAGAAAAAGTCTTCCGAAGCTCCACACTTGAAGACAGATTTCTTCTGAAGACTTTTAACAACATGCTTTATCTGATGTACTTTTCCATAAAGCTAGACCCCTTTCTGCTACAACTCTGTAAAGTCACCAACTTATATGAGTTAGTGAAAAGGTCCATGATTTTGGTAACTGTGTATTGAGGTCTTGAGTCTGTAACTTTCTACTTCATATACTTTATCCTTTTTGTAATAGATAAGGGTGTGAGCTATGGCATTCATAGTCACTAGTCAAAAGGCAATCTGCCTTTTGACTCTACAATTGATTTTTTTTTGTGTCTAGTCAATTGTATCAGCTAGCTTTCATAGTATGGCCGGCTGTAGGATGTAGTATAAGTATCTCATTGTCTTGTATCTTTCCTTTATGCTTTGTAACACTTGTAATAGAACATTGAGAAATCAATATACTGCAATCTTGAAAACCATACTCTTGTGTACTTTGCTCTTGTGTTTTGTCTCTTAATTACTTGTGTTCTTAGTGTCTTTACTAGTGGTTAATCCAGTTCACTATTTGATAAAGTTCAGTTGCTCTCCTCTTTGTGTTGTTGTGTTGTATGTGACCACCCTTCACCGGTCCTACAGTAAATTTTTGTAGCATCGAGATAAATAGAGTATCGAGTATAAAACCTCATCCATGATCGTTCCACGTAGATCCCATAACGATGAATCCATATTTGTCCAGATTGGGTCCTAACACCAAGTGTGTTTTCACCCAACTCCGTGACTAAACCTTCATCCTTTCGGAGTTAAGGCAATCTCTTTCAATGCCTTATCTTGGAACTCCATGACCTAGTTTATCATTCAAGGGTCATAACCAATTGATAAGCCTTCACACGAATTGGTTCATGCCTCTTCTTTCAGCTAAAGGCATCCACCACCACATTGGCTTGTCGGATTGTAATGGATCTTGCAATTATAATCCTTTAAGAGCTCCCACCATCTTCTTTGCCATATTCACATATTTTGCCTACGGAAGTACTTAAACTATTGTGGTAACAACAAGATAGGAGCTTGAGTCAACCTTGTCTTTAACTCTTCAAAAGCCTCTCTTGCTCTAACGGGTCAACTTGGTCAGTGGGGAAGCTATCTTGGAGAAGTCTTGGATGAATCTCTATAATATCCCACCAAACCCAGAGATATGAATCTTGGATGGCGTCTTTGGAAATTATTGCATCACAGCTTTCACTTTAGCCAGGTGTAACACCCGGGATATTCTTTCAAGCACAAAGAAGAAAATAATAAAGTCAAAGTCGAGGACCAAACTCGCCAACAAGAAAGTTGGGTGAAGAGATTAATGAAGAGGCTGATGCAACCTAAACATTTTAAGTCTATCCTGCATGCTGCACAAGTGCATTAAAGAAGAAGCTTAGCAAGTTTCACACATGAAACAGAAAATACTCTAAGTGTGAAATCTTCCGAAGCCAAGACCAATATCTTCCGAAGCCGAACATGAAGTCTTCCGAAGCCTCAGAGACAAAGTCTTCCGAAGCTTCAAGTTCATGAAGACAGATTTCTTCCGAAGACTTTTAGTAACATGCTTTATCTGATGTACTGTTCCATAAAGCTGGACACCTTTCCGGCATCTCTGCAAGTCACCAACTTACATGAGTTGGTGAAAAGGTCCATGCTTTTGTAACTGTACATTGAGGTCTTGATTCTGAACTTTCTACTTTATGTATTTTATCCTTTTTGTAATAGATAAGGATGTGAGCTATGGCATGTCATAGTCACAGTCAAAAGGCAATCTGCCTTTTGACTCTACAACTGATTTTGTTTGTGTCTAGTCAATTGTATCCAGCTGGCTTTCAAAGTATAGCCGGCTGTAGATGTAGCATAAGTATCTCATGTTCTTGTATCATTCAAATATGCTTTTGTAACACTTGAATAGAACATAGAGAAAGCAATATACTACATTCTTAAAAACCATACACTTGTGTTCTTTGTGTTTGTCTCTTGCATTACTTGTGTTCTTAGTATCTCAACTTGGTTAATCAGTTTACTGTTTGATCAAGTTTAGTTAATCTCCTCTTTGTGTTGTTGTGTTGTAAACTTACATCCTTCAACGATCCTGCATTTGGTATCAGAGCACTTAGGCTCTTCATATAAGATCTCACCATCTTAAGATCCCTCACACACACAAATACTAAACTTTTCAATGGCAGCCATTTCCAAAACTAATATGGAAACTGGAACCATGAACAAGTCCCCACTGATCACTCTTGATGAGTTTGACACCTGGTGTTTAAGAATGGAAGGTTTCATCAGGTCTCTTGATTCAATAATATGGGAGTCTATTGAGAATGGACCTTTCATACCCAGCACCCCTTCTGCTACTGGTGCTGATATGATCCCCAAAGATGTGGCTAACTACTCTGATAAAGATAGGAAGAGAGTAGAGATAGACAGAAAAGCCATGACAGCCCTTCAAACTGCCCTTCCAAACTCTATGTACAGAGGTTTCAAGAAGTGCAAAACAGCCAAGAAGCTGTGGGATGCACTGAAACTGATGTATGAGGGTTCCTCTAAAGCCAAGGAGAAGAAGAAGAATCTCCTGAAGCAGCAGTTTGAAAACTTTACCTTCAAAACAGGTGAAACTATGACTCAGCAGTATTTAAGGTATGTTGAGATTGTGGATACCCTAGTGGATGGAAGAGTTTCTCTTGAAATCAAAGACATTGTAAGGAAGTTCATGTCCTCACTTCCTAGGCAATGGACACACTACTGTGTGGTGATCAAGAGAACTAAAAATCTCAAAACTCTTACTCTGACAGAGTATATGGGATTCTCAGTGGCTACCAGATGGAGATGAACATGCAAGGTTCATCTGGCAACTCCAACAATCAAATGGGTTCAACACTACATGTGGTTGAAAGGGATAGCATAAAACCCAAACATCATCTTTTATGCTACCCTGACAATTCACCAAAGGGTCCTTTCATCACCTTCCCAGAGACACCAAAGGAGAACTACACTCAAGGAACCCCATTCCAAGAGACAAGATCTTCTCAAGCTTTTGTGTCTTCTGATGAAAGTTGTGGCAACTCTCATTTCACTCTTGAAGACTTGGACTATATCCATCCAGATGATCTAGAATACATGGAAATAGTCCAGCAGATGGCTCTTCTCACTCATAGAGCCAAGAAGTTCTACAAGAGGACTGGAAGGAAGTTTTCAAGCAATGCAACCAGTGGAAAGTTTGGACTAGACAAAGGCAAAGTCAAGTGTTACAACTGTAACTTGGTGGGCCACTTTGCGAGAGAGTGTAAGGCACCAAGAACAAATGGTGGCCAAACACAAACCAGACCAAACTACAGTGACAAAGCTCTCTAGAATGAAAAGTCAAAGCAGCAAGCTGCTGTTGCTATTGAAGGAGGCTTTGACTGGAGCTTTCAGGTGGAAGATGCTTCCCCAAACCAAGCACTAATGGCAGATCATGATGAAGCCAAGGTATTGAACATCTCTGTACTCTGAATGCATTGCTAAAGTTAACAGATACAGGTCCTACAACTTGGAACTGAGATATGACCTTGAGTCCTTAAACATTTTAAAATCTGATTTTAGAAAGTTTGAAAATGATTATAAACTGAAGATAGAGGACTTAGAGAAAACCATTTCAGTTCTAAAACATGAACACACAGATTTTAGGACTCAAATCAAAGATCTCATAACCAAGTTAACTGACTGCCAGGCTGAGCTTGTGATCAGCAAAGCCAGGGCAGAAAAGAGTGTTCTTGAAGAAGAGACCTTCAAGAACATGATATCCTCATCCCTGCACAACAAAGTGTGCTATCAAAACAGGCAGGGATGGGATCCAATGAGATAGCTCCTCCACACACAATCTTGTCGGTAAGATCTCCTAGGGTGGAATTGTGAAGATGAGCTTCCTCTCATAGATCCTATGAGTGAAGAGGATAAAGAAGCAATAGTGAAGAATCCCTCTAAGAAGAGTGAAGAGGAGGATTCCAAGAAGGGCCACTATCCTTCTGAGGAGAAAAAGAAGACTGTGATGACCAAGTCCATGAGAAAGAACTTGATTAGAAAGAGCAAAAGAAAGGCAAGGAAGGCTCAAGAGATCAAGGATACTTTTGACTCTAAGCAGCAACAAGTTTTTATCTCTACAGGGTTTAAAGTGGTAGGGAAAGACATCAACCAAAACTCTTCTGCTAGAGTCCTAGTTCTTGGTCAACTCATCTCAGTAGCAAGAAGAAGACTGATCTGCTGTGTACCACTACTGCAAAGTGTGGACCATCAAACTCCAAGCATAGTCCTCAGCCCAAGAGGATTGTCTCAGCATCTGCAAAGATGAAGGTGGAGAAGGGATGTGACCAAAGACAGTCCTATTCCAAGGAAAAGGCTCTTGTGAAGAAGAAGATGAACCGTGTCATGTGTGAAAGTACCACTCACATTGCTAAGGATTGTCCCTTCAATCCTAAAGGTACTGTCCATATGACCAAAACAAAGACTTCAAAGGGTCTCAAGAAGATTCAAGCTTTGGAAGGAAAACCTGTTTCCTTCGGAAGATCTAAATCTAAAAAGAAGGGAAGTGGAAAATTGCCTTCGGAAGAAAAGCTGGTCTCAGAAGAAAGGAGTTCTTCCGAAGCACTGAAGTCTACTGCAATGTCTGCAGAATCTTCCGAAGGTTCAGTCATCAAAACTTCTGAAGTACCAAAAGCTTTTGAAGTTTTGAAGGTCAAGTCCAAGACTCCAAAGGTGGTGTGGATGTCTAAGAAAGACCCAATGATTGAGAATCTCTCATCAACAACAGCTCAAGATCCTATTAGAACAACCATAGGATCTAGTATTGTTGAATTACCTTCTGCAAATGAGCCCAAGACAAGCAAGGCTTGGGTTTCCAAATGTAACTAATCTTTCTCTTTGTGCAGGGACAGCTGAAGACAGACAAAAATGTTGGATCATAGACAGTGGCTGTTCCAGGCACATGACAGGCAATAGGTCACTCTCTAGAACTTTGAAAGGATTGATGTAGGACCAGTTGCTTTTGGAGGAGATGAAGGTGGTTACATTTCTGGAAGGGGCAGGTCACAAATGGTAAGCTCAGCATAGAAAAGGTAAACTTTGTTAAGGAGCTTGGATACAATATTCTGAGTGTGTCTCAATTTTGTGATCAGAGTCATAACATGCTCTTTACTGAGAATGAGTGCATTGTTCTTAAGCCTGGTGTGGTCATTCCTCTTGAGCATATCCTGCTTAGAGCCCCCAAGAATGGAAACATGTACAAGATGGATTTGCAAGAAACCTCTCCTTCTAGAGAAGTTCATGTCAACTTTCCTATGCATAAAAGAATGTGCCATGTAAACTTTAAGAACATGAATAAATTAATTAAGCATGATTTGGTAAATGGATAGCCAAAGAAAGAGTTTACAATGATGACCATTGTGTGCATGCCTGAAAGGGAAGCAACATAAGGTATCTCACAAGCCTAAGAAAGGAACTCCATCTACACCCCTACACTTGTTACATATGGATCTCTTTGGCCCCACCAGTGTAATGATTTACGAAGGACCTTATATTGTCTAGTGATCATAGATGACTTTACAAGATTCACTTGGGTTTTTTCCTTAGAACTAAGGATGAGACTCCTAAGATTTGAAGAATTTCATCTTAAAGATTGAGAATCAGTTGATCATAAGGTCAAAATCATAAGATGTGATCAAGGAACTAAATTTAAGAACCAATCCTTATACATTGTGTGATGAAAAGGGTATTACAAGACAATTCAGTGCTCCCAGGACTTAGCAAAATAGTGTTGCTGAGGAGAAACAGGACACTGATTGAAGCTGCAAGAACCATGCTGTCTGACTCTAAGCTGCCTATCACCTTCTGGGCAGAGGCAGTCAACATGCCTACTATGTGCAGAACAGAGTTTTAGTAGTTAAGACTCATGGCAAGACTCCTTATGAACCTTGGCACAAGAGGAAACCTTTCATTGGTTTTCTCAGGTCATTTGGATGTCCTTGCACCATCTTGAATACCAAAGATCAAATTGCCAAGTTGCTGAGAAATCAGATGATGGACACTTTATTGGATACTCTTCCAAAGCTAAGGCTTATAGAGTGTCAATCTCAGAACTAGAATTATTGAGGAGTCAGCCAATATGACTTTCAATGAACACACACCCTATGTTGCTGGTTCTGGTCCAGATTGGTTATTTAATCTTGATTTAGTTACCAACTGTTTTAACAAATCTTGTGAGAATGTTTCAGGACCTGCAGAAATTTTAAATACAGGTGATCCTGATCCAAGATTTGAGCTAGGAAGACCTTCAAGTCATACATCTTCAGCTCCAGTTGGAACTACTTCTGCAAATGAGGTTTCTATCAGCACAACAATAACAAACTCAGCTGATACATCTGGTATACCTTCAAATTCAGCTCAGAGGCTCCACAACCAGATAAAAACACCTCAATTGTGGAAGACTACAATGGTGGTGTGACAGTGACCAAGAATTTCTTGATGCCATTAACCACACCATAGATGAGAACATCAATGATGTCACACACTGCTTGGATCAAGTTTCACTTGAAAAATGTGTTGATGGGTGGGACAAAACATCTATGCTAGATCTAATTTCTATAATTAGATCTTTCTCAACAACTTGTTGTGATCCCTTAGCTTAGGATCCACAAGTCTCACCCTACCACAAACATCATTGGAGATGTTGTCTCAGGGGTAAAGACAGAGGACAAACCCATGAAGTAAATGTTTGTCTTCACTCTTGTGTTTCTATCCCAGATAGAGCCAAAGAAAGTTGATGAAGCTCTAAAGGATGAAAGTTGTGTTGAAGCTATGCAACAAGAGCTGCTTCAATTCAAAAGGCAGAAAGTTTGGAACCTTTGTCCTCTTCCTTCTAGGAAGACTACCATTAGAACCAAATAGGTGTTTAGGAACAAGAAAGATAATAGAGGCATCATCATCAAGAACAAAGCTAGACTGGTTGTTCAAGGATAAACACAAGAAGCAGGGATTGACTACACTGATGTCTTTGCTCCAGTGGCAAGATTAGAAGCTGTTAGGATATCCTAGCATTTGCTGCATCCAAGAACTTCAAGGTCTTTCAACTTGATGTGAAGTGTGCCTTTTTATATGGAGTGATAGATGAAGAGGTTTATGTTAAATAGCACCAGGCTTTGTAGACCCTGATCATCCTGATTATGTCTACAAGCTTGACAAAGCTCTTATGGGCTGCATCAAGCACCCAGGAAATGGTATGAGACACTATCTGAGTATCTTTGTAAACATGGATATAGGAGAGGTACTATAGATGGAACTCTCTTCATCAAAGGACAGGAAAAGACATATTGCTAGTTCAAGTATATGTGGATGACATCATCTTTGGTTCAACTAATCCAAAGCTTTGCAAAGACTTGAGAAGCTGATGAAAGACAGATTTGAAATGAGTGCCATGGGGGAACTCAATTTCTTTCTGGGAATTCAAGTGAAGCAAGTCGAAGTGGCATCTTCATAAGTCAGTCAAAGTATGTTCAAGACATACTTAAGAGGTTCAACATGACTAACTGTAAGATTGCTAGGACACCCATAACCACTCCCTTGGACCTGATCTTGAGGGGGATGTGTAGATGAGCACTTATACAGGGCTATGATTGGTCTCTTATGTACCTTACTACTAGCAGGCCTGATATCATGTTTACTACTTGTCTGTGCAAGATATCAAGCCAACCCTAAGATGTCTCACCTTATCACTATCAAGAGGATTCTAAGATACCTCAAAGGTGCATCAACACTTGGTTTATGGTATCCCAAGAATCCTGACTTCAATCTGTATGCCTATACAGATAGTGATTATGGTGGTTGCAATATGACTGCAAAGTCTACATCTGGGGGTGTCAATTTCTTGGTGGAAGGGTTGTCTCATGGCAATGCAAGAAACAATCATGTGTCTCTGCATCACCTGCTAAAGCTGAATACATTGCTGTTGCAGCTGCTATGCTCAAGTACTTGGATTCAAAATCAGATGCTAGAATATGGGTTAAACTTCAAGGAGACTCCCATTCACATAGACACAACAGTGTTATCTCATTCATAGAGAACCTTGTGCAGCACTCAAGGACAAAGCACATCAATATCAGGTATCATTTAATAAGAGATAACTATAAAAAGGGATTATTAAACAAGTCAAAGTTCACACGTATGATAATATGTTGATCTGTTTACAAAGGCTTTTGATGAACAGAGATTTAAATATCTAATATCAGCTATTAGGATGATAAACTTTGAGTAAGCTTTTCTTAAAACTAATTCTTATATTTCTTAAAAAATACGTGTGTCCTAAGTTGTCTAGTTCATCACTTTCATAAGCTCATGTTTTCTTTGGATAAAAATTTCTTTTTGAAGACTTTCCTTAGATTTTTGAAAATTTTTGATACTTCGGAAGTTATGCTTTTAACTTCGGAAGAAAATCATGCCTTCAAAATAAATAATTGTCTAAGAAATTACCTTCGGAAGAGCTTTCAGATTTATCTTGCGAAGCTTAAATACTTGTCTCAAACACTACTTATTTTCAAGGACCATTTACCTCCGAAGCAAAATTAACTCTCGGAAGCTTTGTTGTTTTATATACAAAGCACTCATGTTTTAATTTCTCTTCCGAAGCAAAATTCTCAAAACTCTCAGGAAATTCTTCCGAAGTCAATTTAGCTTCGGAAGCTTTTTATTAAAACTTCCAAAGATAATTAACCTTCGGAAGCTTTTTGAGTTCCTGGAAAAATTACTTTTTGAGCAAAAGTAAACTACTTTTTCAGAGGTGGGACCGACATCCAGATTTCAAAGTTTATCCTCTTTCATTAAACTTTATCTGAAATCCTTCTCACATATAAACCCAACGGTTTCCCCCTCTTTCTATCATTTGTTCTTCCTCCAAACCTAAAACCCCAAATTTCTCTCTGAAATTTCTTTCTCTCTTCTTCTTCATCCTTAAGCTACTTCAAAATGGCCAACCTTGCTCACAGAAGATCCAACTTTACCATGCAGCTACACAGACAACATAATCAGGTTGCTCTGTTAAGCTCTGAGAAAGATCCTCATTTCTCAGAGGTTTTTCATTTCCTAACTCTGTCAACTACTTCACCTCGTAACCATTGATCCTCCACTCTATGAGGATCAGCTGCTTGATTCTGGAAGACCTGCCAAGAGGTCATTATGGACGGGGAGAAGGCACTGTCTGCCACAATGCAGGGGAGAACAATCTTCATCACTCCGCCATCATCAATAGGCATCTTCAGCTGGATGATGAAGAAGGTGAGGTGTTTTTTTCCCAAAGGAAGTTGTCAATCATTCCTTTGAGCAGATGGGATGAGGGAGATTTCTCTGTAAAGACCTTTAGGAAAGGGAAGGTCTCATCCCAATGGAGATTCCTCCTCATGTGGTCATCCATAGCTTATCAAACAAGCATGGTGGATGGGACCAGATTCCTGAGGATCTCTCCTCATAATCCATGGAATGGTTCAGGGGGTCAAATTCAGGTATTCTCAATTTGTTTATACAAATTACTTGCTAATTTAGTCTTCTTAGAGTATTACATGTTTCCTAGATATGTCCAGTACATTCTTAATTGTGAACTGGGGTCACAGTTGAGGGAAACAGGTAACATTCTTAAATGGGACAGATGAAGCCCGGCATCTTGAATTCTGAGAAAGCCCACTGTTGGATTCTCTAGGGTAGAAACACCCAAGTCCCAAAAATGTTAGAGCTCATTGCTCAAGGTGACAACCTAGCAGCACAAGCTAGTGTTGAACCCACACCTGCTATCTCCCAACCACTCTCACAGCCTCAAATCACATCACTTACCAAAGAAAATTCAAACGAACCCCTGCTCAGGCTATTCAGTCTGTGGAGGCCCCCATATACTCACCCATACAGGAAGAAGTGGACACTGGAGCTCCACTTCTCCTGAAGAGCAGACCACTCCCATCTCTTCAAGAATCAGTGTTGAGGTTCCTCATGCTCAGCCTAATGAGCTCATTAGCCCAACTGCCTTAAGCCATCACTCTGAGTCTCAACACTCAAGTGATTATTATTCAGGGGACAGTTACCATCCCAGCCTATTGATCTGAACCAACCAATTCCCAACCTTGACTTCTATACTAATGAAGATCTAGGTTTCAGTGAGTATAATGAGTCTCTCTTCTTTTCCCCTACTCAAAGAGAGATGAATACTCCTGAGTCTCCTACATTTATCCCACATCAGTCACCTACAACTGAGGTGGACACTCCTGAACCTGTTCAGGATGTCCATATGGAAGAAGCTCTCACTTCTGAAAGTGATTACATCATTAAGACCTCAACCATGGCAACTCAGCCCACTAACATCTCAACTGAGATTGCCAGTGAGCAAAGGAAAACCAGCAGCCAAGAACCTCAAGCTGGTGGTGAGAGAGAGGACTTTGGTCGAATTATCTCATCCCCAATGAGTCTTGTGATGAAGATAAGGGAATCTGACTACTGGTGCAAAAACTATATAACATGCACTTACTTAGTCTCAAAGGTCGGTCACTTGAATCTCAGGTGACTACCTTACACAACAGGATCAATGATCAGCAACTTGAGATTTATATCTTAAGGAAAAACAAGCTGGGAGACCCTAAAGAAGAGCTCAACCAGGAACACAAGAACCTGTGGATGTGATTGACCTATCTTCCAGTTCACCTATGCAAGTGGGTGATGCTACAAAAAGGGGGAGAAAGTCATTATAGCCATAGAACCTGGGAATTCTTCAGAGAGAATGGACAATAAGGACTCACCATCCTCACTTGCAATTGTGCATTATCAGCAACCTCCTCAAGTTCACATTGATGTGGACTACACAGACTCCTTCATACAGAGTTTGTTTGAGGATGGGATACCAAGGGCTATATCACCTTCACCATCTTCCAATCATATCATGGGTGGAGGTATGACAACATCAGGAAAGCCCTACTCATCATAAGAGTTCAAAGAAAACAAGAAGTCTTCAATTTTCAGACCTTGGACTACTATAAAGGTTTGGATCTAGTCAACATGCCACTTGTCAACCCAAGCCAATCAAGACAAGCTGACAGACTGCTAAAAGAATCCAAGACAGGATCACTGCAGAGTTTAGCTTAAGAAGGAGACTTAGGCAATCGGGCAATGCCATCGGTCAACTAGATGTTGAGAAGGCCTTAAGATTAGCTTCATAGGGAAATCCTTGACTGAAGGCCTAGTGGCAGAACCTGAGAGCCCTGTCTTATCATTATCAACTGCTGCAGAGATCCACATTCCTTCTAAGACACTGCTGGTGAAGGTGTTTCTCAACCTCTCTCTAGCCTGAGCTCAGATTCTGCAACAAGCAATGAAGGCCAAGCTCTCCCCTTGAGTCACAAAGGTCTGTGAGTGACAAAGGGAAAAGAAAAATGACAACTGAGGAGATTGAGGAGGAAGAGAGAGAGAGAGGAAAAGGAGGCTAAGGGGATAAAGTTCCTCTGCTGAGTCTTCAAGACTCATGGAGTCTGCTATCAGGGCTGCCCCCAGACCAAATTCTCATAATGATGAGTTAAGAGCAGTCAGGATAAACTATTTGTAGACTAGGAACTATGACATAGACAATGTCATTTCTCTCCCCTTAGATGAGTTGAATGAACTGGTTGACCTGGAAAGGTCAAGGGAGAAGAAGGAGGCAGAAGATGCAGAACTCCTAGTACAAGTCAAAGAAGAGAGAAGAAGAAAAAGATTGTACAAAGATATGCCTACCCTCTCCCCAGTTCAGGAAAGTCCTGCACAAGAAGATGTGGTTCAACAAGAACCTTAGGTAGACAAAGAAGAAGAGAGGATCAAGATGATCAACTACCTGAGTGCCACAGGCTTCTATCATCCAGATGCACTCCTTCCCTTGTCCTATGACTATGTTGAGTTTGAGTATTTAAAGCAGCTTGAACTTGAGATAATCAAGGGCAGAAAGACAACTAAGAAGAAACTAAGGGAAGAAGCTGCAAAATCAAGAGCCATCATCCAAAAGAGCATGAAGAAGTCTGCTGATAGGCCAAGGATGATGAGCTTCTTGAAGCTATATGGATTCTTCAGAAGGAGACTTGGCCCATGTCTCTATCCACTATGGATGAGCATATTAGGATGATCAAGCAGAAGATAAAAAGTGGAGAGCTCATTGACTTACACTCCACTCCAAGTCAAGCCCCACCTGAAGTGGAGGTTAAGGTTGAACAACTAGAGACAACACAACCTAGACCTTCTATTGAAACTCAGCAAGCTTCATCTTCTGATCCACAGCAGGGTCAACCTCCCTTTCCTTTTAAGCCTAAGAGAGAAGAAGTCCCAACTGAGAAAGACAGTGAAGATCAATTTGGTGTTGTAGGCCAGTCTTCTCAGTTAAAATCTGGTAAGAGAAAGAAGAGGATGGCTTCTAAACCAAAGCCAAAGAAGAAGAAGACTGCACCCTCTTCTAAATCCCAGGATGAGCCAGAACATCTTGAGATTGTGCAGCCAGAGGATGCTACATCAACTCCAATTCAAAACAACTCTAGCATCAAGAAGACCCATCTTGTATTGGACATACACCATAAATCCAGAAAGATGGCATGTCATTAAAGATCAAGGCATTGAAGACACTTATACATGGCAAGATATGTTTTAGTTGCCTCTACATGACATCTTGATATGATAAGACACTTTGACAATCTGAAGGGTCCTGATCACCTTATGAAGAAAGGATTAGTGATCATCCTAATAAGGACTGTTATATCTAAAGTCTTGTAAGTGTTTTGGTAGCATCAGCCTAGGGGGAGTTTGTAGAGATTAATGAAGAGGCTAATGCAACCTAAACATCTTAAGTCTATCCTGCATGCTGCACAAATGTATTAAAGAAGAAGCTTAGGAAGTTTCACACATGAAACAGAAAATACTCTAAGTGTGAAATCTTCCGAAGCCAAGACCAATATCTTCCGAAGCCAAACATGAAGTCTTCCGAAGCCTCAGAGACAAAGTCTTCCGAAGCTTCAAGTTCATGAAGATAGATTTCTTCCAAAGACTTTTAGTAACATGCTTTATCTGATGTACTGTTTCATAAAGCTAGACACCTTTCTGCTGCATCTCTGCAAGTCACAACTTACATGAGTTGGTGAAAAGGTCCATGCTTTTGGTAACTGTACATTGAGGTTTTGAGTCTGTAACTCTCTACTTTATGTACGTTATCCTTTTTGTAATAGATAAGGATGTGAGCTATGGCATGTCATAGTCACAAGTCAAAAGGCAATCTGCCTTTTGACTCTACAATTGATTTTTTTGTGTCTAGTCAATCGTATCTAGCTGGCTTTCAAAGTATAGCCGGCTGTAGGATGTAGTATAAGTATCTCATGTTCTTGTATCTTTCAATTATGCTTTTGTAACACTTGTAATAGAACATAGAGAAAGCAATATAGTGCATTCTTGAAAACCATACACTTGTGTTCTTTGTGTTCTGTATCTTGCATTACTTGTGTTCTTAGTATCTCAACTTGGTTAATTCAATTTACCATTTGATCAAAGTTTAGTTAATCTCCTCTTTGTGTTGTTATGTTGTAACTTACACCCTTCAACGATACTACATTGGGTGAATAGGAGTATTTAATGGAGAGGACAGCCCTTACCCTCTCCCCACACCCACCAAAAATCAACCAAGAAGAGAGAAAGGGAGAAAAGGGGAAAAAGTTAGTTCGCGTTGGTTCAAGAGAGCAAAATCATCAAGTAGCGGGTCAAATCGAAGCTCTTCTTATTGTGGTCGTTTGTGTGAGTTCTAGGACCCCTCTTTTTCATGGTGTTGTGGTATGCATTCAAATCGAAGCTCTTCTTATGTGTGCTTGAATGGTGTTGTGGTATGCATTCCTAAGGTTTAGGATAGTTGATTTGGGCTTGGAATGGGTTTAGATGAGCTCGGAGGTCGAAAATGGCAGATTAGGTTTGGAATGAACTGCATTCTGCACCAGCTAGGGCTAGGTGACTGAATGGAGGCCATACGGCCGATTGAGGTGCGATTGAGATTCATTCGCATGACTGAGGGTTCATTCTCATGACTGAGAGTTTATTCGCACGCATAAATGCTCATCCGCATTAGGTCCATTCGCATGGGACTCATCCGCATGGAGTCCATTCGCACTAGTTTCATTCGCACAATTGGGTGTTCATTCGCATAGGTGTTCATTCGCATTGGTTCAATCGCATGATGTTCAGTTGCCTAGAGACCATGCGACTGAAGGGTGCCCATACGCCCAAGTAGAGTTGGTGAACTCGAGGAAGGTGTACTTTATGTACTGACTTTCGGGGGAAAGTGCAGATGTAAGTTTTGACGTGATAGTTCCTGTAAGTTCATGTAAGATGAATGTTGAGGCCTTACAGAGTATGTTGGGCATGATGATGATGATGATGCATGATTATGCATGTTATGTATGTATGCTATTGCCCTGTATGGTGTTGATGACTGTGTATGTTATGTTCCTTGTTATGATGTATGTTTATCTTTCTCGGGACTTTACGTTGAATGTTAACAAATGAAGTGAAAGTATTATGTAACGAAAGGTGAAAGATAAAGAAAAAGAGGAACATGAAGTAAGAATGCATGCATTAATGAATGATGAAAGTAAAGAGTCTTGCAAGCATAGTATGTCGGGACATGCTATTAAAAGGTGCTAGCCCAACGGTGTGCGGGTTCGCTACCCCGGGAGGATGCACATCAGGGTCTTTCTTTGTGATTGACCATTTGTATAGCCCCATTGCTGCATACCCTAGGTACTGTGACCAGAGGTGCGATCCATCGTTATAGCTAGTCTATGATAGATCTAGGTCCAGTACGAGGAATAGTTGGGTATTGCATATAGTAGTGGTACACCTAAACTCTACCCTAGGTACTATGACCAGAGGTGTGATGCACTGTTATAGCTGGTCTATGATAGACCTAGGTCCAGTACCAGGAATAGCGGGGTAAAGTTTATGGTTGAAGGAAAGGAAAAAGGTAATGATGAAAGAATGTGAAGTTAATGAACATACGAATGAAAGCATGAAAGATTAATGAAGATAATAATGATATTATCTATGTCTATGTATGATGTA
This sequence comes from Flaveria trinervia, assembly GCA_025506515.1. Classification (NCBI taxonomy): domain Eukaryota; kingdom Viridiplantae; phylum Streptophyta; class Magnoliopsida; order Asterales; family Asteraceae; genus Flaveria; species Flaveria trinervia. The sequence continues at coordinate 33,274,973 of CM046458.1, read as the reverse complement.
TGATCGCATGAAAGTAAAGACGGTTTTAACGAAAGAAAAGTATATTTTATTATAAAACTAGAACTCCGTCAGCAACGTTGACTTTGATGTGTTTCCAGTTGGCAGGTAATGATTGCTGAGGATGGCATGAGGTGGCTACTCAGCTCTTTTGGGATGGCATCCATTTATTTAATGCTTTTGTGATGTAATGCAATAATCTATTTTGTAACTGATTAATGATGTATTATTTTGCAAAAGTTTTTATAATGAAATGAGATGTCATTTTTGAATGTTTCCACTACAATATTTATGTAAGAGAAATGAAAATGTATGTTTTATGTGCAATGATTTACCAGTTGTAAGCGTCCGGGAACGAGGCCTTACAAGTTGGTATCAGAGCCAAAGTTTAAGTGAAATGGGTAAATTTTCAAAATAAACCTTAACTTAAACTGAGAATGGGACGGAAAGGGAAGGGATGCCAATCTGAGTAGCTGCGTGCCATCAGGTATTTTTGTAAAGTTAATTGGTATTATGTGTGTGTGTGTTATGTGGTTATGTGTTGTTTGTAGATGTAAATACTGATGTAGTCAGGATAGGTAATGCTCAGGGTGTGAAGAGTAAAATAAATGGCTAATCACAACTAGCCATTGTAATTAGGGACTTACTATACTTGACATAAACTTAACTGTTCCCTTGAATGACCATGTTGGTGTTTGAATCTTTCAGTGTGCGTGTGAATGGCTGGTAGTAGATCTTCGAAAGCCTCTAATGATGGTAGTCATGATCGGCTTGGTACTAAGCCGCGACCCAAGAGAGGGAGACCCAGAGTTGAAAAGGTGGTTCCTGAAGAACCAGAGACCCCTCACCTGGAGGGTGGCGACGAGAGCACCAATCTGAGAGCCTCGGTAAAGGAGGCTGTTGTAGAAGAAGTACATCAGGTCATGCAGACAATCTTACCGTCTGTAGTGACTGAAGTTATCAAGCCTGTATGAGAAGGGGAAAGAAAGGAGAGAAACAGGTCCTCGGGAGGACAGGAGCAACAGGGGCCGAAAACGGTTCTCTCTGATGATGTGGAAGAGGAAGAAGAAGAGCCTGCGCCGGAAGCAGCACGAGGCTATAACTATAGGGCATTTCAATTATGCAAGCCCTCTACTTTTGATGGAAACGGTACTGCTGGTGCTGCTTACCGGTGGGTGAGAGAAATGGAAGCTGTATTGAACATCAGCGAGTGCCAGGAGGATTAGAAAGTAAAGTTTGTTGCCCACTCTTTTGTGGACTCGGCTCTGTGATGGTGGGACAATATAGTCCAAGCCGAGGGTAGCAGGGCAATTGGGAGGATGAGATGGTCGGAGCTGAAAAAGTTGGTGATTGAGGAGTTTTGTCCTCACCGGGAAATGGACAAGGTCGAAAGGGAGTTCTTGCAACTGGAGGCGGGAACGATGACGCACCGACAGTATACCACCAAATTCAGCGAGATGGCACGTCTGCTGGCGGATCAGGTGACACCTCTGTCTCGAAAGATCAAGAGGTATATTCAGGGCGTGCCAGCGGATATTCTCACGCACTTGATTGCCGCCCAACCGAGCACGTTTAGGTCGGCGGTGGATTTGGCATGGAGGTTATATTATAAGAGGGTTGTACTGATGGTGGCTAAAGGTAGCAGGAAGGGTGGAGGTGATCGAAACTAGCAGGGGAAGAGGTTTGGTCGGAGTAATGTCTTGACCGTTAACAAAAAAAGCACGGGTGGATGATCGCCGTGTGACCACATCGAGTGCGGGGTCAAAAAGGTGTGAAAAGTGTGGAAGGGAACATGCGGGAGAATGTAGGCTAGGATTGAACGGGTGCTTCAAATGTGGGAAGATGGGGCATATAGCCAAGGACTGTCGTACAGTCCGGTGCTTTAACTGTGGTGAAGAAGGTCACATAAGTAGAGATTGCAAGAAGCTGAGGGCTGAGGGTTCCAGGGCGAAGAAGACAGGGAGTAAGGGCCAAGGGCGAGCGCTAGGGCATTCACTATGTCATAGGAGGAAGCTAGGACGGACCCTGATGTCATGTCCGGTACGTTTCTGGTGAACCAAACTTTAGCTTCTGTGTTATTTGATTCGGGTGCCGGTAAAAGTTTTATTTCTGCTGCTTTCTGTGCTAAGTTGCCTGTTAGTAGTAGATGTGTTGATGCACCTTTTGATGTAGAAACTGCCATAGGTAAGTCTACTAGGATTTCTGAGATGATAGAGAACTGTGATGTGGAGCTAGAAGGTCATAAGTTTCCTGTTAGACCGTTCGTGATGACCTTAGGTGGTTTCGATTTGGTTCTTGGGATGGATTGGTTAGCGGACTTCGAGGCGAACATTATGTGTCACAAGAGATGATTTGTTTAAAAAGCGCTTGACGGGAGTTTGGTAACTGTTCATGGAGATCGGGTGACGACGATCCCGAAAGTAATCTCAATGGCGGTGGCGGGAAGTGTATGAGGCGTGGATGTAGCATCTACTTGGCTTATGTAAAGGATGTGGATACGCCGGCACCACAACTGTCTGATGTACCGGTTATGGGTGACTTTCCAGATGTGTTCCCAAAAGACCTACTAGGAGTGCCACCTGACAGAGAGATCGAGTTTCAGATTGATCTGATACCGGGTGCCCAACCTGTTGCCAAGGCACCGTATCGGTTGGATCCGACTGAGATGAAGGAGTTGATGGAGCAGTTGCAAGAGCTGCTTGATAAGGGGTTCATCAGATCGAGTATCTCTCCTTGGGGTGCTCTAGTCTTATTCGTAAAGAAGAAAGACAGTAGTATGAGAATGTGTATTGACTACCGTGAGCTGAACAAGTTGACAGTGAAGAACCGATACCCCTTACCGAGAATAGATGATTTGTTCGATCAACTTCCAAGTGCCAGTTGGTTTTCAAGGATAGACCTTCGATCTGGTTACCATCAGTTGAAGGTGAAAGAGCAGAACGTCCCTAAAATAGCTTTTCGCACGTGTTACGGTCACTATGAGTTCCTCATTATGTCATTTGGTTTGACCAATACGCCAGCTGCTTTTATGGATCTAATGAACCATGTGTGTTGGCCAATGTTGAATAAATCAGTGATTGTGTTTATTGATGATATCCTAATTTATTCAAAGAGCGAGATAGAGCATTCCGGCCACATTCAGGAGGTTTTCGAGACGTTGAGAAAGGAGAAGCTGTATGCCAAATTCTCTAAGTGCGTGTTCTGGTTGCGTGAAGTTCAGTTCTTGGGTCATGTGGTGAATCCTGACGGGATTATGGTGGACCCGGCAAAGGTGGAGGTGGTAATGCAATGGAAGTCTCCAAAGACGCCATTCGAGATTCATAGTTTCTTGGGTTTGGCGGGCAACTACAGAAGGTTTATTCAAGACTTTTCTAAGATCGCTTATCCACTAACTAAGTTGACCCGGAAAGATGTGAAGTTTGTATGGGGTCAAGCTCAACTGAAGGCATTCGAAGAATTGAAGGCGAGATTGACTCAAGCTCCTGTTATGTCATTACCTGAAGGAAGTGAAGATCTGGTGGTTTATTCTGATGCTTCCTATTCGGGGTTGGGGTGTGTGCTAATGCAGAGAGGGAAGGTTATAGCCTATGCATCCTGGCAGTTGAAGGTTCATGAGGTCAATTATCCTACTCATGACTTGGAGCTAGCAGTCATGGTCTTTGCGCTAAAGATTTGGAGGCACTATCTTTACGGGACGAAGTGCACCATTTTCACCAACCACAAGAGCTTGAAGTACTTCTTTGAGTAGAAAGATTTGAACATGAGGCAGAGACGGTGGTTGGAACTTATAAATGATTATGATTGTGAGATCCATTACCATCTGGGCAAAGCCAACGTGGTGGCTGATGCCCTTAGCCGAAAAGAGAGGCCCGAGCCAATTCGGGTGAGGGCGTATCAACTAATCATGACCTTTAACGTGATGAAGCAAGTTAAAGAGTTTCAAGATGAGACATTGGAAGAAGATCATCTTAACACTGAAAGAATGAGAGGTCTAATTATGGACTTGGGTGAAAACACACTTGGTGTTAAAACCCAATTTAGACGGGTGTGGATTCCTTGTTTTGGGGATCTACGGGTGAAGATTTTGGATGAAGCTCACAAGATGAGATACTCCATTCATCCAGGTGCCACAAAGATGTATCAAGACATGAAGAAGGATTATTGGTGGCCGGGTATGAAACGTGATATAGTGGAGTATGTGAGTAAATGCCTTACTTGTCTACAGGTGAAGGCCGAGCATCAGAAGCCATATGGGAAGATCCAACCTTTGAATATACCGGAATGGAAGTGGGAGCACATCACCATGGAGTTTATTACGAAGCTTCCGTGTACTCTGGAAGGGGATGATGCTATATGGGTGATTGTTGACCTCTTGACGAAGAGTGCTCACTTCCTACCGATCTACGAGACATATTCATCTGAGAGGTTGGCTAATCTGTTTATCAGGAAATTGTAACTCATCATGGTGTGCTGGTGTCCATTGTGTCTGATCGCGACACCCAGTTTACATCCAAATTCTGGAAGAAGTTCCACGATGCCATGGGGACAAGGTTATATATTAGCACGGCTTATCATCCCCAGGCTGATGGTCAGTCAGAAATGACCAGTCAGACATTGGAGAACATGCTTCGAGCATGTGTTATCATTTTGGGGAAGTTGGGATGACCACTTACCGTTAGCGGAATTCTCATACAACAATAGTTATCATGCCAGCATTGGTATGCCACCTTATGAGATGCTATATGGTAGAAGATGCAGAACGCCCATCTCTTGAGGTGATATTGGTCAGAAAGAACTGGGGAGCTTCAAGGTAATCGAGGCTACGACTGAAAAGCACGAAAAGATCAAGGCCTTCATGAAGGCAACCAAAGATAGACAGAAGTCGTACGCTGATAAACGACGCAGACTGATTGAGTTCCAGGTGGGTGACCGGTTATGTTGAAGGTCTCACCTTGGAAGGTATTATCCGATTCAGGAATGGGGCAAGTTGAGCCCAAGGTATATAGGGCATTTTCGAATCATTGCTCGAGTAGGAGAGGTGGCCTATAAATTGGAGTTACCGGATGAGTTGAGTGGAATTCACCCGACATTCCACGTATCTCATCTGAGGAAGTGTTTGGCAGATGAAGATATGATTGTTCCATTGGAGGATATCGAAGTAGACAAACGGATCAATTATGTGGAGCAACTAGTGGCAATCATCGATCGAAAAGAAAAGAGGCTGAGAAATAAAGTGGTTCCTCTTATGTGTGTACAGTGGAAGCACAGGAAGGGATCCGAGTCAACGTGGGAACTGAAGAAGAAATGAGACAGCATTACCCGCATTTGTTCGAGGAATAACAGGTTTCAGGGACGAAACCTATATGAGGGGGTGTACTTGTAACACCCAGATATTTTCTTTGAAGCCGACAAAAGAAGAAAAAGAAATAAAGTCCAAAGTTGAGGGACCAAACTTACCAACGAGAGAAAGTTGAGTGAATAGGAGTATTTAAGGGAGAGGGCAGCCCTTACCCTCTCCCCACACCCACCAAAAAGCAGCCAAGAAAAGAGAGAAAAGTTGGTTCGAGTTGGTTCGAGTTGGTTCAAGAGAGCAAAATCATCGAGTGGCGGGTCAAATCAAAGCTCTTCTTGTTATGGTCGTTTGTGTGAGTTCTTGGACCCCTCTTTTACACGTTTTTGAATGATTTGGGGCTGGAACACATCTAAAAAATGGTTTTTAGTGTGTATGTGGTTGACCCGTTTGTGTATGTGTGGGTATGTGTATGATTCGTTTGGGTCTTGCTTTTGAGCTTGTGTGTGCTTGAATGGTTTTGTGGTATGCATTCCTAAGGTTTAGGATGGTTGATTTGGGCTTAGAATGGGTTTAGATGAGCTTGGAGGTCGAAAATGGTAGATTGGGTTCAGGATGAACTGCATTATGCACAAGCTAGGGCTAGGCGACCGAATGGAGGCCATACGGCCGATTAAGGTACGATTGAGTTTCATTCGCACGATTGAGGGTTCATTCGCATGACTGAGAGCCCAGTCGCATAAACGCTCATCCACATTAGTTCGATCTGCATTAGGTCCATTCGCATAGGACTCATCCGCGAGTCCATTCGCACTAGTTTAATTCGCACGATTGGGTGTTCATTCACATAGGTGTTCATCCGCATTGGTTCAATCGCATGATGTTCAGTCTCTTGGAGGCCATGCGACTGAAGGGTGCCCATACGCCCAAGTAAGGCTGGTGAACCCGAGGAAGGTGTAGTTTATGTACTGACTTTCAGTGGAAAGTGCAGATGTAAGTTTTGATGTGATAGTTCCCGTAAGTTCATGTAAGATAAATGTTGAGGCCTTAGAGAGTATGTTGGGCATGATGATGATGATGTTGCATGATTATGTATGTTATGCATGTATGATGTTGCCCTGTATGATGTTGATGACTGTGTATGTTATGTTCCTTGTTATGATGTATGTTTATCTTTCTCGTGACTTTATGTATGTTATGCATGTATGATGTTGCCCTGTATGATGTTGATGACTATGTATGTTATGTTCCTTGTTATGATGTATGTTTATCTTTCCCGTGACTTTACGTTGAACGTTAATGAATGAAGTGAAAGTATTATGTAACGTAAATTGAAAGATAAAGAAAAAGAGGAACGTGAAGTAAGAATGCATGCATTAATGAATGACGAAAGTAAAGAAAGTCTTGCAAGCATAGTATGTCGGGACACGCCATTAAAAGGTGCTAGCCCAACGGTGTGCGGGTTCGCTACCCCGGGAGGATGCATATCGGGGTCTTTCTTTGTGATTGACCATTTGTATAGCCCCATTGCTGCATACCCTAGGTACTATGACCAGAGGTGCAATGCACTGTTATAGCTGGTCTATGATAGACCTAGGTCCAGTACCAGGAATAGTTGGGTATTGCATATAGCCTGGTACACCTAAACTTTACCCTAGGTACTGTGACCAGAGGTGCGATGCATCGTTATAGCTGGTATAGATAGACCTAGGTCTAGTACCAGGAATAGCTGGGTAAAGTTTATGGTTGAAGGAAAGGAAAGAGGTAATGATGAAAGAATGCGAAGTTAATGAACGTAAGAATGAAAGAATGAAAGCGTGAAAGATTAATGAAGATAATAATGATATTATCTATGTGTACGTATGATGTATGATTGCATGAAAGTAAAGACGGTTTTAACAAAAGAAAAGTATGTTTTATTGTAAAACTAGAAGTCACTCAGCAACGCTGACTTTGATGTATTTCCAGTTGGTAGGTAATGATTGCTGAGGATGGCACGAGGTGGCTACACAGCTCTTTTGGGATGGCATCCATTTATTTAATGCTTTTGTGATGTAATGCAACAATGAATTTTGTAACTGATTAACGATGTATTATTTTGCAAAAGTTTTTATAATGAAATGAGATGTCATTTTTGAATGTTTCCGCTACAATATTTATGTAAGATAAATGAAAATGTATGTTTTATGTGCAATGATTTACCAGCTGTAAGCGTCCCGGGAACGGGGCCTTACACCAGGTCGACCATAATCCCTTCAGGATTCACCACGTGACCAAAAAACTGAACTTCGCGCAACCAAAACGCACACTTGGAGAACTTATCATACAACTTCTCCTTCCCTAGTGTGTCCAGCATTTCCTGAATGTGATCAGCATACTCTGTCTCACTCTTTGAATAAATCAGGATATTATTGATAAACACAAACACTGATGTATCCAACATCGCCCAACACACTCGATTTATCAAATCCATGAAAGCAGTTGGCGCATTAGTCAAACTAGAAGACATCACAAGAAACTTGTAGTGTCCATAACGCGTATGAAAAGTTGTTTTAGAAATATCTTGTTCATTTACCATTAACTAATAATAGCTAGATTAGAGATCTATCCATGAGAACCAATTGGCACCTTGGAGCTGATCAAACAAGTCGTCAATCCTCAGTAACAGGTACTGATTTTTTATCGTCAATGTGTTCAACTCACGGTAGTCAATACACATCCTTATACTACCGTTCTTCTTCTTAAGAATAAGACCGGAGCACCCCAAGTAGAGATACTCGATCTAATGAACCCCTTATCAAGCAACTCTTGCAATTGGTCCATCAATTCCTACATCTTGGAGGGAGCCAATCAATATGATGCCTTAGCGACAGGCTGAGCATAAGGTATCAAATCAATCTAGAACTCGATTTCGCAGTCCAGTGGCATACCCGGTAAATCTTATAGGAACACATCAGGAAAATCACACACAACCGGTACATCGGACAATTATGGTGTTGGCGTATCCACATCTGTCATGTAGGCCAGGTAGACACCACATCCACGCCTCGTGCACATTCCAGCCACCGCCATCGAAATCACCTTCAGGATCGTAGTAGCTTGATCACCATAAACCATCACTGAACTCCCGCCGGGCGCTATCAATCGAATTATCTTCTTGCCACATATGATATTTGCCTCGTAGGCCACTAACCAGTCCATTCCTTGGATTACATCAAACCCACCTAACGTCATCACAAACAATCCAGCATGAAACTTATGACCTTCTAGCTTTATGTCACAGCCTTCTATTAACTCAAAAATCCTGGTAGACTTACCTATGGCAATTTCTACATCGAAGGGCTAATCAATATTTCTACTTCTAACAGGTAGATTAGCACATGAAGCAGGAGATCTAACTCAAAAACACCAACACAGTCATTCAAGGGAATAACTCAGTTTATGTCAAGTATAGTAAGTCCCTAATTACAGTGGCCAGTTGTGATTAGCCACTTACTTTACTCTTCATACCCCAAGCATTTCTTATCTTGACTACATCAGTATCTAAATCTACTAAGAAGCACATAAACCAAATAACATGTGCACATAATACCAATTAACATTAAAGAAAATACTTGATGGCTCGTAGCAACTCGGACTGGCATCCTTCCATTTCGTCCTATTCTTAGTTTAAGTTTAGGTTTTGAAAATATTTACCCAAATCACTTAAACTTTGGCTCTGATACCAACTTGTAAGGCCTCGTTCCTGAAACACTCGCAGTTGGTTAATCATCGCATAAATATACAAAATATACATTTACATTTAAAGAAATTTGCAGTGGAATAACTTAACAAACCATTTCATATATTAATAATTGATTTTGCAAAAAAAATATAACATTGTCAACCATTACAAAATATCATTTGTTTGCATTATAATGCAAAAACATCATCATTATACAAAATAGATGCCATCCAAAACTAGCCAAGTAGCTACCATGTGCCATCCTCAATAACTCTTACCTTACCAACTGGAAAATACATAAAAGCCAGCGCTGCTGAGTGACTTCTAGTTTTATAAAACATATATACTTTACTTTCCTTAAAAACCGTTCTTTACTTTCATATGCAATGATGCATCATACATACGAATAGATAATCTTATTGTTATCTTTTATCATCATCATTAACATTCATTCATTCGCTATCCATTCATTCTCATTCTCATTCTTATCATACATTTCGTACATTCATCATGATCTTTCTCTTTACATCCGGACCAATGCCATGTGCTACCCCCAAACAACATGCACAAGTGCTAGTACTGGGTCGAAGTCTATAAATAGGCTTCTAACATCATGCACAAGTGCTAGCACCAATACCAGGGCAAGCAACAAGGGTCCCATACATCTGGTCAATCACAAGGATTAGACCCATATGTGCATCCTCATGGGTTAGCTAAATCGCACACATTTAAGCTAATAACCCCTTAATGAGTTGTGAACCTCCTTTCATTTTTCTTGCAAAACTTTTCCTTCGTTCATTCATTCTTCCTTATGTTCCACTTCTCAATCATCATTAATTTCCTCTTTCATTACATAATATTTTACGTTCATTCATAATAGCATACCATGCAAAGTTATGGAAATATACATAATAAGGAACATAAAGAAAAACATAACATAAACATACATAACACCATCACACATCATCAAACAACGTCATATAACCATCTTACATCATCCTCGGGAACATCCCAAGTCATAACCTAAGTCTTTAGGCACATGGGCACCATGCAAGCGCATGGGCACTATGTGGGCGCATGGCCAACACATAGTCATTTTAGGAAACATTCTAGGAGCATGGGCACTATACAGGCGCATGAGCCTGACTTAGGCTCATAGGCACTTTAGGTGTTTGGGCACTATTAAGGTGCATCAGCTTGGGCGTTTGGGACACTTAGGCATTTTAAGCCTTTCTAGGCGCATGGGGACTTAGGCACATAGGCAACTAACTCATAACTAACATCATAATTAAGTCCCCAATTCACATTTGATTATGTTCAAGCCTAACTCTACATGCTAAGCAACATAAACATACATTCAAACTTGAAAATAACAATAAATCATCCAAACAATACACTCACCCCCATTCACACACACATACATATGGGTACACACACCCAACATTATAAAAACGTTTAAAAATGTATTTCTAGCCCCAAAATCAGTTAAAACATGTAAAAATAGGGTTTAGAACTCACGTTCTGCAACTTTGGAGTTGAACTCCTACAAACCCGAATGAATGTGAGTTTAATACCAAGACACCCACCAAAACACACACAAACAACCCGCAAAACACATGTAAGCACATACCCAGGCTAGAATCAGCCAAAACACACTTGAAAACAGCGAAACTTACCTTGAACTCGACCTTTTTCCGGTTCTTCTTTCAAAAACCTGAAAGCTTCGCTTTCTCTTTCTAAAAAATCGATGAAAAGGTGATGTGCAGGTTATGCGCGGCCATGCCACCTTTTGAATATAATAATATAACTTTGTCCCATGGAAATCTTTAACCCCTCCACTTAGGTTTAAATTTCACTTTCTCCTTTTATTCTTCTTCTCCTAAAAAAATCGGGTTTTACATGCCAGCAACAGACTCCTTGAGATACATAGCTGATGAACAATGTCCATAATAGATGAACACAGTTCACAGTGGATACTTAGATCCACATTAGATGACCAACAAACATTGTGAATCCAAGGATCGCAATCAGGAATTATCAGTGTCAATTGATTTCAAGTCAACGTTTGTGGAATCACGTTGGTTTGGTTTAATTGTTTGAATGGTAAACCAATATCAACAATGATTCAAGAACACAATGAATGAAAACACAATTAATGATAAACACAATTAATGTTTTGACAAATATTGAATTTAAATGTATTTCATTAAACATGTTAATGATTACACATAAACAATGAATGATAGGTATTGAATTTTGTGTTTGAAGTGACGGCTTCTAGGGTTTTGATTTGTGTTTGGTGATTGTAATGTTGCTTTGATGTTTGCCGTCAAAGCCATCCCCCTTGATTCGAAACCTAGGATCCATATATATATAGATAGTGATGTTTTTGTTAAGGAAACATCGGATCTCTTGGGATATGAATTGTTTCTGTTAAGGAATCTCTGGATTTCTTGGGATTCACATAACTGACTTGTTGACTTGTAACACTTGTATTGTTTGAATACAAGTGTTTGGTCTCTGTAGGAATATTGTCTTCCGTAGTTGATTGTTCTTCCATAGGAACCTTGTTCTTTCGAAGGAGACTTGTTCAGCAGGAAACTTGTTCTTCCGCAGGAGTCTTCACTTGGAATTCTCGCTTCACCCTAGTTAATGGTTCATCTGTAGATGATCTTTGAATGTTGTTAATTGTAAGAGACATACCTACGGAAGAACAAATTGTTCATCCGTAGATGTTTCTTACACTTAGTCAATTCCAAAAATTGACTAAGTATAATGTTTGTACCTGCAAACATACATACATCAATACACATATATATGGGTTACCTATACATTTAATGCATACATAATAATGAATTACAACCATTCATTACAAATATTAATTCAAGTACTAAGCCTATGCAAAGTGGACTAGATCTACTGATACTAGACCTAACAATACTCCCCCATAGGCTTAGATACTTGTAATCAGCTCTTCAAAAGTGAAAGTTCTTTCAATCTTGACACCATTCTTTTGTTGAAGTAAGACACTGCATCGTTTTGATCATCATACTTGTATTTGATCTCCATTCTGCATATCTTTTTAAGAGTATCAAAGCTCAATCCCATAATGTCTTTTCTATAGTCAACGTTTCCACCACACATTGATTATTGACTATTTCCAATTCATCTTCTTCCGAGATTCTCAGTTCTGAAATATCTTCAATGTTAGCACCTTTCAGCATCCAGCATTATATCTTCTTCTTTTGTATGTTTTAGCATGCAGCTTACCCATAACTTTTATCATGTGAATGTATAAGCATAAATCATTCTATGCTTTTTCATCTGCTAGCTTTAGGGAGAATTTATCATGTAAGAATGATGTGTAGCTTGGATGGAGCATTTTGATCTCTATAGGGTTGAAGATTCTTATCTTGTCACCTTTCCTACCATTAGCATTCCTTAGTAGCACCATTTCTTTTGTTTTCTCAACATATCCTCACTCAGTTATGGAATAGTGTATTGATTTCCTCCAATGACTTTGATGGCTGTTGTTTTCCTATTAGAACAACCAAGTCTCCATAGGAATTCATCATCAACTAATGAGGAGGAGTTGGTGTCTGATCTTTTATTTCTCTCTAATCTTCTTTTGTGCTCATCATCCTCTCTTTTTGCTTCTTTAATCACATCATCTTTGAATTTTGTCTTTAACTTTCATACCAACACAGAGAAATCTCTTCCCCTTGAGTGAATTGGATAGTTAGACATTATAAGACTTTGTAGATCCTTGATATCTCTCTCATGAAGCCTCATCACTGCTTCTGTATCATGGAAATACTAAATTCTTCCGGAGGTTCTCTTGATAATTGCACAATCCCAGTCTGGATCATATTTCTAGGCCATAATCATGTTCTCTTCTATAGAACTGGGAGTTGTGATTCATATAGCTCTATGAGAGTTGATTTTTGTTTAGTGATTTCTCTAATAGTTGTCCCTAATGGCCACACTTTGCCAGGAATGACTGCTCTTGGTTCTCTAATTAGTTTGTCTTTGCCTTTGTGCTGATCTTTAGATTCAACAATTATAGGATCAGTAGAGAGTTTGCTTTGTTGCTCATATGATGGGTTTGGAGCTTCAGTTCTGAATCTGACTCCAGTATCAAGTTCAATAGACATTACATGTTCCATCATTCTTCTTAGTTCAACAACACTTGTTCCTTTAAGCTCATAAGCCTTGTAATTGTGTCCCTGAAGCCAACATACCTATTGTACTTGTTGAGTTTAGCAGTGTCACAATGGCCTAGATCTTTCTTGATTTTCTGGATGGCTTGAAATATTGTGAATGCCTCATAATTACAGTTAGGAATCATAAATCTAGCAAGCTCAAACTCTTTCAATGTATTCTTCGTCTCAGTCATATGTTGGTTTCTTGTGCCCAAGACACATAGAACATTGATGTGGTTACGTCATGATCCAAGTCGGGCCATACCCAATAACAAGCTTAGCAAATACCAACATGTATTTAAATTGATGATATGATCATGCAATTAAATAATTACACCAATTTAGATAATGGGTTTTCTAAATAAGTTGTATGTGAGAAAGAACAACTTATATGGATATTTTGTTCATGGATATTATTTATAATGTTATTTAAGTTGGTTAATATCATCAAATAATAATAGTGTTTTAAGTTTTATAATTAAGAGGTTAATATACAACTTATAATGTAACTAGTTCTTTATTTAGTGGGTGTTTTAAATGGGGGAAACTTATTTTCAAAGATGTTTCGGCTGCCCTCAAGGGCATTACAAGTCTTTGCTGCCTTTGAAAATCACACCCACTAAGACTAGACACACTCTCCCATTTTCTTCTTCTCTCTCATACATGCAAGAGTAGTTTTTTCTCTCATCTTAGAAGAAAGACAAGGCTAAAAACGGGGTGTTTCAGCAGTCTCTTCTTGCGATTTGGTGTGGAAATCCTAGAAACAAATGTGTTTTTGCTATAGAGCTTGGGTATGCAAACTTGAGTGGACTTCCTTTGGTGCCTTAGTCGTTTCTTGGAGCATATCCTCTTCAATCTCGACTCTTTTGCTGCTGAAAGGTAGTTTATGGCAGCCTCTTTATGGTTGTCCATAATGTATGTTGTTTGTGTTACATAGCTAGTCTTATTCACATATAAAAGGTCCTTTATTCTTGGGTTTGTTTGTAACTTTATAATATCAAGATGAACCCGAAATTTTCAGTTCATTAACTATTTATAAAGCTTGTTTCCGCTGCGTTTTCACAAAGTTTAAATGGTTAAACTATGTATCTTGTTCTAACAAACTCCAACTTAGCATCTAGAGCCGTTATGTGGATAGCTAGCTTGTTTTGTCCTAAAAATTCGTTTTATGGGACTTTTCAACCCCTTTAGGGGCTTCTATATTCATGTATTATGAATCCCCAAACTTTCAAAGTTATATCACACATGCTTGTGATTAAACTTTGAAAGACATGTATGTTGCATTGTTTGTTGTTTGGACAAGATACAACCCGAAATTTCAGTTTGTGTTGGCTGAAATTTCGTGGTCTTTAGTGGGATTCATTGTTGTTTTGTATGATATGATCATTGTTCTTTATGGTGCATAACCTAGCCCTTGACCTTGTTTATTTGGATGATTGTAATGGTGTTTCTATTCATTCAATTGGGTTGTATAATCATTTATTTGTGCTTTGTTTAAAGGGTAATTTATTTATTATTGGGATGTAATAAATAGATTAGGTACTTTTCATTTTACTAGAAATCTTTTATTAGGATATGATATCTTGTAATATGAAGATGTACGCGTTAGAAGCACAAAGGGAAGACACAAGAAACATGGAGCATTTGGATGCGGTTTCAAGTGGGAGGTTCTTGGAAGCCTTTTGTGTTGTGTTTTGTCCCTTAGGAATGTCCTATGGACCACACTTGTGATGGCAAACAAGTGTGGCCACTTTAGATGCTATGGTTATGCACTAACATTTGGTTGATTCATGGTTGTTTTGGTTATGGTATTGTGGTTGATTACTTATATATGATGTTTGCTTCAATCCTTTCAATGATCATAACAAACTATCTAAATAGGCATTAATCATTAGAAGGTAATAAAAGGTTATTAAAATTTTTTAATGATTTCAAAGATTAAAAGGGGTTTTAATCAATGTACATTGGGTATCTTGTATTTGAAAGCATGCAAATATGAATACATAATGTTTTCTAAACTTGTATTATAATATCTCTAATTTTTTTTTAAAAATAAATCAACACCGTCCTTTTACACAACACTTGAGTCACTCGGGACTCTTAGTGGGATAAAGGTCACCTAACCATTTTGAGGGAACTGGTGACTTGAGGTGAGAATGCCATATTCGTGGGATAAATGTCACCTAACCGCTTATTTTGGCAAACTCACATGTGTGTGTAAGTAGGGTGTCTTGATTTGCAAACCATGTCAAATGGATCACCTACGATATGGTTTCCAAATGGTGTTGATGGGATTAACATGCCGACTTTACATATGATGTTTTCAAGTCAATCCCATACCTCTAGAAATTGAAAATGGTTGCAATCGTCAATCGTTGACCACCTTATTAATTTAAATCGTGGGATAAAGGTCACCTAACCACTATTTAAATGTATGTTGGGTTCTAGATTTTAATATGAAATGAACTTAAAAGGTATTAATTATTAAAATAACAATATCGAAATTAGTAAAATTGATCTTTGTTAATTTTGTAGATGGCCACCAGTAATTATGATAATCATGATAATTCATCCACGTCCCCAATCTTACGAGCGATTCTCCAAAAGGAACGTCAAAATCATAACAATTTTATCAATTGGTATCGAAACTTGAGAATCGTTCTCAAGCAAGAGAAACGATCATATGTTTTAGACGACCCTGTCCCCGATCAACCTAGTGAGGATGATGAGGAGGCCTATTATGATTGGATAAAGTACACTGAGGACTCTATCCAAGTGTCTTGCCTTATTTTAGCAAGCATGACTCCGGATCTCCAGAAGGAGTATGAGCATCATGGAGCTTATGACATGATAACCCAACTGAAGGAAACGTTCCAACAGCAAGCGAGGGTTGAGCGCTTCGAAACGGTTCGAGCACTCCATGCATGTCGTATGGACGACAACCAATCAGTTTCATCTTATGTACTTATGATGAAAAGTCACATTGACCGCCTCGAAAGGCTACATTGTCCCATCTCAAAGGAATTGGCCACGGATTTGATCCTCAATGGCCTTACCAAAAGGTTTGAGACGTTCGTGTTGAACTACAACATGAATGCTTGGGACAAAAGCATTGGTGAGCTTCACTCTATGCTCAAAACGGTCGAGGCGGCCATGGGTAAAAGGGTTTTACCCGTTCTCACCATTAATGAAGGTGGGAACAAGAAAAGGCCTCATCCCGCACCCAAGGCAAAAGTTGCCAAGGGTAAGGGACCCGTATGAGGAAAGGGGTGGCAAGGGTGCCACCCAAAGCACAGGAGAAGAAGCAAAAGGTTGCTTCCAATGACCCATGCTTCAAGTGTGGGGAGATTGGACATTGGGCAAGAAATTATCCTGTCCATCTCCAAGAGTTGAAAGCAAAGAGGGATGTCGGGCAGACCTCGGGTACTATATACATGATCCATATTGATTTAAACTTAATATCCTCTAACACATGGGTATTAGATATTGGATGTGGAACTCACATTTGCAATTTGTTGTAGGGGTTCAAAAGAAGTAGCAACTTCAACAAAGGGGATGTTAGCCTCTACATGGGCAATGGGGCTAAAGTTCAAGTTGAAACCCGTGGTGACTACATCTTGAAACTTCCAAATGGTTTGGAAGTAATTTTGTACAATGTTTTGTATGCTCCTAGTTTGACTAGGAACATTATTTCCGTAGCCCTATTAAAACATTTTGGATATGTATTATCAATTATTGGAAATAAAATCCATGTTACTTTGAATGACATGTTTTACTTTAAAGATATTCCCATCAATAGTATCTATGAATTGGTTCGTGAAAATACATTGAATGATAGCTTATTGTACCAAACTAGTACCAAGAAACTCAAATCGGATTGAGTGACACTTATCTTTGGCATTTCCGTCTTGGTCATATAAACAAGAAAAGAATACAAACACTACAAAAGAATGGTCTTTTAAAAACAAATGATTATGATTCATTTGATGTATGTGAGTCTTGTTTACAAGGTAAAATGACCAAGGCACCTTTTAGTGGCAAAGCCGAAAGGGCAAAGGATTTATTAGGTATCATACATTCGGATGTATGTGGTCCTTTTAAACCTATAACAAGGTACAATGAAAGATACTTCATTACCTTTACTGACAACTATAGTCGATATGGGTACGTGTACTTGTTAACACAAAGATGAAGCTTTTGAAATGTTCAAGATCTTTCCAAATGAAGTACAAAATCAACTCAATAATTCAACTAAATTCTCCGCACTGATAGAGGAGGTGAATACCTGATGATACTTTTAGGGACCATCTTAGAAGTTATGGTTTCTTTGTGCCCAAGACACATAGAACATTGATGTGGTGAGTACGTCATGATCCAAGTCGGGTCATACCCAATAACAAGCTTAGCAAATACCAACATGTATATAAATTGATGATATGATCATGCAATTAAATAATTAAACCAATTTAGATAATGGTTTTCTAAATAATTGTATGTGAGAAAGAACAACTTATATGATATTTGTTCATGGATATTATTTATAATGTTATTTAAGTTGGTTAAATAACATCAAATAATAATAGTGTGTTTAAGTTTTATAATTAAGAGTTTAATTATACAACTTATAATGTAACTAGTTCTTTATTTAGTGGGTGTTTTAAAATGTGGGGAAACTTATTTTCAAAGATGTTTCGGCCGCCCTCAAGGGCATTACAAGTCTTTGTTGCCTTTGAAAATCACACCCACTAAGACTAGACACACTCTCCCTTTTCTTTTTCTCTCTCATACATGCAAGAGTAGTTTTTTCTCTCATCTTAGAGAAAGACAAGGCTGAAAAGGGGGTCTTTCAGCAGCCTCTTCTTGCGATTTGGTGTGAAATCCTAGCAACAAAGGTGTTTTTGCTATAGAGCTTTGGGTATGCAAACTTGAGAGGACCTCCTTTGGTGCCTTAGTCATTTCTTGAGCATATCCTCTTCAATCTCGAATCTTTTGCTACTGAAAGGTAGTTTATGGCAGCCTCTTTATGGCTGTCCATAATGTATGTTTGTGTTTACATAGCTAGTCTTATTCACATATAAAAGGTCCTTTGTTCTTGGGTTTTTTGTAACTTTATAATATCAAGATGAAACCTGAAATTTTCAGTTCATTAACTATGTTATAAAGCTTGTTTCCACTGCGTTTTCACAAAGTTTAAATGGTTAAACTATGTATCTTGTTCTAGCAAACCCCAACATCTATTCATCCTTTCAACCATGTCATATGGAAATCCATGGTTGATCAGGGTCATAAACATAGCAGATTAAGGCCTTTCTTCCATTATGTCTTTTGTTGTCAGAAGATCATTAGCCTTTCATTCTTCTTGTTCTTTGTTAGCCACTTATTTAGTCAATTCTTTCCACTCAGCACACTCTCAGCTTCATCAATAGTAGCTTGCTTTGATGTTGAGATGTCCATAGAAGAGTGTGCTCAGAAGATGTATGCCTTGAACTTTAGGAGAATCTTCAACATTGATTACTTGAATCTTGTTGAGCCCAAATACTTCCTCTTCCTTGAGTATTGAATGAGTTGCATAGAAGATTCAGCAGGTTTCTTTAGTTGGTTGATTCAAAAGCACATATCTTCATCTTTTGCTGATCAATCTCTTCTTCTTTTCTTCTCAACAGAGCTGATTGATCATAGAGAGTGTCATTCATTTGATCAATTTTCACTGTTAGTTTCTCATTTTCATCTTTCTCTTTCTTTACTGATTCTTTAAGCTTAGAGTCTTGTTGAAGAAGGGCATCAATCACTTCATTATTACACATGGCATCTTCTCTTAAGCTTTTGATTTTTGATTCTAGCTACATCAGCATTTCATCCTTTCCTGCAATTATTCCTTTCAGCTTCTTAATCCTTTGCTTTTAGAAGTTGGACTTCACTACAAGCTTGTGGTACTCAGCCACCAGATAACTTTTTCTTAAAGGGATGTCATCATCACCCAGATCACCTGCATTGTAAGCAATAACTTCCTCATATTTCTTTTCTTCTTGATTGTTAGCAATTTCATCTTTAACCTCTTCAGTATGAGCATTCACAATTGCTGAGCTTGAGCATTTATCTTGTGGTTGTTCAAGCATATCATGATGAGATTGTGCTTCTAAGTTCATGTTGTGCACTACAGGCTCTGTTTGTGTGGATGCAACTGGTTCTTCATGATTGGAGAATGACAAAGGGATAGTACTTGCTTGAGATATCAACTCAGTCTCACCTGAATGAAAAGAGTTTATAGACTGAGTGATAGAGATAGGTTCAATATGCACACTCTCAAATAATTGCTGAGAGAATGGAGATATGGGCTGAGTGTTTTTGATTGCTGATGGTGATTGTTGGGTGTGAACAGAGTGAGTGGGTGAGATGGGTTGAGTATTTTGACATGTAGGAGAAGGGGGTTGTGGGGTTTGATGTTGTTGCTGAATGTGTGATAGATTTGGTGAATGAGTGGCTTGAACAGAGTTTGTGGGAGAGTCCTCCTGTTGATCTTCCCAAACAAGCTCTTGAGGGATGTTTGCAGTAGCATCAACCACATGAGCAAACATGGTCATGTCTCCTCCTTCATACTTCCCTGATATTTTGTTCGGTATAGATCTACCTAGGTGAGCTTGAACAAACACACCACCATCTACAGTAGTCCCAGGTAGATCAGCATTGATGATTAGTTGTAAAAACCTTGGAAACATATACATCTTGTTAGCCTCCTGTACTTTGATATGATCACATAGGCAGTTGAAGATGTACTTTGAATAATTTTAGGTTCTTCCCTTAAAAACACCAATAATGCCAGATGAGATATGCCTTGAAAATCGGTCAAGTCCAGATTTCCTATTAGAGATGCACTTGAGATAAGTGTGGCAGAGAAATCTATAGGGCTTGCAGAGTCTTCCTTTCTTTATTTCTCCCTTCTTGAAATCACCATCATATCACATCAGAAGAAAAACTTTCTCTATGTATTCCTTTTCGAACACATCAGGATGAGCAGCTTCTGCATCTCCCAACTCAATAACCCTTCTTATTGTTTGTTCATTCACTCTCAATCTTCAGTTATTCACATAAATGTAATAACTTCACCATCTTCTTCTATTCGTGCAGAGTTCCAGAAATCAATGATGTGTGATTGATGAATCACAGGCTCTGCTGATAAGGCATAGAACAGCCTTGATCTTCTTAGATACCGTATAATATCTTGACACACTTCTGCAACAGGTCATCAGGGTCTAAGAAAGCACACACATTGTGCTCTCTTGCTAATCGATTATCCATATATTTAGAAGAAGAAGATTTTGTTAGAATCACATTAATGATTATGAGAATACAAACAGTTATTTGATTAAACAAAATCAAACAGTTCATTATTGAACATTACAACATGTTTTACCTTGAACACATTGATTAGAGAACAAGGTTACGTGTTTGTTTCATGTTTTGATTTAGAAATTTTGAATGTTAGAGAGAGGGGGAAAAGTTTGTTGAGTGGGTTTTTCTAGGTCTAAAAATTTTTTTCTAAAAAAGCGAATAATGAATAATGAAGTCAAAGAACATTATTTTTACTCTCTCAGACATTAATTTTTATTTGATTTAATGAAGTGGGACCCTCAGCAATTTAAATTTTCCGAAGTTTTAAGTTTTTTTCGCAGATTATCTATGGATTCCATAAATCATCTGTGGATGACTTAGCGATGCTGATTAAATATAATTTTAATTTTCATAGATTACCAAACTATTTTATGATTGTTGCTCTTTGCTCATCCGTAGTTTACTAATCTACGGATAAACATTTAAATTTTCACACTATAGCTTCTGCGGATGCTTAAGATTGTACTGTAGCTTCTGCGGATGCTTAAGATTGTACTGTAGCTTCTGCGGATGCTTAAGATAGTAGAATGCTGAGAAATTTATTTTGTTGTATGGTCCAATTCAATGCTTAAGACCTTTATTTCTTTTAGACCTTGTTGACTTTGTATACATGGCAATTGTGCACAAGAAGATTAAATTTTTAAAGACTTCATGTATCCAAGAGCTAAAAGGGTGCTCGGGTTCCAATTCCTTCAAGTTGATAATGAAATAGACAAGGCTACTGATTGATCAACTTATCTCATAAATTCTACTCCCCCTAAATTTGTGATTGATGATGAGAGTATGCATTTATCATAAAATTCTAAGAAGAATATCATGAGAGTTATTTAACTGTATGATGATGCACAAACATGTATACACATATGATGGGATCATACTATAATACTAAGCCTCTTCTTGATGATTTTTTATTAATTGATTCCTGAACATAGTTCTGATTGCAAGTATATTGTCCACTTCAATCCATACAAAAGCTAATGTATCAACTAGGCATGATGTTTATCATGTTTTTATATTGATTAGGAAGTAATTGTTATGGGCCTCACATTCCATTCACAAAGATTTTGTCCTCCCTTTGCAAGTCAAAATAGAGTATGATATGCAAAGATAGATATTATAAAGTGTCGATACATAGTGTGCTTAGATGAGTGACTTGATCACATGAGAATAAGACTCACTTTGTATTCTCAAAATGAAATTTTCCATAAACAGTTACATTGCATTATGTTTGGCATGCACTAAGTGTAGTTTCCACTCAGATGAACCTACTCACATATCAAGAAGCTAGCTCAAATTTAATGATTTTAATAATTCAAGAATAAACAAAGTTATAGTGTACTATCATTTCCCATGCATATGTCATGCTGAAGAATCATTACATGCTTCTTTTTATTGTTCAAAATGCTTATCTAAGTTGATCATGCCTAAAGATTCAATAAGAAATTAAATCTAACTGAATCAAAGGCTTTGGTGAATAGATCAGCAAGTTGATTTGTTGTATCCACTTTCACTAACTAATCAAACCCTTTTCTGAGCAATCTCCCAGAAAATGATATCTTATCTCAATATGTTTTGTTTTACTATGTTGCACAGGATTAGTAGTTATAAACATAGCAGCAGAATTGTCTATGTAAATTGAGATTTGAAGGAAATTGTAACCATAGTCAAGCAATTGGTTTACAACCAAAGAACTTAAGAGCAACTAGCTAAAGCAGCTATGACTCAGCCTCAGCTGTGGATACAGATACATTGGTTTGCTTCTTGCACTGCCATGATACTAGTCTTGGTCCGATAAATTGACATCCACCAGTTGTGGATTTTCTGTTATTATTACATCCACCATAGTCACTGTCTGAGTATGAGTAGAGTGTAAAGTCACTATCCTTTGGATACCAAAGACCAAGTCCTGGTTTTCCTTTGAGATATCTGAAGATTCTTTTCATTGCATTCAAATGAGATTCTTTTGGATCAGATTGGTACCTGGCACAAACACACACAGCAAACATAATATCAGGTCTACTGGCCTTTAAATACATGAGAGATCCTATCATTAATCTATACAATATTTGATCAATAGATTTTCTTGTAGGATCAGATATAATCTTTTCAATTGTTGAGGCTGGAGTTTTGCATGAAGATGTTTCAGCAAGATTATACTTCTTCAGAATCTGATGTATGTATTTTTCTTGATTGATGAAAATCCCATCTATCTTTTGATGAACTTGAAGACCAAGAAAGAATGTTAATTCTCCCATTGAACTCATCTGAAATTCTGATTTCATCAATTCTTCAAAATTCACACACAATCTCTTATTAGTAGATCCAAATATAATGTCATCAACATATGCAGGACCAGTGAAGGGGGTCCTTACAACACAACAACACAAAGAGGAGATTAACTTAACTTAAACAAACAGTGAACTGGATTAACCACAATAAAGACACTAAGAACACAAGTAATGTAAGAGACAAAACAATGTATATGGTTTTCAAGAATGCAGTATATGCTTTCTCTATGTTCTATTACAAGTGTTACAAAGCATATCCATAAAGTTACAAGAACATGAGATACTTATACTACATCCTACAGCCAGCCATACTATGAAAACCAACTGGATACAATTGACTAGACTCAAAACAAAATCAATTGTAGAGTCAAAAAGGCAGATTGCCTTTTTGACTTTGTGACTATGACATGCCATAGCTCACATCCTTATCTATTAAAAAACAATAAAGTACATGAACTAGAAATTTATAGACTCAAGACTTCAATGTAAAGTTACCAAAAGCATGGACCTTTTCACCAACTCATGTAAGTTGGTGACTTTACAGAGATGCAGCGAAAAGGTGTCCAGCTTTATGGAATAGTACATCAGATAAAGCATGTTACTAAAAGTCTTTGGAAGAAATCTGTCTTCAAGAGATGAGGCTTCGGAAGACTTTGTCTCTAAAGTTTCAGAAGACTTCATCTTTGGCTTCGGAAGATATTGGTCTTGGCTTTGGAAGATTTGACACTTAGAATATTCTTGTTGCATGTGTGAAACTTCCAAAGCATTCTTCTTCAGTACTTGTGCAACATGCATGCAGAAAGTCTTCGGTTGCTTCAACCTCTATGCATATTCTCTACAAACTCCCCTTGGTTGATACTATCAAAACTTTTGAAGACTTCAGATATCAATAGTCCTCAACAGGATGATAACCAACCCTTTCTTCATGAGATGATCAGGATCCTTCAGACTGTCAAAATGTCTTCTCATGTCAAAGAGATCATGCAGAGGCAACTGAAACATGTCTTGCCAAGTGTAGACATTCTCAATGCCAGATCTCTAATGACATGCCAGCTTTCTGGATTTGTAGTGTAGTCCAGGACAGGATGGGTCTTTCTGATGCAAGAGGAGCTATTGGAATGGGAGATGATGGAGCATCCTCTGGCTGCACATCCTTAGGATGTTCTGACTCATCCTGAGGTTTTGAAAATGATGCAGTCTTCTTCTTCTTTGGCTTTGGTTTAGAAGCCATCCTTTTCTTTCTCTTTACAACTTTTAACTGAGAAGACTGGCTTGTAGTACCTGATTGATCTTCATTGCATTTCTTAGTTGGGTCTTCAACTCTCATAGGTTCAGATTGAGAGTGAGTCTGACCCTGCTGTGGATCAGAAGATGAAGCTTGCTAAGATTTAGTAGGAGGTCCAGGTTATGATGTCTCTAGTTGTTCAACCTTAACCTCAACTTCAGGTGGGGCTTGACTTGGAGGGGAATGTAAGTCAACCAGCTTTCCACTCTTGATCTTCTGCTTGATCACCCATCCATAGTGGATAGAGACATAGGGCCAAGTCTCCTTCTGGAGAATCCATACAGCTTCAAGAAGCTCATCATCCTTTGCCTGTCAGCAGATTTCTTCATGCTTTTGTGGATGATAGCTCTTGACTTAGCAGCTTCTTCCTTCAGCTTTCTTTTAGTTGTCATTCTTTCTCTAACTATCTCAAGTTCAAGTTGTTTAAGATAGTCAAACTCAACATAGTCATAAACAGGGGAAGAAATGCTTCTGCCTGGTAGAGGCCTGTGGCACTCAGGTTGTTGATCATCTTGATCCTTTCTTATTCTTTATCTACCTAAGGTTCTTGTTGAACCACATCCTCTTGTACAGGACTTTCTTGAACTGGGGAGAGGTAGGCACATGCTTGTACAATCTTTTCTATCTTCTTTCTTCTTTGATTTGTACTAGAAGCTCTGCATCTTCTGCCTCCTTCTTCTCCCTTGACCTTTCCAGGTCATCCAGTTCATTGACTCCTCCAAGGGGAGAGAGGTGACACTATCTATGTCATAGTTCATTGTCTGCAGATAGTTTATCCTGACTGTCCTTAACTTAACATTTTGAGTATCTAGTCTAGGGGCAGCCCTGATTGCATTCTCCATGAGTCTTGCAGACCCAAAAGAGGAACCTTCTCCCCTCTGCTTCCTTTTCCTCTCTCTTCTCCTCCTCAATCTCCTCAGATGTCATATTTCATTTCACTTTGTCACTCACAGACCTTTGTGACTCAGGGTGGAAAGAGCTTTGGCCTTCATTGCTTGATACAGCTTCTGAGCTCTAGCTAGAGAGAGGTTGAGAAGCACCTTCACCTGTAGGTGTCTCAAAAAGGACATTGATCTCTGCAGCAGTTGTTGCTGATAAGACTAGGCTCTCAAGTTCTGTCACTGGGCCTTCAGTCAAGGTTTCCCCTATGAAGCTAATCTTAGGGTCTGCCTCAACATCTAGTTGACCGATGACATTGCCTGATTGCCATAGTCTTCTTCTTAGGCTGAACTCTACAATGATCCTGTCTTGGATTCTTTGTGCCAACTTGTCAACTTGTCTTGATTGGCTTGGATTAACAAGTGGCATGTTGACTAATCCAGACCTTCATAGAAGTTCAAGGTCTGAAAGTTGAAAATCTCCTGCTGCCCTTGAACTCTTATGATGATTAGGGCTTTCCTGTTGTTGTCATACCTCCACCAAATGATGTGATTGGAAGATGGTAGAGATGACATAGCCCTTGGTATCCCATCCTCAGACTCTGTATGAAGGAGTCTATGTAGTCCACATCAATGTGAATTTGAGGAGGTTGCTAAGAATGTACAATTGCTAGTGAGAATGGTGAGTTCTCAGTGTCCATTCTCTCTAAAAAACTCCCAGGTTCTGTAGTTGTAATGACTTTCTCCCTCTTTTTGGTAGCATCACCCACTTGCATAGGTGAGCCAGGAGTTAGGTCAATCACATCCACAGGTTCTTGTGTTCCTAGTTGAGCTCTTCTTAAAGGTCTCCCAGCTAGTTTTTCCTTAAGATATGAAATCTCAAGTTGTTGACATTGACCTTATTATGCAAGGTAGTCACTTGAGATTCAAGGTGACTAACCTTGGAGACTAAATAGGTGCATGTTTTAGATAGTTTGTGCACCTTTAGTCTTAAATTCCCCTCATCTTTATCATAAGAATCATTGGGGGATGAGATGATTGGACCAAAGTCCTCTCTCTCACACCAGCTTCAGGTTCTTGGCTACTAGATTTCCTCTGCTCACTAGCAGTCTCAGTTGAGATGACAGTGGGCTGAGTTGCCATGGTTGAGGTCTTAATGATGTAATCATCTCTCTTTGAGTAGGGGAAAAGAAGAGAGAATCATGGTACTCACTGAAACCTAGATCTTCATCAGTGTAGAAATCAAGGTTGGGGATTGGTTGGTTGAGATCTAAAGGCTGTGGATGGTAACTGTCCCTTGAAGGTTGATCACTTGAGTGTTGAGATTCAAATGATGGCTTAAGGCAGTTTGGCTTATGAGCTTATCAGGCTAAGCATGAGGAACCTTAGCACTGATCCTTAAAGAAATAGGAGTGGTCTGCTCCTTAAGAGAAGTGGGAGCTCTAGTTTCCACTTCCTCCTGTATGGGTGAGTGTATGGGGGCCTCCACAGAATGAATAGTCTGAGCAGGGGTTCGTTTGGATTTTCTTTTGTAGGTGATGGTGATTTGTGGCTATGTAGGTGGTTAGGAAGTAGCAGGTGTGGGTTCAACACTAGCTAGTGCTGCTAGGTTGTCACCTTGAGCAATGAGCTCTAACATTTTTAGAACTAGGGCTGTTTCTACCCCTATGAAGCCAACAGTGGGCTTTCTCAATATTTTAAAGATGTGGGCTTCATATGTCCCAGTTTAAGAATGTTACGTGTTCCCCTTAACTGTGAGCCTAGTTCACAGTTAAGAATGTACTGAACATATCTAGGAAACATGTAATATTCTAAGGAATCTAAGTTGCAAGTAAGTTAGTATAAACAAATTAAGAATACCTGAACTTGATCCCCTGAATCATTCCATGGATAATATAGGAGAGATCCTCAAGAATCTGGTCCCATCCACCATGCTTGTTTGATAAGTTGTGGATGACCACATGGAGCAGGAATCTCCACTGGGATGAGACCTTCCCTTTCCTGAAGGTCTTAACAGAATAATCTCCCTCATACCCTATCTGCTCAAAAGAATGATTTACAGCTTTTTTGGGAAAGAACACCTCACCTTCTTCATCATCCAGCTGAAGATGCATGTTGATGATGGCCGGAGTGATGAAGACTGTTCTCCCCTGCACTGTGGCAGATAGTGCCTTCTCCCCATCCATTACGACCTCTTGGCAGGTCTTCCAAAATTCAAACAGATGATCCTCATAAAGTGGAGGATCAATGGTTAGGGAGGTGAAATAGTTGGACAACGCTAAGAAACGGCAAACCTCTGAGAAATGAGGATCTTTCTCAGAGCAACCTGGTTGTGTTGCCTATGGAGCTACATGGTAAAGTTTGGGTCATTTCTGTGAGTGGGGTTGGCCATTGTAAGGTAGCTTGAGGATAAAGAAAGAAAGAAGAAAGAAATTTCAGAGAGAAATTTGGGGTTTTAGGTTTGGAGGAAGAAGCAGATGATAGAAAGAGGGGGAAACCATTGGGTTTATATGTGAAAAGGATTTCAGATAAAGTTTAATGAAAGAGGATAAACTTTGAAATCTGGATGTCGGTCCCACCTCTGAAAAAGTAGTTTACTTTTGCTCAAAAAGTAGTTTTCTTGGAAGTCAAAAAGCTTCCGAAGGTAAATTATATTCGGAAGTTTTAATGAAAAGCTTCCGAAGGTAAAATGACTTCGGAAGATTTCCTGAGAGTTTGGAAAATTTTGCTTCAGAAGAGAAATTAAGATTTGAATGCTTTGTGCACAAAAGAACAAAGCTTCCGAGAGTTAATTTTGCTTCGGAAGAAGAAGGTCCTTGAAAACATATAAGTGTCTTAGACAATCATTTAAGCTTCGAAGATACATTAGAAATCTCTTCTGAAGGTAAAATTTCTTAGACAAATATTTGTTTTGAAGGCATGATTTTCTTTTGAAGTTAAAAACAAACCTTCCAAAGGATCAAAATTTTCATAAATCTAAGGAAAGTCTTCAAAAATATTTTCATCCAAAGAAAACATGAGCTTATGAAATTGATGAACTAGACAATTAGGACACACATGTTTTAAGAAATAATAAGAATTAGTTTTAAGAAAAACCTACTCAAAGTTGATCATCCCAATAGTTGATACAAGATATTTAAATCTCTGTTCATCAAAGGCCTTTATGAACAGATCAGCATATTGTTCATCTGTCTGTACTTTGACTAGTTTAATTAATCCCTTTTCATAATTATCTCTTATTAGATGATACTGATATCGATGTGTTTGGTCCTTGAGTGCTGCACAGGATTCTCTATGATTGAGATAGCACTATTATTTTCTATGTGAATGGGAGTCTCCTTGAAGTTGAATCCATAGTCCAGCATATGATTCTGAATCCAAAGCACTTGAGCACAGCAGCTTGCAGCAGCAATTTATTCAGCTTCAGCAGTTGATGCAGAGACACAGGATTGTTTCTTGCATTGCCATGAGACAACCTTCCACCAAGAAACAAACATCCCCCAGATGTAGACTTTGCAGTCATGTTGCAACCACCATAATCATTATCTGTATAAGCATACAGATTGAAGTCAGGATTTTAAGGATACCATAGACCAAGTGTTGAAGCACCTTAAGGTATATTAGAATCCTTTTGACAGTGATAAGATGAGACATCTTAAGGTTGGCTTGATATATTGCACAGATTCAGGTGGCAAATATAATATCAGTCCTGCTAGCAGTAAGATACATAAGAGACCTAATCATAGCCCTATATAAGTGTTCATCTACACACTCCCTATCAGGATCCGGTCCAAGGGAGTGGTTTCTGGCTATGGGTGTCTTAGCAATCTTACAATAAGTCATATTAAACCTCTTGAGTATGTCCTGAACATACTTTGACCGACTAATGAAGATGCCATCTTCAACTTGCTTCACTGAATTCCCAGAAAGAAATTGAGTTCCCCCATGGAACTCATTTCAAATCTGACTTTCATCAGCTTCTTAAAGTCTTTGCAGAGCTTTGGATTAGTTGAACCAAAGATGATGTCATACACATATACTTGAACTAGCAATATGTCATAACCTGTCCTTTGATGAATAGAGTTCCATCTATAGTACCTCTCTTGTATCCATGTTTGCAAAGATACTCAGATAGTGTCTCATACCACATCCTGGGCGCCTGATGCAGCCCATAAAGAGCTTTGTCAAGCTTGCAGACATAATCAGGATGATCAGGATCTAGAAAATCAGGTTGCTATTTGACATATGTGACATCCGTCACCTTAAGGTCCGTTAATCAACATGATAACCGTTAGCTTTTCTTGATCATTTCCCTCTTCTTCATGAATCCTGGTGTGGAGATCATACTTGCTGTGTTACCTTTGTGCTTGTGTTCTTATCATTAACTTGTGTATGCTTAAACCTTTTTACAAATTTTCATCGTCATTATTACTAAAAATATCATTTTTATATAATATTATTGTCGTTAATAAAACCATTTTTAAGTGCCAATTAACATTAAATATATTTCTAACATTAATATAACAAACACCTTTAAAGTCGTTTCACCCGAAACAAACTTTGGAACTCGGGGCTAAGTGCAGGGACTAAAACCGACATTTTGCAAACTCTGGATGGGTATAAAAACCCCATTTCCAGCCTTAACTTCATCTTCTTCACTTCATCTTCTTCATTCTTCTTCTTCACTTCACGTTTTCTTCATCTTTGCACAAAACCGCCCCGTTTCGTCTCGTTTTCATCGTCTAGACTTCATCTACAACCTAGTCTACTCCATCCTTGCAGGTAGACGACCTTGGTTGTCTCTTTCTTGCTCGTTTTACTATTGTCCATTTCTAGGGTTTTGGGTGTTCGGGTCAACCCGAACATAAGAGGTCGTGTGGGTGCCTGTGATGTCTTTCTGCGTGTACTTCTTGTTTGTGTGTGTTTGTTGTGTGTTTTTGGAAGTTCTAGTTGTGTAAAACTCATGCTCGGGATAGCCGAATACTGCTCTACACTTCAGCAGTCACGAACCTGCAGTTCAGGCGACTGGGTCTGTCATGCGACTAAACCGTGCGACTGGGTGAGTTGTGCGACTGAGTCATTCGGGTGACTGAGTCATGTGACTGGGGATGTCATGCGACTGATTCATGCGAGCGATTGAGTCAATGCGGATGAGTGATGTGTACGATTGAGCCAATGCGGATGAATGAGGTGTGCGATTGAGTCATGCGACCGAATGGATGTATGCAATTGTGCGTGCGTCGTACGACTGAAGGCCAATCGTACGAATGAAGATTCAGTCGTACGAATGTAGCTGATTCGTATGAATGAAGGTTGATTCGTGTGTATGGATGTGAAGTCATGTGATAGGGTGTTGTGTGGTATGACTGAATGCCAGTCGTGCGAATGAAGCTGATTCGTATGATTGAAGGTTGACTCGTACGAATGGAGTGTTGAGTCGAGCGTCTGGTCCTGTTGTGTGACTGATGATGTTGTGTGTGTGAATTCCTTTCTTGAATGTCTTGTGATGGTAAGGTAACATCAGTAAAAGTATCGTTGCTTGACCACAAAGATTAAAGTCAACGCTATCAACATGCACATACTATTTCAAATAAATCAACCTAACATTTTACAATTATCAAGAACCCATTTGGGACTACAAATATTTAATAAGTACTTTCTCTTATAACAATTAGATCTTTACGCAAATGTCAATGGCAATGATGACCCCTTCCGGTACTTGGATCTACATAAGGTCTGATACGTGTGTCCGCTGGTATGTGTGTTACCCACGACCGAACCGATACAACCCCAACCGACCGAACATTACTATATGCTTTATACATATCATTAAGCTTAACAATAACTGTCAATAGGTGTTTGATTGTTCTTTGCATACAACTGTTAGGAACTTTGATCATTCATACTTACCACTTAACAAGTGAGTTTCGTGGCCCCTTTTATGCTTATACTACCTTACAAACATTTACAAACATAGGGGAAAAGTATGCTCACCCGTTTTCTATGTTGTACAACATACATACAATTTACATACTTGGAATCAACGCGCTACTGTTTGTGAGTACTTATCTGATACATGCTTGAGTCTGCTGTGTGAGTCTTTCTTACAACCATTTAATTCTAGTGTGGAACCGACAGATAGGTATTTGTAGTACTACTTGGGTTGACACCCCCACCCTCGTTGTTGTATGCTAGTTAGTACCAACAGTCGCCAGGAACGGGCCTTGGGTGAATATATTCCGACAAGATTCTTTGTGTACATCGTTAGGTTTGGTTGTAAAGCTCAGGTCATGTAATTTTGCTTACTTATAACTGTATGCACGGTATTCCGCAACAAACTATTATACAGCAATGTTTACTTATTTACAATTTAAACCTGCGAGCTCACCAACAATTTTGTTGACCATTTTGAGCATATCTTTTTTCAGGTGATCATGCTAGCTGAAGATCTAGGTGTGCTGCCTTAGTGGAGACCCTAGGATGCATTTGTGGCTAAACTTGTCATTTTGAAAACACTTATTGTAGTCTGTTTTAATCAACAACTACTCTTTTGTCACTTGTTCCTGGGTTGTGGGAAAATACATTACAATGTTGACATTCGTATTTGTGTGATTATTTGCTTGTTTATGCTTATGGCTATGTTGTCGTGAACATTGACTAAACATGACACAAGTCCCCTTGTTGTCGGGTGTCTTCATGACATGCTTGTTATCATTTATTATATTGCATCTCTATCACTTACCATGTGTTATGACGATCCCGTCTCGTTACATCCCTGTGTTTCCGCTCTTAGCGGGGGTGTGACAGACTGGTATCAGAGCCATTGGTTATAGAGAATTAGGCAATACACTTGACCTAGACTATAACCTAGGAACCTTCATGTAGATTTGCATGCTAGGGTTGTATGCATTTTATATCTCGTGTATGTGTTCCTCTTTGCTTGATTTGTCCATCTATCTGTTTCATGATCTTTTCACCCTATGAGAGAGCCCTTGTGCTCACTCTTTATGGGATGCTTCTATTGGATCTTCCGTTCCCTCTTCGCACCGAGTTGTCTTATCAAATCGGGTATTAAACCGAAGAGATCTTCATAGATCATGCTATTGCGCTTGACCTTGGACACTGAGATTTACCTGAGGAGGTTATGTCTGAAACCTCGAAAGAGGAGGAAATGGACAACCTTCGCTAGACTAACGTGATTATATGCATGGGTTGCAATTATTATGATGGATTACTGTTGGGACATTATCAATTCATGGTGTGAGAACTACATGACTTGTATGTGAAGTGTGGTAACCACAAGTGTGATATCAACTTGGAATACTAAATTTTGATGAGTGGTATGGATTATATGCTTTGAAATGGTTTAAGCTTATGTGGTTATACTTCTACGATTAGAAAATGCCGCCTCAAAGAGTACCCGCAGCAACAGTGGTGGAAGTGAAGCCCAAGGGCAGAGGCAGAGGCAGAGCACCAAGAACAAATGATGGCCCTGCCAGCAACAATCAGGGAACAAGAAACGCTGATGTGGCAGCTTCGATCGCTCAACAGCTGGCCGTACTGATTCCGACTATCGTGGCCCAAGTGAGCGATGCTCTTCAGAATCACCACCCCCACGGGGATGGTGGCAATGATAATGAGAATAATGGAAATCCGACTGGGAACGAAAGCAATCAGGAGACCAGAAATGGTGGTACAGCCGGTAATGAAACTGGGATTGTTAATGAGACCGGGGTTGTTAACGCTAGAAGGGGGTGTTTGTACAAAGAATTTGTGGCCTGCAAACCTAAGGAGTTTGATGGCAAAGATGGAGCCATAGCCCTGACTAGATGGCTTGAAAAGATGGAGGCAGTGATTGACATCAGTGAATGCCTCGACAGGCAAAGGATCAAGTATGCCACGTGTTCACCGTAGGGCAAGGCACTAACTTGGTGGAACACCCAGATTCAGGCTAGGGGAAGAGAATCGGCGATGCAAATGTCGTGGGATGAGTTTAAGGCCATAATCACCAAGGAGTACTGTCCTCTCAACGAGATGTAGAAACTGGAGCATGAATTCTGGAATCATGCTATGGTGGGGGCTGGGCACGCAGCTTACACCGACCGTTTTCATGAGCTGGCAAGATTGGTCCCACATCTAGTCACTCCGGAATCAAAAAGGATTGAGAGGTACATTTAGGGGCTTGCGCCTCAAATCCGGGCAATGGTAATAGCAACTGCTCCTCCTACGATTCAGAGCGCAATTCTCAAGGATGGCGCTCTAACTGATGAGATGGTAAGAACAGGGGTGTTGGGAAGGGGAGCAGAGAAGAGAAAAGATGTTGGGGAAATGAGTCGGTCGAGTGCCGGGAAGTTTGATAAAAGAGCCAAGACCACCAGAAACTTTGTGGTCGTGATGTAGGGCAGGAGAGTGTATGTAGGGACACACCCCAAATGTGATAGGTGCAACTTTCATCATCCCCCAGCGGTGCCGGGCCGGGTGTGCGCGAATTCTAGACGCCTGGGGCATCTAGCGAAGACTGCAGAATAGCACCGAACTTGGTGGCACAAGTCAATGCGGTTAACCCCGCCGGGAATGCCAGGGGTTGTTATAAGTGTGGAAGCCCTGATCACTACAGGAACATGTGCCCCAGACTGAATCGGGCACCGGGACAACAAGGGAACAACCAGCAACCGGTGATGGCCATAGCTGGAAATCAAGGCCCGGGAAATCAAGGGAATACAGCTCGGGGGCGTGCATTCGTCATTGGAGCCAACGATGCCCGTCAGGACCCGAACGTTGTCACGGGTATGCACTTACTCAATAATCACTTCGCATATATATTGTTCGATACTGGAGCAGACAATAGTTTTATATCTTCTGAGTTTGTGCAATTGCTTGATTTGAGTCCTAGTAGGCTAGAAACTAGCTACTCCATAGAAATGTCCAACGGTAGGGTTGTTCAGGCTGATAAAATTATTAGAAAGTGATCATTGATATTGGGAACCATGCCTTCGATATAGACTTAATACCCTTTGAGTTAGGAAGTTTCGACGTTATTGTGGAATGGATTAGTTGTCGAAACACAGAGCTGAGATTGTCTGTCGAGATAAAGTAGTACGAATCCCCATGCCAAACGGGGAGGTACTCAGAATTCAAGGAGAATGACCGGGAAGAAACCTAAAGCTTATCTTCTGCATGAAAGCACGCCAAAGTTTACGAAAACAGTGTTATGCTTTTCTGGCTCATGTGGTAGAAAAGAAAGAAGAAGAGCAGAAATTGGCGGATATTCCAGTGGTACGGGACTACCCAGATGTATTTTCGAATGACTTGCCTAGTTTACCTCCTCCATGACAGGTGGAATTTCGTATAGAGTTGGTTCCTGGAGCTACACTGGTGGCAAAGACACCATACCGATTAGCACCGTCCGAAATGCAGGAATTATCTAGTCAGTTACAAGAGCTAATGGAGAAGGGTTTTATCCAGCTGAGCCACTCACCTGGGGGAGCACCGGTCTTATTTGTCAAAAAGAAGGATAGGTCATTCCGTATGTGCATCGACTACTGTGAGTTAAACAAGTTAACTGTGAAGAATCGGTATCCTCTCCCCAGAATCGACGACCTGTTTGATCAGTTGCAGGGAGCTTCGTATTTCTCGAAGATCGACCTTCGATCTGGGTATCATCAACTAAGGGTTTTCGAGGAGGACATATCGAAAACAGCGTTTAGAAAATTATGGGCACTATGAGTTCTTGGTCATGTTGTTTGGGTTGACTAACGCACCAGCTGTGTTTGGACCTAATGAATCGGGTGTGTAAACCTTACTTGGATAAGTTGTGATCGTATTCATAGACGATATACTTATCTACTCCCATCGAAAGAGGATCATGAAGAACACCTTCGGGCAATACTGGAACTATACGGGAAGAGAAACTCTTTGCCAAGTTCTCGAAGTGTGAATTCTGGTTGCGGGAAGTGAAGTTTTTGGGTCATGTGGTTAACGAGGATGGGATTCATGTAGATCCGGAAAGATCGAAGCGATAAGAAATGGGATACACCTCAGACGCCTTCAGAGATACGACAATTCTTAGGATTGGCGGATACTATCGCGTTTCATCGCGAACTTTTCAAAGATCGCTCAACCATTAACATTGTTGACTCAGAAAGACAAGAAGTTTGATTGGGGACATGTAAAAGAACAAGCGTTCCAAACGCTAAAAGATAAGCTGTGTAATGCACCTACATTGTCCCTCCCAGACGGAACTGATGATTTTGTGGTATACTACATGCTTCACATCAAGGATTGGGATGTGTACTAATGTAGAAGGATAAGGTGATTCCTACGCTTCGTGACAACTTAAGGTGCATGAAAAGAACTACACAACTCATGATCTTGAGTTGGGCGCTGTAGTATTTGCACTCAAGATATGGAGGCATTACCTGTATAGAACCAAATGCATCATCTACACAGATCATAAAAGCCTTCAACATATCCTGGATCAGAAGGAACTCAATATGCGACAACGACGATGGGTAGAGCTTCTTAGTGACTACGACTGTGAAATCCGGTATCATCCGAGGAAAGCTAACGTGGTGGGCTGATGCTTTAAGCCGCAAAGAACGTGTGAAACACACAACGTGCTCGAGCTTTGGGATTGACCATTCAAAGGAATTTGAAAGCTCAGATCCAAATTGCACAAAGTGAGGCATTGAAAGAAGAAAACCTTGCGGGAGAAGAATTCTGAGGGTTGGATAAACAACTGATGTGCAAGGATGATGGTGTACAGTACTTTGTGGACCGTATATGGGTACCCAGATGGGGAGGTGTACGTACCTTGGTCATGGATGAAGCACACAAGACGGATATTCTATTCATCCTGGCGCAGACAAAATGTACCACGATCTCAAAGATCTGTATGGTGGCCAGGCATGAAGGAAGACATTGCCTGTACGTCAGCAGATGCTTGACATGCTCGAAAGTTAAGCTGAACATCAGAAACCATCGGGATTATTACAGCAACCTGAGATTCCCGAGTGGAAAATGGGAGAACATAGCCATGGATTTCATTACCAAACTCCTCGAGCGAGTAACGGGCATGACTCGATATGGGTCGTAGTGGATCGAATGATGAAATCAGCACAATTCTTGTCGATCCGAGAAGACTACAAAATGGATAAGTTGGCGAGATTGTACATAAAAGAGGTCGTGACGAGACACGGGGTGTCGGTGTCAATCATATCCGACCGTGACGATCGATTTACTTCACGATTTTGGCAGACACTACAGAAAGCGATGGGCACTCGATTAGACATGAGTACCGCCTATCACCCTTAGACAAACGACCAAAGTGAACAAATTATACAGACGCTAGAAGACATGTTGAGAGCGTGCGTAATCGACTTTGGTGGTAGTTGGGACACTCATCTGCCGTTGATTGAGTTCTCTTACAACAACAGCTACCATACCAGCATTGGGTGTGCTCCGTTCGAAGCGTTGTACGTAAGGAAATGTAGATCACCCATTTGTTGGGCCGAGATTGGTGAAAGTCAGTTGACAGGCCTAGAGATCATTCAAGAAACCACCGACAAGATCTTCCAAATCAAAGATAGACTAAAAGCTGCCAGAGATCGCCAAAAGAGCTATGCTGACAACCGTTAGAAGCCTCTAGAATTCAACGTGGGGATCAAGTTTTACTGAAAGTCTCTCCTTGGAAAGGAATTGACAGGATCAGCGATCACAAGTTTGATGTATTAGGATACAAAGCAGCGAATACAAACAGAATTAGACAAATTGTAGCAAGCAATTGATATTTGTAAGCATTAAAAGCGCATACGGTTATAGGGAGAGAATATATATATTCTGATTTCAAGGAATGTTTATGGATGAAGAATATTTCTAATCAAATCATTCGTTTATTGAATTCATTCATCTCATTCATCGTCGTTACAATGAGTTGTCACTCCTTATATAGAGTGCAACAATCACTGCTGTTATCACGGAAAGTGACAACTGGCAGATCTAATACAAGAATAACTAATTCTTAACAAACTACTGAAATGTTCATAACTACTGAGAACAATACAGCATGTTAAGTACAAAATATAAAACTACTGAAACTACAACGACTGAAGAACAAGCTCTTCAGTCGTTTTACAAACTACTGAAACATAAAAATATAAAACTACTGATATCACAACTACTGAAGAAGTACTCTTTAGCAGTTGTGACAAACTACTGAGGCTTCAGTACTTGATCTTCAGACTTTGACCTCAGGTGTTTCATCAGCTGATGACTTCAGTAGATATCATCAGCTGATGCCTTCAGTCTTTGTCTTCAGACCTTGTACATCAGTTGTTGATCTTCAGCACTTGTAAACTCTTCAGCTGTTGTACTTCAGTACTTTGGTCTTTCAGCTTCAGCACTTGTGTTCTTTAGCTGTTGTACTTCAGCACTTTGGTTCTTCAGCTGTTGAGGTCTTCAGCACTTGATCTTCAGCTGTTGAAGTCTTCAGCACTTGTCAAACTACTGATGAGGCTTTCAGCAGTTGTTGTGATACCATGTGGGACTTAGAGGTTTTCTGATCTTGGCTCATTGGTTCTTTTGGTCCAACAAACTCCCCTGAACAATGCAGCCAAAACCTCTAACTTATTTATTCTCCCACTTATTGATGGCAAAATGTTGGTCTTTTTCCTTCTTGATCAGTAGAGAAGATGACCCATGTAAGCTCCGGCCTGGGAAGAACCTCAAATATTTGTTTGGCAGAGTATGAATGGGAACTCTGTTTTGGGGAACAGGACACAGAGTTGTTATCCCATTCATGAGGTTCACTTCCCCATAATGAGTCTGTACGACTCTCTTGTGTAGGCCTCAAGGAAGGTGATTTGTTTCTCCATGGTTAGCTCTGTTGACAGCTTGTGCTAGCATCCTTGAGGTGAGTGTGGCTTTTGATTGCTTGGCTAGCTCAGTCCTGCTCCCAGCACCCGCTTCATTCAAAGCTTCAATAACAAGCCCATTAGTGTATGCTTCACGAACAGATCTTGGTGGTGATTGCCAAGTACTGTCCCTGGACCAAGCTTTGATTTCAATCATTGATCTTCCAAGATATTTGCAATAAATCTTATCATGATTTCAAGCCTTTCTCTTTCTAACACTTTATAACTTGCCCATCTATTCTGGATGTCTTCAATCTCTAGTCGTCGAATCTCAGAGTCAAGTTTGTTGGTGTCATGGCCTTGCCTAAACAACTGATCAATGATGTTGTCCATTGATCTGCTGTGTTCGGCATCAGCCTCTTTTATCAGTAGCTCCAAGGCTTTATCTTCAGTAATGTGCTCATCAGCACCTTTCTTCCACTTGTAGGTGAGCATTGGTTGTTGTTCTTTCTCCTCCTTTTGGGCTTGCTCGCTTCCTTCTTTTCCCGGATCTTTTCCTCTTCTTTTCTTTCACTGCAGTACTCTCCCCCTTTTGGTTGCATTGGAGGAAGGGGTTTGTACCGCAGCAGAAAGAGCCTTTTGGACAGCAGCATCAACCAAGGGCTGTAATGTTGAGGAAAGCCTCTCATCAATGGCTTTGATCACTATCAGTGATTATGGGTGTGATGAGAGGGAGGGAATTTTGGAGTACAACACCTATTTGCTCAGGAGGGTTCTGTTCCTGAGAAGTAGGGCCTGAAGCAGAGGCAGGTGGTTGATTTTGGAGTGGCTCGGTGTTTGGGAAACCTTCAAGTGAAGGTGCCATCTGTGGGTGGATAGAGGCAGATGGTCTTTCTCCTTGTGAGAGTTGGTCAAGTAGGTTTTGCAGCCTACTGACTTTCTCTTCAAGGACTGTGTTCTGGGCAAGAACATCATAGAAAAAGCCCAGGTCATCATCAGCCGAAGCTGAATCAGCTGACCTCCTGCTTAGAGCAGGATTTACATGCACTGGGTGTAGACCAGTTGGTGCATGTGCCCCTTGTGCTTGGTACTGGGGACTTCCAGCCTCAGGACAATGTCCATCATCAGCTGTTGCCTCTAGTGAGGTCTTAGCAATGTTACCAGTCTCACTCTGGTCATATGCTGAGTCAGAGGAGGTGGCAGCCTCACCAGATATTCTAAGCTCCTTGTCTACACCAGGAGATAGAAGTGGGAACCCCTGTGCTGTGGGTTCTCAAGTGCACTGTGTTCCTCCCCCTCAATTGTAGAGGTATTCCCAGTAGTAAGTGGCTTCTGGGGAGGGTGTGAGGAGTGCAATTGAGTCAGCACTTGTGCAACTATTAAAGTTGGGCTGTGAGGGCGGTTGTTTGGGGTGAGGGATAGAAGCAATGTGCACCTGGGGAGGTTGGTGCTCTTCAATGGCAATCTCCTCAAGTGAGGAAGATCCCAGATGTAGGTACCCCTTGTGGGTTGCTGCAGGCTCCTGTGAGAGGAAGCCTGAGCGGCTGTGGCTGGAGGAGTCATTGTATCCACTAGGGGTTTGGACTAGTGGATTATCCTGCGTTGTGTTGCAGGGCATCCTCAGGGGACTCAATTCCCTGAGTAGCCGTTTTGGGTTCTTTTTGGTGGGTTTGGTGGGGACTTTGGATTTGGAGGTGGTGGCTGTGGGTTCCAGCTGCTTGGGTTTTGCGCAGCTTGGCAGCCATTTTGAGTGTCCGGTCGAGTTGTGCGGGAGTATACTTCCGGCAGAACAGCCGTAGCAGGGACTCCCAATCCAACAAGTCCCTCAACATTAAGCTGGTCTGTAATAATGGCCATGATGAACCGTGGATATAGTATCCAACGGTTGGCAGTTAGTTTTTGAGCCATATCCTTGAGCTCTAAAATATTATTTCAGAAAAATTAAGTGGTTGTTGCTCAAGAATAGAAAACATTACCTGCTGCCATTTGGTGGACATTTGATCCCAAGACGACGTCTTAGGGGCCAAACATACATTCACCATATGAAAGATCAGGCGCTCAGCGTCATTAAAGTGTTTCTTCATGATAGTGGAGGCACTGAGATCGCCTTGATATCCATGTTGAGCAAAGGATAGATCTATGGTTCCCTTCGATATCCGCAGGAGAAGTAGCATCATTCATTTGAAGAATTGGGCGGATTATTGCAGGAGTGATGACTACTTCTTTGGTGTTGACGACTGACCGGAGGGATGGTGTGTTGTTCTCCCCAGTGGTAACAGTAACGTTCATCCAAAATTGGTGCAAGGATTCGTCATGTAAAATGGGATTCAGAAGAAATGCCGTGTTGTATTGGGACTGAACCATAAGATCGATAGCAGTATCGAACTTAGTCCAGATGGGCGATTTAGTGAGGTAGGCAACGCAGTTGTGTCGCGGTTTAATTTGCATAGACGCCATTGAGAAGAGGGAAGTTTTGGAGGGAACGTTAGGTTTGAAGAAGATGAAGCAATGAGAGCTAAGGTTAGGATATATATAGGGTACAGGTAAGGAAACGACTGAAGGATGTGGTGTTAGTCATCAGTAGTTTTAAATGACCGTTGACATGGTATTACCCTTTCAGACGTTGAAACAGCTGAAGTCGTAGTGTTAGGCATCAGTAGTTTAGAAAACTACTGAAGACCGTGGTTTTGACTTCAGATGATTGAAACAACTGAGGACTTGGTGTTTGTCATCAGTAGTTATGAAACTATTGAAGACAGTGGTTTTGTCATCAGCTGTTGTAAACAACTGAAGACTTAGTATTAGTCATCAGTAGTTATAAAACTACTGAAGACGTGTTTTGCTTCAGTTTTTAAAATGAAACAGTAGTTGTACAAACGATTGAAGAGAAAGTTCTCTTCGGCTGTTTTCGTCAATTCTTAGCTTTTCAGCTGTTTCAAACAGTCCTCAACACATTCATCAGTCTTTTTGGCTGATTTCAGTTGTTTCATAGGACATCAGTACTTATCTGTTTTTACTGATTGCAGTAGTTGTAACTGCATCAGTAGTTGTAACTACATCAGTAGTTTAGAACAGATGAAGTACTTCAGTACTTTGAGACATTTAGCCTTCAGTAGTTATAAAAACTACTGAGGTTAAAAGAGCTCACCAGTACTTATATGTGACATAGGTACTCATGATCATCAGTATGAATTACTAAGATCATCAGTAGTTGTCACTTATTCTAGCTGCAGCATACCAAGCCTTAACACCAGGTTTTGGAAAGTTGAACTATCCAAAGGCTTAGTAAAAATGTCTGCAAGCTCATCAGCACTAGGCACAAACTTAGGATCAATCAGACCTTTTTCAAAACATCCCTTATAAAATGATGTCTGATCTCTATATGTTTGGTCCTAGAGTGCTGGACTGGATTTTTGACAATGCAAAGAGCTGAAGCACTATCCATTAACAATTGAGTCTTAGTCTCTGTAATGCCATAATCCAAAAGTTGGTTTTGAAGCCAGAGTACCTGAGATGTACAACTTGCAGCAGCAATGTACTCTGTTTCAGCAGTGGATGTAGCAACTGAGGTCTGTTTTCTTGCTCTGCCAAGAATCAAGCAGTTGCCTAGAATTGACATCCACCAGAAGTTGATTTCCTGGTCAACTTACACCCTGCATAGTCACTGTCAAAAAAGCAACTAATTTACCAGAATGTCCGGTAGAATACATAAACCTAGAGATGGAGTGCCTTGCAGATATCTAAAGATCCTCTTGACTGCAATCAGATGAGACTCTTTAGGTGCAGCCTGAAATCTAGCACAAACACATGTAGCAAACATAATATCTGGTCTAGAAGCTGTTAAATACATCAAGGACCCAATCATACATCTGTAAGTGTTTCATCAACCACTTTACCTTTCTGATCTGTGTCCAGTGTGTGGTGCTGCTCATGGGAGTAGAACAAGACTTACAGTTTTGTAAATCAAACTTTGCAAAAGATCTTTTGTATATTTGGACTGATGAATAAAATTCCATCAACCTTTTGTTTGATTTGCAACCCCAGAAAAAACTGTAATTCTCCCATGGCACTCATTTCAAACTTCTGTTGCATCAACTTTGTAAAGGCATCACACAACTTTGGATCAGAGGATGCAAAATGATATCATCTACATAAATTTGAACAAGTAGATTATGCTGCCTAGCTTTCTTAATGAATAAAGTCTTATCTATGGAGCCTCTAGTGAAATTGTTTTCCAGAAGAAAGTTTGATAATGTCTCATACCAGGCTCTGGAGCTTGTTTTAACCCATAAAGAGCTTTATCAAGCTTACACCCCAATTAGGATGTTTATTGTCCTCAAAGCCTGGAGGTTGACATACATAAACCTCTTCTTTAATTTTTCCATACAAAAATGCACTTTTGACATCCATTTGAAAAACTTTAAGGTTTTGATAAGCAGCATAAGCTAAAACAATCGAATTGCTTCCAGTCTGGCTACAGGGGCAAAGGTTTTCATAATCAATACCTTCTTCTTGTGCAAACCCCTGAACAACCAGTCTGGCCTTGTTCTTAACAATAAGCCCATTTTCATCAGTTTTGTTCCTAAACACCCATTTAGTGCCTATTGCACTTACCTGGAGGTAGAGGAACCAGTTCCCACACTCGCTGTTCTTGAACTGAAGAAGCTCAAGCTGCATGGCATCAACCCATCCATTGTCCTTAAAGCAATGTGATAATTCTTTGGCTCTTGCTGACTGATGAAGAGAGCATAGAAGCAGAAATTTGACAATTGACTTCTTGTTGATACTCCAGCAGTGATATCACCAATGATTTGAGACATAGGGTGATTCTTCAGATCTTGATACACAATGAGATCTGTGCAAGTGTTTGTAGCTGGTTCAGCAGCAACAGATGGTGATGGTGACATCATTTCCTTGAAACCAATCAGTGGATGGTAATTCAAAGGAAGTTGAATTCGAAGAAATCTCATCAGCATTTGTTGTGGATGTTGCTACTGGAGCTACAGGAACATCAGGTCTAGCTGAGTCAGGCAGCTGATCACTAAACCTGAAGAGGTGAGTACTGCAATCATCATCATCATCAGCAGTACCACCAGGTGGTGAACTGTTGATAGGAGCAACAGCAGGAGTTTGATAAGGAACATATTGCAGTATGTCCAAATCAAAT
This sequence comes from Flaveria trinervia, assembly GCA_025506515.1. Classification (NCBI taxonomy): domain Eukaryota; kingdom Viridiplantae; phylum Streptophyta; class Magnoliopsida; order Asterales; family Asteraceae; genus Flaveria; species Flaveria trinervia. The sequence goes on along the minus strand of CM046458.1, from coordinate 33,231,902 downwards.
AACTCCACAGGACTTTGTGGAATCTTGTCCTTTGGAGATTCATTAACTTAACATGTAGTTTTTCTTCAACCATCTTTGTTCTGCAGTTGAAGACTCTGTATGCCTTGCAAGTAGATGAATAACCAACAAAGTACCCTGCATCCACCTTAGGATCAAATTTATGGAGTTGATCCTTTGTGTTGAGAATGAAACAGGGACACCCAAATGCTTTGAAAATGAAATCAGAGCCAAATGATGGAGAACTTCATATGGAGTCTTCATCAACCTCTGATTTACTAAAACTCTATTTTGCACATAACAAGCTGTGTTGACATCTTCAGCCCAAAAGGTCAGTGGCAAACCTGAGTCAGCCAGCATGGACCTTGCAGCTTCAATGAGGGTCCTTCTTTCTCTCTCACTACTCACTACTCCATTTTGTTCTGGAGTTCTTGGAATGCTGAACTGCCTTTTGATTCCCTTTGAAAGATAGAAGTCATCAAGTGTATGATTTCTGAACTCAGTTCCATTATCACTCCTAATACACTTGACTGGAAGGGAATACTGCTTCTCAATGTACAGCACAAAGTGAATAATCTTCTGAGCAGCCTCATCCTTTGAGTGTAGAAAGAAAGTCCATACAAATCTGGAGTAATCATCCACAATTACCAGACAGTATTTCTTCTTTGCCATGCTCATTACTCTCACAGGACCAAATAGATCCATATGCAGTAATTGCAAGTAGGCAGTGGACTTGGACACTTCAATAGGAGGGAATGAGACTTTGTGCTGTTTTCCTTTTAAACAAGCAGTGCAGGTTTCATCACAGTGGAACTCCTTATTGGTAAGCCTCTGACTAAACTATTGTGGCTAAGCTGATTCATGTTTTTGAGATTAACATGACCAAGCCTCCTGTGCCACAGTTTAGATTCTTGAGAAGAGGCTTTGGAAAATAGGCAAGGATTGCCTTTGAGATCTATCTTCTTAGAGAGATCTAAGGCATACACTCTTCCTGTCCTGTTGGCTTTCAGGAGAGTGTGATCATCCAACACCTTGTCAATCAAGTGCAAAACTTTGGATGACAGAATCCTACAGTTTTGACTGGTGAAAAGGGCAACATGGCCTTTATCACACATTTGACTGACACTCAAGAGATTGTACTTGAGATTTTCCACATGATTAACATCATCAAATTTGATTTCTCCATTGGAGACAAAGCCCTTACCGATGATGTAACCCCTAGCATCATTGCCAAAAGAGACAAATCCCCTCTTTCCTTGAGAGTAGTCATGAAGAAGAGAGCTGTTCCCAGTCATGTGCATAGATCCCCCACTGTCTACATACCAGATGCTACTTTGGCATGTTGAAGAACCCTGCAATAATAAACAATCAGTTAGTTTTAGAGACCCAAACCTTTTTGGTTTTGGGCCTGGTCTCATCAGTAGATGGTAAACTAACAGGTTTATTTGAAACAACAGCCTGAGAGGAAGAAGATGGTGTAGAAGAGGAGTCCTTTGGCTTGGACCTCCTTTTCTGTGGTTTCAACATAGGAGAATCTAGTTGGTTAACCTCTACCCAACAGATGTTGTACCATCATCACCAGCTGTGTCTGATTTTGTGATAAAGCTTTCACAGCTCATCAGACACATTGCTAGTGGAGTTTGATAAGTTCCTATGTTGCACCTTCTTCTTCTGAGCACCCTCAGCTGTCACCTGTTTAACCCCCTTTTTTGGATTTCTTTAAGGACTTAAGGTTACAGGATTTGATGTTGCTGATACAAATGTGGTCTCAAACTCAGTTTTCATTTTTACCATTTTCTCATTAATTTCTTCTTTTTGTTTGAGTTTGGAACCTCTTTTGTACCAACAATCATCTGTAAGATGATTGAACAAACCACATACTTCACATGGTTTCTTCTTCATCTTAGGTTGATCATCAACTAAAGAGGGTGAAGCAACAGAAGACTTGTTCTTCAATGCTTTGGAAGCATTGGTTGCTTTCTTGACTACCTCTTTAGTAGTCTTCAAACTCTTTCTACTACTGCCAGTTTTCTTCTCTTCAGTACTAACAGCAGTTGAGGTTTGAACTTCAGGTGTTAAATCATGCTCTCTAGTCCTTTCAGGACCTTCAGGATTAACTCCTGAGTTGATCAACTCATTAATCATGTGAATGTCAGCATTTGAACCATCAACATCAGCTGATAGGTTCAAAGAGGGCTTGATGCTGACTGCTACTTCTGATTGTGCTGTATCAGAAGGTAGATCACATGATGTGATGGATTGGTTATCACTCTCACCATCAGATTCTACCTCTGCTCTTGGTGTAAAATCTGTAGGTGGAGCATGTGATTGTAACCAATTCCAAACTTCACATTTGAAGCAGACTGCTTACTAAGAAGCATTTCAAAACCTTTGCATGATTGTACCCATCTATCACACTCGACCTGGGTAACTGCAAGGGTTTCTTTGAGATCTTTGTACTTCTCTAGAAGTACTTCTTCTCTAGCCTTATCATCAATTATTTGGCAATTCAGTTTATAAATCTTATCATTTTATCTTTGAGCACAAACTCAAACTCAGCTTTGTTTTTGGAAATTATTTGTTCTAGCTCAATGTTCTTATTAATTAGAGCTACATTTGCTTCTCTAATGGAAGCAAATGCTGCTATGCATGGTTCAGAACATAATTTGGCTTTTGCCTCAGAGGATACCTGTGATACCTGAGGTGTAGAGGCATTGGAAAATGAAGTATCAGCAGACTCCAAAGCCATAAGAGCTAGATTCCCAAAGGGACTGTCACCACCATGTTGACCAGCACCTGAGAACAGTTGATCATGACCAGACAAGTCATCTGGTAAACTGCTCCAGTCAACAACTCCTGGGGTGAAGAAGCTGTGTTGTTGAGATTGAGGTTGTTGATGAGATTGGGAAGGCTGAGGTTCTGGTAGTGCATGAGGTTGTGGTGTCATAGGAACTTGAACTTGATTTGACTGTGGCATGTAATAACAAGGGTACGGATATGGCATTTGACCCTGAGGAACAAAATATGCCGGAGATTGTTGTTGAGGATGATGACTAGAGGTGACAGGATGTTGCCCTCTGTGTTTTGACTATTGCCAGGAAAAGTCACAAAGGGTGCAGTGGAGTTAGATCCAGTTGATCTACACTCTCTTGCAAAGTGTCCAAGCCTTTGGCATTTGTGACACCTCAACTTGCTCTTGTCAAAACCAACTTTGGTTTTGCCAGAGAGTCCTGGGAATTTCTTCCAGTTCTTTTGTAGAACTTCTGAGATCTGATATTTATCAAGGCCATTTGGCTCAAAATATCCATCTCTTCTAAGTCATCATCAGCAATCCCCTTGAGATCATCCATAATGAAACATAGATTGTCATTATTACACCCAGTAAACTGACCATCAATACTCACAAATGCAGAATCAGAAGTGCTTGAAGAGAAATTAATATGCTCATCATACTGGCATTCAGATGAAGCATATTCTGACTCATGACCCACCAAGGCAGTGTTGCCTTGTACAAAGTCTTCAGTGAGCTTTCCAGATGAAGACAGCTTTCTCTTCTGTTCTATCTCTCTCTCAAAGTGAGCAGTTCCCATGGAGTTGGGTGAGAGATAGTTTGTCCAAACTTGCACTGGAGCGTAGGACAATAGTATATGTGTCCCATCTCTCAGGCAGTGATCTGAGAAATCTGTTATTCATCTGAATATTGGTGTATTCAGTTTTTGACCATTTTTAGTTCAGAGATCAAACAAGAGAACCGCTCATATTGTTGAGTCAGTGTCTCACCCTTTCTATGAGAGAATGTCTCATATTGTTGGGCAAGAATTTCTCTATTATTTGCCAAGACCTCATCTGTTCCTCCAAATTGTTCTTTCAAGGCATTCCAGAGGTCATGGGCAGTTTCATGATGCATTAGCCCAGAATTCCATGGGCTTTTGCATCAATTTCAAGCAACTTCTTATCCTCATCTGAGTATTGCTCCCTCCTCTTCGGAACCAATTGATTGGTTTCCGGGTTATTCACCATAGGCTTGTGTGGACCATGTACCACTGATGTCCAACACCCTGCGCTGTTAACAGACATGTGATGGAGCATACGTCTTTGCCATATGTTATACTCATTCCTAACCAGCATAGGTGGCTTGGTTGAGGAACTAGTATTGTGAGGATCATTGGAAGGAGTAGTCATTTTCAGTTCAAAAACAATTTAGTTCAAGCTTTTAAAAGTTTAGACAGACCACAACAAACTCAATGAGAACCAAGAAAAGATCTCAGGATGAATGAGCAGAAATACAGAAAATTCAATCTCTATAACCGTTTCTTGCAAAAACAAAAGCTAATTCAATCAAACTTAGATCTTGAATAGCAGTTTCAATGATCAATTATTAGATCGATCAATGATGAACCAGCTCTGATACCATTTGACAGGATCAGCGATCACAAGTTTGATGTATTAGGATACAAAGCAGCGGAATACAAACAAGAATTAGACAAATTGTAGCAAGCAATTGATATTTGTAAGCATTAAAAGCGCATACGGTTATAGGGAGAGAATATATATATTTCTGATTTCAAGGAATGTTTATGGATGAAGAATATTTCTAATCAATCATTCGTTTATTGAATTCATTCATCTCATTCATCGTCGTTACAATGAGTTGTCACTCCTTATATAGAGTGCAACAATCACTGCTGTTATCACGAAAGTGACAACTGGCAGATCTAATACAAGAATACTAATTCTTAACAAACTACTGAAATGTTCACAACTACTGAGAACATATCAGCATGTTAAGTACAAAATATAAAACTACTGAAACTACAACGACTGAAGAACAAGCTCTTCAGTCGTTTTACAAAACTACTGAAACATAAAAATATAAAACTACTGATATCACAACTACTGAAGAAGTACTCTTTAGCAGTTGTGACAAACTACTGAGGCTTCAGTACTTGATCTTCAGACTTTGACCTTCAGGTGTTTCATCAGCTGATGACTTCAGTAGATATCATCAGCTGATGCATTCAGTCTTTGTCTTCAGACCTTGTACATCAGTTGTTGATCTTCAGCACTTGTAAACTCTTCAGCTGTTGTACTTCAGTACTTTGGTCTTTCAGCTTCAGCACTTGTGTTCTTCAGCTGTTGTACTTCAGCACTTTGGTTCTTCAGCTGTTGAGGTCTTCAGCACTTGATCTTCAGCTGTTGAAGTCTTCAGCACTTGTCAAACTACTGATGAGGCTTTCAGCAGTTGTTGTGATACCATGTGGGACTTAGAGGTTTTCTGATCTTGGCTCATTGGTTCTTTTGGTCCAACAGAATTGTTCGGTTTGGAAAGAAAGGAAGTTGGCCCCAAGATACGTTGGACCATTCGAGATTACAGAAAGAATTGGTCCAGTGGCTTACCGATTAAGGTTACCACAAGAACTCAGCGGTGTGCATGATACTTTCCATGTGTCGAACCTCAAGAAGTGTTTGGCTGATGAATCACTTCACGTACCAATTGAGGATATCAATATTGACGAAAAGCTTCATTTTGTTGAGGAACCCATTGAGATCATGGATCAAAAGGTCAAACAGTTGAAGCGTAGTAGAATACCAATTGTTAGCGTGAGATGGAATTCAAAACGAGGGCCAGAGTTTACATGGGAACTGGAAGATCAGATGAAACTCAAGTATCCACACCTATTCGAGGATGACACTCTTGAACCTAACTCCAGCTAAATTTCGAGATGAAATTCTCTTAACTGGGGTACTATGACATCCGTCACCTTAAGGTCCGTCAATCAACATGATTAACCGTTAACTTTTTCTTGATCATTCTTCCTCTTTTTCATGAACTCCTGGTGCGGAGATCATACTTGCTTTGTTACCTTTGTGCTTGTGTTCTTATCGTTAACTTGTGCTATGCTTAAACCTTTTTACAAATTTTCATCGTCATTATTACTAAAAATATCATTTTTATATAATATTATTGTCGTTAATAAAACCATTTTTAAGTGCCAATTAACATTAAATATATTTCTAACATTAATATAACAAACACCTTTAAAGTCGTTTTCACCCGAAACAAACTTTGGGAACTCGGGGCTAAGTGCAGGGACTAAAACCGACATTTTGCAAACTCTGGATGGGTATAAAAACCCCATTTTCCAGCCTTAACTTCATCTTCTTCACTTCATCTTCTTCATTCTTCTTCACTTCACGTTTTCTTCATCTTTGCACCAAAACCGCCCCGTTTCATCTCGTTTTCATCGTCTAGACTTCATCTACAACCTATTCTACTCCATCCTTGCAGGTAGACGACCTTGGTTGTCTCTTTCTTGCTCGTTTTACTGCTGTCCATTTCTAGGGTTTCGGGTGTTCGGGTCAACACGAACATAAGAGGTCGTGTGGGTGCGTGTGATGTCTTTCTGCGTGTACTTCTTGTTTGTGTGTGTTTGTTGTATGTTTCTGGAAGTTCTTGTTGTGTAAAACTTGTGCTCGGGATAGCTAAAGGCTGCTCTGCACTTCAGTAGTCGCGAACCTGCAGTTGTCTGTCATGCGACTGAGCCGTGCGACTGGGTGAGTCTTGCGACTGAGTCTTGAGACTGAGTCATTCGGCCGACTGAGTCGTGCGACTCGGGATGTCATGCGACTGATTCGTGTGATCGAATGAATGTGTGCGATTGAGTCAATGCGGATGAGTGATGTGTGCGATTTAGTCAATGCGGATGAATGAGGTGTGCGATTGAGTCATGCGACCGAATGGATGTATGCAATTGTGCGTGGGTCGCACGACTGAAGGCCAATCGTACGAATGTAGCTGATTCGTACGAATGAAGGTTGATTCGTGCGTATGGAGGTTAAGTCGTGTGATTGGGTGTTGTGTGGTACGACTAAATGCCAGTCGTGCGAATGAAGGTTCAATCGTGCAAATGAACAATAACTGTCAATAGGTGTTTGACCGTTCTTTGCATACAACTGTTAGGAACTTTGATCATTCATACTTACCACTTAACAAGTGAGTTTCGTGGCCCTTTTTATGCTTATACTACCTTACAAACATTTACAAACATGGGGGAAAAGTATGCTCACCCGTTTTCTATGTTGGACAACATACATACAATTACATACTTGGAATCAACATGCTACTGTTTTGTGAGTACTTATCTGATACATGCTTGAGTATGCTGTGTGGGTCTTTCTTACAACCATTTAATTCTAGTGTGGAACTGACGGATAGGTATTGGTAGTACTACTTGGGTTGACACCCCCACCCTCGTTGTTGGTATGCTAGTTAGTACCAACAGTCGCTAGGAACGGGCCTTGGGTGAATATATTCCGACAAGATTCTTTGTGTACGTCGTTAGGTTTGGTATTAAAGCTCAGGTCATGTGATTTTGCTTACTTATAACTATATGCACGGTATTCCGCAACAAACTATTATACAGCAATGTTTACTTATTTACAATTTAAACCTGCGAGCTCACCAACAATTTTGTTGACCATTTTGAGCATATCTTTTCAGGTAATCATGCTAGCTGAAGATCTAGGTGTGCTGCCTTAGTGGAGACCCTAGGATGCATTTATGGCTAAACTTGTCATTTTGAAAACACTTATTGTAGTCTGTTTTAATCAACTATTACTCTTTTGTCACTTGTTCCCGGGTTGTGGGAAAATACATTACAATGTTGACATTCGTATTTGTGTGATTATTTGCTTGTGTATGCTTATGGCTATGTTGTCGTGAACATTGACTAAACATGACACAAGTCCCCTTGTTGTCGGGTGTCGTCATGACACGCTTATTTTCATTTATTATATTGCATCTCTATCGCTTACCATGTGTTATGACGATCCCGTCTCGTTACATCCTTGTGTTTCTGCTCTTAGCGGGGGTGTGACTAATTTTTCTTAGACTTCCTAGATACTTCGGAAGTTTTGATGGAGAATTATTAGTCACTTGGTCTTTCTTTGACTTCCATACCGCCTTTGGAGTCTTGGACTTGACCTTCAATACTTCGGAAGCTTTTGATACTTTGGAAGTTCTGATGACTTAGCCTTCGGAAGAACCTGCAGAAACTACAGTAGACTTTAGTGCTTCAGAAGTATTCCTTCCTTCTGAGACTAATTTTTCTTCCGAAAGCAATTTTCCACTTGCCTTCTCTTTAGATTTGGAGCTTCCGAAGGAAACAAATTTTCCTTTCGAAGCTTGAATCTTCTTGGAACTCTTAGAAGTCTTTGTCTTGGTCATGTGAAGAGTACCTTTAGGATTGTATGGACAATCCGTAGCAAGATGAGCAGTACTTTCACCCATGACACACTTAATTTTCTTCTTCCTAAGAGCCTTCTGTTAGACTGACTTTGGTCACATCCCCTCTCCACCCTCATCTGTACAGATGCTGAGACAGTCCTTTTGGGTTGGGAACTGTTCTTAGAGTTTGATGGTCCAGGCTGTGCAGCAGTGGTATACAGCGGATCAGTCTTCTTCTTGGTACTGAGATGATTTGAACAAGAACCAGAACTCTTAGCAGAAGAGTTTAGGTTGATGTCTTCAGTCTTTGCTACTTCAAATCTTGCAGAGACAAAAACTTGTTTCTGCTTGGAGTCAAAACTCCCATATTCTTGAGTCCAAAGACTTGATGAAACCTTCCATTCTTAAACCCACGTATAAAAGTCATCAAGAGTGATCAGTGGGGACTTGTTCATGGTTCCAGTTTCCATATCAGTCTTGGAAATGGCTACCATTTGAAAAGTTTAGTATTTGTGAGTGTGAGGGATCTTAAGATGGTGAGATCTTATATCAAGAGCCTGGAATGCTCCGATACCAAATGCAGGATCGGTGAAGGGGTTCACTTACAACACAACAACACAAAGATGAGATTAACTTATACTTAAACAAACAGTGAACTGGATTAACCATAATAAAGACACTAAGAACACAAGTAATGTAAGAGACAGAACACAAGTAATGTAAGAGACAGAACACAAGTATATGGTTTTCAAGAATGCAGTATATTGCTTTCTTGATGTTCTATTACAAGTGTTATAAAGCATATCTATAAATTTACAAGAACATGAGATACTTCTACTACATCCTAACACCGGCCATACTATGAAAGCCAGCTGGATACAATTGACTAGACTCAAAACAAAATCAATTATAGAGTCAAAAAGGCATATTTCTTTTTTGACTTTGTGACTATGACATGCCATAGCTCACATCCTTATCTATTACAAAAAGGATAAAGTACATGAAGTAGAAAGTTACAGACTCAAGACCACAATGCACAGTTACCAAAAGCATGGACCTTTTCACCAACTCATGTAAGTTGGTGACTTTACAGAGATGCAGCGGAAAGGTGTCCAGCTTTATGGAATAGTACATCAGATAAAGCATGTTACTAAAAGTCTTCGGAAGAAATCTGTCTTCAAGAGATGAGGCTTCAGAAGACTTTGTCTCTGAAGTTTTGGAAGACTTCATCTTTGGCTTCGGAAGATATTGGTCTTGGCTTCAGAAGATTTCACACTTAAAATATTCTTGTTGCATGTGTGAAACTTCTGACGCATTCTTCTTCAGTACTTGTGCAGCATGCATGAAGAAAGTCTTTGGTTGCTTCAGCCTCTATGCATATTCTCTACAACATATATTTGAACAACTAAGAGATCTTAGTGTTCTTGTTTGAGGAAGAGAGTCTGATCAATGGTTCCTCTTTTGTATCCATTCTTGAGCAAGAAAGATGATAGTGATTCATACCACTTTCTTGGTGCTTGATGAAGACCATACAAGGCTTTATCTAGCTTGTATACCTTTTGTGGGTAATGAGGATCTTCGAACCTAGGGGGTTGTGACACATAAACTTCCTTATCAATTTTCCCATATAGGAATGCACATTTGACATTCATCTGATACACAGTGAATTCCTTATATGATGCATAAGCTAGGAACACTCTTATGGCTTCAATTCTTGCAACTAGTGCAAAAACTTCATCATAGTCTATTGCCTCTTCTTGTGTGTATCCTTGAACAATCAATCTTGCTTTATTTCTTATGATGATCCCTCTATCATCCAGTTTGTTTTTGTAGAGCCATCTAGTTCCAATAGGATGTTGGCCTTCAGGTAAATCAACTAGAGACCACACTTTTTGCTTTCTAAATGTTGAAGCTCTTCTTGCATAGCTTCAATCCAGCTATTGTCCTTTAAAGCGGTAGTGATGTTTGGGGAACCACTTGTGAAAGAAAACAATTGAAAAGGCAAATGTTGGCAGTACCACTTTAGCTTCTTGTAGTTCTCTTAGTAAGATATCCAATAATGTTGTTGTCTGGATGAGTCTTATTGATTCTTGATGATGGAGTTGATTCAACTGGAATAGATTATTCCAGGTTAGTCATATCAATTGTTGCAATCTGATCCAAACCAAGTTGAGAGTTTAGGAAGTAGTCAAAAAGTTCCTCATGTGGTGTTGAATGATCTTCAGTAGCCTGATTATCAACAGCATCATGAGAGTCTTCTATAGGAGCTGTAGGGGCTTCTCTACAGCCAGTTTCCTCTTCCGTAGGATTACAGGAACTTCTCCAATCATTTTGTTTTTTTGTAAGAGTTACAGGAACTTCTCCGATGATAAGTGAGAACTTGAAACATTTCCAATGTTTGTTGTATTCACATGAGAGCTTGGATCTGATGCAGGGACACCATTACCTCTCTTGATGCCCATTGCTCCTCTCCATATGCATATCAGCTTCTGCTGATGAAGTGTTTCTTCTTGAGGATGTTGTATCCTTGGAGGATCAGCAAATAATGTTACTTCATTCATATGAGGTGGAAAAAAGGGTAGCATACTTTAACATATCCTGCAGTGATCAATATAATCACATTTAAAAGATTCAGTAAGAGCATCTATGTCAAACAACCATGATGCACCTTTAACTGATTTAGAAAAACAGATTCATCAAAGGATACATTAGGATTTCTTCCAAATGTTATGTTTTGGAATATAGATCCTATAAGATTTAGATGTTGAAGAATATCCAACAAAGAACCATCATACGCTTTTTCTAAAAAAATCCCAATGACTCTTTTATGTTTAAAACAGATACATGACACCCAAAAACTCTAAGATATCCTATGTATGGTTTTATTTTAAATAAAAGCTCAAAAGGAGTTTTGTTGTGTTCTTTGACAATTAATGTTCTATTTTGAACATTGCATGCAGTATTCACTGCCTCAGCCTAAAAGGTGATGGGCAGTTATGAATCAGCTAGCATTGTTCTGCTGCTTCAATAAGAGTTATTTCTTCTTTCAGCCACTCTATTTTGTTATAGAGTTCTTGGAGCACTGAATTGCCTTGCAATACCTTTGTTCCTGTAAAATGAGTCCAGTTAAAATTGACAATTCACTGCCATTGTCACTCCTAAAAATTTTGACTTAGTATCAAGTTGATTCTCAATCTTAATGACAAGTACATTAATGTTTCTGATGTTTCACTCTTTGTTTAAGAAATAGACCTGTGAATCTTGTGAAATTATCAACTATCACCAAACAATTGCCTTTTTCCAATGCGCATCACATTGGTAGGACGAAACCATCCATATGAAGCAATTTGAGTGGTGTAGTATTAGTGTTGATTATTTTTTATTATGACACTCTATGTTGTTTTCCTTGTAGCAAGAAAGTGAAACTCTTTCTTTGGTAGTCCAATGACTAAGTCATTTTTCACCAATTTGTTCATGTTCTCATGTTAGAGTGAACAGCCTTCTGTGCCACAATTGAGATACATCTTCTGATAACTTAGATAGAAGCATGTTTCATGTTTTGTGAGTGAGGTGTTGTTCATGTCCAAAACATTAGTGTTTTTCTTCTTGATGCTTTAGAAGGACCTACTCTTCTGGAACAAAAAACTTGTAAGATATAACAGTTAGCATTATCAAATAATGTAGTATAATTTTGATCACAGATTGAGACACACTAATTAAATTGTAAATTGTACTGTAATTTTCATAATATTTACTTCTCAACTTGAGTACCCATTTCTTACCATTCCTTCACCACAATTTTACCTCCCTTTTTATCCCCACCAAATGCCATATAGAAGCATTTTTTATGTTTGAAATCATGGAGAGTGAAATTTCCTGTCATATGCCTGGAACAACCCACTGTTACCATACCACTTGTTATCAGCTCTCCAATATTTTTCCTGCATTAGAACAAATCAGTTAAATTTAACAACCCAAGCCTATGATCTTGGGTTTGCCACAGTTCTACATAGTTACTCCTTCATGAATAAGTCTTGAAGTTTCAGTTTTTAGGTTGGCTTGATTCATTCTGAGTTGTTTCAAATGAGGATGAATTCTGTTTAATGGGATGTTGATGACTGGGATCTTGATCCCAACTTTTTCTTGTTTCAACCTTATGTTTTGCTTGTTTTGCATGCTTTTATTTTGACACTAAAAATTTATCATTAAATTTCCATTGTCTTTTGTTGAATGATGTATATTTTCTTTTTCAAAGTCAAAGATGTTGGACCAAAAGAACCAATGAGCCTGATCAGAGAAACCTCTAAGTCCCACAAGACATCACAACAGCTGAAGAAGACCTGATCAGCTGTTCTACAAAGTCTGAAGAATACAACTGCTGAAGTACGTCTGAAGTACTGAACAAAGACTGAGACAACAGCTGAAGATCTAAAGTCTGAAGACTTCAACAAGTACTGAAGACAAAGACTGAAGATCACAGCTGAAAGACAAAGTCTGATGTTCAAGTACTGAAGACATCAGCTGATGTTAACAGCTGATGACAACAGCTGAAGAGGGCTTCTTCAGTTGTTGTGATGGTTTTTCTTCTTCAGTAGTTTTCTTTTCCTTTCAGTAGTTTGTTTATTTTTTCAGTACTTGTAACAACTGAAGAGGTTGTTCTTCAGTTGTTGTAGTTCAGTAGTTTTATGTTTTTCAGTAGTTGTAAATGAGATGTTTAACACTTAGGAACATTTGTAAGAAGTCAGTTGTTGACATCTTCAGTAGTTGTTAAACATCAGTAGTTATAAACGGTTACATGTCACTTTCAGGTGACATCAGCCTACGTCATTCTTTCTTTATAAGGAAGATGACTCACCTGTAATCGTGCCTTTGAGGCCGACAATCTTAATGCAATATTCCTTTTGTCGGATATTTCTCTCTCTATAACAAAATTCTTTTATCGTTTATATCAATTGTTCTTGTTTGAATTTGTCTAATTCTGAGCTATTCCGCTGCTATATCTGTTCAATCGATTAAACCAAGGGCTGAGATCCTAACAAATGGTATCAGAGCAGGTTAATCATTGATCGATCTAACAATTGATCATTGAAACTGTTCAATCGCTCTAAGTTTAATCGAATTAGCAAAATTCGCAAGGATCTGTTATAGAGATTGAGAGTGTATCGCTTCTGGCCGTTTTATTTGAGGTTCTGTGTGGTTTTGAGCTAAATTTATTGTGATTTTACTTGAATCTGTCTGATTTTCCACAATGACTACTTCTTCTAATGATCCTTTCAATATGGATCCTCTACCAAGCCTCCGATCTTGGTGAGGAATGAGTATAACATTTGGCAGAGAAGATTGCTCCATCACCTGTCTGTCAATAGCTCAGGTTGTTGGACATCTGTGGTACATGGACCACATAAGCCAATGGTGAATGATCCGGAAACAAACCAGTTGGTTCCAAAGAAGAAGGAGCAATACTCCGATGAGGACAAGAAGTTGTTTGAAATCGATGCAAAAGCCCATGGAATTTTGGCTATGGCTATTCCTAATGAGATTTACTCTGGGCTTCTGCATTGTGAGTCTGCTCATGACCTCTGGAATGCCATCAAAGAACAATTTGGTGGTACTGATGAGGTTTTAGCAAACAACAGGGAAATCCTCGCCCAACAATATGAGACTTTCTCTCATAGAAAGGTGAGACTCTGACTCAACAATTTGAGCGGTTTTCATGTTTAATCTCTGAATTGAAAATGGTTAAACATGAATATACCAGGAGTCAGATGAACCATAGATTTTTAAGATCACTGCCTGAGAGATGGAACACATATACCATTGTTCTACGCTCAAATGCTGATGTTGATCGCCTATCTCTCACCCAACTTCATGGGAAACTGCTTACATTCGAGAGAGAGATAGAGCAGAAAAGGAAATTGGTTTCATCTGGCAAGCTCACTGAGGATTTTGTCCAAGGGAACACTGCCCTGATTGGACATCAAGAGTCAGAATATGCGTCATCTGAAAGCCAGTATGATGAGCATATTGATTTCTCTACAAACACTTCTGAGCCTGCCTTTGTGAGTGTTGATAGTTATTCTGCTGGTAGTAATAGTGACAATCTATGTTTCATCATGGATGATCTCAAGGGGATTGCTGATGATGACTTAGAAGAGATGGATATTTTGAGCCAAATGGCCTTGATAATATCAGATCTCAGAAGTTCTACAAAAGAACTGGAAGGAAATTCCCAGGACTCTCTGGCAAAACCAAAGTTGGTTTTGACAAGAGTAAGTTGAAGTGCCATAAATGCCACAGGCTTGGGCACTTTGCAAGAGAATGTAGATCATCTGGATCTAACTCTCCTGCACCTTTTGTGACTTTCCCTGGCAATAGTCAACAAAACAGAGGGCAACAACCTGTCAATTCTGGTTATCATCATCAACCACAATCTCCTGCATATTTTGTTCCACAGGGGCCAATGCCATATCCATACCCCTGCTATTACATGCCACAACCAGGCCAGGTTCAAGCACCCACTGCTCAGCAACCACATGCACTCCCTGAGCCTCAACCATCCCAATCTCATCAACCTAATCAACTTCAACAACACAGCTTCTTCACACCAGGAGTTGTTGACTGGAGCAGTTTACCAGATGATGTGTCTGGTAATGAACAACTGTTCTCAGGTGCTGGTCAACATGGTGGTGAGCATCCTTTTGGAAATCTAGCTCTCATGGCTTTGGAATCCTCTGATGGATCATCCTCAAATACCTCTTCAACACAGGTATCACAGGTATCCTCTGAGGCTAAGGCCAAATTATGTTCTGAAACTTGCATAGCAGCATTTGCCTCTATTAGAGAAGCAAATGTGGCTTTAATCAATAAAAATGTAGAGCTAGAACAAACAATTTCCAAAAATAAAGCTGAGTTTGAGTCTGTGCTAAAAGAGAAAACTGATGAGATTTACAAATTAAAATGCCAATTTCTGATGATAAGGCTAGGAGGATGTACTCTTAGAGAAGTACAAAGACCTCAAAGATACTCTTGCTGTCACCCAGGTAGAGTGTGATCGATGGGTACAATCTTGCAAGGGCTTTGAAATGCTTCTTAGTAAGCAAACAGCTTCCAATGTGAAGTTTGGAATTGGTTATAATCACACTGCTCCTCCTACAGTTTTTGCTTCAAGAGCAGGAGCGGAATCTGATGGAGAAAGTAATGACCAATCCACCTCATCATGTGATTCACTACTTGATAAAGCACCATCAGTAGTTGAAGTCAGTAGTAATCCCTCTGTGAACCTATCAGCTGATATTGATGGTTCAACTGCTGACACTCACATGATCAATGAGTTGATCAACCCAAGTGTTATCCCTAGAAGTACTGAGGGTACTGGAGAGCAGGGGATAACATCTGGAGTTCAAATCCTAATGACTGACAGCACTGAAGAGAAGAAAACTGTCAGTAGGAAGGATTTGAAGCCTACTAAGGAAGTTGACAAGAAGGCAAAAAGTGCTTCTAAACTGCTGAAGAGCAAGTCTTCAGTAGTTTCATCTTCTTTAGTTGATGATCAACAGAAGATGAAGAAGAAACCATGTGAAATATGTGGTCTATTCAATCATCTCACAGATGATTGTTGGTACAAAAAGGGATCCAAACTCAAACAAGAGAAAATTAAAGAAATTTGGCTAAAATGAAAACTGAGTTTGAGTCCAAGTTTGTACCAGCAGCATCAAATCCTGTTACTCCTATGACCAAAAAGAAATCTAAAAGGAAGGAGTGCAACAGGCAATAGCTGAGGTTGCTCAAAAGAAGATGGTGCAACACAAGAAACTCATCATCAAACACCAATACCAATGTGTCTGAAGAGCTGAAAGCTCTCTCCCAGAATCAGACACAGCTGGTAATGATGGTTCAACATCTGTTGGGAAGAGTTAACCAACTTGATGGCCCTGTGTTGAAACCCCAGAAAAGGAGATCCAAGCCGAAGGATTCCTCTTCTACACCATCTCCTTCACCTCAAGCTATTGTGTCCAATAAACCTGTTAGTTTACCATCTGTTGATGAGACCAGGCCCAAAACCAAAAAGGTTTGGGTCTCCAAAACTAACTGATTGTTTATTTATGCAGGTTTCTTCAACATGCCAAAGTAGCATCTGGTATGTAGACAGTGGGGGATCTATGCATATGACTGGGAACAACTCACTTCTTAATGACTACTCTCCAGGAAGGAAGGGATTTGTTTCTTTTGGCAATGATGCAAGAGGTTACATCATCGGGAAGGGCTTTGTTTCCAATGGGGAAATAAAGTTTGATGATGTCAACCATGTGGAAAATCTCAAGTATAATCTTTTGAGTGTCAGTCAATTGTGTGACAAAGGCCATGTTGCCCTTTTCACAAGCCAGAACTGCAGGATTCTGTCATCCAAAGTTCTGAGTTTGATTGACAAGGTATTGGATGCTCACACTCTCCTGAAGGCCAACAGGACAGGAAGAGTGTATGCCTTAGATCTTTCCAAGAAATTGATCTCAAAGGCCATCCTTGCCTATTTTCCAAGGCCTCTCCTCAAGAATCTAATCTATGGCATAGAAGGCTGGGACATGTTAATTTCAAGAACATGAATCAGCTGATACACCATAGTTTAGTAAGGGAATGCCTATGAAGGAGTTCAAGTGTGAAAACAACTGCACTGCTTGTTTGAAAGGAAAACAGCACAAGGTTTCATTTCCACCTATTGAAGAACCAAAGTCCACTGCCTGCTTACAACTTCTTCACATGGATCTCTTTGGTCCTGTGAGAGTGATGAGCATGGCACAGAAAAATACTGTCTGGTAATTGTGGATGATTACTCCAGATTTGTATGGACTTTCTTTCTACATTCAAAGGATGAAGCTGCACAGAAGATCATAAACTTTGTGTTGTATGCTGAGAAGCAGTATTCCCTCTCAGTCAAGTGTATTAGAAGTGATAATGGAACAGAATTCAGGAACAATACACTTGATGAATTCTACCTTTCCAAGGAATAAAGAGACAGTTTAGTATTCCAAGAACTCCTGAACAGAATGGAGTTGTGGAGAGAAAGAACAGGACCCTCATTGAAGCTGCAAGGTCTATGTTGGCTGATTCTGGACTGCCATTGACCTTTTGGGCTGAAGCTGTCAACACAGCATGCTATGTGCAGAATAGAGTGCTAATAAATCAGAGGTTGATGAAGACTCCATATGAAGTTCTACATCATTTGGCCCCTCTCATTTCATTTTTTAGAGCATTTGGGTGTCCCTGTTTCATTCTCAACACAAAGGATCAGCTCCAGAAATTTGATCCTAAGGTGGATGCAGGGTACTTTGTTGGTTATTCATCAACTTGCAAGGCATACAGAGTCTTCAACTGCAGAACAAAGATGGTTGAAGAGACTTTACATGTCAAGTTCAATGAATCTCCAAAGGACAAGATTCCACAAAGCCCTGTGGAGCTCTTTGATTTGGACATACTGCAATATGTTCCTTATCAATCTCCTGCTGTTGCTCCTGTCAACAGTTCACCACCTGGTGTTACTACTGAAGATGATGATGATAGTAGTAATCACCTCTTCAGGTTTAGTGATCAACTGCCTGAGTCCTCTAAACCTGATGCTCCTGTAGCTCCAGCCGCACCATCCACAACAAATGCTGATGAGATTTCTGCATCCTCAACTTCATTTGAGTTGCCACCATCTTCATGGTTTCAAGAATCTGCATCAACATCTGCTGCTGCTGAAGACCCTACAAACACTTGCACAGATTTGATTGTTTACCAAGAGCTGAAAAATCACCCAATATCTCAAATCCTTGGTGATATCAATGCTGGTGTCTCAACCAGAAGCCAGTTGTCCAATTTCTTCTATGCTCTCTTCATCAGTCAGCTAGAGCCGAAGAACTATCATGTTGCTTTGAGGACAATGGATGGGTTGAAGCCATGCAGCTTGAGCTTCTTCAGTTCAAGAAACAGCAAGTGTGGGAGCTTGTTCCTCTACCCCCAGGTAAGTGTGCAATAGGCACTAAATGGGTGTTTAGGAATAAAACTGATGAAAATGGGCTAATTGTTAAGAACAAGGCCAGACTGGTTGTGCAGGGGTTTGCACAAGAAGAAGGTATTGATTATGATGAAACCTTTGCCCCTGTAGCCAGACTGGAGGCAATTAGATTGTTTTTAGCCTATGCTGCACTCCACAATCTTAAAGTTTTCCAAATGGATGTCAAAAGTGCTTTTCTATATGGTACAATAAAAGAAGAAGTTTATGTGTGTCAACCACCAGGCTTTGAGGATAATAAGCACCCAGAATGGGTATATAAGCTTGATAAAGCTCTTTATGGGTTGAAACAAGCACCTAGAGCTTGGTATGAGACCTTATCAAACTTTCTTCTACAGAATAATTTCACTAGAGGCTCCATAGATAAAACTTTATTTATTAAGAAGGTGGATCAGCATAAGCTACTTGTTCAAATTTATGTTGATGATATTATATTTGCATCCTCTGATCCCCAATTGTGTGAGGATTTCCAAACCTTAATGCAACAGAAGTTTGAAATGAGTGCAATGGGAGAATTACAGTTCTTTCTAGGTTTGCAAATCAAACAAAAAGCTGATGGAATTTTCATTCATCAGTCTAAATACACAAAAGATCTTTTGAATAAGTTTGATTTACAAAACTGTAAATCCTGTTCTACTCCCATGTGCAACACCACACAATTGGATGTTGATCAGAAAGGTAAAGGTGTTGATGAAACCCTTTACAGATGTATGATTGGTTCCTTGATGTATTTAACAGCTTCTAGACCAGATATTATGTTTGCTACATGTGTTTGTGCTAGATTTCAGGCTGCACCTAAGGAGTCTCATCTGATTGCAGTCAAGAGGATCTTTAGATATCTGCAAGGCACACAATCTCTAGGCTTATGGTATTCCACTGGACATTCTTGCAAATTAGTTGCTTTCTCTGATAGTGACTATGCAGGATGTAAGTTGACCAGGAAATCAACTTCTGGTGGATGCCAATTCCTAGGCAACTGTTTGATTTCTTGGCAGAGTAAGAAACAAACATCTGTTGCTACATCCACTGCTGAAGCCGAGTACATTGCTGCTGCAAGTTGTACATCCCAAATACTCTGGCTTCAGAATCAACTTTTGGATTATGGCATTACAGAGACTAAGACTCCATTATTAATGGATAGTGCTTCAGCTCTTTGCATTGTCAAAAATCCTGTCCAGCACTCTAGGACCAAACATATAGAAATTAGACATCATTTTATAAGAGATTGTTTTGAAAAGGGTCTAATTAATCCTATGTTTGTGCCTAGTGCTGATGAGCTTGCAGACATTTTTACTAAGCCTTTGGATAGTTCAACTTTCCACAACCTGGTGTTAAGGCTTGGTATGCTGCAGCTAGAATAAGTGACAACTACTGATGATCTCAGTAATTACTGATGATCATTGGTAACCATGTCACATATAAGTACTGATGAGTTATTTTACCCTCAGTAGTTTTTATAACTACTGAAGGCTAAATGCTTTAAGTACTGTACTTTATCTGTTCTAAACTACTGATGTAGTTACAACTACTGAAATCAGTAGAAACAGATAAGTACTGATGTCCTATGAAACAACTGAAAACAGCTAAAAGCTGATGAGTAAGTGTTGAGGACAGTATGAAACAGCTGAAAGGCTATGAATTGACGACAACTACTGATGAGTACTCTCTCTTCAGTAGTTCACAAACTGCTGTTTCTTTATAAACAACTGAAGCAATACCATGTCTTCAGTAGTTTCACAACTACTGATGACTAACACCAAGTCTTCAGTTGTTTACAACAACTGATGGCAAAACCACGGTCTTCAGTAGTTTCACAACTACTGATGACTAATACCAAGTCCTCAGTTGTTTCAACATCAAGTCCAACCTTGCTTCAGTAGTTTTCAACGTCTGATAGTAAACACCATGTCTTCAGTTGTTTTATAACTGCTGACCACACCAATACCATCAGTCGTTTCAAACGTCTGAAAGTTAATACCACGTCATCAGTAGCTTCAAATACTGATGACTAACACCAAAACCTTCAGTCGTTTCATAACCCGTACCCTATATATACCTGATCCCTCTTTCAGAGTTTTTCATTCTTTCACGACCTAACTTTCAAAAGCTCTGAAAACCTTTCACCTTCATTAATGGCGACCATGCAACTCAACCTCGACACAACTGTGTCGCGTACCTCACAAAATCGCCCTTCTGGACCAAATTTGAAAATGCTATAGATCTTATGGTCCAATCCCCACTAAAACGGCTTTCCTTTTAAATCCAATCATTTATGCCGATTCGCTACGTCAGTTCTGGATGAATGCGACCGTTAATGGAGAATCTATCCATTCATCTATCAACTCGCATAAGGTGGTCATCTCTACTGCTACCATCCGCCAAATATTACTGTTAGATGATGCTGCCTACCCTGTTGGATATCCTAAGCGCCAACTTGATCTTTCCTTTGGACAACATGGATATCAGGGTGATCTTAGTGCTTCAACAATCCTGAAGAAACATTTTCCAGATGCTGAACGATTATTATTTCATATGGTAAATGTTTGCCTGGCTCCGAAGACTTCCTCTTGGGATCAACTGTCTTCCAGATGGCAACAGGTATTGTTCTCTATCCTTGAACAAGAACCACTAAACTTTTCTGAAATAATTTTTCTTGAACTCAAGGATATGGCCACAAAACCACTTTCTAACCGTTGGATACTATATCCTCGGTTTATAATGGCCATAATAGAGAATCAGCTTTCTGCTGAGGGACTAGTTGGTCTGGGAGTCCCTGCTTTGGCTGTATTGCCGGAGGTATACTCCCGACACAACACTGACCAAACTCTCAAACAGGCTGCCAAGCTGCGCAAACCCACGCAGCTGGAACCCACAGCCTCCACCTCCACATCCAAAGTCCCCTCCAAACCACAAAGAAGAAGCCTAAGAAAGCTACTCAGGGAATTGAGTCCCCTGTGGATGCTCCTGCTGCACCAACGCAGGTTATCTCTGCTGGAAATAACCCCCCAGTAGAGACTGACTCCACCAACTGAAGCCGCTCAGGTTTCCTCTCAAAAGGAACCTGAAGCAACCACTCAAAGGGAAGCCACACTGCTGGGATCCTCCTCACTTGAGGGGATTACCATTGAAGAGCACCACCTGTCCCGGGTGCACACTGCTTCCACACCCTCTCCTGATGCAACCGCCCCTCAAAGCCCTACTATCATTGTTGCAAAAGTGCTGACGCAGTTGCATTCCTCACCCCCCACCCAGACACCAATTACTACTGGGATAACCTCAACACCTGAGGGGGAGGATCACAATGCTTCTGTCAACCCACAGCACAGGGGTTATCATGTTCCATCTTCTAGTGTAGATAAGGAGGTGCGAACTTCTGGTGAGGCTGCCACTGCTCTCTGACTCAGCAAATGACCAGGTGCAGTTGGTAACATCTCTAAGTCCTCACCAGTGGCAACAGCTGATGAAGGACATAGTCCTGAGGCTGGAAGTCCCCAGAACCGAGAACAAGGGGCACATGCTATAATTGATCTACACTCAAGGCATGTTCATTCTGACTTTGTCAGGAGGTCAGGTGATTCAGTCAACTGATGATGACCTGAGCTTCTTCTATGATGTAGTTGCTCAAAACACCATTCTAGAGGATGAGGTTAGCAGACTCAAAGAGCTGCTGGCCAAGATGTCTCAGGATGCAAGTCCATCTGCCACCACAATACACCCACAGATGGCACCTTCTTCTGAAGGTCCCCTACACACTGAGCCAGTATATACTTCCAAGCCACCAGCCTCTGCTTTCGGCACTGATTCTCAGGAACAGAACCATCCTGATCAATCAGTTGCTACCTTCAAAATTCCCTACCTCTCATCACTCCCATGATCACAGATATAGTGATCAAAGCCCATTGATGAGAGGCTTCCTACAATAATACAACCCTTGGTGGAGGAGTTGGTGACTAAATCCTTTCTACTGCTCAAACCCTTGCACCCAATGCAACCAAAAAGGGGAGAGTCAGTTAGTTAAAGGAAAAAGGAAGAGGATAGATGGGGAGAAGGCGAAAGAATCTGAGGTTGTAAATGAGAAGGAGAAGGAGAGTGTGAAGGGAGCTGAAGTGAATGAAAGTCAAAAAGACTTTCATGTCACATATCAAAAGAGAAAAGGAGAGTCTGAGAAGGAGAAGGAGCTGAAGGATATGGTGAAAGAAGCTGACGCCACCATAACCGTTCAATGGATAAAATCATTGAGCAGTTGTATAGGCAGGGTTTTGACATCAACAACTAGACTCCGAGATCAGAAGGATGGAAACAGAGGAGATCAATTCAAGATGGGCTAGCTATGATGCCTTAGAAAGAGAAAGGCTGGAGATAATGATCAGATTTATAGCTAAATACTTGGGAAGATCTCTAATGGAAATAAGGGCCTGGACCAGGGACAACATCTTGGCAATAACCACCAAGATTTGTTCGTCTGAAGAATACTCCAAAGGTTTAGTGATTGAGGTATTGAATGAAGCTGGGGTTGGGAATCGAAAAGAACTGACAAAATTTACCAAAGCCTCCCTTACAGCCAAAATGCTAAAACAGTCTGAAAAGCCTCAATCCTCAAAATCACTATCTCCACAACCCACTAAAACAACTCCTTTACCCTCTAACCACCAACCATCCAACCACAAAACCAAATCCTTTACCCCTAAAACCCATTGCCAGTGATGTACCTAGCCAAAAAAAGAAAGGTACTGAGGCCTGATGAAGATGAAGAGGAGGATGAAGACAGACTGCCACTCTCTGCAGTCATTACTTTGCCTAAGGCTAAACCAATGTCCATCACTCCTGCTTCTCAAATGCATGATGTAATGATAAAGATTGAAGAGGAACAGATGCAAAAACATGATGAGGAAATGCTGAAAAGCATTGACAAAGCATATGCTACATCCTCTTCAATGATCAGCATGAAGAAAGAAGTATTAAGATTGTACACCCTTGCTAATACCTTTCAATACCAAAGGAAAGAGTAAGGATATGGCCTGATCCTAGGGTGGCACACCGGATTGTCAAGAAAGAAATTCCTTCAAGATACAAGGGCCAAGTGAAGAGAGTTGTCGACGAAGACATCACTGTGGTGCTTGTAGTGTCCCCTTGGGAAATTGTTGAAGAGTTCAAGAAAGCCTATGAAGCCAAACAACCACCTCAAAAGATGTTAGAGAACAAAATTATAAAGAAGGGATTGGTTTACAAACGACTTGAAAACTTCAAACAAGAAGCTCAACCTGCTCTTAGAAGGAACTCATCCAGATGAGTTTGCTTATAGACAAATAACCACGGTTGAGCTCAAGAATGGAAAACAGGCCAAGTACATATCTGAAGTGTATGGCCGAGAAGGATTATTTGATGGTGTGCCCGAGGTGCTGACAATGGATGAGCAAATCATGTTTTTAAGGGCTTACACCAGGAATCATATAGGCTGATACACGGGAAGTAGATCTCATGGTTGGGGCAACAGCTCGGTGTCCAAGTCCCCAATACAGAGCTCCCAACCATATCATGCCAAACAGATCATCAGAGACTTCTTCCCAGGCCGGTGCTGAAAAAGGGTCACTTCTCATCTGATCAAGAGGATAAAGACCAATCTATCTGCCAAAATAAGTGGGACTCGTCAATAACTTAGAGGTTTTGGCTGCATTGGTTCAGGGGGAGTTTGTTGGACCAAAAGAACCAATGAGCCTGATCAGAGAAACCTCTAAGTCCCAGACATCACAACAGCTGAAGAAGACCTGATCAGCTGTTCTACAAAGTCTGAAGAATACAACTGCTGAAGTACGTCTGAAGTACTGAAGACAAAGACTGAGACAACAGCTGAAGATCTAAAGTCTGAAGACTTCAACAAGTACTGAAGACAAAGACTGAAGATCAACAGCTGAAAGACAAAGTCTGATGTTCAAGTACTGAAGACATCAGCTGATGTTAACAGCTGATGACAACAGCTGAAGAGGGCTTCTTCAGTTGTTGTGATGGTTTTTCTTCTTCAGTAGTTTTCTTTTCCTTTCAGTAGTTTGTTTATTTTTTCAGTACTTGTAAACAACTGAAGAGGTTGTTCTTCAGTTGTTGTAGTTTCAGTAGTTTTATGTTTTTCAGTAGTTGTAAATGAGATGTTTAACACTTAGGAACATTTGTAAGATGTCAGTTGTTGACATCTTCAGTAGTTGTTAAACATCAGTAGTTATAAAACGGTTACATGTCACTTTCAGGTGACATCAGTCTACGTCATTCTTTCCTTTATAAGGAAAGATGACTCACATGTAATCGTGCCTTTGAGGCCGACAATCTTAATGCAATATTCCTTTTGTCGGATATTTCTCTCTCTATAACAAAATTCTTTTATCGTTTTATATCAATTGTTCTTGTTTGAATTTGTCTAATTCTGAGCTATTCCGCTGCTATATCTGTTCAATCGATTAAACCAAGGGCTGAGATCCTAACAAAAGAAATCACCATCCTTGGTTTCCTTTTCAGACAAATCACCCGTTTATGAGGTGTTTTTTATTGCAGGAAAGTTGATCTTTTCATTCAATGATTAACACTTGAGGATGTTTTATCCTTTGATTTTGACTTTGATTTTTGTTCAGAATTCTTTAGTTTTGAACCCTTGTTAGGAGGACCGTGTACTGTACGGAGTACTAACTGATCCACGTGTATACCGAATCAAATAGTGTGGAATCCTATTTGATTGGTGATCCAATTAGTGAGAAATTTAACCCGATCGATATAAGATTAATCCAAATGTTAAGAACGAATAGCAATTGATCAAGAACGATCTATGAACTTGGATTGGCTTTCTTGGGCGTTCTGGACGGCTAGGGTACGTGTATGAGTCGAATTCTTCAAAGTGTTACGTTTTTTCATCTAATTCAATTTAAATCTTTTAAGTCCCAAATGCTTTGTTCCTGTGTATTATCATTTTCCATAGTCGTTGAATCGATATCTTAGATACGATCTCATTTCTATTAGCTTGTCTTTCCTCCTCCTTCCTTTTATTTTTTTAATACTTACTTAACCTATTCTCCCCCTAAAATTCTAAAACCGTAAACGATTTGCGTTTTTAGGATTTTAATAGGCGAAGAATTGAAACAATAAAATAAATTAAATTAAATAAACTAGAACAAATAAAATAAAATAGACTTGATGCATCGGACTATACCTGTTCATCGTCTCGAATTACATCACTTTTCTTTTAACGTCGTTGACCTCTAACAAATATAGAAAACGTGGTTTATCAAAGGCTTTTGTATAGAGGTCAGCGCGTTGAAAATCCGTATTTATTTTACAACATCGATTAGATTCTTTTCAAAACAATCACGTATAAAGTGATATTTTATGCCGATGTGTTTGGTCTTAGGATGTTGGACAGGATTTTTAGTAACGGCTATTACAGTAGAATTATCAACAAATATAGGGGTGTTAGAAAATTTCAAACCGTAGTCCCGCATCTGCCGTTGAATCCAGATGATTTGAGAACAGCAGCTTGCCGCAGCAACATATTCAGCTTCACAAGTTGACAACGCAACTGATGCCTGCTTCTTACACTGCCACGTGACTAATCTTCTCCCAAAGAATTGACAACCTGTTGAGGTGGATTTGTAGTTCATCTTTCAGCCACCATAATCCGAGTCACTGTACGCGGATAGCTCGAAGTCATCATCATGAGGATACCACAATCCAAGTGTTGGTGTACCCTTTAGATAACGAAATATCTTTTTGACCCCAATAAGATGGTTAACTTTTCGTTTTGCATGATATCTTAAACAAAGACATGTTGCATACATAATATCAGGTCTTGAGGTAGTGAGGTACATGAGGATCCAATCATTCCTTGGTACATGGTGGCATCAACCACATCACCATTCTCGTCGGTGCTACATCATGATTTGCAGCAAGTGGAGTCCCAGCTGCGGAAGCATTCTCCATGTCAAACCGACTAAGAATATCCCCTACATACTTTGTCTGATGTACAAATATTCCCTTGGTGTTTGATCCACCTGTAACCCAAGAAAGAACTTCATCACCCCCATGGCACTCATTTCAAATTCTGCCTTCATTATTGCTTCAGATTCTTTACATATTCTTCGTTCTTGGAACCGAAGATTATGTCATTAACATAAATCTGAACCAGCAGCAGATCACCATCTTTCTCTTTGATGAACAGTGTATAGTCAATTACACCTCTGCAAAATCCGTGTTTCACAAGGTGAGTTGAGAGTTTTTCATACCATGCTCTTAGGGCTTGATGAAGCCCATAAAGAGCCTTATCCAGTTTGTAAACTCTGTCCCAATGATATGGATCCTCAAATCCCTCAGGTTGACTGACATACACTATTTCCCGGATTTCACCATGAAGAAATGCACTCTTTACATCCAATTGATAGACTTTAATCTTCATGTAAGAGGCATAGGCTAGGAAGATACGGATTGCTTCCATTCTCACGACCGGTGCAAAAACTTCATTGTAATCAACTCCCTCGACTTGTCAAAATCCTTGAACTACAAGTCAAGCCTTGTTCTTGATGATGACACCTTGGTCATCTTTCTTACATTTCAAGACCCATTTAGTGCTGATGACCTTAGCACTTTTAGGTCTATTGACCAATGTCCGTACACCTAACTTCTTGAACTGAAGAAGTTCTTCTTGCATGGCACTCACCCATGCCTCATCATTTAGGGCTTCACTGACGTATTTTGGCTCAAACTGAGACACAAAACAATGATAAGCACCATTGTGAAGGTACCCTTTCTCTATTACCGAGGCATAATCAGCTGAATACAGCTGATTTCTTGTCTGGACTCCTGATCTGACATCCCTAATGACATTTTCTAGAGGATGATAGACATTTAGGCGTGATCCAGGAGTGGTGGGAACAACTACCACAGAATCAATATTATGGACGTTTGGTTTAGTATATAAGGCAGTAAGTGTGTGACGTTCCGAAGACTCAGAGGCATCAATGTCAGATGCTTGTGGACTTGAAGTAGTAGGAACCTGTTGCTCCTAAGTGTCCTGATTGTTCTCCATAACTTCATCGTTAGAGGAAGAGTCACTTACCTCGAGTGCTCCCCCTGAGTGGGTAAGTGATTCACCTTGTGAGCCAGATGATGTAGAGTTCTGTGATAGTGTGTTTAAGATATCATACATCATTTTGGCTGCTAACTCATCATCAGACGTGGAAAGAGGGATGTTGAAGGACTTGAAAAATCCATCATAGTCGAAAAAGAAGGCGGGTCCTTTTCCAGCAGGAGGGGTGGTGTATCGCAGAACATTGATGTTACACCACACCACTACTTGACCTGTTGAGTTGTTGTAAACTTTCTTATTCGGTATGTTGTATCCTAAAAAGATACCCTCTTCAGCCTTCTCGCTAAACTTCCCTTCCTGAGTTTTCTTCAACAACGTACATGGTGCTCCAAACAGTTCAAGATACTCTAGATTTGGTTTACGTCGTTGAAGTAACTCGTAACACGTCTTGTCATGACGTTTTACCACCAAAACTCGATTTAACGTGTAACACGCATTGGCCACTACCTCATTCCAAAATTGGATAAGCAGTTTCGAGTCTGCTAGCATTATGTGTGCTGTCTCTATTAAGCTGTGATTCTTTCTCTCAGCAACCCCGTTCATATGAGGAGTGTAGGCAGAAGTGAACTGGTGCACAGTTCCATTTTCTTTGCAGAAAGCCTCCATCCATTGGTTCTTGAACTCGGTTCCGTTGTCTGAGCGTGCTTGTCTTACCTTCAGCTTGTAGAGAGACTCCAGTGTAGTTACCAATTCTTTGAATGACTCAAATGTTTCTAATTTTGATTTCAAAAACATCAACCAAGAGAATCTTGAGTAGTCATCAGTAACTACATAGCAGTACAAGTCACCTGCGATGCTTCTTGTACTGACTGGACCAAACAGATCCATGTGAAGAAGCTCAAGAGGCAGTTCAATAGAATTAACTTTCTTTGCCTTATGAGACTTCTTTGTCTATTTGCCTTTCTTGCAGGCGACACAAAAATTCGGGAGTTGGAAGTTCTTGACATTGACTCCTCGCACTAGATCATTCTGGAACAAGTGGTTCATCTTCCGTGGATTGATGTGTCCCATTCTCCTATGCCAGGAGATAGAATCCTTCTCAGTAGCTTTTGACAAGAAGCACTAGACTTGATTATCCGATGTGGAGGCGTTCGATAGATCCAAGACGTAAAGGTCATTATATCTTGAGGCTGACATTAATACTTGTTCCTCCGGAATCAAATAGTCCTTTTTCAAGACATAGCACTTCTTATTGCCGAAAACTACCTTAAATCCTTTGTCACATATTTGGGAAATAGAAAGTAGATTATTCTAAAGTTGTTGAACGTAGTTTACCTTGTCAAACTTAACTTTCTGGTTCCCTACTTCCCCTTGAGCTGTGATGTACCCTCCTTTGTTACCAGCAAAAGAAACATGACCTCCTTTGATTTGTTTGACGTTTGATAAGAGTGCCCGGTTTCCAGTCATGTGCCTTGATGCTCCGCTATCTACAATCCAAGTGTTTGTTTCAGCACTATAGCGAACACCCTGCACATTCAATTAAAAACATTAGTTAAGGTGAGGGAACCAAGCCTTAACTAGCTTGGGTGTCCCAGAGGTATCACACATCATAAATTCTACCCATTGTCCATTCGAGGGTGAGGGAAGATCATTTGTCTTATTGTTCTCATTTCCAGACATAAACTTTTATTTCCATAAGCCAGCTTTGTGTAAGGCCTGTTTGTGATAAACAGACGACTGGCTGATAAGTTGAACTTTAGGTTCACTGACTCTTTTTGGTGGAGTCATGGAGCTTCTTTTGGAAGAGCTTGCTTTAGTGTCAAAAAGTTCAATCTTTTTCTTTGGTGTCTGATAATAAGGGCAATAAGACGCTATGTGCCCATACTTTCCATAGTTGTAGCATGATCTGCTTTCAACTTGACGATTTACCTAATTCTGTGGAGAGGTATGTGACCCACGAGTGACTTTATTCTGTTTGGGTTTTGATACTTCTTGTTTAGATGTTTTATTTTGTTTAACAAAGCTAATTGTTTGGACATTGTTAACATCTTTTCCCTTTTGTTTATTTGGACTTAGACATGAAGCACGTGATTGGTTAATTTGTTTAGTATTTCTTGGTTCAGAAATAGACTTTGTTGAACCATACTTTATTTTAACCTTTTCAAATTGTTCGTGCAGATTAACACAAGGCATTTTACCTTTTGATTTTGAAATGGCATCCTTTTGTTTAGTGACAGATTCATTTGGTTTACATGTGGAATCAGGATCACTTACAAGAGGAGTGGACACCACATGATCCTTGATTAGGCTATTATTTATTGGTTTATTTTTTTCATTCATCAAGGTCTCATGTGGTGGTGGAACCACTTTATATCCCAAACCTTCCCTATTGTTGCGCTCTCTCACTAAGTGTTGGACAATGTGAGAAGAACTTGTCTAACTATGCAGCTTTTGCTTTAATGAATTTACTTCTACTTCCAAAACTGCCTTTTATTTCTTAGTGTCTTCTAGGGAGTTTAGATAGAACTTAATGTCATTAGCTTGGTTAAAGGCTACAACTTCAGTTTCCCTAAGTTGTTTGTTCAAGAGTTCTATCTTTTCTTTATAGTTGTGTTCATTTTGTTTTAAGACTCTATTGGCTTCAATGCACAGTTGTAAGTCCTTTACTAAGTTATCATTATGGTCTAATAACTAGCAAATTTCATATCAATGCTTTCCCTAAATTCATTACAATCAGAACAAGCATGATTATTGAAAAGTTGAGTAGTGGTACTTACCAGAGAGGGTGAGGTTGAATCAGCCATCAAAGCAATGTTTGACTTCTCTGGTTCGGGTGATTCTGGACTTGTTGGACTTTTCCCCTCTTCAGGTAGGTGATCAACTACAGTTGCAGTTTCATTAACATTTGACATCGTGAGCTCCACTGCAATATGACCTTCGCTTGCTGAGTCGTCATCTAGATCCACAACACTAGCGATGTTGGATTCTCCCAGAGACACAAACCGAAAGCTCCAATCTTGTCCTTCGTCATCATGACCTGTCAAGGCTTTAGGATCCTTGCTCGACGAAGTAGGACTGCTTGTGGGCTTTTCTTGACGAGTGAAAGAGGATAATGGATTCCCATTTCCTGTCTTCTTGGGCTTCACACATTCACGTTTGAAGTGCCCCTTTTCCCCACATTTGAAGCAAGTAACTTTTGTCTTGTCAAAACCAAAAGTTGTGTCCTTAGTGGCAATCAGATTCTATCCGGTCTTCTTGACAAACTTCTTTGCTCTCTGAACAGCACTTGCTAAGGCCCACATGATGTCCATTCTATCTAACTCTGTCTCGTCTACCTACTCATAGTCCTCGTCTGCTAGATGACAGTTCCCAATTTTCCCAGCAACTAGCCCGTCATAGGAGTGGACAACAGCTGCTAAGAGATCCATGTGCTCCTTTTCTACCTCTACTGTCACATTCCCGAGATTCTCGGTCTATAGTTTTGTAGCATTTGCTTCAGGCGCTATGTATTGGGTACCAGACGACCCTGACATGTCAGATCCAGAAGTAGTAGCTTGTGATGGACCAGCTGAACTCGACACAACCCTCATTTGAAGTGGTGCTCCAAACGTTTTGGCTTGTGGGGTTGAGTTGTACAGTGCTAGATTTTGATCATATGAAAACTTTTGGGCCCTATACTTCATCCTCAACTCTTCCTCCCACAGTTTCAGAATGAAGTCGTTGATGTCTAACTTTGCTAGCATATCATTCTGTCTGAGGTTGGAAACAAACGAACTCCATTTCTCGGGCAACCCATCTGGAAAGTTAGAAACTTTGTCTTCCATAGACGTAGTAACTCCATGAGTGTGCAACTCACTCATCAGATGGTAGAAACGATCAATGACATCATCCAAGCTCTCTTTTCCCATTGACGAGAAGTTATCAAACTCCTTCTTCAACGCTTTAGCCTTTAGTGCTTTCAACGATGCATTTCCTTTATACCTCTTTTCTAATGCATCCCATAGCTTTTTAGCTTGCTTGTTCTCAGAAAATTGATGGAAGATTCCTTAGGAATTGACTGAGTCAGCAATGCATATACTTTCTTCTCTGCATTGTACTTTAATTTTTATCCGTCAGTCATACCGCTTAAGGTGAGTTTGACTCCATCTGCACCTACAGGCATGCTATATCCTGACTCTATCGACTCCCACAGATTAGGATCTACTCCATTTAAGTATATCTCAAACCTTTGCTTCCATTGTGGATAATCATCTAACGTTATTAGCTTAGGGGGCTTGTTATATTTCCCACTTCATTTTCTAGAAGCAATAAATTTTGAATCCTAGAATCCCTTCCTGTGGTGAATGCTGAATATTGATCCCCCATTACTATTTACTTTAAACCTTGGAACAAACTGTTTAACTTGTGCAAATGAAGGTAAGCGATTGAACACTTCGTGCGATTGAACAATGCGGTTGACTCAGGCGTGTGAATGAGCAAATGCGGATGGCTCAATCGTGTGAATGGACAAATGCGGATGAACAATGCGGATGGGCAATTCAGTCATACGAATGGATATACAAATGAGTCCAATCGTGTGTATGAGGGATGTGTATGAATTCAGTCGTGCGATTGAATCAATCATGCGACTAAAGCTGCTGAAACTTGAGAATTCAAAAGTTTAAGGTATTTTGACACAAAAACACGAATTTCTCATGAACCCTTGTCAGGAGGACCGTGTACTGTACGGAGTACTAATTGATCCACATGTATACCGAATCAAATAGTGCGGAATCCTATATGATTGGTGATCTAATCAGTGAGAAAGTTAACCCGATCAATATAAGATTAATCTAAACGTTAAGAACGAATAGAAATCGATCAAGAACAATCTATGAACTTGGACTGGCTTTCTTGGGCGTTCTGGAAGGCTAGGGTACGTGTATGAGTCAAATTCTTCAAAGTGTTATGTTTTCCCACGAATTAAGTGGTATTTATAGGTTAGGGTTACTCATTCGTGCGACTGAACCATTAGCATGGTTCAGTCGTGCGACTGAGTCATGCGGTTGATCCATTCGCATGACTGAGTGTTCAGTCGTGCGACTGAGTCAATCTCATGTCACAATTGGGCGACTGATCCAGTCTCCTGGTTCAGTCGTGCGACTGGTTCATTAGCATGAAGTTGTTCGTGCGTATGGTCCATTATCATGGGCCATTCGCATGAGAACTTCATATGACTAAGTTTGAATATGTTTCATAATCATTATTTGACTTAGATCTATTTAAACAACCACAAAACTATATAGTGAGTTCAATAAGCGTTAACACACAATAATCAATGAAATATTAAACATTATAAGCATAAACCGCACATTGTATTTCATTCAAACCATCCAGTTACATATATGTAAGACATGAAGACTTTTTACATTAAGCTCATAAACTAGATACATATGTATCTACAACCCTTTTCACAATTAGTAGATTGAGTGTCTGACTCAGACTTATCTGATTCTTTCTTCTTTGTGCCTTTTGTCTTGTTCTTTTTGTTGAAATAACATTCCTGCGTGGAATGGTTATTTTTGTTGCAGATAGCACAATGTTTGTTAAAGTAGCAGTCAGCAGTCATGTGATTATTCATATTGCAAATAGAACAGTAGCTACTAAAGTAACAATCTTCAGAATTATGATTTTTCATGTCACACCATTTGCAATACTTTTCAACTGATTCTTTCTCAGAATCATTCTTATGGTTTGCCAACTTTTGAGGTTTTTCAATCTTCTTCATCTTTGCAAATTCTTTCTTTTTTGTTTTGAGAAGCTTGTGTTTGTGTGTTGCTGGTTTATTTTCCGTAGATCATCTACTGAATCAATATTAACTTCTACTGAAGAAGTTTTATTTTTCTGTAGATCTGGTACTGGAGAGAGGTTCTTCTTCCACTGATGATCTGCTAATGCCTTTTTCTTTCCTTTATCCATAGATGACTTGTGTCTTTCCTCAATAGAGGCACACTTTTCTTTTACTTCATTCGTAGATGCTTGTTGCTGATTTAGCTCTTGAAGACCTTCATTTAATTGGGCTATTCTCCTGCAGATGGTCTTCAGCATGTTTCTTTGTTTAGGAGGGTATGGCAGCTTTGTTTGTTCAAGCAATTCAAGAATATTTGTTTTAAAAACAGGTTTATTACCTTTGTTAAGAAGATCATCATTATGTTCATCAGAATCATCCAAGTCATCCCACTTATCAAAGTCAAATTCTGAATTGAATTGATTACTCTTTTATGATTTAGAAGACTTAGTTTCATTCACCTGAATTTTATTATCAGTGTTAGATATATTAGAGCTAGTACCTATATTGGTGCTTGGCACAAAATGTTTTGACAAATTGTTTGTCATTGAATCAGGCAAAGGAACATAGTTATTATTTACAGGAGGTGCCATAACATTATAACCCAACTCACACCTGTTCTTTGATTCAAAATGAGAATTTAGTAATTTCTCATATTGTTGAGATGAAAGTTGAAACTTCTGAAGTTTTACTTCAGTTGATGCATGATCAGCCATGGATTTGGTTAAGGAAGTGGTCAGATGCTCAACTTGTGCTTTCAAACTGTAATTTTTAGAAACAATTTTGTTTAAATCCTTTTGTAAAGAGTTAATTTTAATTTGATATAATTTATGTTCTCTTACATGAGATTCATTCAAAATCATTGTTTCTTTAACTTTATCAGCTAATTGTTGAGCATGGACTCTATATCTTTCTACTTCCTCAACACATATTAATGAACATAACCTGTCTCTTACCTCACTTGCCATGGGTGGAACTTTGTTATCCATGTGAGCCATTAGAGCTTGATTTTCTTCTAACACTTCCTTCTTATACAGACTCCAGTCACAAGTTCCATCTTGAAGAATTATCAGCCCAGATTCTTTTGAACTGCTAGTTGTGGATGTCTGAAGAATCTTTGAGTTAATGGAGGTTGGTTAGCCTGATGATTCTGATGTTGTCCTGAATCTGAATTTTGTTGATTGCATTCTCTTGAAAAGTGTCCATAGAGATTGCACTTGAAGCATCTAACCTTTGACTTATCAACTCCAATTCGTGATGATTTACTTGCAGAAGCCAAATTTTTGTTTCTTCTTAGATATTGTTTGGCTCTATAAGAAATCATTGCCATTTACCATTGAAGATCCATCTCCTCCACTACATCCGGAGGCAGTTCTTCTAAATCTTGTTAGCACATGTTAGCAGTGGGCAATGAACTTTCTAGGTAAGCTTGAAAGCTTGAACTGAAAGCTGCAGAAGTTGCTTTTTGTTCTTTAGAATCTAGAATGATAGTGATAGACTCTGATTGATTGTTGGATGATGGTTTTTCAGATGATTTATCTCTTTGATCATCTGTTCTCTCTTTCTCTTTTCTTGACTTACTTTGAGAAGATTTCTTAGGAGGTTTTGAGGCATAGAAACTTACTTCCTCTTCATCTTTACTCAAAGTACAAGTGTTATCACCATCATTATTGGACATGAAGGCACTTCCTGCACTTCTTGTTTCTTTAAAATGATATAGTGATACATGAGTTCTCACACTCTTGTTTCTTGTTTTCTCATCCATTCCAAGAGCTTCAACTTTAGCCACTAGAGTATCTAGACCAACTGCTTTGAGATCTATGGTATTCTTGAACATGGATATTGTTTGCTTCCAACTTTATGGCAAAGTATGGAGCATTTTCTTGTTCAATTCCTCATTTGTGTATTTCAACTCTAGAATGTTCATTTTAGTAACAAGTTGCATAAACCTGTGGAGTTGTTGAGGAATTGATTCACCCTCAATATGATGAAAGATTTCATATTCTGAATGTAGTGTGTCCTTCCTGATGCTTCAGATTTCATCACTCCCTTCATAGAGTGTATGAAGTATCTTCCACAAGGAATTTGCTGTTTTATAGTTTTCACATCTGATTAATATTTCCTCTGGTAAAGCCATACTAAGCAAGCTGTATGCTTTGATGTCAACTTTAACCTTCTTAAGATCATCAGGTGACAGATCTTTCGTGCTTATGGGTTAATTGTTATCATTATAATCCGACCCGAGGGTGGGTGGAATATAAGGACCTTCTGTTATAGATACCCATAAGTCTGAATCTGTATATTCACATGATTCCTGAACTTGATTTTCCAGGATTTGAAATCTGCTTTTGTTTCCAACTTCAGTGGTTGGTAAGAAGATCCACCAAAGTTCCTCATGATTAGTTAAGATCTAAGATGTTAACTAACGAATTTGTTCAAGAGATATGAACAACTTATTAATTTGATCGATGGTCAAGATCTGCTATTCAATTGATTTGAATATAGATCCCAGTTAATCAACAGATTAATATCAGACAAAAAACTTTCGAAAATAATTAAACACAACTAACACCGATAGATCAATCGATCTAAATCAATGAGCACTTGGCTCTGATGCCACCTGTGAATCCAAGGATCGCAATCAGGAATTATTAGTGTCAGTTGATTTCAAGTCAACGTTTGCGAAATCAACGTTGGCTTGGTTTAATTGTTTGAATGGTAAATTAATATCAACAATGATTCAAGAACACAATGAATGAAAAAACAATTAAGGATAAACACAATTAATTTTTGACAATATTGAATTTAAATGTATTTCATTAAAACATGTTAATGATTACATTTAAACAATGAATGATAGGTATTGAATTTTGTGTTTGAAGTGACGGCTGCGAGGGTTTTGATTTGTGTTTGGTGATTGTAATGTTGCTTTGATGTTTGCCGTCGAAGCCATCCCCCTTGATTCAAAACCTAAGATCCATATATATAGACAGTGATGTTTCTGTTAAGGAACACCGGATCTCTTGGGATTTGAATTGTTTCCGTTAAGGAATCTCCGAATTTCTTGGGATTCGCATAACTGACTTGTTGACTTGTAACACTTTTATTGTTTGAATACAAGTGTTTGGTCTTCGCAGGAATATTGTCTTCCATAGTTGATTGTTCTTCCATAGGAATCTTGTTCTTCCGCAGGAGACTTGTTTAGCAGGAAACTTATTCTTCCGCATGAGTCTTCACTTGGAATTCTCACTTCACTCCAGTTGATGGTTCATCCGCAGATGATCTTTGGATGTTTGTTAATTGTAAGAGACATACCTACGGAAGAAAAAATTATTCATCCGTAGATGTTTCTTACACTTAGTCAATTTCAGAATTGACTAAGTATAATGTTTGTACCTGCAAACATACATACATCAACACACATATATATGGGTTAACCCATACATTTAATGTATACATAATAATGAATTACAACCATTCATTACAGATATTAATTAAAGTACTAAGCCTATACAAAGTGGACTAGATCTACTGATCCTAGACCTAACAAACATAATGCAGGATCGGTTTTTGTTCTCAACACAAGTATTTCTCTCTCAAACTCACTAAGTAACACTTGGGTTTATGATATAGCAGAATCCTTCTAAGAGTTGATGATAATACTAAGTAAATCAAAGCAAACATAAGAGAATAGTTTTTCAAGATACTTGTATATATTATTTCTCAACTCAAAGTATTACAAGACTCTAACAAGCATAATCCATGAGTTATAATAGAAGCTATATATACTACTACCTACAGCCAGGCATACTTTGATATCAGCTGGAAACCTTATAATAAAGCAAATACTACAAAGTTAAAGTTAAGGTATCTTAGATAAATATTATCTAAGATACGATAGTCATGACATGTCCATGACTTACCTTTCGTCACCAACTAAAGTTGGCAACTGTACTAACTGATAAAGATGAATAGTGGAATAAAGTATGGTTAAATACATGGGTTTTAAAGAAAACGCCATGCAGTATATCAGAGGTCTACAATGGAGTGTCAGGGGGACCATACTTATGTCCACTGGTTCATAGTAGCTACTTCCAAAGGTTAACTAGCTTAAGAACTTGTTCTTCTGAAGCCACTTATACTTCGGAAGTGGCTACTTCTTCTGAGGCTTCCTGGGACTTCATACTTCGGAAGTTGTAGTCTTCATTTCTTCTAAGTGTTGAAGCTTCGGAATAGTAGAGACTTTGTCTTCGGATGTTGGAGTTTTCCTTCGGAAGCTTATCTTGCATTGACTTCGGAAGAACTCTATTTGTCTTCGGAAGTTCCACTCTTAGCTTTGGAAGTCCTTTATTAGTTGTACCAAAATAGTCTAAGTGTTTGGTTTTGGTTGTAGCAGCCTTTCTAGATCCAACACATAACGAATAACATTAAACAGACTAAGTGTACATAGTGGATGACTAACAACCATAGTAAACAACCAAGTCAACATCCATAGGGGAGATTCAAGTATCCATAACGAACACTTTATCATCCGCAACGGACAACACTATAGACGTAGGATTATTATGTATTTTCTATTTACTCAAGGTACTTTTGTAATTATACATATTATGTACCTAGTTTAGTAATAAACATGTACTCTAATCCTTTCTAAGCTTTTGAACATTCATCAATCAAACAAGTATTTTATTACTTTGAGTGTGGAATCACACAAACACTAGAAATCATATCATTCATTATGGGTTTTCGCACTATGATGATTGATTGTTGATTCTTGTTGAGAGATTTAAAGGTCCTAGGAGGATCATCCTAAAAAACAAACAACAAGTTCAAAAGGGTGGATCCATCACAAACACCACATGTTATAATTCAATAAAGAAAGAACCATAAGAACACCCCTACCATAAGTTTCTAGGTCATTAGTTATTGTTACTCAAATGTGATTAGTTTGACTCTATTTAATTAGCCAATAATAACTATTAAATGTTGGAAGTTAAACCGATTTCTTACTAATAAACCTAAATCTTGCTTGAAACATGTTCCATTTGTACATTTATGTTCCTATAAACCATATAATAGTTCAATGATACAACATATATCTTAGTTACTATAGTCATCAAAGGTTAACTCCATCGATAACATCTTCAAAGAAAAAGATCAATCATTAAATTATCAACATAATCATGGATCTAAATAACATTTTAAACTAATCACAATCATATTGAAAATATTCAAACAAGAATATTAATATCTTCAGCAACATTAACACTATCTCCATTGAAGTCAACTCTTGACTTTTGAACCCTAAATTGGATATTTTTAGGATCAAAATCATATGCAATTGAAAGTATGGATGAAGATCATACCATATTTGAGATCATTATCAATACATGAACAAAACCATAGTTTAAAGATATTCATCAAGAACTAGTAGCATGCAAACAACATAATCATGTCAATAAACAGAAATTTTGTCAAAAATCAAGTAAAATTTTAACGTTAAATAATAATTAGAAGAAGACTCATTTCATGTTAAGAAGATAAACTTACTAATATACATGTATAGAAACTATAAAGCATGATATTCTTACTAATATACATGTATAGAAACTATACATCATGATGATTCTTTCGCAATTAAAAAATTTCATGAATTTAAGATCTTAATTTAGCATATGAGACCTTAAAAATAAACTCTGCTAAGTTTATCGATTATTTGTGTGAAGAAAGAGAGAGAGAAATGAAAATGAGGAATGAAGAAGAAGTAGTATTGAAAGAAGAAAAATGGTTTATCAACCTTTTTCGTCGTTAAACCATAGCTTGATTACGATTGATAGTTAGTGGTAAGCGATGGAGATAGTGGAAGCGAATATGACAATGGAAAACCTTATGGAGGTGGTGGTCACCCTCTTCCTCTCCGTAACTCCATCTCTCTCTTTAATGTGTGTGCGCTCCCCCCACCTCTCTATTTGTCTCTATCTTTTGAACATACAAGGCTGAAATGACTATAACCTGTAACATATAAAGTAAAAAAAACAGCTTGGAATTCATGATTGGTCTAGACATGTCTGTGACTTAACCCCATACCAACACCATCGCATACGGAAAAACAAATTTGTACAATACTAGATTAGGTAGTGCATAATTATTGTTTATCCCTATAAATATTAAATAGATTAATTATAGAATTTAAGATCTTAATTTCGCATATGAGACCTTAAAAATAAACTCTGCTAAGTTCATCGATTATGTTAGGATTCAACAATGGAATAAACTGAAGCTTACCAAATCATAATTACAGTCAACTGAAGATCTCATTGTACAAGTTCAAAGACCAAGTTGATTACAACAAAACAACAATACAAGACAATTCAACATGACAAAGTCAAGATCAAGACCATTAGAAAAGTCAAAATTAGGTCATGTTGTAATAATAAGATAAATAGACCCACTAGTGCATTTTTTCAAGTGTGGCTATTGTGTGTGTGTTTCTCGTGGTGTGAATCACCATCCAAGAAGAAATCCTCTCCTTTGGGGGGTTTGATTTCACCAGCCATCTATGATTCTCATTGTAACTTGTTTATCAACATCAATGAAATCTTAACATTATTATTATCCATCTCTTTGTTCTTTGATTCACACACGTCCACCCATCTTAATTTTGATTTCTAGATCTGAACGAGATGAATCCTAAGATCCAAGCTCATTGAATTTGAAATATTGATTTAGCAAAACGGTATCAGAGATGTTGGTTGCTGGATTTATCTAGTTTTCAGATCGGATTTCATCTTTATGATGTCAAGAGCAATGAAGAAAAGAAGAAAAATCAAGAAGAAAGTCCTTGTTCATCAAAAACCCCTATGTGTTCATACCCAAAATCAGGTCAAAAACCAACAAATCTGTTCAACTATGGTACGATTTGATGAATCGTGAACATGTTCATGATTATTCCTTCAAAATTCTATGCAATTGAACAATATTATCATCAAAAATAGAAAACCCATCTGTTCATCTCAAAATCAAGAAGAAAAATCATCAGATCTGTTCTAATATGGTACAATTAAAAAAAATATAATCATTCTCTAGATTATTACTTCAAAATTC
Organism: Flaveria trinervia; assembly: GCA_025506515.1. Lineage (NCBI taxonomy): Eukaryota > Viridiplantae > Streptophyta > Magnoliopsida > Asterales > Asteraceae > Flaveria > Flaveria trinervia. Next base: position 33,191,641 of record CM046458.1, on the reverse strand, counting down.
GATGCAATTGAACATGATTATCATTAAAACAAAGAAAAGATGAAGAAATGGAAGCTACTGCTGATTTCCCGACCTGCACTACAGTGTGAAATTGTTTTTGTTCAAGTCTGAGAAGAAATACGGATGAATAAAAACAAATGCGGATGAAGCTTCATCAAATGCAGATGTGTAATACAAAAATACGGATAACTTGTCACCAAATGCGGATGACTTGGCAACAAATGCGGATGACTTGCCACAAATGTGGACGACTTGGCACCAAATGCGGATGACTTGTCACAAATGCGGATGACTTGGCAACAAATGTGGATGCATTATCACCAAATGCGGTTGACTTGTAAACAAATGCGGGTACTTTAAGCACAAATGCGGATGCTTTGAAATCAAATGCGGATGCATTGAAATCAAATGTGGATGCCTTGCAAACAAATGCGGATGCTTTGCAAACAAATGCAGATAAGATAGAAAAGAAATGTGGATGTCTTGCAAGAAATGCTTATGAACAGCTGTAAGGCCCCGTTCCCGGGACGCTTACAGCTGGTAAATCATTGCACATAAAATATATAACTTTATATTTAACATTGAGAAAACATCGCAGCGGAAACATAAAAAATAACTTTTCATATCATTACAAATGCTTTTGCAAGTTAATACAATCGTTCATTTCAAAACATTGTTCGTTCGCATTACAATGCAAAAACATTAGTCAAAAGAATGTCGTCCAAAAGAGCTGAGTAGCCGCCCCGTGCCATCCTCAGCAACATTACCTGCCACTGGAAACACATAAAAGTCAACGTTGCTGAGTGAGTTCTAGTTTATGATAAAACATACTTTCCTTTCGTTAAAACCGTTCTTTACTTTCATGCGATCATATATCATACATACACATAGATAATATCATTATTATCTTCATTAATCGTTCATATTTTCATTCTTTCATTCGTGCATTCATTACTTTCGATGACATATACATTACCCCGAACATTGTGCACGAAGCGGGTAACTGGGCCTGGGGTCTTTTATAGACCTCGAACATTAGGCATAGAGCTGACTCCAGTACCTAGGGTAAGTATATTCATCATATATCTTTTCCCTTTCATTCCGGATCAATGCCATATGCTACACCCCGAACATTGTGCACGGAGCTGGTAACTGGGCCTGAGGTCTTTCATAGACCTCAAACATTGTGCATGAAGCTGACTCCAACACCTAGGGCAAGCGGCAAGGATCCCATACATATGGTCAATCACAAAGATTGGACCCCAGTGTGCATCCTTCCGGGGTAGCTAACCCGCACACCGTTGAGCTAACGCCTTCATTGGGTGTGCACCTCCATACATTTGCTTGCAAGCCTTTCTTTCATTCATTCGTTCACTAATGCATGCATTCATTCATCATGTTCCTCTTTTCATTATCTTCCACTTTACGTTACATAATACTTTCATTTCATTCATTAACATTCAACATAAAGCCAAGGGCAAATATGCATACATCATAATAAGGAACATAACAGTCAACATCATCATACATGGCATCATACATACATAACATACATAACATACATCATACACATCATCATGCATAAGCATCAACATACATCATACATGCCCATCATAACATCTATGACCTTAAAAGTCAACTTACATGAACCCCCAGGGACATCTCAAGTCAAAGCCTACATTCATCTTTTTCCCCAGAAAGTCAAAAAACAGTCTAAGTGTTCATCCGCAGTTGTTATAGTTCATCCGCATTAGCTATAGTACATCTGCATCCCCTTTCCTTCATCCGCATTTCTTTGACTTCATCCGCATTTCCCACTACTCATCCGCATTTCTCCTACTTAGTGGTTAATGTTCATCCGTATTGACTGTTCATTCGCATTGACTTCCCATTACTCATCCGCATTGACTTAATGGTTAATGCTCATCTGCATTAACTGTTCCTCCGCATTGACTTCCAATACTCATCCGCATTAGCTTACTTAGTAGTTAATGCTCATATCCGCATTGACTTTCTTAGCAGTTAATGCTTATCCGCATTAGTTGTCATTCGCATTGACTTTCCATACTCATCCGCATTGACTTTCTATGTTCATCCGCATTGACATTCTATGTTCATCCTTATTTGCCTATACTTAGGCAATCATTCTAAACCCATTCGCACCTAAACTTCAGATTCGGTTCCCAAACACTATCCATCATGTCCTAAGCTTAAGTTTTACCATCTAAGCCTTAGAAACACCAACATACATCATCAAGCACGAACATAACCACGTATCACATCATAAATTCAACATACACACAATCAAACATTCGGGTCCGAAACCCAGTTGAATGAAATCATACATTCATGCGATTCCAGCCCCAAAATCAGTTAAAAACCAGTAAAAGAGGGGTTTTAGAACTCACCTTTGCAACTTTTGAGTATGGCTTCTCGCAAACTCGTTTGCAATTGAGTTCAACCGCCTAGAAACCCACTAAAACACACACAACCGAACATACAAACACACATAAGCATAAACCCGAGGATAAAACCAGTCAAGAACATCATACAACCATGAATTCTTACCTTGAATTCGAATTCCTTCTTGTTCTTCCTTCAAAACTGAGAGTTTCAGCTCCTTCTCTCTCTTTCTACCAATATCCGATGGAAAAAGGTGTGGTGTGACCCTTTGGGCGGCCATACCACCTTTATCACCAACTTTTCAAACATTTTGTCCTTTTGGACACTTTTTACCCCTAGACTTGGGTTTTATTTCTTTTCCTTCTTTTTCTTTACTTTATTCTTCTTTCTTGACTAAAACAATTAACCGGGTGTTACAACAACTGATGAAAAGGACTTCAAAAAGAAAAGAAAAACATGAATATGGATGATTGCAACCAACAGGCATGTCTATTTTGATCATGAAAGCAAAAAAAAAGAGTATAGAAATCAACTTTTGTCACTTTTTCATAGATTCATCCAGGGACTTGTACAACTATCAGATGTCCCTTTTGAAGTACTTGAGCTCACATTATTTTATATGATGTTTTGCACCCTGTCTGACTACTGAGCGGACAGTTAGCCGGACTTTAATCAAGGGAGTACTCATTATCAAAGAATGTCATTTATCAAGTTATTTCAAAAGAGTGGAAGTGTTTTCAACATTAATCATGTTCCTGATGCAGTTTATTGAAGTTCAAAGCCTCACCATATGCCTAATACATACTAATCCTTGAGTTGTAATATGAACTGTAATCCAAGAGTGATACAACCCATATCCAATACCAAGAAGTATTCTCAAGAGATTCTAACCTTTGTCAGAAATATATTAGGAGGAGCTTAATCTGAGGGGGAGAACATCAATGAATTGTGCCAGAACATCAATTGATCAAAAAGACATGTGACAGAGAAGATCTTCAAATTCAAGGTTTGGCAAGCATCAGTATAGGGGGAGTATTGTTGGGATTCAACAATGGAGTAAACTGAGGCTTACCAAATTATAATTACAGCCAATTGAAGATCTCATTATACAAGTTCAGAGACCAAGTTGATTACAACAAAACAACAATACAAGACAATTCAACATGACAAAGTCAAGATCAAGACCATTAGAAAAGTCAAATTTAGTTCATGTTGTAATAATAATACAAATAGACCCACTAGTGCATTTTTGCAAGTGTGGCTTTTGTGTGTGTTTCTCATGGTGTGAATCACCATCCAAGGAGAAATCCTCTTCTTTGGGTGGGTTTGATTTCACCAGCCATCTATGATTCTCATTGTAACCCGTTTATCAACATCAATGAAATCATATCATTGTTATTATCCATCTCTTTGTTTTTTGATTCACACACATCCACCTATCTTAATTTTGATTTCTAGATCTGAACGAGATGAATCCTAAGATCCAAGCTCATTGAATCTGAAATATTGATTTAGCAGATTATTTGTGTGAAGAAAGAGAGAGAGAAATGAAAGTAAGGTATGAAGAAGAAGTTGTCTTGAAAGAAAAAAAGTGGTTTATCATCCGTTGTCATCATCAAACCATAGTTTGATTACGATTGATAGTTGGTGGTAAGCGATGGAGATGGTGGTAAGCGATGGAGATGGTGGAAGCGAATATGACCATGGAAAACCTTAAGGAGGTGGTGGTCACCCTCTTCCTCTCCGTAACTCCATCTTTCTTTTTAGTGTGTGCCCGCTCCTCTCTCTCTTTCTCTCTATTTGTCTTTATCATTTAAACATACAAGGTTGAAATGACTACAACCTGTAACATATAAAGTAAACACAACGGCTTGGAATTCATGATTGGTCTAGACCATGTCTGTGACTTAACCACATACCAAACACCATCGCGTACGGAAAAACAAATTTGTACAATACTGGATTAGGTAGTGCAAAATTATTGTTTATCCCTATAAATATTAAATAGACTAATTATAGTAATCACAATATCATCTTTCTTTATAACTAAATAAAAATATGTTGCTAACTTACCATGAAAATCATGTTGTTAATTTCTTTCTCCCTACCAGACTGTCAATTTGTATTTTTAACCTTCTTTATGTTGTGTTCCCAAATTTATTTATGGACATAAAAGAAAGAAAGTGCAAGAAAAAAAAAACAGTTGTGTTCTAATTTTTTATATTAGAAGAAAATAAAACGAAATAAAAAAACTGTTGTGTTGAGTTCACTTCAGTAGGCAAAAAAAAATACAAGAAAATGAGTGCTAAATAATCCTTTCAAACTAAGGACGAGAAGAAAAGAAAAAATTAATTTCAACTTTGCTCCTTAAAGTTTGACAAAAGTAATTATTTTTATTTAAATATCAAAAACATGAATTTACGTTCACAAGCGTCAAAAGTTGTTTCAGTTTAACTAATATATTTTTTATTTTTTTATTGAAGTTGGAACAACTGATTAAATTTTGAATTAATCAAGTTATGAAACTTTTAAAGGTAAAATAAAATTGAAAACTCAAAAAGAAAAGAAAAAAAAATGATTTTTTCTACCTCTTAAGAGTATTCATAGTAGATTTTATATTCTTATGTAAGTGTATATTCTATACTTTTTTGAATTTGTAAATGAATATTTGTGAGGTTGTATCGTGTTTTTTTATATTTGGAAAAACACAATACAACTCTCATAAACTTTTAAACAATTTTGAAAATAATTGTGAGTAGGGTTGATAGAAAATATAATGATAAAAATATAAAAAATATTATTTAATGGAAAAAGAGAGAATGATAAAAATATAAAAAATAATATTTAATGGAAAGAGGGAGAATAAAATTATTATATTTAGTATATTAATAAGAAAACTAGTATGATGTAGATTTGGGAAAAAAAACCGGTTCAGGACCCGGTTTGGCCAAAAAACTGTCAAATCGGTTCCAAACCGACACGAACCACCGGTTTGGTAACCCCATCCTGAAAACCCGTTTATAAACCGGTTGCAAAAGTTAAAAAACCGGTCCTAAAACCGGTTTATAAAAAAACCAGTTTTAAATCGGTCCGAATCAATTTGGCAGGTTTGAGTTTCCGGTGAGTTAAAATGGTTTGTAACACGAACCGGTTTGAACAAATAAAATCAGTTTGACCCCACGACAAAAATACTGATTCGATTTTAAACCGGGTTAAAAAAGAGCCGGTGCACCACTGTATCTGTTCGAGCAACTGGCGATCAAACACCACCACAACCGGTCATTAAACAGCCTCTGAACAGTCGCGTGACCATCTGGAACCATAGAGAACACCGCAAGAAACGAGAGATGACACCATAGTTGTCCGACGTCTCTGATCAAGCTCCGTTTGGTGATTAAGGTACCCAAATCAAACCCTTTCTAATTCGTATAGAGTTATACGAATCCTGATCTTGCTTCGATCTGTTCCGGCGAATAACTTAGAATTTGGTGTAAGAAGAAAACAACCATGGTAGTGGTTTTGATACAGTAAGAGTTGGTTGTTTATACACTATCAGCACACAAATACGATTTTGTAGCTTGAATCGAGAAGATGAAAACTTTACAACTAAAATTATATGATGCAAGATCTGTCAATGATGATGGGACCACTTTTTGTCGTCTCCGATTCTCTTTTGGGGCGTGCTTTTTATACACCGCTCATAGACATCGGATAGAACCTTATTTGATGCTTGAATTTGTGAGAAAAAGATAAGATCTGAAGTATACTGTATACATATATCTGAAGTATACAAATTGCTAACAAAAAACAATGGTAGAACCATGATAATGATCAGATGGGGCAACGGTTTGAGCTTCTTGCTTGTGGTAACCCTTAGCTAGACCCAGGACACACACACTACACTGTTTAGTTACGAGATCGGGTGTTCTAAGTTCTAACTTCGCATGACTTACACCTAAAATTAAGTTGTTGCGTTGTAATATCTATGTACCAGACTCCATTCTGTTCTCCCATTAACCAACAGTAGCCATCAAATATGATTTTGCCATATAATCTAACTTCTTTTATTGATGTACAAAAGTATCCTTTAGGCATTATGCTAATCAATTAGGTAAATTCTTGGAGTGAGTTATTTTGGGAAATGAATTTTAAGATAACTAATATTAACGAGGGAAGCCATGAATGATCTTGAAAAGGCAACAATGGCGTGTGATGTGAAGGCTCGTGGAGACGTCTAACGACACATGGGATTGCCGGTGGCTGTTGAGCTGGTGCAGGCTTGGTCGGTTTTTATATGGAGTGTGTTTACATAGGTGGTGATTGGAGGTATAAACAGTTGTGAAGTACATAGCAACACATTATATTGAATCCTAAGGGTTACCCTATTTTGTTTTTAGTTATATTTCTAAGCATTGTCATCATTTATATGTGTATGATTTTATCTAACTCCTTGTGTGAGATAAAAGGCTAGTGATGTTGTGATCTTGGTTTTAGATTATGTGATGTGCTCCGATGCGTTTTGTCTCAAATTTTGATATGCGATGCGTGATGCGAGCGCATCACGTATGTGATGCGTTCGTTGTTAGAGATATATTAAAATTCCAAAACATGCGTATATACGTGCACATTCTTGTTGTCCTAGCAAGCAAACTAAAAACTTAAAGCATACTAATATATGACATGTGTAATTTCAGATTAATTCAATGGTCACTAAATTCTGCTATAATTCATCCTCATGACAGTCTATTGCATTGAAGATTGTTCATAGGTTATTTATATCTGAAATTTTTAATCAATTTTGTGCTAGAAATAAATTATTGTAATAAAGGAACAGGTAAACAGGTAAAACCTTTTTCCATGTTTTATTACCATTCTTAGGATGTGTTGTTGTAAGTGTTTTTTTATGATGACATTTTTTAGACATTCTATATAACGTTTCTATTTAAGAACTTTTAAAAAAGTAATACATTTCCATTTAATCATGTTAAAAACTAACATTATTATACTTACTTAATTTTATAAGGTTTGTTTTGTCTTATTTATATATCTTTTTCTTTGAATTTTGATCTTATTTATATCCTAAGTAAACGTTTTGAGTTTGTTCACATATCGACATAATCCGTTGAAAAAAGTCCAGGTCAAATATAATACGTTTGCATTAAACGTATAAATTCAAGGCATTTTACGTTTTGACGACGTAAATTTTGCTTGAAAATGAGTCGGATTGATTGTAACCTCTACTTTATTACTCCGTGATGATGCCGCTGCAACGCGTGGAGGGTAAATTGTAAATATAGCTTTCTTGTGATTCCACTGGGCCTTACATTCTTTTTTCATTTCCTTGTTATCAGGACGACTCTTTTTAAGCAAATCAATGAATATGGAGGGGAAGGAAGAATCTCATTTAAAAAACAAGGCTTGTGATGACAATTCAGAAGATGGTATAACCTTTGAAGTGCAATTTTTCTTAACTTTATCTCAAATTTACTTTTCTATGATTTAATTGATGTCTGGGAACCAGCAGATTGGGAAGCTGTTGCAGATCGTGCTCCAGATGAGTTGTTGTCTTCACAGTGCTTACCAGATGTATCCACACTCACACTTAAAGATAAAAGCGTTAAACCTCCTGTAAGGCGTGGGAGGGGTACATTCTCATATCAAAAGCATGGCTTGTATAGTGATCAACACTCATGTGGGCCCACTGACGATAACTCAGTAAGTCATGAGATGCCTCCAACCTCTGAAGGACATGGACATACAACAGACTGTAGGTTCTTTATTTCATTAAAATTTTGGGTCTCCTGCTTCATTTCTTATTGCTTGTAAATTAAGTAATACTATCATAAACTTGTACTTTATTATACTATGAAAATTGCAAGTTCATGGTTAGGTGGTATTTAGGAGTAAGATTATTGTTAAAAAAAGAAAAAACTAGGCTGTTAGATTTGTAGAAGTTTTCAAAATTGCCAATTGCCTTTATTGCTCTTTAATAGCCAAAAAGCAAGGGAATCTTTTGGATCCAAGTCAAAGAAATGAAAAAGTACATCTTCATTCAAAACTTTTGCCAAGGAAACAAATGAAGCAATTTTCATGGGACTGAGGGGGAATATATAACTCTTATTAGCATAGAAATGCAATTGAAAGCAAGCAGCTTGAACATGCTTGTCAAGTATTGACATGAATATATTAGACATGCATCTAAACACGACCATATGCATAGTGATACACCCAATATCTGGATATCGTATATACTAAATACACATGCATGTTTGTTGATTGTATCTACAATAATGCTATGGTAAAACAACAATTGATGATATGTGATTGCTTGCATCTTATTGGCAAAACGACATTTTTTTTTATTTTTGTTTGGTTGACTAGCAAAAGTTAAGTTAGCAACACAATAAGCAGACCAAGTCTTTAGACCCTTTTAGTGGTGTTAAAGAGTACGTGTGTAGCTGCCACGTCTTCTCTAGCAGCTCCTCTTCATGAGCATGCTTCACACATACAACCTGATTATTATCCTTGTGCTTAGCCTCCAGCTTATTCCACACTGCCATCTGGTATTGTGATACGACATCGAGACCTAAAGTTCTACAAGTCTATTCTAGAAGGGGCAAAGGGGGCAATTCTAAAAGTGGCTAACTGATTGTTGAGAGAGAGAGAGTATAAATAAGAGAGAATAATGAGGTTAGGGTAAGAAAAGGTTTGTTAGTATTTGAGGTTCTTTTGGAGAGAGAGAGGGTGTAACCTTGGTTGTCACAATTGTCCATTCTCTTTTACTTTTCATCATCTTCTTTTGCAATAGAAATCATTCAACATTTTGTTCTAAATTCTTTCTGTTACATAATCATATTTGAATTCATCATCTATTACTTATCTTGAACCTTATCATTGGTCCGACCTGCCCTGACCTGCCGACAATTTTGTATTTATGGAAACACGTTCTACGGCTCGAATCGAAGCTCAAGATCTGATTATCAAACAATTGCAAGGGGATGTCACTGAAATCAAGTCCACCCTGAAGTTGTTGGAGACCGATCGCAATGAATCGGTGGAATTTCGTAAGCTGTTCATCGGTTGGATGAAACACACAGGAAAAAAAGGGGTGAAGATGAATCTTCGGGTTCTAGTGGCCGCAGTGAGCTCTTCACGGTCCAGGTTCCAAACCAGTTTCGCCGGATGGATCGACTGGGGTACCATGGGCGATGAAGAAAGTCAAACTTCTTGAGTTTACAGGATTCGATCCTCAAGGGTGGATTCAAAAGGCTAATCTCTATTTTGACATCAATCATACATCGGACGATCTTCGTCTTTGTTTGGCTCAATTGAGCATGGTGGTCGTCGCCCAACATTGGTTTACGGTCATTACTCAGGTACGTGATTCGTTATCATGGAGTGATTTTCAATCGGAGCTTCTCCAGCGTTTTAGCGGTTTGGAGATTCATAATCCCTATGAACAGTTGGCGACAATCAAATAGGGTGACTCCATTTACGACTATATTGACGATTTTGAGTATTTACTCTCCTTTGTTCCTCGTCTCCTTGAATCGCAAGCGTTGGGATACTCATTGCGGGGTTGAAGCTGGATGTCAAGAAATGGGTGCGTTTACATCGCCCCTTTCCCGTCTGGATGCCATGTATTTGTCCAAGGATGTGGAGGAGATGCTCCGACCGAATTCCGGTCATCCGTGATGTCTAGATTTCGGTATTTTCGTGCTGGGCCTCACTCTTCAGAGTCTGCGGATGGGCTGTCTCTGTTGGGCCGCTCCGAGCCCAAAAATATGTATGCTCCAAGGCCCTTTGATCGGGTTTCTACGACTCGTTCGGAATTTTCCCGACCCACTTTCACTCTCAAATCTGCTCCTTCCGTGGATTTAGCGCAATCCAGTCCTCGCGATCAGGGAATTTGTTCTCTTTCACGTACTGAATGGGAGGAACGTCGGAAAAAAGGACTTTGTTTTCGTTGTGGGCAGCAGTACAGTCCTGCCCATAAATACCCTGAGGGGAAACTTCGTGTCTTATTATTGGGGGATGATGAATTGGAGGAATCGGGAGGTGATCGTTACCTTCTTGAACAAGAATTGTCAGCTGAAGCAACAACAGTGGTGGATCGCCTACGGGTACTTGTTTGGCTTTGGAGTTCGATGGTCTTACGTCTGCTCAAGGGGGTGCGAAGACGTTAAGGTTCGAAGGGGCTTTGCAAGGGATTCCGATCAGTTTATTGGTGGATAGTGGGGCAACTCACAACTTCATTTCTCGTCGATTGGTAGTAGCCCTAGGTATTGCTTCCTCTTCATTTTCTGGAATTCGTATTAAACTGGGGGATGGTCACTCTGTGTTTGTTACAGAACGTTGTTTGGGGTTATCGGTTCATTTGGGTCCTCCATTTTGTTCTGGACGCATTGGTTTTTGATACGGAAAATTTGGATATGATTTTAGGCATGGCGTGGTTAAAGTCTTTAGGAGAGGTGATTCACAATTGGCAACATTCTTGGATGAAATTTATGTATCAGGGACAAGTCGTACAGTTAAATGGTTTATCGATGCGTCAATCGTCTCCGGCTGCGTTACAGCAGTGGTTATCCTTAGAGGAGGATCTCTCTCCGAGTATTTCGGACACAATTCCTCATGTTCTCTCCACATCTCAACAACAGGATTTACAACTCCTATCGGAATTTGAGATGATATTTCAGCCTTCTTTGAGCTTACCACCTCCCCGTTCTCATGATCATGCCATCGTTTTCACTTCACCGGATTTTCAGTAATGGAGATAGCACTGTTGTTGTCAATATGGATAGGAGTACTCATAAAGTTGAATCCATAGTCTAACATCTGATTCTGAATCCATAGCAGTTAAGCACAACAGTTAGCAGCAGCAACGTATTCAGCTTCAACAGTTGATGTAGATATACAGGATTGTTTCTTGCATTGCCATAAGACGATCTTCCACCAAGAAATTGACATCCTCCTGATGTTGATTTCTTGTCAATATTGCAGCCACCATAGTCACTGTCAGAGTATCCATAGAGATTAAAATCCTTGTTTCTGGGATAACAGAGACCTAGTTTAGGTGCTCATTTGAGGTATCTGAGGATTCTCTTAACAGCAGCTAAGTGAGACACCTTCGGACTGATATCTTGCATAAATGCAAGTAGCAAACATGATATCAGGTCTACTAGCAGTAAGATACATCAGAGAACCAATAGTTGCCCTATACTGATGTTGATCAGTATCCTCCCCCTCAAGGTCAGGACAAAGATTATGGTTTCTGGGTATGGGTGTCTTGGCATGCTTGCAATCCTTCATTTCAAATCTTTCTAAGATGTCAGAGACGTACTTAGATTGATTAATGAAGAACCTTTCCTTCATTTGCTTCACCTGAATTCCAAGGAAAAAGTCCATTTTTCCTATGGAACTCATCTCAAACTTTTTCTTCGTAATGCTCTCAAAATCCTTACACATTTGGTCATTCGAAGAACCAAATATGATGTCATCAACATAGACTTGAATGAGCAAGATGTCCTTTCCAGACTTTCTGATGAAGAGAGTCTTGTTAATGGTAACTCTAGTGTAGCCGTTCTTCAGAAGAAACTAAGACAATGTCTCATACTAGCAGTAAGATACATCAGAGAACCAATAAATGCCCTATACTGATGTTGATCTGTATCCTCCCCCTCAAGGTCAGGACAAAGATTATGGTTTCTGGGTATGGGTGTCTTGGTAGGCTTGCAATCCTTCATTTCAAATCTTTCTAAGATGTCAGAGACATACTTAGATTGATTAATGAAGAACCTTTCCTTCATTTGCTTCACCTGAATTCCAAAGAAAAAGTCCATTTTTCCCATGGAACTCATCTCAAACTTTTTCTTCGTAATGCTCTCAAAATCCTTACACATTTGGTCATTCGAAGAACCAAATATGATGTCATCAACATAGACTTGAATGAGCAAGATGTCCTTTCCAGACTTTCTGATGAAGAGAGTCTTGTTAATGGTAACTCTAGTGTAGCTGTTCTTCAGAAGAAACTGAGACAATGTCTCATACTACAGCCTAGGTGCTTGGTGCAACCCATATAGAGCTTTATCCAATTTGCACACATAGTTGGGGTGTTGTGCGTCTTCAATCCTGGAGGTTGGCATACATAGACTTCCCTATCTATATCCCCATATAGAAATGCACACTTGACATCAAGTTGATAGACAGTGAAGTCTTTGGATGCAGCATAAGCAAGAAAGATCTTAATTGCCTCAAGTCTTGCAACTGGTGCAAAGACATCAGTATAATTAATTCCTTTCTCTTGTGTGTATCCTTGAACTACAAGTCTTGCTTTGTTCTTGATGATCAAGCCTCTATCATCTCTCTTGTTTCCGAAAACCCATTTAGTGCCTATTGGTACTTGACCAGATGGTGGCGGACATAGGTTCCATACCTTCTGTCTCTTGAATTGAAGCAGCTTCTCTTGTATCGATTCAAGCCAGCTACTATCTTTTAAGGCATCTTCTACCTTCTTGGGTTCCATCTGAGATAGAAAGCATGAGTACAAGCAGACATTCCCATGATGAGTCTGTCCTCTTGTTTTCACACCCTCAGTGACATCCCCTATGATGTTCTCAGCAGGATGAGTGTTATGAATCCTAAGGCGAGGAATCACTTCCAGTTGTAGAGATAGATTCAGGTTGGACATATTCTACTCAGCAACTAGAACACTCTGTCCAGTTGCTGTTTCAAAATCATTCAATGAGGACTGATTGAATGAGTGAGAAACATCATCAATGGTTGGCTGTGAAGGGTGTTAACAGTTTCCTGTCCCTTCAAAACACTACTTCCTTCTGCCTGGTGTTGTGGTGGATCACCTGATGAGTTTTGAGGCTCAGTAAGTTATTCACTTGTAGAAGCTTCACTATTTTTTGATATGATCAAGCTATCAGATCTGTGAATGGTGGAAACTTCGTTTATAGTAGCTCTTGGAGAATTTGGACTAGGTCTGGGTAGCTCAAACAGTTGATCATCAGCAGTAGTATCAGCATCATTTTGAGCTCCTGTTCCAACTGAAACATTCTCACAAGAAGGTTTAGAATAGTTTGGAAACAATTCTAAATTAAAGATATGATCAGGGCCATTCCCCCTAACATAAGGAGTGTGCTCATTAACAACTATGTTAGATGATTACTCAAATTGTTGATTCTTAATGTTGTATACTCTATAAGCTTTGGAGCTAGAAGAGTACCGAACAAAGATAGCATCATCCGACTTTTCAGCAAACTTTGCTAAATTGTCTTTTGTGTTAAGTATGGTAAACCTGCTGCCAAAGGACCTTAGAAAGCCAATGAATAGTGGCCTCTTCTTCCATAGCTCATAAGGGGTTTTTCCATAGGGCTTAACCACAAGAACTCTGTTCTGCACATAGCATGCAGTGCTGACTGCCTTTGCCCAGATGTTAGAGGTAGTTTTGAATCAGCTAACATAGTTCGAGCAGCCTCAATAAGTGTCTTGTTCCTCCTCTCAGCAACACCGTTTTGTTGAGGAGTTCTGGGAGCACTATATTGTCTGGCAATACCTTTTGAGTTACAGAATGAGTCAAGAACGAAGTTCTTAAACTCAGTCTTTGATCACTCTAATGATTTTAACCTTGTGATCAATTGATTTTTTATTTTAAGAATAAAAGATTTAGTGTTTCAGCAGTTTCATCTTTAGTTCTTAAAAAGAATACCATGTGAATCTTGTAAAATCATTAACTATCACAAGGCAATATGATTTCCTTCTAATGCTCATTATGCTTGTGGGACCAAAAAGATCCATGTGCAATAAGTGAATGGAGTAGTGATAGAGTTAACACATTTGGATTTATGAGATGTCCTGTGTGTTCCCTTTCAGGCATGGAACACAGTTATCTTTGCAGAAAAACTCCTTTTTAGGCAAACCATGTACCAAGTTATTTTTAGCTAATATTCATTGCCTTAAAATTTACATTACACATACGTTTATGCCACAATGTTGACTCATCACCATCAGCTTTGAAAGAAAGCATGATACTTTACCCATTGGGGAAGCATTGTTCATATCAAGCTTGTACATATCCCCTTTTTTGGGAGATCTAAGAAGCACCAATTCCGGAGGAATTGTCATCCTAGGTTTGAGAATAATGCACTCATGTTCTGTGAAAAGCATTTGGTGCTTATGATCACAGAATCGAGAGAAACACTTAACAGATTGTGTTCAAGCTATTTGACAGAGAGTGACTTTGTCAACCTTTAATTTACCATTGGATATATCCCTCTGTCAGAAATATATCCTCCAACCTCACCTCCAAATTGGACAGGACCTCCATCATAGTTCTGAAACAGTTGAAGGGAGATCTGTTCCCTGTCATGTGCCTGGAGCATCCACTGTCTTACAATCCAGACATTGTTGTTCTTGTTATATGGATGTCCCTGCACATAAGATGAGATTGTTAGTTTTAAATGGAAACCCAAGCCTTGTTGGTCTTGGGTTCTTCCAAAGATAATGATATAATTGAACCAAATGTTATGCATGGGGGGTTCAATAGAGGTATTTGAAGAAGAGGTTTGGGCTGCAGCATCTTCCTTGATCTTCCAGTCCATCCTTTGGTTGATCTTGGAGGACGAGCTTGTTGAAGCTTTTGCAGCATGGCCATCTTTCGAAGCTTCTTTCTTTTCGGAAGAAGTCTTCACCACCTTTTCTTCCGAAACAGTCTTCTTCTGGGGAGGTTTCAAGGGAACTTTCTTGTTCTTCCGAACCTTAGTAGCTTTTGCTTCCGAAGCCATTTCCCTTCGGAAGAAAGAGTTTCTTCGAAAGCAACCTGGCTTCCGAAACTAGCTTTCCCTTTTTCATCACTTGAACCGTTTGAAAAGGTCCAAATGTGAAACTTTCCTTGACTCCTTTTCTAACATTATTTGCATAATGTGTGCTTGCAGGATTATAGTAACAATTTTTTGCCATGTGGTTTTGCAGACCACATTATGCATGCAATGTTAGTTTTTTGGGAATGTGAGGGTTGTTTCTTGGGCTTCTTTTCTTCATTAGCAACTTTTCTCTTAAACTTTTGATCCTTTGGCTGAACAGAAGTGCTGGTATTACATCCTTTCCTGAATCAGAAGTATTTAACACTTGGAATCCAGCTGAGATAAAAACACTCTTCTACTTGGGGTCAATCTTCAGCTTGGACTCAGCCATCTTCTTGGCAGTTTTCCTAGCAGCTTTAGCTCTGCTTCTTCTGGCCTTAGTGGTTAGGATTTGTTCTTCACAGGAGGAGATGGGTACATCTACCTGTTCCTTCCCAGTGATGACCACTATTGTTGCTTCATCCTTCAACTCTGGTGAGGAAGGGTCAGCAGTTGGAACCTCTTGCTCCTCAATACCACATCTAGGCTGTCTAATAGACTCATAGGAGTGTGGTGGAGCAATTTCATTGGTTCCCAACTCTCTTTTGTTCTGATAACAGAGTTGGAGTGGGAGGATGATGCAAGAATAGCTTGGAAGTTTTGCTCAGAGATAGCATGCTTCCTGGCCTGAGCCTCAGCAGTGACAAGCTAGGCTTGAGCCTCAGACAATTTGGATATCAGATCTTTGATTTGAGTCTTGTAGTTGGTTTGTTCATGTTTTAAAAGAGACACATTTTTTTCTAACTTCTCAATTTTCTTTTGATAGTCAGATTCAGCTTTTTTAAAATCAGATTTTAAGATATTTAAAGACTCAATCTTAGATCTGCTTTCCATATTGTAATCCTGATAGAGTTTAACTTTAGCTATACAGGCTGGAGTGCAGAGATGTTCATATACCTGGGCATCGTCTGTTCCGGCCATGAGAGCTTGAGCAGGAGTCACATCCTGTACCATGAAGCTCCAGTCAACTTCTTGAGCAATTGCAGCTGTTTCAGTTGACTTCTCAGCGGGCTTTGAGGTTGAGGGATGTGTGGAGGCCTGTGGGGTTCCCGAATTGGTCTTGGGAGCCTTGCATTCCCTTGCAAAGTGACCTAGTTGGTTACAGTTGTAACATTTTGCCTTGGTTTTGTCAAACCCGAACTTGCTGGTAGTTGGGTTTTGAGGAAAATGCTTCAGTTCTTTTAAAGAACTTCTTCGCTTTGTAAGTTAAAGAGCCATCTGTTGGACAATGTTCCACGTACTCTACATCATCTGGACTGAAACACTCAAGATCATCAAAGCACTATTGAAAATCACCAGAGTGTCCACTTCCTGAGACAAAGGCACAACTTTCCTGAAAGGAGTTGTGTTGAGCCTGTTGAGACCTTGGAGTCTCAGGAAAAGTAATGTAAGGTCCAGAGAGCAGGATGGCTGCTGGAAAAGTAGGTAATGCTAAGTTGTGGGGGTAATGAGCCTTCAGCAACCATTAAAGCGTTGCTAGCAGGAAGACTCATGGGTCTGCTTGTTTGGTGGCCCTTCTTACTCTCCATCTCTAGGCGATATCCATCAAGGATGCCATAGAGTTCAGTCATGGTGAGAGTGTTCAAGTTCTCTGTACTCTTGATGGAGACACAGTAAATGTCCACTCGTTTGGAAGAGCAATCATGAACTTTCTAGTAAGATCTCTAAGCTCGGGAGTGATCTTCACAGACTGAAGAGAAGAGATAAGATTCATGTACCTGAAGTACGTTGGCGAGAGTCTCTCCAGCAATATGAGTGAAGTTCTCAAATGCTGCTTGAGCGAGTCCTTCTTTGAGTCGTTGGAGCTTAAGTACATCTAAGCAAGTGCATCAAACAATTCTTTGGCAGTCATGCAATGCTCGAATCCCACCATAATGGAGTTGGTATTGCAGTCATGAGAATGGTCATGGCATTGCTGTCGATGTCCATCTTCTTTCTGTCTTCATCAGAGTAATCCTCTACAGCCTTTTCTATCATGGCATCGTTTCCACCAGGTGATGCCACCTTTGGCTTATAGGGCCATTGACAATGAGTTCCACATCTTGCTGTCTTGATATCTGATGAAGCCTTCATTCTCCTGCTCCAAGACCTGAAATTTTCAAGAGTAATGATAGGAGCCTTTGTCATGGTTCCCATCTTTACCTCGGACTTGTTAAGGGCCATTTGAGTGAGTGGGTTGTAGGGAGGAGTGAAAAACATGTTGATTTGGATGGTTAGATCGCGCAATCAAGAGCCTGAGAAGCTCTGATACTAATTGCAAGATCGATGTTTGTCACTAAAAACTTATGTTTTCTCTCAAACTCACCTAGAACAACACTCGGGTTAAGATAGAATCAGTAAGAGTTGATCACAATATAAAAAGTAATAAAGAACACAGGAAGTAATTTTCAAGGTACTTTTATATATTGCTTCTCAACTCAATAATACAAGACTCTTACAAGCAGTGGCATGGAATGAGTTACAAAGAGAACCTATATATAATACTACCTACAACCGGATATACTTTGATACCAGCTGGGATCCTATAGCTAAAGTTTATACTACAAGACTAAAGTTTAAGGTATCCCGGATCAAGTCTTATCTGAGATTTGGTAGTCAGGACATGTCCCCGACTTACCTTTTGTCACCAACTAAAGTTGGTAACTTGTACTATCATGAAAAGGTAAACAGTGGAATAAAGTATGGTCAACTGCATGGCTCGTTAGGAAGAAGCCATACAGTATCAGAAGTCTGCAGCGGAGTGTCAGAGTCTCAGAGACCATACTTGTGTCCACTGGTTCATAGCAGTGTCTTCCGAAGGTTAAATGGCTTCGGAAGAGTAAGTACTTCCGAAGCCACTTATTCGGAAGAGACTGCTTCTTCCAAGGCTTGGAGACTTCTTCTTTTCAACATACTTCGGAAGTGGTCTTCAGCTTATTCTTCTAAGACTTAAACTTCAGAAGTATACACTTGACTTCGGAAGTAGAGTTCTGTCTTCGAAGTTGATCTTTCCTTTGTCTTCGGAAGAACTCTGCAACCTTCGGAAGTTCATGTTAAGCTTCGGAAGCCTTGCATGCAGCACCAAAATTATCTAAGTGACTTAGTTTTGGTTGCATTAGCCTTCTTCTTGATCCAACAATATAGCGGTATTAGAATTGCTCTCGTTGTATTTTAAATATGGGCGAGTATCAAGATATTCTACAGAAAATCCACAAATACATACTCTATTATGATACTAGAGCTATCTGATAACCAAGATTTTTTCACAGCCTTCTCCCTCCTATAACATACTGTCATCACAAGCCTCCAGCAACCCTAAATCGATATTTTTCAAACATCATGGCTGAGAAACGTCTTCCTGCAATTATTATTTCTAATATTCGCAACTTCATCCCTTACATTCTCCAGATGTGGAGCGGCCAGTACACCTTGGGCGGAACTATTCAAAATCCACTGCAGAGCGACCACTCACTTCTACCCCTCCAGTTGCTCCCACAACAGTAGAAAAAATGGGTTTGTCCAGCTGCTGCCACAAAAAACAAGGGCAAAACCCACTTTTTCTACTTTTGATCTGGTGCCGGAAAGGAGTCGATGCAATTGTCTTGCAATAGATATATGGCATGATTTCAAATGATCTCCTTACACCATCTTAAAACCTGATTCTATTGCAATTTTTGCTTGGAAGACCCTTGAGAACATATTTTAGGATAACCAGAATTCTCAGGCGTTTATCTTGAGAACAAGTTTTCTAACCTAAAGCTTGACAATTTTCCAAACTTGTCTGCCTGTTGTCAATCCTTAAAGATGGTTCTCCTGTAACCAACCAAAGACTTGTCCTTAAATTAATCAGGTGGACTGAATGATCCATTAAGACGGTGTCGCTATGATGATCCAGCAATTAGACCGTCTCCTGGAGTTCTATGAAGCAAGATTGAAGCTGGTATTTGAAGAACCAAAAAAAGGCTAATCAAACCAAGTCCACATCTACTTGCTGCAGCAGGTGACCAACACCCCAAACAGGCGCCAAATTACAGCCTATCCAGACAGATCAGCCCCCAATAACCACTCAACTTCTCGAAACAATCAACGCCAACTTGTGGTCACAGGCGTGACAGTGGTAGGGGCAGAACCCGGTACTCCACCGCCTCTGGTTGGTCACCTACTTACTGTTCTCAGCCCTGGAATACACAGCAATGGCAGAAGTGGCTTGGTCCCTATTCACCATCACCATGGACACCTTCTCTGTCCATACCCAACTACTGGTCCTAATCGAACTTGGCAACAGCCCACTCCCATTCCGGGCCAGGTATACGGGTTTTCTACTGTCACTTATCCCTGTGTGCAACCTTCTTCCTACCATAGTTGTCAATGTCAATAGCGAATAGCGGTAAATAGCGACAAGCCACCTATATGCTAGTAGAGAATAGCGGTAAATAGCGACCGCTATTCGTGTTTAGCGATTAAGTAAAATCATATGTAAGATTGTTTTACATTCAATAGATAAGCATGTTTAGTAATAAAGTAGTAGGAAATCTAAGCAAAGACCCCCAAAATAGCTAAAAATACTTAATTACTAATCATCTAAATCTCATATTTACCAAATAAAAAATAAAAAAATAAAAAAAAAAACCGCTATGTAACCGCTTGGCGCCACGCTACATAGCGCGCTATAGCGGTCGCTAGGCCGCTATTGACAACAGGGCTTCCTACACTGCCATGCTGCATTGATTGATACTAGAATTAGTTACTAGCTATACTATAGTGAAATAGCTGTCATGTATCGTGTCTGTTCATGTATAAAAATTAAAAAAAGGTCTTGTATGCTTTATTAGAAAGTTATGCATATATGAAATTTCATTTGCTCTCTATGTCCTTTATTTTTTTTCAATCTGAACACTTACATATGCCTGTGGGTTGTAAATTATTTTTCTTAAGGATCAATTTATATACATTAGATTTGTGCTAGTTGAACTTGTGATAATATTTGGGAACAACACAATCTTAGTCATGAAGCTTTTATGAGATTTTAATTTGGACCTATGAAGCATGAACAATCAAATAATTATGTCTAGACTTGTACACCTGACTGCCTTGACCTTGTTTATCCTCCATAGTCATGGCATCTTATATATAGTGAAGGTTTCTTTTGTACATAATTGTCTTGAAAATTACTCCATATCCTGTGTTTAAACATATATAAAACATATTGGAAACTAGGACCACTTGGTTTGGATAAATTATAATCAGTAATGGAGTTGGGTGAATTTTCAAAAAAGCGTGTTGTCTATCAGTTATCACTGTAATGCTTACATGTAAAATCTAATACTTTTTCTAATTCGTGTGATTCAGTAAAATATGGCACGTGCCATGTTCTTGTTTTGGAAGATCTCCAACCAAGTATGACTACAAGCGGGCTGGAGAATATGATGTATAAGTTTAATTTTCATGATGTAGTGATTCGTTGGGTCAATGATACAACTGCACTTGCTGTGTTTAGAACACCAGAAATTGTAACTTTATATTAACACTATTTGTTTTATTTCTACTTTTTGTTTAGACTCCAAAATAATATAGGGCATATCTAATTTATACCCTGTAGTAGAAAGTGAAAACTCTCATTAACGTTACGCATGTCACACAATGCTATATGATTTAACCAACTCCAATATATATAAATTGTGAATCCATGATCTTGATCAAATCGTGGTAGGCTTGTGATTTTTAATATTTTAATTCTGTTTTGCAGCTCATGAGGCATGTAACTCAATTAAGTTTCCGTTTACATTTCGTGTTCTTGGTGAGAGTGATGTACTTTTAACCTCCATTCCTGAAAGAGGTAATATTCAATGTAAATAATGTTTAATTTCAAAATTTTATATGAACTTTAGACATGTCATCTGGACCCAGCCTCCTAGTTTATTTATATTTTAATGATTCTTGATTAGAAGCTTTTATTTTTTTATTTTTACTTTTTTTCCTAATGGAACGTAGAATGTTTTCATTGTGACTTTATGTGGTTTGAGTAAATATATCCTTCCTATGTCGTTACATTTTTAAACTTCGCATCCAAATGGAAGTTTGCAATGTTTGTTGGCAGATTTGGAACCACCTCGACAAAGGCCAAAAACATCAGCAAGAACTGCCCAAAGGTTAATTGCTCATGGGATGGGAATGAAGTTGCCTTCCACTAGTTTTGGGCGGAAAGAACTTAAGGAACAAGAAGAAGCCCGAAGCAAAGAATAATTTCTAGAAAGAGTATGAGAGATGATGCATGGGGAGACTGAACATGCTCTTTCAGTACTTCAAAACATATGTGTTTGTAGTCCTTACTTGATAAACACTTGATTCTATGAGTTTGTCATTTAGCAGATTATTTAAATTGTTTCGTTACAGATGCGTTGATGAATCCTTTTGTGCAGTGCATTAGCTATTATATCAATAATCAACAAAATGTTATTTTCTCATTCAATATATGGAAAACACTTGCCTCTTTCATTGTTATCTTTTCTAGAACATGTATACATATTGTTTGGGTGGATTTTGGATGGATTGAAAATACTGAGATTGCTATTGAATCATAGTGGTGAAATCACAATGATCAATAGTTAATATTAAGAACACAATCCACATACTCATAAATTCTCTCCGTCTTGGTGGATTTGTGGTTAATGGTACTTCCGAAATTTGTTATTGAAGAGAAGATGAAGGTTTCATCGACAAATCATCCTTTTTAGCTTCTTTAGTTCTATTAGATCCATTTACTTCATTTGTACCTAGATTTGACGATATAGCATAATTAAATTATTTGGTAAGAGAATCAATTAAAAACAACCAGTGAACACCATTAGATGATTTTGGAAATGAATGTTCATTGAACTCAACAGTTTTTATGGATTAGATTCAGTCTTGGATTGAATACCCTAAAAGCTTTACAAACAATAGAGTATCCAACAAATATCCTTTATATGATTTGGTATAAACGTTCCCAAATGATCTTTTGTGTTTAATATTGATACAGGACATCCAAAAGGATTTGAGGAATCCTATAAAAAGTTTTCTATGAAACATTAATTCATATGGACTTTTGTTGCTCTCTTTTACCAAAGAGTTTTCTTTCGCATATAGCAAGATGTGTTCAATGCTACTACTAGAAGGTGATTGGTAGCTTAGCATCAACTAGTATATTCTTGTTGTTTCAATTAGTGGTGTTTCTTCTTTCAACTACTGCAAAATTGTTTAAGGGTAGGCCAATACAATCAGTCTCACAATTAGCAAAGTGTTAGAATATATACAAATCAAATAAGGAACTAGGACAATATTACGATACTAAGAACACAAGAAACAATGAGATAGAACTAAAAACAACAAACAAATGAATATGATTTTCAAGGATAAAGTATATTGCTCTCAAGTTCTTTTATAAGTGTCACAAAGCATAAAGTAAAGATACACGGACTTGAGATACTTTATACTATTATCCTATAGCTGGCCATACTTTGAAGGCTAGCTGGAAACACTAATCTAGATAACAAGATCAATGTAAAGTTAAAAGGAGATTGCCTTTTGACTAGCGACTATAATATGCCATAGCTCACATCCTAATATATTACAAAAGGATAAAAGTACATATAGTAGAAAGTTATAGACTTAAGACCTTAATGTACAGTTGCAAAAGCATGAATTGTTTCACCAACTTGTATACGTTGGTGAGTCTTCAAAGTTGTAGCAGAAAGTGGGTCGCCTTAATTCAAAAGTATATCTAGGAAAGCATGTTCTCTTTTGTTTTCGAAAGACATCTATCTTCACTTCATTGGCTTTGGTAGATTTTAAACTTAGAATATTTTCTATGTAGAGTGTAAAACTTCCAAAGCAACTTCTACTATTGCATGCATGCAGGAAACACTTTGGTTGTTTTGGTTGCATCAGTCTTTCTATAAACCTTACAAACTCCTCCTAGGCTAAGGCTACCAAAACAGAGAAGTTTTTAGTAGTTGACAGTCCATATTAGTATTAAGATCATTTCGTTCTTCATCATTTGGTTAGGACCCTTCAGACTCTTATAATATCTTCTCATGTCATGGAGATCATTCAGAGGTAGATCAATCATGCCTTTCCAGAAGTAGACATCTTGACTATCTTGATCTCTGATGACATACCATCTGTTTGGATTAGCAGTAAAAGTCCAAGACAAGATGGGTCTTCCAGATGCAAGAGGCTCTGCTTGAGATGGAGGTGGTTGAGTAGCCTCTTAGGCACTTCCTCAAGATGCTTTAACTCATCCTGAGGTTTGGAGGTGGATGCTTTTGGCTTCTTCTTTGATACACTCTTAAAGACTTCCTTTTCCTCCTCATAGAAGTCTTTGACTGAAAGGGTTGGTCTTGAGTACCAGGTTGATCAGGTATGCTCTCTCAGCTAGTTCCTCTTCCCTCACTAGCTTAGAAGAAGAGGGAGCGGGACCCTGCCATGGAATAGAAGATGAGGTTAGCTGAGATGCAACTCTAGGTTTAGGTTGTTGTAGAGATTAATGAAGAGGTTGATGCAACCTAAACATCTTTAGTCTTTCCTGCATGCTGCACAAGTGCATTAAAGTGGAATGCTTTGGAAGTTTCACATGTGCAACGAAATACTCTAAGTGTGAAATCTTCCAAGCCAAGACCAACATCTTCCGAAGCCAAGATGAAGTCTTCCGAAGCCTCAGAGACAAAGTCTTCCGAAGCATCAAGTTCATGAAGACAGATTTCTTCCGAAGACTTTTAGTAACATGCTTTATCTGATGTACTGTTCCATAAAGCTGGACACCTTTCCGCTGCAACTCTGCAAGTCACCAACTAACATGGTTTGGTGAAAAGGTCCATGCTTTTGGTAACTGTACATTGAGGTCTTGAGTCTGTAACTTTCTACTTTATGTACTTTATCCTTTTTGTATTAGATAAGGATGTGAGCTATGGCATGTCATAGTCACTAGTCAAAAGGCAATCTGCCTTTTGACTCTACAATTGATTTTGTGTGTGTCTAGTCAATTGTATCCAGCTGGCTTTCAAAGTATAGCTGGCTGTAGGATGTTGTATAAGTATCTCATGTTCTTGTATCTTCGAATATGCTTTTGTAACACTTGTAATAGAACCTAGAGAAGGCAATATACTGCATTCTTGAATACCAAACACTTGTGTTCTTTGTATTCTGTCTCATATATTACTTGTGTTCTTAGTGTCACCACTTGGTTAATCCAGTTTACTGTTTGATCTAAGTTTAGTTTATCTCCTCTTTGTGTTGTTGTGTTGTAACTCTACACCCTTCAACGATCCTGCAGTTGTGTTGTCCGAGTGGGTTCAACTTTAACCCATCTTAAGATCCCTCACACATATAAATACTAAACTTTTCAAATGACAACCATTTCCAAGACTGATATGGAAAATGGAACCATGAACAAGTCCCCACTGATCACTCTTGATGAGTTTGACACCTGGTGTTTAAGAATGGAAGGTTTCATCAGGTCTCTTGATTCAAGAATGTGGGAGTCTATTGAGAATGGACCTTTCATACCCAGCACACCTTCTGCTACTGGTGCTGGTATGATCCCCAAAGATGTGGCTAACTACTCTGATGAAGATAGGAAGAGAGTAGAGATAGACAGAAAAGCCATGACAGCTCTTCAAACTGCCCTTCCAAACTCTGTGTACAGAGGTTTCAAGAAGTGCAAAACAGCCAAGCAGTTGTGGGATGCACTGAAACTGATGTATGAGGGTTCTTCTGAAGCCAATGAGAACAAGAAGGATCTCCTGAAGCATCAGTTTGAAAACTTCACCTTTAAAACAGGTGAAACCATGACTTAGTAGTACTTCAGGTATGTTGAGATTATGGATACCCTAGTGGATGGAGGAGTTTCTCTTGAAAACAGAGACATTGAAGGAAGTTTATGTCCTCACTTCCTAGGCAGTGGACACACTACTGTGTGGTGATTAAGAGAACTGAAAATCTCAAAACTCTTACTCTGACAGAGTTGTATGGGATTCTCAGTGGATACCAGATGGAAATGAACATGCAAGGTTCATCTAGCAACTCCAACAATCAAATGGGTTCAACCCTACATGTGGTTGAAAGGGACATCATAGAACCCAAACATCATCTCTTATGCTACCCTGACAACTCACCCAAGGGTCCTTTCATCACCTTCCCAGAGACACCAAAGGAGAACTACACTCAAGGAAGTCCATTCCAAGAGACAAGCTCTTCTCAAGCTTTTGTGTCTTCTGATGAAAGCTGTGGCAACTCTCTTTTCACTCTTGAAGACCTGGACTGTATCCATCCAGATGATCTAGAATACATGGAAATAGTCCAGCAGATGGCTCTTCTCACTCACAGAGCCAAGAAGTTCTACAAGAGACTGGAAGGAAGTTTCCAAGCAATGCAACCAGTGGAATTTGGACTGGACAAAGGCAAAGTCAAGTGTTACAATTGTAACCTGATGGGCCACTTTGCCAGAGAGTGTAAGGCAGCTAGAACAAATATGGCCAAACACAATCCAGACAAACTACACTGACAAGCTCTCCATAATGAGAAGTCAAAGCAGCAAGCTACTGTTGCTGTTGAAGAAGGAGCTTTGACTGGAGCTTTCAGGTGGAAGATGCTTCTCCAAACCAAGCACTGATGGCAGATCATGATGAAGCCAAGGTATTGGAACATCTCTGTACTCCTGAATGCATTGCTAAAGTTAACAAGTACAGGTCCTATAACTTGGAACTGAGATCTCATGTTGAGTCCTTAAACATTTTAAAATTTTGATTTTAGAAAGTTTGAAAATGATTATAAGCTGAAAATAGAGGACTTAGAGAAAACCATTTTAGTTCTAAAACATGAACACACAGATTTTAGGACTCAAATTAAAGATCTCATAACCAAGTTAACTGAGTGCCAGGCTGAGCTTGTGATCAGCAAAGCCAGGGCAGAAACGAGTGTTCTTGAAGAGAGACCTTCAAAACATGATATCCTCATCCCTGCACAACAGTGTGCTATCAAAACAAACAGGGACTGGGATCCAATGAGATAGCTCCTCCACACACAATCTTGTCAATAAGATCTCCTAGGTGTGGAACTTGTGAAGATGAGCTTCCTCTCATAGATCCTATGAGTGAGGAGGATGAAGAAGAGATAGTGAAGAATCCCTCTACAAAGAGTGAAGAGGAGGATTCCAAGAAGGGACACTATCCTTCTGAGGAGAAAGTGAAGACTGTGATGACAAACTCCATGAGAAGAACTTGATCAGAAAGAGCAAAAGAAAGGCAAGGAAGGCTCATGAGATCAAGGCTACTTTTGACTCTAAGCAGAAACAAGTTTTTATTTTTGCAGGGTTTAAAGTGGTAGGGACTGAAGACATCAACCAAAACTCCTCTGCTAAGAGTTCTGGTTCTTGTTCAACTCATCTCAGTAGCAAGAAGAAGACTGATTTGCTGTGTATCACTGCTGCACAGCCTGGACCATCAATCTCCAAGCACAGTCTCAGCCCAAGAGGGCTGTCTCAGCATCTGCAAAGATGAAGGTGGAGAAGGAAGTGACCAAAGACAGTCTTACTCTCAAGACAAGGCTCTTGTGAAGAAGAAGATGAATTACGTTATGTGTGACAGCACCACTCACATTGCAAAGGATTGTCCCTTCAATCCTAAAGGTACTGTCCATATGGCCAAAACAAAGGCTTCAAAGAGTTCTAAGAAGATTCAAGCTTCGGAAGGAAACCAGTTTCCTTCGGAAGTTCCAAATCTAACAAAGGGAAGTGAAAATTCTCTTCGGAAGAATATTTGGTCTCGGAAGAAAGGATTTCTTCCGAAGCACTGAAGTCTGCTGTAGTGTTTGCAGAATCTTCCGAAGGTTCAATCATCAAAACTTCTGAAGCTCCAAAAGCTTCTAAAGTTTTGAAGGTCAATTCCAAGACTCCTAAGGTGGTGTGGACGTCTAAGAAAGACCAAGTGACTGAGATTTCTCCATCAAAAATAGCTCAAGATCCTCTTAGTACAACCATAGGATCTATTACTGTTAATTACCTTCTGCAAATGAGCCCAAGACGAGCAAGGCTTGGGTTTCCAGATGTAACTAATCATTCTCTTTTGTGCAGGGACAGCTGAAGATAGACAGAAATGTCTGGATCATAGATAGTGGCTGCTCTAGGCACATGACTGGCAATAGATCACTACTCTAGAATTTTGAAAGGATTAATTGAGGACTTGTTGCTTTTGGAGGAGATGAAGGTGGTTACATTTCTGGAAGGGGCAAGGTCACAAATGGTAAGCTCAGCATAGAAAAGGTAAACTTTGTAAAGGAGTTTGGATACAATCTTCTGAGTGTATCTCAATTTTGTGATCAGAGTCATAACATGCTCTTTACTAAGTATGAGTGCATTGTTCTTAAGCCTGGTGTGGTCATTCCTCACGAGTATATCCTGCTTAGAGCCCCCAAGAAAGGAAACATGTACAAGATGGATTTGCAAGAAACCTCTCCCTCTGGTGAAGTTTCATGCTTTCTGTCTAAAGCCAATAGTGATGAGTCTTTCCTATGGCATAAAAAATGTGCCATGTAAACTTTAAGAACATGAATAAGTTAATTAAGCATGACTTGGTAACTGGAATGCCAAAGAAAGAGTTTACAAGTGATGACTACTGTGTTGCATGCCTGAAAGGGAAGCAACATAAGGTATCTCACAAGCCTAAGGAAAAGAACTCAATCACTACTCCCCTACACTTGTTACATATGGATCTTTTTGCCCCACCAGTGTAATGAGTTTAGGAAGGACCTTATACTGTCTAGTGATCACAGATGACTTTACAAGATTCACTTGGTTTTCTTCCTTAGAACTAAGGATGAGACTCCTGAGATTCTGAAAATTTCATCTTGAAGATTGAGAATCAATCTGATCACAAGGTCAAGATCATAAGATGTGATCAAGGACCGAATTTAAGAACCATATCCTTGACACATTCTGTGATGAAAGGGTATTACAAGACAATTTTGCTCCCAGGACTCCTCAGCCAAACGGTGTTGCTGAGAGGAGAATAGGACACTGATTGAAGCTGCAAGAACCATGTTGTCTGATTCTAATTGCCCATCACCTTCTGGGCAGAGGCATTCAACACTGCCTGCTATGTGCAGAACAAAGTTTTAGTAGTTAAGACTCATGGCAAAACTCCTTATGAACTTTGGCACAAGAGGAGACCTTTAATTGGTTTTCTCAGTCATTGGATGTCCTTGCACCATCTTGAATACCAAAGATCAAATTGCCAAGTTTGCTGAGAAATCAGATGATGGAACTTTGTTGGATACTCTTCCCAAGCTAAGGCTTATAGAGTGTACAATCTCAGAACTAGAATTGTTGAGGAGTCAGCCAATGTGACTTTCAATGAACACACACCTTGTGTTACTGGTTTGGTCCGGATTGGTTGTTTGATCTTGATTTGGTTACCAACTGTTTTAACAAATCTTGTGAGAATGTTTCAGGATCTGCAGAAAATTTGAATACAGATGATCCTGATCCAAGATTTGAGCTAGGAAGATCTTCAAGACATATATCTTCAGCTCCAGTTGGAACACTTCTGCAAATGAGGTTTCTATCAACCAACAATGACAAATTCAACTGATACATCTGGTATGCCTTCAAATTCCAGCTCAGAGGCTCTACAACCAGACAAGAAACCTCAACTGTGGAAGACAACAATGGTGATGGTGACAGTGACCAAGAATTTCTTGACGCCACCAACCACACCATAGATGAGAACATCAATGATGTCACACATGCTTGGATCAAGTTTCACTTGAAAAATGTGCTAATGGGTAGGAGAAACATCTATGCCAGATCAAAAATTTTCAAATTTAGATCTTTCTCAACAACTTTGCTGTGATCCCTCAGCTTAGGATCCACAAGTCTCACCCTACCACAAACATCATTGGAGATGTTGTCTCTGGGGTAAGACAAGAGGACAAACCCATGAAGCAAATGTTGTCTTCACTCTTGTTTTCTATCCAGATAGAGCCAAAGAAAGTTGATGAAGCTCTAAAGGATGGAGTTGGGTTGAAGCTATGCAACAAGAGCTGTCATTCAAAAGGTAGAAAGTTTGGAACCTTTGTCCTCTTCCTTTTGGGAAGACTACCATTGGAACCAAATGGGTGTTTAGGAACAAGAAAGATGATAGAGCATCATCATCAAGAACAAAGCTAGACTGGTTGTTCAAGGATACACACAAGAAGAAGGGATTGACTACACTGATGTCTTTGCTCCAGTGGCAAGATTAGAAGCTGTTAGGATATTCCTGGCATTTGCTGCATCCAAGAACTTCAAGGTTTTTCAACTTGATGTGAAGTGTGCCTTTTTGTATGGAGTGATAGATGAATAGGTTTATGTCAAACAACCACCTGGTTTTGTAGATCCTGATCATCCTGATTATATCTGCAAGCTTGACAAAGCTCTCTATAGGCTGCATCAGGCACCCAGGAAGTGGTATGAGACACTGTCTGAGTATCTCTGTAAACATGGATACAGGAGGGGTACTATAGATGGAACTCTTTTCATCAAAGGACAAGAAAAGACAATGCTAGTTCAAGTATATGTGGATGACATCATCTTTGTTCAACTAATCCAAAGCTCTACAAAGACTTTGAGAAGCTGATGAAAGACAAATTTGAAATGAGTGCCATGGGGGAACTCAATTTCTTTCTGGGAATTCAAGTGAAGCAAGTTGAAGATGGCATCTTCATAAGTCAGTCAAAGTATGTTTAGGACATACTCAAGAGGTTTAATATGACTGACTGTAAGATTGCTAAGACACCCATAGCCAGAAACCACTCTCTTGGTCATGATCTTGAGGGGGAGTGTGTAGATGAGCATTTATACAGGGCTATGATTAGGTCTTATGTATCTTACTGCTAGCAGGCCTGATATCATGTTTGCCACATGTATTTGTGCAAGATATCAAGCCAAACCTAAGATGTCTCACCTTATCACTATCAAGAGGATTCTAAGATACCTCAAGGGTGCATCAACACTTGGCCTATGGTATCCCAAGAATTCTGACTTCAATC
Organism: Flaveria trinervia; assembly: GCA_025506515.1. Classification (NCBI taxonomy): domain Eukaryota; kingdom Viridiplantae; phylum Streptophyta; class Magnoliopsida; order Asterales; family Asteraceae; genus Flaveria; species Flaveria trinervia. Next base: position 33,161,294 of record CM046458.1, on the reverse strand, counting down.
TGTATGCCTATACAGATATTGATTATGTGGTTGCAACATGACTGCAAAGTCTACATCTGGGGGATGTCAATTCTTGGTGGAAGGGTTGTCTCATGGCAATGCAAGAAACAATCCTGTGTCTCTGCATCAACTGCTGAAGTTGAATACATTGCTGCTGCAAGCAGCTGTGCTCAAGTACTTGGATTCAAAATCAGATGCTGGACTATGGATTAAACTTCAAGGAGACTCCCATTCACATAGACAACAATAGTGCTATCTCAATCACAGAGAACCCTGTGCAGCACTCAAGGACAAAGCACATCAATATCAGGTATCATTTAATAAGAGATAACTATAAAAAGAATTAATTAAACTAGTCAAGGTTCACACAGATGAACAATATGCTGATCTATTTACAAGGCTTTTGATGAACAGAGATTTAAATATCTTATATAAGCTATTAGGATGATCAACCTTGAGTAATCTTTGTTAAATCTAATTCTTATTATTTCTTTAAAATTCATGTGTGTCCTAAGTTGTCTAGTTCATCACTTTCATAAGCTCATGTTTTCTTTGGATGAAAATTTCTTTTGTAAGACTTTCCTTAGATTTTTGAAAATTTCTGATACTTCAGAAGTTATGCTTTTAACTTCGGAAGCAAATCATGCCTTCAAAATAAATAACTGTCTAAGAAATTTACCTTCGGAAGAGCTTTCGATTTATCTTCCGAAGCTTAAATACCTGTCTCAGACACTTGCTTATTTTCAAGGACCATTTACTTCCGAAGAAAATTAACTCTCGGAAGCTTTGTTAGTCTATACACAAAGCACTCAAGCTTTAATTTTTCTTCTGAAGCAAAATTTTCAAATCTCTCAGGAAATTCTTCCGAAGTCATTTTAGCTTTGGAAGCTTTTTAATTAAAACTTCCGAAGATATTAACCTTCAGAAGCTTTTTGACTTCCAAGAAAACTACTTTTTGAGCAAAAAGTAAACTACTTTTTCAGAGGTGGGACCGACATCCGGATTTCAAAGTTTATCCCCTTTCATTAACTTTATCTGAAATCCTTCTCACATATAAACCCAACGGTTTCCCCCCTCTTCTATCATCTGTTCTTCCTCCAAACCTAAAAACCCAAATTTCTCTCTGAAATTTCTTTCTTCTTCTTCCTTCGTCCTTAAGCTACTTCAAAATGCCCAACCTTGCTCACAGAAATGATCCCAACTTTACCATGCAGCTACACAGACAACACATCAAGTTGCTCTGTTATGCTCTGAGAAAGATCCTCATTTCTCAGAGGTTGTCGTTTCTTGTCTCTGTCAAACTACTTCACCTCCCTCACCATTGATCCTCCACTCTATGAGGATCAATTGCTTGAATTTTGGAAGACCTGCCAAGAGGTCATTATGGATGGGGAGAAGGCACTGTCTGCCACAGTGCAGGGGAGAACAATCTTCATCACTCCGGCCATCATCAACCGACATCTTCAGCTAGATGATGAAGAAGGTGAGGTGTTCTTCCCAAAGGAAGCTATTAATCATTCCTTTGAGCAGATGGGTATGAGGGAGATTTTCTGTAAAGACCTTTAGGAAAGAGAAGGTCTCATCACAATGGAGATTCCTGCTCCATGTGGTCATCCACAGCTTATCAAACAATCATGGTGGATGGGACCAGATTCCTGAAAATCTCTCCTTCATAGTCCATGGAATGGTTCAAGGGGTCAAATTTAGGTACTCTCAGTTTGTTTATACAAATTTGCTTGCTAATTTAGACTCCTTAGAATATTACATGTTTCCTAGATATGTCCAGTACATTCTTAACTATGAACTAGGCTCACAGTTAAGGGAAACAGGTAACATTCTTAAATTGGGACAGATGAAGCCCAACATCTTTAAAATATTGAGAAAGTCCACTGTTGGATTCTCTGGGGTAGAAACAGCCCTAGTCCCAAAAATGTTAGAGCTCATTGCTCAAGGTGACAACCTAGCAGCACAAGCTAGTGTTAAACCCACACCTGCTACTTCCCAACCACCCACACAGCCTCAAATATCTATCACCTACCAAAGAAAATACAAACGAACCCCTGCTCAGACTATTCATCTCTGGAGGTCCCCATATACTCACCCATACAGGAAGAAGGGACACTGGAGCTCCATTCTCCTGAGGAGCAGATCACTCCCATCTCTTCAAGAATTAGTGCTGAGGTTCCTCATGCTCAGCCTGATGAGCTCGTTAGCCCTACTACCTTAAGCCATCACTCTGAGTCTCAACACTCAAGTGATCAACCTTCAGGGGACAGTTACCATCCCCAGCCTATAGATCTCAACAACCCATTCCAACCTTGATTCTATACTGATGAAATATAGGTTTCAGTGAGTATAATGAATCTCTCTTCTTTCCTCTACTAAAGAGAGATGAGTACTACTGAGTCTCCTACATCTATCCCCCATCAGTCACCTACAACTGAGGTGGACACTCCTAAACCTATTCAGGATGTCCATATGGAAGAGGCTCTCACTTCTGAAAGTGATTACATCATTAGACCTCAACCATGGCAACTCATCCCACTGACATCTCAACTGAGAATGCCAGTGAGTAGAGGAAATCCAGTAGCCAAGAACTTAAAACTGGTCATGAGAGAAAGGACTCTGGTCCAATCTTCTCCACCCCTAGTGATTCTTCTCATGAAGATGAGGGGGATCTGAGACTAAAAGTGCAAAAACTATCTAAAACATGCACTTACCTAGTCTCAAAGGTCAGTCACCTTGAATCTCAGGTGACTACCTTACAACACAGGATCAATGATCAGCAACTTGAGATTTCATATCTTAAGGAAAAACTAGCTGGAGGAGACCCTTAAGGAGAGCTCAACCAGGAACACAAGAACCTGTGGATGTGATTGACCTATCATCCAGCTCACCTATGCAAGTGGGTGATGCTACAAAAAAAGGGGAGAAAGTCATTACAGCCACAAAACCTGGGAGTTCCTCCAAGAGAATGGACATTAGGACTCACCATCCTCACTTGCAACTGTGCATTCTCAGCAACCTCATCTAGTTCACATTGATTTAGACTACACAAACTCCTTCATACAGAGTCTATTTGAGGATGGGATACCAAGGGCTATGTCACCTTCACCATCCTTCAATCACATTATTAGGTGGAGGTTGACAACAACAGAAAGGCCCTCATCATCATAAGAGTTCAAGGACAGCAAGAAGTCTTCAATTTTCAGAACTTGGACGATTATGAAGGTCTAGATCTAGTCAACATGCCACTTGTCAACCCAAGCCAATCAAGACAAGCTGACAGACTGGCTAAAAGAATCCAAGATAGGATCATTGCAGAGTTCAGCCTAAGAAGGAGACTAAGGCAATCAGGCAATGTCATCGGTCAACTGGATGTTGAGGCAGACCCTAAGATTAGCTTCATAGGGGAAACCTTGATTGAAGGCCCAGTGATAGAACCTGAGAGCCCTGTCTCATCATCTCCAACTGCTGCAGAGATCCATATTCCTTCTGAGACACCTGCTGGTGAAGGTGCTTCTCAACCTCTCTCTCTGCCTGAGCTCAGATGCTGCAACGAGCAATGAAGGCCAAAGCTCTCTCCACCCTGAGTCACAAAGGTCTGAGAGTGACAAAGGGAAAAGAAAGATGACATCTGAGGAGATTGAGGAGGAGGAGAGAGAGAGAGGAAAAGGAGGCTAAGGGGAGAAAGTTCCTCTATTGAGTCTCCAAGACTCATGGAGTCTGCAATCAGGGCTGCCCCCAGACCAGATACTCAGAATGATGAGTTAAGGGCATCAGGATCAACTATCTGCAGACTAGGAACTATGACATAGATAATGTCATTTCTCTCCTCGTGGATGAATTGAATGAGCTGGTTGATCTGGAAAGGTCAAGAGAGAAGAAGGAGGCAGAAGATGCAGAACTCCTAGTACAAGTCAAAGAAGAGAGAAGAAGAAAAAGACTGTACAAAGGTATGCCTACTCTCTCACCAGTTCAAGAAAGTCCTGAACAAGAGGATGTGGTTCAACAAGAACCTCAGGTAGATAAGGAAGAAGACAGAATCAGGATGATTAACTACCTGAGTGCCACAGGCCTTTATCAGGCAGATGCACTCCTTCCCTTATCTTATGACTATATTGAGTTTGAGTATTTAAAACAACTTGAGCTTGAGTTAGTCAAGGAAAGAAAGACAACAATGAAGAAGCTGAGGGAAGAAGCTGCAAAGTCAAGAGCCATCATCCAAAGAGCATGAAGAAGTCTGCTGATAGGCAGAGGTTGATGAGCTTCTTGAAGCCGTATGGATTCTCCAAAAGGAGACTTGGACCCATGTCTCTATCCACTATGGATGAGCATATCAAGGTAATCAAGCAGAAGATTAAGAGTGGAGAGCTCACTGACTTACACTCCACTCCAAGTCAGGCCCCACCTGAAGTGGAGGTTAAGGTTGAACAAACAGACACAACACAACCCGAACCTCCTGCTAATGCTCAGCAAGCTTCATCTTCTGATCCACAGCAGGTCAACCTCCCTCTCCATCTGAACCTGAGAGAGAGGAAGTCCCAACTGAGAAAGACAGTGCAGATCAATATGGTGCTGCAGGCCAGTCTTCTCAGTTAAATTTGGAAAGAGAAGGAAAAGGATGGCTTCTAAACCAAAGTCTAAAAGAAGAAGAAGCCTGCATCCCGTTCTGAACCTCAGGATGAATCAAACAACCTGAGGATGTGCAGCCAGAGGAAGCTCAATCAACTCCAACTTTAGTAGCTCCTCTAGCATCAGGAAGACCCATCTTGTCTTGGACATACACCACAAATCCAGAAAGGCGACATGTTATTAGAGATCAAGGCATTGAAGACATATATACATGGCAAGATATGTTTCAGTTGCCTCTGCATGACCTCTTTGACATGAGAAGACACTTTGACAGCCTGAAGGATCCTGATCATCTTATGTAGAAAGGAATGGTGATCATCCTAATGAGGACTGTTAATATCTGAAGTTTTCTAAATGTTTTGGTAGCATCAGCCTAGGGGGAGTTTGTAGAGATTAATGAAGAGGCTGATGCAACCTAAACATCTTTAGTCTTTTCTGCATGCTGCATAAGTGCATTAAAGTGGAATGCTTCGGAAGTTTCACATGTGCAACAGAAATACTCTAAGTGTGAAATCTTCCGAAGCCAAGACCAACATCTTCCGAAGCCAAAGATGAAGTCTTCTGAAGCCTCAGAGACAAGGTCTTCCGAAGCTTCAAGTTCATGAAGACAGATTTCTTCCGAAGACTTTTAGTAAAATGCTTTATCTGATGTACTGTTCCATAAAGCTGGACACCTTTCCGCTGCAACTCTGCAAGTCACCAACTAACATGGTTTGGTGAAAAGGTCCATGCTTTTGGTAACTGTACATTGAGATCTTGAGTCTGTAACTTTCTACTTTATGTACTTTATCCTTTTTGTATAGATAAGGATGTGAGCTATGGCATGTCATAGTCACTAGTCAAAAGGCAATCTGCCTTTTGACTCTACAATTGATTTTGTGTGTGTCTAGTCAATTGTATCCAGCTGGCTTTCAAAGTATAGCCGGCTGTAGGATGTTGTATAAGTATCTCATGTTCTTGTATCTTTCGAATATGCTTTTGTAACACTTGTAATAGAACCTAGAGAAGGCAATATACTGCATTCTTGAATACCAAACACTTGTGTTCTTTGTATTCTGTCTCATATATTACTTGTGTTCTTAGTGTCACCACTTGGTTAATCCAGTTTACTGTTTGATCTAAGTTTAGTTTATCTCCTCTTTGTGTTGTTGTGTTGTAACTCTACACCCTTCAACGATCCTGCATTGTGTTGTCCGAGTGGGTTCAACTTTAACCTCAACCTCAGGTGGGGCTTGACTTGTGGAGAATGCAAGTCACAAGCTCCCTCTTCTTTATCTTTTGCTTGATCACCCTAATATTCTCATCCATAGTGAATAGAGACATTGGACCAAGCCTCCTTTCGGAGAATCTATACAGCTTCAAGAAGCTCATCATTCTCTGTCTATCAATAGACTTCTTTTGACCTTTCTAGATGATGGCTCTTGCATTTGCAGTTTTTTACTCATCTTTCTCTTAGCAGCCTTCTTTTCTTGAATGACTTGTTGCTCCAACTGCTTAAGGTACTCAAACTCTATGTACCTGTATAAGAGGGGAAGAAGTATAGATGATTGAAAGAGACCTGTGGCACTCGGGTAGTTAATCATGTTTTGTATATCATCTTTTTTGTCTACCTAATGTTGTTCAACTGCCACAGCCTTTATTTCAGGACTTTCTTGAACTTGGGAGAGGGTAGGAGCATGCTTGTAATGCCTTTTCTGTCTTCTTTCCTCTTTAATCTTGAGGAGCAACTCTGCATCCTTTGCCTCCTTCCTCTCCTTAGACATTTCCATGTCTGCCAGTTTATTCAGTTCTTTTAAGGGGAGAGAGATATTCTCATAAGTTTCATAGTTGTTGATCCCTAGATAGTTTATCCTGGCTGCCCTCAACTTATCATTCTAAGTCTTTGGCTTGGGGGCAGAGCTGATAACAGCTTCTATGAAGCTTGAGGACCCAATAGAACTTTCTTCCCTTAGTTTCCTCTTCCTCTCTCTCCTCCTCCTTAATATCCTTGGGAGTCATTTTACTTTTCTCTTTGTCACTCACATGCCTTTATGACTCAGGTGGAAGAGCTTTGACCTTCATTGCTTGATGTAGTAGTCAAGCTCTAGACAGAGAGAGGCTTTGAAGCACCTTCACCAGCTGGTGCCTCACTGAGGGAAATGGGTGTTGAAGATGTACATTTCTGAAGGTTCATAGGTTCAACCATTGGGCATTCTGTCAAGGCTTCCCCTTCAAAGCAAATCTTGGGGTCCACCTCAACATCCATTTGACTAACAGCCTTACCTGCTAGCCTCTGTCTATATAGTCTTGATATTTGCATGAACTCTTCAAGCACCCTCCTTTGAATCATATCAGCTAACCTGCAGCTTGTTTGTTTTGGCTTGGGTTGACAAGTGGAAGGTCAATTATATGTGCTTTCATAGACCCTCAGGTTTGAGAAGTTGAAGATTTCATGTTGCCCCTGAGTTCTTGAGATCCTAAGAGTTCTATCAACATCATACCTCCACCCAATGATTGGGTTCTCAAAGTAATGAGATAGAGTAGCATAGCTTTGGGTATACCATTTGCAGGATTAGTTAAGGTTAATCAAACTAGAATTCTCTCTTAAACTCACTTGGACACACTCAGAAGATGATGCAAAGTATTCAAATGAGTTGATAATAATATACTAAGTTAAAGAACACAAGAGATAGTTTTCAAGATACCTATATATATTACTTCTCAACTCAAAGTTTACAAGGCTCATACAAGCATATTAACTAAGTTACAATGACAAACTATATATACTAATATCTACAACCGGTTATACTTTGATTACTAGCTGGAACTTACTACTAAACAAATACTACATTATTAGGAGTAAGGTATCTAGAATAAAATATTATCCTAGATTAGGTAGTCATGACAGGTCCATGACTTACCTTTGTCACAAACTAAATATGGTAACCGTACTAACTGAAAAAGGTGAACAATGGAATAAAGTACGGTCAACTACATGGGCATGGGAAAGCGCCATGTAGTATATCAGAGGTTGTAGCGGCTTTGTCAGACAAACCATACTTATGTCCACTAGTTCATAGTTGGTTCTTCGGAGGGTAAACTGGCTTTGGAAGAATAAGTTCTTTGTAGATACATGTGTACCTGGTTTATGTGCTTAAATGTAAAAGTCTTTCATTTCTTACATATGTGTAATGTAACGAAGTAGTGAAATATGATATATGATTTGATGTTTATTTATCTTTAATTCATATGTATAACTTCTTATATAGGTTTGAGGTTGTTGTACATAGTTCTTAGTCAATAATGATTGAGAAATGTGTTCAACCTGGTTGGGTGATTATTCATGCTAATGGACCATACTTATGGACCATACGTATGAATATATCATGCTTATGGACTAGTCGCACGACTGAACCAGGAGACTGGATCAGTCATATGATTGTGACATAAGATTGACTCAGTTGCACGACTGAACCTTCAGTCGTGCGTATGAATCAATCGCATGAGTCAGTCACACGACTGAACCATGCTAATAGTTCAATCGTACGAATGGAAACTGCATACCTATAAATACCACCTAATTCGTGGAAAAACATAACACTTTGAGAGATATTATGCATACACATAAACCGTAGCCGTCCAGAGCGTCCCAAACAGCCTGTCCAAGTTCATAGTTCGTTCTTGATCGATTCCTACTCGTTCTTAACGTTTAGTTCAATCTTATATCGATCGGGTAATCGTACTCACTGATGGGATCGCCAATCAAATAGGATTCCACACTCTTGATTTTGCGTTTGATTCAATTAGGTTTGGTGTCAAAAACCTACTTTTTAATCAAAAGAGTCACCACGTTTGCTTCAACAGGTGTTTCGACGTTTTCAGGCATTAAATTTTTGATTTTTCACTATACGACAGATTAGGGTTCTTAGAAAAATCGTATTTTGTGTCAAAGAGTCAAAATCTTCGATTTTGCAAAAACAATAGCCTTCAGTCGCACGACAAGCTCATTCGTACGATTGAACTCATTCTTTCACTCCATTCGCACGACTGAACTCATTCTTTCACTCCATTCGCACGACTGAACTCAGTCGCATTGCTCATTTTCATGACTAAACAACTCTAGTCATTTGCTTCCAGTCGTCCTATTCATACGCATGACTGAATCCAATCGCACGATTGAATTCATTCGCACTCCTCATTTGCATGAGTGAACCGTACTTATAGCCCATTCGCACGATTGAAACTGTCCTGCTCTCCAAGTACCAAGTTTATAGATATGGAAGATCAATTTGCTCATTTACTACAGGGAAGGACTCATGCATCCATAACCTACTTCTTTAGGAGAATGAGATTGGTAATCAAAATAAACCGCCAAAGTTGTTCACGTTGGATGAATATCCTCAGTGGAAATAACGGTTTGAGATTTACCTAAATGGAGTTGATCCTAATCTTTGGACTTCCACAGAGACTGGTTACACGGTACCAGTCAGTGCAAATGGAGTCAAGTTAACTTTAGGAGGAATGAGTGAAGCTCAAAAGATACTCTTCAATGCTGAGAAGAAAGTTTATGCCCTATTGACTCAGTCAATCCCAAAAGACATCTTTCATTAGATTTCTGAGAACAAGCAAGCCAAAAATCTATGGGAAGCTCTAGAAAAGAGGTATGATGGAGACGCAACGTTGAAGGCACTGAAGGCTAAGGATCTTAAGAAGGAGTTTGATAACTTCTGGTCGATAGGGAATGAGAGCTTAGATGATATTATTGATAGATTTTATCATATGATGAGTGAGTTGCACACTCATGGCGTAACCACATCAATGGAAGACAAAGTTTCAAGTTTTGCTGATGGTTTGCCTGAGAAATGGGACTCATTTGTGTCTAACTTGAGACAGAATGACATTCTTGCGACATTAGACATAAATGACTTCATCTTGACGTTAAGAGAGGAAGAACTAAGAATGAAGTACAAGCCGAATAAAGGATCCTACATTCAGAATCCTTCACTATACAACTTAGTTCCCACTCCAGTTGTTTCAGGAGCACCATTACAAACATCATTCGTGTCTAGTTCATCTGCTCCTTCCTAAACCACTTCTTCAGGACTAGAAACGTCAAGGTCATCAGGGACCCAATACATAGTGCCTAAAGCCAATACTATGAAGTTGAAGACCGAGAATCTTAGTAATATGACAGTGGAAGTGGCTAAGAAGCATATGGATCTTCTAGCAGTTGTTGTTCAATCCTATGATGGTTTAGTTGCCGGGAAGATTGGAAATTGTCATCTTGCAGAAGAAGATTATGAGCAAGTTGACGAGAATGAGCTGGAAAGAATGGACATCATGTGGGCTCTAGCAAGTGCAGTCAGAAGAGCTAAAAAGTTTGTCAAGAGGACGAGGCAGAACCTAGTAGCCATGAAAGATACAACTTTTGGTTTCGACAAAACCAAAGTCACGTGCTTCAACTATTGTGAAAAGGGTCATTTTAAACATGAATGTGTAAAGCCCAAGAAAACAGGAAATGGAAACCCATTTCCTACATTCAACCGTCAAGACAAGGACGTGATTAGAGCTACTTCTTCAAGCAAAGAAACAAAGGCTCTAACTGCTCAAGGTGATGAAGGGCAAGACTGGTCCTTCCACTTTGTTTCTCATGGAGAATCAAATATAGCCTTTTTTGAATCATTAGATGATGGATCTGCTAGTGAAGGTGAGATAACAGCTAAGCTAGCGATGTCAGATACAGAAGAAGCTGTGAACTTCGTAAATCACTTGGTTGAGGAAGAACTCAGAGCAACAAGTTCAGAATCCCTATCACAGAAGAGCCTAACTCTGCTTTGATGGCTGATTCAACTGACTCCACACAGGTAAGTTCTTTAGATCAATTATTTGCAAAACATGCTTGTTCTGAATGTGAAAAATTTAGAGAAAGCATTGATCTAAAATTTGCTAGGTTATTAGAACACAATGATAACTTAGTAAATGACTTACAACTCTACACTGAAGCTAATCGTATATTAAAACAAAATGAGTGCAGTTTCAAATAAAAAATAGAACTTTTGGGGAAACAACTAAAGGAAACCGAGGTTGTTGCTCTAAATCAATCTAATGATATAAATTTTTATTTAAATTCTTTGGAAGAAACCAAGAAGGAAAAAGCAGTTTTGGAAGTCAAGGTTAATTCTTTAAAACAAAAACTGCATAGCTGGGCTAGTTCTTCTCACATAGTTCAAAACTTAGTGAAAGGATGAAATAATGGGGAAGGTTTGGGTTACAAAGTAGTTACACCACCACATGAGATCTTTTTAAATACTAAATGTAGACCTATCAATAACAACCCATCAAAGGATCATGTGGTGTCCACTCCTCTGGTTAGTGATCCTGATTCCACAGGTAAACCTGTAAACTCTATCACTAAACAGAAGGAGTCTACTTTGAAATCAAAAGGCAAGATGATAGTTGAGAATTTGGATGATGAAATTAAAAGGGTTAATGTAAGGTCAGTTTCCCAAATGTCGATTTCAGAACCCAAAATGACTAAACCAGTTAACCAAAAACGTGTAAATCATCAAAGTACAAATAAAATGAAAGGTGAAGATGTTCAAAACATTAAAACAATGAATTTTGTTAATAAGGTTGAAACATCTAAAAGCGAAGTGTCAAAACCCAACCAGACACACCTCACACCTTCACCAAACTCAAAATCACATAAAAGTTTTCTTAAATCTGTAGAAGCAAGATCTTGCTACAGTTGTGGAAAACAAGGACATATCTCTTCTAACTGTTCTTATTATCAGACCCCCAGAAAGAAAATTGAACTTTATGATGCAAAACCAAGTTTTTCTAAAATGAGATCTAATACTCCACCTAAGAGTATTAGTGAACCTAAAGTTCAAACCATAAGTCAGTCATCTGTCTACCACAAACAGGCCCTACACAAAACTGGACTATGGAAAGAAAAATCAAGTATAGGGTCTGATAGTGAGGAGATTAAGAAGAAAGATATGCCCTCATCCTCTAAAGGACAATGGGTTGAGTTTATGATGTGTGATTCCTCTAGGTCACCCAAGCCAGTTAAGGCTTGGGTCCCAAATCTGAACTAATAAGTTTTTTTGAATATGCAGGGTGTCCGCTATAGCGCTATCACTAATACCTGGGTTATTGATAGTGGGGCATCCAAGCACATGATAGGGAATTCGTCCCTCCTTTTCAACGTCAAACAAATTAAAGGGGGACATGTTTTATTTGCTGGGAACAAAGGTGGTTACATCACCACACAAGACGAAGTAGGAAACGAGAAAGTAAAGTTTGACATGGTCAACTACATTCAATAACTTACTTTCAGTCTCCAGATTTGTGCTAAAGGATTTAAGGTTGTATTTGACAACAAAAGGTGCTACATGTTGAAGAAGGACTATGTGATTGAGGAGGATAAGGTTCTTATGTCAGCTTCAAGATATAACGACTTGTATGTCTTGGATCTATCAAAAGCCTCACAACCAATCACACTGTTCAATGCTTCTTGTCAAAAGCAACTGAGAGGTACTCAGTCTCATGGCATAGGCGAATTGGACACATCATCCTTGGAAGATGAATCATTTGCTTCAGAATGATTTAGTAAATGGTGCAACTACCAAGAACTTCTAGCTTCCAGACTTCTGCATAGCATGTAAGAAAGGGAAACAGACAAAGAAGGCTCACAAGGCAAAGAAAGTTAATTCTATTGATATGCCTCTCAAGCTTCTACACATTGATCTGTTTGGCCCTGTCAGCACAAAGAGCATTGCTGGAGATCTGTATTGCTTTGTAGTAACAGATGATTACTCAATATTCTCTTGGGTGATGTTTCTGAAAGCCAAATCAGAAACTTTTGAATCATTCAAACATCTGGTAACTACATTGGAATCACTCTACAAGCTGAAAGTAAGGCGGATTCGATCAGACAACGGCACAGAGTTCAAGAATTAGTGGATGGAGGCATACTGTAGAGAAAGAGGAATTGTTCATCAATTCACCTCTGCCTACACTCCACAGATGAACGTGTAGCTGAAAGGAAGAACCGGAGCTTGATATAGACTGCCAGCACAATGCTAGCTGACTCGAAACTGCCTATTCAATTATGGAACGAGGCAGTAGCTAATGCTTGTTACACGCTTAATTGAGTCCTAGTGGTCAAACGACATGGGAAAACATGTTATGAATTGCTCCAGCGACGTAAACCCAACCTGGAGTATCTAGAACCATTTGGCGCACCGTGCACGTTGTTGAAGAAAACTCAGATGGGAAAGTTAAATGAGAAGGCAGAAGAAGGTATCTTTCTCAGATACAACATACCAGACAAGAGAGCTTATAACAACTCAACGGGTCAGGTAGAAGTGTGGTGCAATGTTGATGTTCAAAGATTCACCACCCCTCTGTTGGAGGACCCTCCTTCTTCTTTGACTATGATGGATTCTTTAAATCCTTCAATCTGCCACCTTCTCATACTGATGTCGAGCTTTCTGCAATGATGATGTATGATGTTCTAAACACTCCTCCACCAGACTCGACATCATCTGGTCCATTAGATGATACGTCCAGCCCTTTAGGGGGAGACCTTGAAGTAAGTGATTCTTCCTCTGATGATGAAGCAGTTGAGACTGCCAATATGGACCAAGAGGAACAAGTTCTTTCAGAACCTCATACTCCAATAGTTACAGATCCTGAACCTGGGTTTCATAATCTGGATAATGAGGTAGCTATTCCCATCACTCCCAGGTCTAGGCTAAATGTTTATCATCCCTCGGACAACATCATTGGGGATGTTCGATCGGGAGTACAGATAACAAATCAGCTATACTCAACTGATTATGCCTCAGTCATGGAAAAAGGATATCCTCATGATGGTGCATATAGATGTTTTGTGTCTCAATTTGAGACAAATATATGAGTGAAGCATTAAACAATGAAGCATGGGTTAGCACCATGCAAGAAGAACTCCTACAGTTCAAGAAGTTAGGAGTATGGACCCTTGTGGAAAAACCAAAAGGTGCTAAGGTGATTGGCACTAAATGGGTGCTGAAGTGCAAGAAAGATGACCAAGGGGTCATTATCAGGAATAAGGCTCAATTTGTAGTTCAAGGATTTCGACAAGTCGAATGGATAAACTACAATGAAGTGTTTGCACCGGTGGCAAGGATGGAAGCAATACGTACATTTCTAGCCTATGCATCCTACATGAAGATTAAAGTTTATCAACTAGATGTGAAGAGTGCATTCCTTCATGGTGAAATCCGTGAAATGGTTTATGTCAGTCAACCCGAAGGATTTGAGGATCCTTATCATCGGGATAGAGTTTATGAGCTAGACAAGGCTCTTTATGGGCTCCATCAAGCCCCTAGAGCCTGGTATGAGAAACTCTCAACTCATCTTGTGAAACATGGTTTTCGCAGAGGAGTTATTGACTCTACATTGTTTATCAAAGAAAAGGATGGAGATTTACTGCTGGTACAAATATATGTGGATGACATAATCTTTGGTTCCAAAAACGAAGATTTATGTAAAGAATTCGAATCTGTAATGAAAGCAGAGTTTGAGATGAGTTCCATGGGGGAGATGAAGTTCTTTCTCGACTTACAGGTGGATCAGACACCAAAGGGAATCTTCTTGCATCAGACCAAATATGTAGGAGATATGCGAATCCAAGGATCACATTCAAGAATTATCAGCGTTGATTGAAATCAAGTCAACGTTTGCGGAATCAACGTTGGCTTGGTTTAATTGTTTGTATTAAATATTAATATCAGTAAAGATTCAAGAACATGGTGACAGAAACATAATTAATGAACAAATATTAAATTCAAATGTATTTCATTAAAACGTGTTAATGATTACAAACAATGAATGAATGATATTGAATTTTGGGTTTAATGATTTGACGGCTTGTAGGGTTTGGTTGTGTGATTTGATGTGATGTTTTTTATGCTGTGGAAATGCCGTATTGTCAGCGCAGTCGTCCTTGATTCGAAACCTAGGATCCATATATATAGACAATGATGTTTCTGTTAAGGAAACACCAGATCTCTTGGAATTTTAATTTTTTCAGTTAAGGAATCATCGGATTTCTTGGGATTCACATAACTTCCTTGTTGACTTGTTGACTTGTAATAGTTGTATTGTTTGAATACAAGTGTTGGACTCCGCAGGAATATTGTCTTCCGTAGTTGATTGTTCTTCCGTAGGAATCTTGTTCTTCTATAGGAAACTTGTTCTTTCACAGGAGTCTTGTTGTTCACCAGGAAACTTGTTCTTCCACAGGAGTCTTCTCTTGGAATTCTCACTTCACTCCAGTTGATGGTTCATATGCTGGACATCTTCGGATGTTTGTTATTTGTAACAAACATATATACGTAAGACAAAATGTTCCTCTGTAGATGTTTCTTACACTTAGTCAATTTCTGAAATTGACTAAGCATAATGTTTGTATCTGCAAACATACTTAATTTACACACATATATGGGTTAACCTATACATATAATGCATACACAATAATGAATTACAACCATTCATTACATATATTAATTCAAGTACTAAGCTTATACAAAATGGACTAGATCTATGAATCCTAGATCTAACAAGATATCCTTAGTCGATTCGACTTGGAGAATGCTTTGGCAGCTCGAACTCCACTGGCCATGAATCATGATGTGGCACCCGACGAAAATGGTGATCTGGTTGATGCCACCATGTATAGAGGAATATCGGATCACTCATGTACCTCATAGCCTCGCATCTTGATATCATATATGTCACGTGTCTTTGCTCCAGATATCAGGCGAAACCAAAAGTAAATCATCTCATCGGGGTTAAAAGGATTTTTTGTTATCCGAAGGGTACTCCAACACTCGGGTTGTGGTATCCTTATGACGATGACTTTGAGCTTATAACATATAGTGACTCGGACTATGGTGGTTGCATAATGAATTACAAGTCAACATCAATAGGATGTTAGTTCTTTGGTAGACGGTTAGTCACCTGGCAGTGTAAGAAGCAGACCTCAGTTGCTCTGTCAACATGTGAAGCTGAATATGTTGCTGTTGCAAGTTGGTGTTCTCAAACCATTTGGATTCAACAGCAAATGCGCGACTACGGTTTGTAATTTTCTAACACTCTATTTTTGTTGATAATTCTGATGCAATTGCTGTAACCAAAAATCTGGTCCAACATCCTAAAACAAAACACATCAGTATTAAATATCACTTTATACATGACTTTTTTGAAAAGCAATTAATTGATGTTGTTAAAATTAATACTGATTTTTCAACGCGCCGACCTCTACACAAAATCATTTGACAAATCTAGGTTTTTATATCTTTTAGAGGTAAATGGCGTGAAAAAGAAAAATGACATGATTCAAGAAGACGACAGTCCGTAGTCCAGTGATTAGTTTCTTAGTTTATTAGTTATTTTATTTTCCTGTCAATTAAAATTCAAAAACACAAAAATATTTTTGGTTTTATAATTTTAGGGGGAGAATAGTTTTAGGTTAGTATTTAATTTGTTGTAGTATTTAAATATAAAAAAACGAGGGGGAGGGCAAGTTAGCTGAAAGAAATGAAATCAAATCTGTGATTATGATTCAAAGCTTACGGAAAATTATAGTACACTGGGACCTAACTGGTTGGGATTTCAACACTAATTAGCACTAAATGCGAAATTCAAAGTACAAATCTGAGAAGTCTAAGCACAACTAAAGAAAAATGATAGTTAAACTAGTCTGCAACTAAGGTAACATAGAGAAAGTAGACCTAGAGATTGCTAGTTCATTATATGATGTGTCAGTAGATTCAACACAATAGATGATTAGACTTCATTTGTGAATTAAAATTCAAACTAACTTGTTCCACTTGCTGTGGGTTCTCATCTTATCCCTGGTTAACACAATCAACGCATTTTCAATAAGGGGTGACAAGCAAAATAAACGCCACAAATGTGTGCGGCTAACCATAAATATGAGCAAAGCACATGTAAAAACTGCTAAAAGCAATCTAGCTAATGACTAATGTTGTTGGTGCGTTGTGTGCAAAAGAAAAATAAATGCTATAACAAGAAGATAGGTTGTGTGCCTCTCTGCTGTGTGGTGGCACTAACATGAGGATTGTTGGATTCTTTATGCCCAAGACATATAGAACATTGATGTGGTTAGTATGTTATGATCCAAGTCGGGTCATACCCAATAACAAGCTTATCAAACACCAAATAATATTTAATTGATGATATGATCATGTAATTAAATAATTACACCAATTTAGAAAATGGATTTTCTAAATAAGTTGCATATGAGATTGAACAACTTATAGGGATATTTTGTTCATGGATATTATTTGTAATGTTGTTTAATTTAGTTAAATAACATCAAATAATAAAAGTGTGCATGAGTTATATAATTAAAAGTTTAATTATATAACTATTAAAACAACTAGTTTATTATAATTTTGGAGATTGGTTTTGGGGGGAAACCCCACCCTTGTTCAACTTTCGGCCGCCAACTTATTGGTGGGGGCCTTTGTGGTTTTCAAGTTACCATACTCCGTGAACAATATACACACTCCAACTCTCTCTCATTCATATATGCAAAAGACCAAGAAGAACAAACTTCCTTCCTTTTCTTGAAGATAATCAAGGCTGGAAATCGGTTCTCCAGCAGCTTAATCAAGGCTGGAAATCGGTTTTCCAGCAGCCTTATTGGTCGTTTTGGGTGTACAAATCCTAGCAAGATAGGTGCTTGCTTGATGCTTGTGGGTATGGATGCTTGAGGACACCTCTCCTTGGTGTTTTGGTCATTCAAGAACCTCACATTCTTCATCAAAATTCGTTTTTCAGCAGCTTACAAAAGTAGTTTGTATGTCCTATTTGGTTGTTATTTGTTGTTGGTAGCTAGTTCAAACACATATAAATGATCCTGTGTTCTTGGGTTTGTTGTTGTTATGATATGAACCTTATTTTCAGATTACAAATGAACATACTAAGGTTTTATTCCGCTGCGTTTTGATAATTTAAATGGTTAACTAGTTTGACTAAGGTCCAACAAACCCAACATTGGCATCTAGAGCCGGATATGTGGATGACTAGTTTCTTTTGTTCTTGTAGAATTGGTTTTATGGGGCTTTAACAACCTTATAGGGTCGTTTTTTTGGTGATGATTATAAATCCCCAACCTTTCAAGGTTATATCTAACATGCTTGTGATTAAACCTTTAAAGAAAGATATCAAGTGGTTGATTATGTTTTTTGTTTGGACAAAAGACCCTAAATTCTTGGTTTATGTTGGCTAAATTCTTGATAAATGATCCTGTGTTCTTGGGTTTGTTGTTGTTATGATATGAACCTTATTTTCAGATTACAAATGAACATACTAACGTTTTATTCCGCTGCGTTTTGATAGTTTAAATGGTTAAACTAGTTTGACTAAGGTCCAACAAACCCAACATCGGCATCTAGAGCCGGATATGTGGATGACTAGTTCTTTTGTTCTTGTAAAATTGGTTTTATGGGGCTTTAACAACCTTATAGGGTCGTTTTTGTGGTGATGATTATAAATCCCCAACCTTTCAAGGTTATATCTAACATGCTTGTGATTAAACCTTGAAAGAAAGATATCAATGGTTGATTATGTTTTTTGTTTGGACAAAAGACTCTAAATTCTTGGTTTATGTTGGCTGAAAATTTAGGGTCATATGGGGGTTTATTTGCTTCTTGAATGTTGTATATGATGATTCATATTGGTGCATAACCTAGCCTTGACCTTATGTTGATTTGGTTTTGTATGGATGTTTGTTTTGGTTGATTTCATTCATAATGGGTTGTAATATTATTCTTTTGTGTTTTGTATTTGGATGTAATTTATTTATTCATTCAATGGAAATGTAATAGATAGATTAAGTGTGTTTTCTTTTATTAGAAAATTTGTATTAGGATATAAATTCGGTAAAAGAAGATGCACAAGATGGAAGCACAAAAGGATGACAAAAGAGAAGGACTTGAAACATTTGGATGCAAGTTCAAGTAGGAGTCTTTGGAGATCTCATCGTTGTGTTGTGTTCAACCCTTAGGAAAGACCAAATGACAACACTTGTGATGGCAAACAAGTGTTGTCAACATAGTGGCTATGGTTATGCACATGTGGTTGTTTGATATATGCTTGTTTGATTATTCATTTTATGTTGATTGTTTGATATATGGATATGCTTAACAATCTAAATAAATTATCATAACAAGCTGAATTTTTTGGTTCCAAATCATTAAGTGACTAATAAAAGGTTATTAAAAGGATTAATGATTTCAAAATAAAAGAAGTTGTATTAAAAGAGAACCATAGGGTGCCATGTATTTGAAAGCATGCGAATACAAGGTACATAGAGTTTTCGTAACTAGGATTAATGGAAACTTAAATCCCTTTGGAAACAAGTTAAACACCATCCTTTTACATAACACACAAATCACTTGAGAACTACTTGTGGGATAAAGGTCACCTAACCACTTTTAGGGAACTTGTGTGTTTGAGATGGGCTTAACATACTTGTGGATAAAGGTCACCTAACCACTTGTATGTGTAAACTCACACGTGTGTGTAAGTAGGACGACTTGAATTGGAAACCATGTGCATAGGGTCACCGAAGCATGGCATACAATGGTGTTGATGGGATTTTACATGCCGACTAAACATAAGATGTTTAACCGATCCCATAAAGCTAGAAGTTGCAATAGGTTGCAATTGTCAAATGTTGACTACCTTGTTAATTTAAATAATGGGATAAAGGTCACCTAACCATCATTTAAATGTAACGTTGGATTCTAGATTTTAATTATTAATTGTCTATGAGGCGTGTAAAGGGTATTAATAATTAAAATGCAATTTTTCAGAAATACTAAAATGAACTTTGTGATTTTGTAGAAATGGCCGCAAACAATAATGCTACCACCCCGACCGTCCCTACCCTATCACTGAGAACCATCTTAGAAAGGGATCATCTTAACCATAATAACTTTATGGACTGGTATCGAAACTTGAGAATTGTTCTCAAGCAAGAGAAAAGGGCCAATGTCCTTGACAATCCTATTCCTGACCCACCCGACCCTGAGGATGTTGAGGCCTATGACGATTGGCTTCAATACACTGAGGATTCCATGCAGGTTTCCTGCCTCATGTTGGGAACTATGATTTCCGAACTCCAAAAGGACTTGGAGCATCTTGGGGCATATGACATAATTACCAAGTTGAAGGAAATGTTCCTTCAACAAGCTAGGTAGAGTGCTTCGAAACGGTTCGAGCGCTTCATGCGTGTCATATGGAAGAAACCCAATCGGTATCATCTTATGTACTTAAGATGAAAAGCTACGTTGATCGCCTCGAAAGGCTTAATTGTCCCGTCTCAAAAGAGCTATCCATGGATTAGATCCTTAATGGCCTAACTAAAAGGTTTGAGACGTTCATAATGAATTACAATATGAACGGATGGGACAAGAGCATTGGTGAGCTTCACGCAATGCTCAAAACAGCCGAGGCAGGGATGGGTAGAAAGGTTCTACTTGTTCTCTCGATCAATGAGGAAGGCAATAAGAAAAGGCCATTCCCCAATCCCAAGGAAAATATTGTCAAAGGAAAGGGGTACATCAAAGGAAAGGGGAAAGGAAAGGCTAAAGCGAAACCTCCAAAACCTAAGCATAAGAAGCGTAAGGTAACGGAGAACGATCCATGCTTTGAGTGTGGAGAGATAGGACACTGGGAAAAAAATTGTCCAACCTATCTCAACGAGTTGAGAAACAAGAGGGATGCTGGGCAAACCTCAAGTACAACTTTCATAATTCACATTGGTTGAAATGTTATTTCTTCAAACACATGGGTATTGGATACCGGATGTGGAATTCACATATGCAATTGTTGCAGGGGTTCAAAAGAAATAAGCACTTCAAGAAGGGAGACACAAGTCTCTACATGGGCAACGAAGCAAAAGTTGATGTCAAAGCCCAAAGAGACAATATTTTGAAACTTTCAAATGGTTTGGAAGTTATTCTTAAGAATATTTTGTATGCTCCTAGTTTGACTAGGAACATAATTTTGATTTCCTTTTAGAACAATGTGGTTATGAATTAAAGTTTGTTAACGATGGTATTTATGTTTATATGGATTTCAAGGCTATGCCTTTATATGGAATCTTTGAATTGGTTCATAATGATTCATCCTATAATAGCTCATTATACCAAACAAGCACCAAGAAACTTAAAATGGGTTTAAGTGATTCTTATCTTTGACATTGTTGTCTTGGTCACATAAACAAGAATCGGATTCAAACACCTCAAAAGAATGGTCTTTTGAAAAAAACAAATGAAAATGTTTCATTCGACAAGTGTGAATCTTGTTTACAAGGTAAGATGACCAAGTCACCCTTTAGTGGTACTAACGAGAGGGCAAAAGACTTATTGGTAATCATACATTCAGATGTATGTGGCCCTTTTAAGACAATAACTAGAAATGGTGAAAGATACTTCATTACCTTTACCGACGATTATGGTCACTATGGTCGTGTGTACATGATGACACACAAACATGAAGCTTTTGAAATGTTCAAAATCTTCAAGAATGAAGTAGAAAATCAACTCAGTAAAACTATCAAAGTTCTTTGTTCAGATAGAGGAGGTGAATACCTCAGTAATGCTTTTTATTACCATCTAAGAAGTTGTGGGATCGTCTCACAACTTACTCCATCTGGAACACCATAACATAATGGTGTGTCTGAAAAGAGAAATCGAACCCTATTGGATATGGTTCAAATCTATGATGGCTATAAGCTCACTACCTCTATCATTTTGGGGTTTCGCATTGCTCTTCGAGGCTTGTATTTTGAAAATGGCCCTGACCAAGATAGTTTATTCACTAAGTGTATATTTGTTGGATATCCCAAAGACTGTATAGGATACTACTTCTTTGATCCAACAGAGCAATAGTAATTATTGCTCGAAAGGCTGAGTTCTTGGAAACTAAGTTCCTTATGGAAGGAATAACGTATAGGATAGTGGAATTTGATGAGAATCAAAATCCACAAGCCGATACACGTTTGGTTGACACTAGCAATCAACAAGAGGTTGTTGATGATGATCAAGAGGTTGATCAATACACACAAAATGTTCGCAGATCTGGTAGAGTTAGCATTTCACCTGAAAGATATGGATTTTTCATGAATGGATGCTATATGGTTGCCTCCAATGAGCCACTACATACCATGAAGCAATGTCCAATTCGGATTGTGACAAATGACTGGAAGCCATGAACGTTGAGATGCAACCCATGTATGACAATCAAGTTTAGGAATTGGTTGACCCTCCACTTGACTCCAAACCAGTTGGATGCAAGTGGGTTTCAAGAAGAAAATGGATATACATGGAAACTTGGATACTTATAAAGCAAGACTTGTAGCAAAGGTTTCACTCAAAATCAAGGAGTTGATTATGATGAAATTTTCTCGCCTGTGGCAATGCTAAAGTCAATTAGGATATTTTTTTGCCATAGCTGCATATTATGACTATGAGTTTTGGCAAATGGATGACAAAACCGCTTTTCTTAATGGACATATCCAAGAGACTGTCCATATGGTTCAGTTTGATGGTTTTGTCCGTCCATAACATCCTAAAAGTATGCAAGTTAAAAAGGTCAATCTATGGATTGAATCAAGCATCAAGAAGTTGGAATCAACGTTTTGATGAAGGGATCAAGAAATTTGGTCTCATCAAGAACGCTGATGAGGCTTGTGTATATACAAAGGCTAGTGGGAGCATAATAACATTCTTAGCATTGTATGTTGATGACATACAACTTTTGGAAATGATATTCCAACCATGGAAGGTGTTAAAACCTGGCTTGGAAGTTGTTTTTCCATAAAAATCTCGGTGAAGCCGCCTATATTTTGGGAACAAAGATCTATAGGGATAGATCGAGGCGGTTGATAGGTTTAAACCAAAGTGCATTTATTGATAAAGTCTTGAAAGGGTTCAAGATTGAAAACTCTAAGAAAGGTAGGGTACCTATTCAAAGAGGGACAATATTGAGTACATCTCAATGTCCAAGCTCAAAGGATGAGCAAGATCGAATGAAGGATATCCCATATGCATCTGCTATAGGATCCATCATGTATGAGATGATATGCACTAGATCGGACGTGTCATGCGCGTTAATCATGATGAGCAGATATAAGTAGAATCCAGGTAATAGCCATTGGATGGTTATTAAAAGTATATTGAAATATCTTAGGAGGACTAAGGAAATGTTTCTAATATGTGGATCTGATGAAGAGGAACTAGTTGTAAAGGGTTACACGGATGCGAGTTTCCAAACCGTTCGTGATGATTCTTGATCACAACCGGTGTATGTCTTTATTATGAATGGAGTAGCATTGTCCACTACAAAATCCGAATACATAGCTGCATCATTAGCAGCTCAAGAAGCTGCATGGATAGCCTACCTAGGGTGGTCTCTACCATTCAAGATCCCTAGAAATCCTTTTGTGCCAATGAGGGTAGGATTGCATAAATCAAGGTACCCTGTCCTCTTCAAAAGGCTAGGCACATTTAGCGGAAATTCAACTACATAAGGGATGAAGTTGAAAATGTTGGGTTTGTTGGACCATTTCAAAGTAGTTTAACCTTTTAAACTAAGAAAAAACATAGCCGAATATAACCTTAAAATTATCATTTGTAATCTGAAAAAATTAAGGCTAATAACATATCATCAACAAACCCAAGAACATAGGATCATTTATATTTGTTTGAACTAGCTATCAACAAGAAATAACAACCCAAAACAAGCCATACATACTACCTTTTGTAAAGCTGCAGAAAAACGAATTTGGGTGAAGAAGATGATGTTGTTGAACAGCCAAAACACCAGGAAAGATGTCCTCAAGCATCCATACCCACAAGCATCAAGCAAAGACCACTCTTGCTAGGATTGCACACCAAAACTCAAAGAACAAGCTGCTAGAACACTTCCAGCCGAGAATCCATCATGAAAATGGAGAGAATTTGTTCTTTTCTTCTTGCATGTGTGAGAGAGAATAAGAGGTAGAGAGTGTGTCTAGTTCTTGGAGAATTTTTAATTGAAAACACAAAAGGACCCCTCCCCATAAGGGGCGGCCGAAAGTCCACAAGAGAGGGGGTTTTCCCCCCAAAACCAATCTCCAATTTTGATAAACTAGTTGTTTTAATAGTTATATAATTAACCTTTTAATATATAACTCATACACACTTTTATTATTTGATGTTATTTAACTAAATTAAACAACAATACAAATAACATCCATGAACAAAAAATCCTTATAAGTTGTTCAATCTCATATGCAACTTATTTAGAAAACCCATTTTCTAATTGCTATAATTATTTAATTGCATGATCATATCATCAATTAAATATTAATTGGTGTTTGCTATGCTTGTTATTGGGTATGACCCGACTTGGATCATAATGTACTAACCACATCAATGTTATATGTGTCTTGGGCATAAAGAATCCAACAGAAAAGGGAAAAATATGTATTCGTAAAGTTCACACCGATCAATACATTACGGATCCATTCACGAAGCTCCTTGAAAGGGCAAAACATGAAAGTCATACTTGTGCCTTAGGACTTCGATATTCTAGTGACTGGAATTGATCTATTTAGTATTAAAAGTTTGAAACAATGTAACATTTACTCTTTATATACTTGTGATATTTTGAGTTATATTTATTTTAGCATGTATACATCCATGAATATGTTTATTATTCTAAATGTCCGTAGTTGGTCATATTGTGGGAACAAATATGAATGTAAGACTATTATGAACATGGATTGGTGGATATTCATATGGAATGAATATAGAGCAATTGGTTGCTGCCAAGGTTCATAGATATTTGTGGGATACAAATATTGGACTGACCCGCATCTCAATTTTACTACATGGAATCTTCTAGATTGATCATAAGTAAATTTAAGTAAAGGCGAATATCATTTAGTATCCTCTGACCTGAGATACATATTGGGTTTTGATATTCACCAAATGTTATACTTTGAGCTAGTTCTTCACTGCTCTGAAATAATGGGCAGTACATAAGGCTATGCTCAGGTGTGACAAGAGGTGATTGTGAAAAACGTATGTAGTCAAGATGGAATTTGTTCCTCTTATTCGTTGAGAGCAAGATGTCTAAGGCCTGATTAAGTTAAATCAACAAGGAATGATCATTCTTTGTCCTTGGATTTAACATGACATCTGAAACAAAAGGATAAATGATTGATTCACCTAAAACATTTCAAGTTGGATACTTGAAGGGGATGATGTTATTGAATGGCTTTAAGTCATGCGTATTAAGGGTAGTAAACCGTTGTTAGACGGTATTTACTGCTTGCATCAATCTTCTATAAATCTTGTGCAAGTGGGAGATTGTTGGATTCTTTATGCCCAAGACACATAGAACATTGATGTGGTTAGTACGTTATGATCCAAATGGAGTCAAACCCAACAACAAGCTTAGCAACACCAATTAATATTTAATTGATGATATGATCATGCAATTAAATAATTACACCAATTTAGAAAATGGGTTTTCTAAATAAGTTGCATATGAGATTGAACAACTTATAGGGATATTTTGTTCATGGATATTATTTGTAATGTTGTTTAATTTAGTTTAATAACATCAAATAATAAAAGTGTGTATGAGTTATATAATTAAAAGTTTAATTATATAACTATTAAAACAACTAGTTTATTATAATTTTGGAGATTGGTTTTGGGGGGAACCCCACCCTTGTTCAACTTTCGGCCGCCCACTTATTGGTGGGGCTCTTTGTGGTTTTCAAGTTACCATACTCCATGAACAATATACACACTCCAACTCTCTCTCTCATATATGCAAAAGACCAAGAAGAATAAACTTCCTTCCTTTTCTTGAAGATAATCAAGGCTGGAAATCGGTTCTCCAGCAGCTTAATCAAGGCTGGAAATCGGTTTTCCATCAGCCTTCTTGGTCGTTTTGGGTGTACAAATCCTAGCAAGATAGGTGCTTGCTTGATGCTTGTGGGTATGGATGCTTGAGGACACCTCTCCTTGGTGTTTTGGTCATTCAAGAACCTCACCTTCTTCATCAAAATTCGTTTTTCAGCAGCTTACTAAAGGTAGTTTGTATGTCCTATTCGGTTGTTATTTGTTGTTGGTAGCTTGTTCAAACACATATAAATGATCCTATGTTCTCTGGTTTGTTATTGTTATGATATGAACCTTATTTTCAGATTACAAATGAACATACTAAGGTTTTATTCCGCTGCGTTTTGATAGTTTAAATGGTTAAACTAGTTTGACTAAGGTCCAACTAACCCAACAAGGATAAGCATAACCTAAATAGTCTAGAATTCATTGTCGTTTGCGCCTCTTTGTTGTGTGATGGCACTAACCTGAGGCTTGGCATCTCTTTGAAAGCTCTTAGAATAGTTTCTTCTTGTCCAATACCCGTAGACCGCTCAAAAATCTCCTGAGGAATGTTGATTACCATATAAATGGGGATCCACAAATGCTTGTTGAAATAATGTAATCTAATATATCATGAATATGAGTCAAAAATCTGTGTATGGATTTAAGTGGACAAGTATACTGACAATTATCGTGGCTGCAATTCTTGACAGTCAAAATCATTGTGTGCATCTTATAGCTCTAGTATGATTTCTTGAAAGTGCTATTGACTCTCAGACAAAACAAGAATCTAGCATCAAAGTGTATATTAAAAGGAGTTCCCAAATGATTATGATTTACCTTATGATTCCATAATGAATCTTTCTAGAAATGATAAAACTAACATGAAGCTATTCTGCTCAAACCCAAAACATCAAAAATATGTCTTGTTTTATTCTTTTAAATTTCAAAGTTGTTTTCTATTTTCTAGTGTTTTGTAGTGTAGACGTTGGACTATTCAACTAGACGAATTCTAGGAATCACTTACTAAAAGGGGTCATGTCTGAGGTGACCAATCAGTTTTAAATTAAAAGGATCATGTCTGAGGTGATCAATCGGTTCCAAACTAAAAGGATCATGAATGAGGTGATCAAATGGTGTTAAAAGGTCATAATGTTATATCAAATGTTAAATTTTTAAATGTTTGAAAGTGTATGACGTCAAACTCATATGTATGAGCCAATCGTATGAATGAATCATAAGGATGAGCCAATCATATGATTGAACCATATGTATGAGCCAGTCACATGATTGGACCACGAGTACGGGACAACCATGCGATTGGACCACAAGACTGAACCAATCGTACGAATGGATGAAGGAGTATGAGCCAGTCGCACGACTGAACCCTAGTCGCATGATTGAAGCATGAGTATGGGCCCAGTCGCACGACTGGAGCATAAGTATGGGTCTAGTCGCATGACTGACATTTAAAATAGTATAAATAATGGGTTCAGTCGGTCGTAACCCTTACCACCCTTCAAAGTTCTCTGAAATCGCGCATACTCACAGATACTCTGCCCAAATTTTGTTTGCCTATGATTACTACTTGATCTGTGATTCTAACAGTTATTCTACTCATCTACAGGTACTGGGCGACTGCAATAGATCCAAATGAATATCTTAATCGCATCTTTAAGGACCGATTGGGCGAAATCCTAGAACCAAGACTAAAACCTAAAACAGACCACTTAACTGGACATAAATGTTGATTTAAAGGACACTAAGTGTTATTTCGAGTCTCAACGCGTCTAACAAGTCTAAACACAAAGTCTAATATAAAGTTTTTGTTGGGTTTGTTTGACACATTATCAAAGAAGTTTAACCATTTAAACTTGAAAACACAGAGGAATAAAATCTTAATATCATGTTTATAATCTGAAAATTAAAGCACATAACTTAACTTTAACAAACCCAAGAACATAGGATCATTTATATGTGTATGAACAAGTTATCAAGAAGAATAAAACAACCAAAAACACACAAAAATTACAACCTTTGTAGAGCTGTCAAAAATGTGAGATTTGTTGAAGATGGAGATGTCCTTGAGCGACCAAAACATCAAGGATAGGTGTCCTCAAGCTTCCATACCCACAAGCCTTAAGCAAGCACCCTTTTGCTAGGATTTTTGACACCAAAACGACCAAGAAGGGCTGAAATCCGATTTTCAGCGTTGATTTTTTTCAATGAAGTAAAGAGAAAACTTGTTCATGGTAGTCCTTTGCATGTATGAGAGAGAGAGAGAGAGAGGTTGAGTGTGTGTGTGTATTCAAGAGTAACAAGTTTCAAGACCAAGAAAACCCCACCCATAAAGGGGCTGCTGAAAATTTGCTTTCAAAAGGGGTTTTCCCCCTTAAAATTCATTAAACATTTTATTTAACATGTCACTAGTTAAGTTATAAAATTAACCTTTTAATTTTATAATTCTTACACACTTTATTACTTGATGTTATTTAACCAATTTAAATAACATTAAAAATAATACCCTTGAACAAAATATCCCTATAAGTTGTTCTATCTCATATGCAACTTATTTAGAAAACCCATTTTCTAAATTGGTGTATTTATTTAATTGCATGATCATATCATCAATTAAATATTTATATTGGTGTTTGCTAAGTTTGTTATTGGGTGTGACCCAACTTGGATCATTACGTACTAACCACATCAATATTCTACTATCTTAGGCATAAGAATCCAACAATCTCCCACCTGCACAAGATTCATAGAAGATTGATGCAAGCAGTAAATACCGCCTAACATGGTTTACTACCCTTAATACGCATGACTAAAAGCAATTCAATAACATCATCCCCTTCAAGTATCCAACTTGAAATGATTTAGGTGAATCAATCATTTATCCTTTTGTTACAGATGTCATGCTAAATCCAAGGACACAGAATGATCATTCCTTGTTGATTTAACTTAATCAAGCCTTAGACATCTTGCTCTCAACGAATAAGAGGAACAAATTCTATCTTGACTACATAAATAATCACCTCGTGTCATACCTGAACATAGCCTTATGTACAGTCCATTATTTCAGAGTAGTGAAGAACTAGCTCAAGGTATAATATTTGGTGAATATCAAAACCCAATATGTATCTCAGGTCAGAGGATACCAAATGATATTTGCCTTTACTCAAATTTACTTATGATCAATCTAGAAGATTCCATGTAGTAAAATTTGAGATGCAGGTTAGTTCAATATTTGTATCCCACAAATATCTATGAACTTTGGTGGCAACCAGTTGCTCTATATTCATGCCTTATGAATATTCACCAATCCATGTTCATGATAGTCTTACGTTCATGTTTGTTCCCACAAATATGACTGACTACGAACATTTAGAATAATAAACATATTCATGGATATATACATGCTAAAAGGGAACACAACTCAAAATATCACAAATATATAAAGAGTTAAACATTACGTTGTTCCAAACATTTAAATACTAAACAGATCAATTCCAATCACTAGAAAATCGAAGTCCTAAGGCACAAGTATGACTTTCATGCTTTGCCCTTTCAAGGAGCTTCGTGAGTGGATTCGCAATGTTTTGATCGGTGTAACTTTAGGAATACATATCTTTCCTTTTTCAACTTCATCCCTTATGTAGTTGAATCTCCGCTCAATGTGTCTAGTCTTTTGATGTGCACGGGGTTCCTTGATTTGAGCAATCGCACCCTTGTTATCACATAAGATTTATAGGGGGTCTTGAATGGTAGGGACGACCCCTAGATCAATGATAAATTTCTTTATCCATGCAGCTTCCTAATCTGCTAATGAGGTGGCTATGAATTCAGATTCTGTAGTGGACAATGCTACCACGTCTTGTTTTGAACTCTTCCAGGACACAGCCCCTCCATTCATAATGAAGACATACCCCGATTGTGATCGAGAATCATCTCGATCAGTTTGGAAGCTCACATCCGTGTAACCGTTTACAACGAGTTCCTCTTCACCAGACCCATATGTTAGAAACATATCCTTAGTCCTCCTAAGGTATTTCAATATAATTTTAACAGCCATTCAATGGCTATTACCTGGATTCTACGGATATCTGCTCATCGCGCATGACACGTCCGGTCTAGTGCATATCATAGCATACATGATGGATCCTATAGCAGAAGCATATGGGATATCCTTCATTCGATCTTGCTTATCCTTTGAGCTTGGACATTAGATGTACTCAATATTGTCCCTCTTTGAATAGGTACCATACCTTTCTTAGAGTTTTTCATCTTGAACCTTTTCAAGACTTTATCAATGTATGCACTTTGGTTTAAACCTATCAACCGCCTCGATCTATCCCTATAGATCTTTATTCACAAAATATAGGCGGCTTCACCCAGATCTTTTATGGAAAAACAACTTCCAAGTCAGGTTTTAACACCTTCCATGGTTGGAATATCATTTCCAAAAAGTAGTATGTCATCAACATACAATACTAAGAATGTAGTTATGCTCCCACTAGCCTTCTTATATACACAAGCCTCGTCAGCGTTCTTGATGAAACTAAATTTCTTGATCTCTTCATCGAAATGTTGATTCTAACTTCTTGATGCTTGTTTCAATCCATAGATTGATCTCTTTAGCTTGCATACTTTATTAGGATGTTGTGGATCGACAAAACCATCAGGCATTAAGAAAAGCGGTTTTGACATCCATTTGCCAAATCTCATAGTCATAATATGCGGCTATGCCAAACAATATCCTAATTGACTTTAGCATTGCCACAGGCGAGAAGGTTTCATCATAATCAACCCCTTGAGTTTGAGTGAAACCTTTTGCTACACGTCTTGCTTTGTAAGTATCCAAGTTTCCATGCATATCGGTTTTCTTCTTGAAAACCCACTTGCATCCAACCGGTTTGGAGTTAAGTGGAGGGTCAACCAATTCCCAAACTTGGTTGTCATACATAGATTGCATCTCTACGTTCATGGCTTCCAGCCATTTGTCACAATCCGAATTGGACATGGCATCATTGTATGTAGTTAGCTCATCGGAGTCAACGACATATCATCCATTCATGAAAAGTCCATATCTTTCAGGTGGAATGCTAACTCTACCAGATCTGCGAATGTTTTGTGTATATTGATCAACCTCTTGATCATCATCAACTTCCTCCTATTGATTGCTAGTGTTAACCAAACATGTATCGGCTTGTGAATCATGATCCTCATCAAATTCCACTGTTCTATACGTTATTCCTTCCATAAGGAACTTAGCTTCCAAGAACTCTGCCTTTTGAGCAATAAATACCTTTTGCTCTGTTGGATCAAAGAAGTAGTATCCTATACAGTCTTTGGGATATCCAATGAATATACACTTAGTGGATCGACTTTCCAAATTGTTTTGGGTGTTTAGCTTAACATAAGCTTCATAACCTCATACCTTTAAATATGATAGTGATGGAACTCTCCATGCCATATTTCAAAAGGTGTCGAATTCACTTTCTTGGTCGGGGCCATATTCAAAATACGAGCCGCGGAGAGCAATGTGAAACCCTACAATGATAGAGTTAGTGAGCTTATAGCGATCGTAGATCGAACCATATCCAATAGGTTCGATTTCTCCTTTCAGACACACCATTATGTTATGGTGTTCCAGGTGGAGTAAGTTGTGACACGATCCCACAACTTCTTAGATGGTACTGAAAAGCCTCACTGAGGTATTCACCTCCTTTATCTGAACGAAGAACTTTGATAGTTTTATTGAGTTGATTTTTTACTTCATTCTTGAAGATTTTGAACATTTCAAAAGCTTCGTGTTTATGCGTCATCAAGTACACATAACCATATCGACTATAATCGTCGGTGAAGGTAATGAAGTATCTTTCACCATTTCTTGTCATTGTCTTAAAAGGGCCACATACATCCGAATGTATGATTCCCAAAAAGTCTTTTGCCCTCTTGTTAGTACCACTAAAGGGCAACTTGGTCATCTTCCTTGTAAACAAGATTCACACTTATCAAGTGAGACATTTTCATTTGTTTTCAAAAGACCATTCTTTTGAAGTGTTTGAATTTGATTCTTGTTTATATGACCAAGACGACAATGCCAAAGATATGAATCACTTAAACCCATTTTAAGTTTCTTGGTGCTTGATTGGTATAATGAGTTATTATAGGATGAATCATCATGAACCAAGTCATAGATACCATTAAAAGGCACAACCTTAAAATAAAACACATCATCTATACAAACATGAATACCATTGTTAACAAACTTTAATTCATAACCACATTGTTTCAAAAGGGAACAGAAATTATGTTCCTAGTCAAACTACGAGCATACAAAATGTTATTAAGAACAACTTCCAAACCATTTGAAAGTTTCAAAATATAGTCTCCTTGGGCTTCGACATCAACTTTTGCTCCATTGCCATGTAGAGACTTGTGTCTCCATTCTTGAAGTGCTTATTTCTATTAAACCCCTGCAATAAATTGCAAATATGAGTTCCACATCCGGTATCCAATACCCATGTGTTTGAAGAAATAACATTTAAACCAATGTGAATCATGAAAGTTGTACCTGAGGTTTGCCCAGCATCCCTCTTGTTTCTCAACTCTTTGAGATAGGTGGGACAATTCCTTTTCCAGTGTCCTATCTCACCACACTCAAAGCATGGATCGTTCTTCATTTCCTTAGGCTTCTTAAGCTTAGGCTTTGGAGGTTCTGCTTTAGCCTTCCCTTCCCTTTACCTTTGATGTACCCCTTTCCTTTGGCAACATTTGCCTTGGGTTCGGGGAATGGCCTTTTCTTATTGCTTCCCTCATTGATTAAGAGAACAGGTAGAACCTTTCTACCCGTCCCTGCCTTGGCTATTTTGAGCTTTGTGTGAAGTTCACCAATGCTCTTGTCCCACCCGTTCATATTGTAATTCATTAAGAACGTCTCAAACCTTTTGGTTAGGCCATTAAGGATCAAATCCATGGCCAGCTCCTTTGAGACGGGACAATTAAGCCTCTCAAGGCGATCAACATGGCTTTTCATCTTAAGAACATAAGATGATACTGATTGAGTTTCTTCCATGCGACATGCATGAAGCGCTCGAACCGTTTCGAAGCGCTCTACCCTAGCTTGTTGAAGGAACATTTCCTTCAATTGGGTAATCATGTCATATGCTCCATGATGCTCAAAGTCCTTTTGGAGCTCAAGAATCATGGTTCCCACATGAGGCAAGAAACCTGCATGGAATCATCAGTGTATTTAAGCCAATTGTTATAGGCCTCAACATCCTTGGGGTCGGGTTGGTCAGGAATGGGATCGTCAAGGACATAGGCCTTTTTCTCTTGGTTGAGGACAATTCTCAAGTTACCAAACTAGTCCATAAAGTTATTATGGTTAAGACGATCCCTTTCTAAGATGGTTCTCAGTGATAGGGTAGGGACGGTCGGGGTGGTAGCATTGTTGTTAGCGGCCATTTCTACAAAATTACAAAGTTCATATTAGTATTCTGAAAAATTACATTTTAATTATTAATAACATTTACATGTCTCATAGACATATAATTATTAAAATCTAGAATCCAATGTTATATTTAAATGATGGTTAGGTGACCTTTATCTCATTCTTTAAATCAACAAGGTAGTCAACATTGACGATTGTAACCTATTGCAACTGCTAGTTTTATGGGATCGGTTAAACATCTTATGTTTAGTTGGCATGTAAAATCCCATCAACACCATTGTACGCCATGCTTCGGTGACCCTAAGCACATGGTTTCCAATTCAAGTCATCCTACTTATACACACATGTGAGTTTACACATACAAGTGGTTAGGTGACCTTTATCCCACAAATATGTTAAGCCCACCTCAAACACACAAGTTCCCTAAAAGTGGTTAGGTGACCTTTTGTCACACCCCGGGCCCAGGTAGGGTGGGACGTCACAGACTAGCAACAACATATGGCAGCGGAAACAAACCATTACAAGAGCTCAAAGGAGAGAATATTACATGGCATTAAAAGTTTTCAAAAGATACCGAGGCTTGAAACAGATCCAGCCCCCAAATGAGTTATACAACCAACGTAGAAACAAATTGTATTTGCTCAACAGAAATGTAAAATTGTTCAAATTGTTCATTAAGTAAAATAAGCCAATCCATGGTCACGGAGATAAGTCTAAGTCTTCTCAACAGCTAGGATCTCTAAATAAATTACCTTAAACATGCTCAAAAAGAAATTTGCGTCAACTAAAAAGTTGGTGAATTCAAGTGCTTAAAGTTAAAAAACAAAAAGGACTTAACAAAATCCTCATTTTATAACGAGAAATGAATCATAGTTTCAACATCGTGGGAGAATCATAATCAACCCTACACTCACTCCCGGTTGGCCTCTTCTAAAGTTGTGTTTAACCGGCTATTTCCGAAGGAAGAACTAAGCCCCAAACCAGTGTACCATACCTGCCCAGATGGTTCACCAGAGTTTCTTAACAAAACCTATCACATGCCACAAACGACCCCTCAGGATCTCAATGGATAATCAAACAAGCATATATAAAACAACCATATATGCATAACCATAGCCACTTAGGATAAAACTTTGAAAAAAGTTAGTGAATAAAGGTGATGGCTGCGCACTCTTGCACATCACCTTTCTACTTATGGATTCTAGAGAGAGAAAGTGCAGAGTTTTCGAGTTTTGAAGAAGAACAAGAAGAAAGATTCGAATTCAAGTGGGTTTCTAGGCGGTTGAACTCAATTATTGACGAGTTTGGAAGAAGCCATACTCAAGAGCTGCTAAGGTGAGTTCTAGAACCCCTCTTTTACATGTTTTACCTGATTTTTGAAGCTAGAAATGCATGAACTTATGTTTTTATAAAACTGGATTTTTACCCGTATGTATGAATGTGTGTATGTTGTTGTTATGATGTGATGTTGGACTATGTTCATGTTTCATGATGTTATGGTTATGTTTCTAAGGCTTAGAATGCATGATTTAAGCTTAGAACATGATTGATGAGGTTTTAGGGACTAAATCTGATGAATAATGTGCCCTAGGCTGCTCATACGTCCAAACAATAGTTCATATGTCTGAGTTTTAGAAATCGCCCAAGTGTTCAAAAGAAATACAAATGAGTATTGGAGAAATGCGGATGAACAGTCAATGCGGATGAGCATTGACCACTAAGTAAGTCAATGCGGATGAGTATTAGAGAAATGCGGATGGACAGTTGATGCGGATGAGCATTGGCCACTAAATAAGTCAATGCGGATGAGTATTGGGGAAATGCGGATGAATAGTTAATGCGGATGAGCATTGACCACTAAGTAAGTCAATGCGGATGAGTGTTTGGAAATGCGGATGAACAACTAATGCGGATGAGCATTAACCATTAAATAAGAGAAATGCAGATTAGTAAAAGAAATGCGGATAACAAAAAGGAATGCGGATGAACAAAAAGGCAAATGCGGATGAACATTTAGAATATTTTCTGACTTTTTAGGGAAAAAGTGAAATTTAGGCTTTGACTTGGGAGGTTCCCGGGGACTATGTAAGTTGACTTTTTGAGGTCATAGATGATGTGATGGGCATGATTTGATGATGTTATGATGTACCGTGGGTATAGCACATGACAATGGTACGCTTGAATTTACCCTTAGTGATTGTGGTCAAGCTGTTGTGTGCCATGATGGGGGGTCTATGATAGATCCTGGCCCAGTACCCGCTTTATGCATGTCGATGGGGTAAAGTTCATGGATTTTGATGGAATGAAATGAGTAATGATGAACGTATGAATGAATGAAAATAAGAAAGTATGAATGAATGGAAGTTAATAAATGAATGATGAAGATAATAATGATATTATCTATGTGTATGTTTGACGTGTTGATCACACGCAAAAGTAAAAAACGGTTTTAATGCAAGTAAAGTATGTTTTATTATAAAACTAGAACTCACTCAGCAACGCTGACTTTTTATGCATTTTCCAGTTTCTAGGTGAGCATTGCTGAGGATGGCGCGGGGAAGCTACTTGGCATTTTGGATGGCATCTTTTGTTTAATGTTTTTGCATTGTAATGCAAACGAACGATGTTTTGAAATGAACGATTGTATTAACTTGCAAAAGCATTTATAGTGAAATGAAAAGTTATTTTAATGTTCCGCTGCGATGTTTTATGAAGGTTAAATGTAAATATATGTTTTATGTGCGATGATTGGCCAGCTATAAGTGTCCCGGGAACAAGGCCTTACAACATCATTCAACACAAAATTCAATATCATTCGTTCATTAGTTATTTGTAATCATTAATGTATTTTAATGAAATACATTTGAGTTAAACAGATCATAGTTATGTTTCATCAATCGTGTCTTGAATATTTATTGATATTGAACAAATTTAATACGAACAATTAAACCAAGCCAACGTTGATTCCGCAAACGTTGACTTGACATCAACCAACACTGATAATTCTTGATTGCGATCCTTGGATTCTTAGGTAGTATCAGAGCAAGTGCTCACTGATTTAGATCAATGGATCTATCAATGTTAGTTGTGTTTAATTGTTCCTGAATCTTTAGATTTATCAGTTTTTACTTATTGAATCTATCTTTTCTGAGCAAAAGTCTATGTGATATTTAATCTGTCGTTTAACTTGGATCTATATTCAAATCAATTGAATATCGGATCTTAGTTATTGATCAAATCAACAACTTGTTCATATCTCTTGAACAAATTCATTAGTTAACATCTTAGATCTTAACTAATCATGAGCAACTTTGGTGGATCATCTTACCAACTGCGGAAGTTGGAAACAAAAGCAGATTTCAAATCCTGGAAAATCAAGTTCAAGAATCATGTAAATTATACAGATTCTGACTTATGGGTTTCCATAACAGAAGGTCCTTATATTCCACCCACCCTCAGGCTGGATTATAATGATAATAATCAACCCATAAGAACGAAAGATTTATCACCTGATGATATTAAGAAGGTTATAGTTGATATTAAAGCATATAACTTGCTTAGTATGGCTTTACCAGAAGAAATATTGATCAGATGTGAGAACTATAAAATAGAAAATTCCTTGTGGAAGATTTTGCATACACTTTGTGAAGGAAGTGATGAAATCCGAAGCATTAGGAAGGACACCCTGCGTTCACAATATGAAACATTTCATCATATTAAGGGTGAATCAATTCCTCAACAACTCCATAGGTTTATGCAACTTGTTACAGAAATGAACATTCTGGAGTTGAAATACACAAATGAGGAACTAAACAAGAAAATGCTCCATACTTTACCAGAAAGTTGGAAGCAAACTGTATCCATGTTCAAGAACACCATAGATCTCAAAGCAGTCGGACTAGATACTCTAGTGGCTAAAGTTAAGGCTCTTGAAAGCAGTCGGACTAGAAATCAAGAAATAAAAGTGTGAGAACTCATGTATCATCGTATCAGTTTAAAGAAACAAGAAGCGTTAGAAGTGCCTTCATGTCCAATAATGATGGTGATAACTCTTGTACTTTGAGTGAAGATGAAGAGGAAGTAAGTTTCTATGCTTCGAAACCTCCTCAGAAATCTTCTTAAGTAAGTCAAGAAAAGAGAAAGATAGAACATATGATCAAAGAGATAAATCATCCAAAAAACCATCAACCAACAATCAATCAGAGTGTATCATTGTTATTTTAGACTCTGAAGAACAAAAAGCAGCTTTTGCAGCTTTCATTTCAAGCCTACCTAGGAAGTTCATTACCCACT
This sequence comes from Flaveria trinervia, assembly GCA_025506515.1. Lineage (NCBI taxonomy): Eukaryota > Viridiplantae > Streptophyta > Magnoliopsida > Asterales > Asteraceae > Flaveria > Flaveria trinervia. The sequence continues at coordinate 33,123,959 of CM046458.1, read as the reverse complement.
GCCAACATGTCTCAACAATATTTGGAAGAATTACCTCCAGATGTAATGGAGGAAATGGATCTACAATGGCAAATGGCAATGATTGCTTATAGAGCCAAAAAAATATCTAAGAAGAAACAAAAATTTGGCTTATGCAAGTAAATCATCACGAATTGGAGTTGATAAGTAAAAGGTTAGATGCTTCAAGTGTAATCTCTATGGACACTTTTCTAGAGAATGCAATCAACAAAACGCTGAATCAACTCAACATCAGCAACATCAGGCTAAACAACCATCATCAACTCAAAGATTATTCAGACAGCCACAACTGACCAACTCATCCCCACTAGCCACCAATACACCAGCAGGAACTAGCAACTCAAAAGAATCAGGGCTGATCATTCTTCAAGATGGAACCTGTGACTGGAGTTTGTATGAGAAGGAAGTCTTAGAAGAAAATCAAGCTCTAATGACTTATATGGAAAACAAAGTTCCACCCATGGCAAGTGAGGTAAGAGATAGGTTATGTTCATCAATATGTGTTGAGGAAGTAGAAAGATATAGAATCCATGCTCACCAATTAGCTGATAAAGTTAAAGAAACAATGATTTTGAATGAATCTCATGTAAGAGTTAACTCTTTTCAAAAGAATTTAGACAAAATTGTTTCTAAAAATTACAGTTTGTAAGCACAAGTTGAGCATCTAACCACTTCCTTAACTAAATCCATGGCTGATCATGCATCAACTGAAGTGAAACTTTAGAAGTTTTAACTCTCATCTCAGCAATATGAGAAATTATTAAACTCTCATATTGAATCAAAGAACAGGTCTGGGTTGGGTTATAATGTTATGGCACCGCCTATTACAATAACTATGTTCCTTTGCCTGAATCAATGACAAATAATTTGTCAAAACATTTTGTGTCAAGCATCAATATAGGAACTTGCTCTAATCAACCAAACATTGATAATAAATCTGAAGTGAGTGAAATAGAATCTTCTAAATCAGATAAGCTTAATCAATTGAATTCAGAATTTGACTTTAATGAGTGGGATGACTTGGATGATTCTGATGAACATGATGATGTTCTAAACAAGGGTAAGAATATTGCTTTTGAAACAAAAATTTTAAAAGTTCTTGAAGAAACAAAGCTGCCATACCCTCCTAAACAAAGAAACATGCTGAAGACCATCTGCAAGTGAATAACTCAATTAAATGAAGGTCTTTAAGAGCTATCTCAGCAACAAAATTCTTCCAGTTATGGACATGAGAAGTGTGCTTCTACTGAGGAAAGACACAAGTCATCAGTGGAAAAAGAAAAGAAAAAGGCATCAGGCGATCATCAGTGGAAGAAGAACCTCTCTTCAGTACTAGATCTGTGGAAGAAGAAAACATCTTCAGTAGAACTTAATGTTGATTCAGTAGATCATCTACGGAAGAGGAATTCAGCAACAAACAAACAAAAGCTGCATAAAGTGGAAAAGAAAGAATCTACTCCAGTGCTGAAGAAGGATAAAAAGCCTCAAAAGTTGGCAAACCATAAGAAATTAAATGATTCTGAGAAAGAATCAGTTGAGATGTATTGCAAATGGTGTGATATGAAAAACATAATACTGAAGATTGTTACTTTAGTAGTTATTGTTCTATTTACAATATGAATAATCACATGACTTCGGGCTGCTACTTCTACAAACATTGTGCTATCTGCAACAAAAATAACCATTCCACTCAGGAATGTTATTTCAACAAAAAGAACAAGTTTCCTGCGGAAGAACTATCAACTATGGAACACAATACTCCTGCGGAGTCCAACACTTGTATTCAAACAATACAGTGTTACAAGTCAACAAGTCACAAGTCAACAAGGAAGTTATGCGAATCCCAAGAAATCCAATGATTCCTTAACAGAACTAATTCAAATCCCAAGAGATCCGGTGTTTCCTTAACAGAAACATCATTGTCTATATATATGATCCTAGGTTTCAAATCAAGTGATCGGAGACACCGTTCCACAAAAAACAACATCACATCAAATCACACAACCAAACCCTCGTAGTCGTCGCATCATTCAACACAAAATTCAATATCATTCGTTCATTAGTTATTTGTAATCATTAACGTGTTTTAATGAAATAAATTTGATTTAAACAGATCATTAGTTGTGTTTCATCAATCGTTTTCTTGAATTTTATTGATATTGAACAAATTTAATACGAACAATTAAACCAAGCCAACGTTGATTCCACGAACGTTGACTTGACATCAACCAACACTGATAATTCCTGATTGCAATCCTTGGATTCTCAAATCAGTTAGAATCGACAACCCAGGCCATAATGATCTTGGGTTTGCCAGCAGTGTCTAAAATAGTTACTCTGTCATGAATAAGTCTTGAAGATTTAGTTTTAGTTTTGCTTGATTCATTCTGAGTTGTTTTAGATGAGGATGATTCTGTTGAAGGCGATGTTGATGAACTAGGTTCTTGTTTCCCAATTTCTTCTTGATTTAGCTTATGTTTGTTCATTTGAGGCTTTGGTTTTGATAATGAAACTTTATGATTAAATGTCTCACAATCTTTTGTTATTGAATGAGGTATGTGAATTCCCTTTTCCAAATTATCAAAGAATACATCATCATCCTTTGTTCCCTTATCAGTCAAATCTACCCTTTTGTGAGGTGTTTTTGATTGTTAGAAAGTTGATATTTTCTTTGAAGGATGAGCACTTGAGGATGTCTTATCCTTTGATTTTGACTTTGAAGGATGAAAATTGTGCATCCGGAGACGTGAATGTTGTCTCTGCAACAAATCCATGCTCTCAAGTGAATACAAAAACATTGGAAATGTTTCAAGTCCTCACTTATAATCCGGAGAAGTTCCTGTAACTCATCGGAAGAGCTAAATGATTCTGGAGAAGTTCCTACAACTCCTATGGAAGAGCAAACTGATTCTGGAGAAGCCCCTACAGCTCCTATAGAAGACAGACGTGATGCTGCTGAAGATCATTCAACACCACATGTTGAACATTTTGACTACTTTCTAAACTCTCAACCTAGTTTGGATCAGACTGCAACAATGGATATGACTAACCTGGAATCATCTATTCCAGTTGAATCACTCCATCAACAAGAATTGATAAGACTCATCCAGTCAACAACATCATTGGAGATCTTACAAGAGAACTACAATAAGTAAAAGTGGTACTGCCAAGATTTGTCTTTTTAGTTGTTTTCTTTCATAAGTGGTTCCTCCAAACATCACTGCTGCTTTAAAGGACAATAGCTGGATTGAAGCTATTCAAGAAGAGCTTCAATAATTTAGAAAGCAAAAAAGTATGGTCTCTAGTTGATTTACTATAAGACCAACATCCTATTGGTACAAGGTGGCTTTACAAAAACAACTTGATGATAGAGGGATCATTGTAAGAAATAAAGCAAGGTTGATTACATAAGGATACACACAGAAGAGGGAATAGACTATGATTAAGATTTCGCACCTGTTGCAAGAATTGAAGCCATAAGAGTGTTCCTGGTATGCATCAAATAAGAAGTTCATTGTCTATCAGATGGATGTCAAGTGTGCATTCCTATATGGAAAAAATGATGAGGAGGTCTATGTGTCACAACCCCCTGGTTTTGAAGATCCTCATTATCCTCATAGGGTATACAAGCTTGACAAAGCCTTGTATGGTCTTTACCAAGCACCAAGAAAGTGGTATGAAACACTATCATGTTTTCTGCTCAAGCATGGCTACAAAAGGGGAACCATTGATCAGACAATCTTTCTCAAACAAGAACATCAAGATCTCTTGGTTGTTCAAATATATGTTGATGCCATTATATTGGATTAACTAATAAGAGATTGTGTCTAAATTTCGAAGAGCTGATGAAATCTGAATTTCAGATGAGCTCAATGGGTGAATTGACTTTCTTTCTTGGTCTTCAACTTCATCAAAAGACAAATGGGATATTTATCAATCAAGAAAATACATACATCAAATTTTGAAGAAATACAATCTTGCTGATGTATCCTCATGCAAAAAACCAGCATCAACAATTGATAAGATTGTACTTGATCCTTCAGGAAAATCTATTGATCAAAAACTATATAGATCAATGATAGGATCTCTTATGTATCTAACTGCCAGTAGACCTGCTATTATGTTTGTTGTGTGTGTGTGTGTGCTAGGTACCAATCTGATCCAAAGGAGTCTTATCTGAATGCTGTGAAAAGAATTTTCAGATATCTCAAAGGAAAACCAAGACTTGGTCTTTGGTATCCAAAGGATGGTGACTTTACACTCTACTCATACTCAGACAGTGACTATGGTGGATGTAATAGTAACAGAAAATACACAACTGGTGGATGTCAATCCATCAGACCAAGACTAGTATCATGGTAGTGCAAGAAACAAATCAATGTATTTGTATCCATAGCAGAGGCTGAGTACATAGCTGCTTCAGCTTGTTGCTCTCAAGTCCTTTGGTTGCAAAACCAATTGCTTGACTATGGTTATAATTTCCTTCAAACTTCAATTTACATAGACAACTCTCTTGCTATGTTTATAACTGCTAATCCTATGCAACATAGTAAAAAAAAATACTGAGATAAGATATCATTTTCTGAGAGATTGCTTAGAAAAGGGTTTGATAAGTTGGTAGTGGATACAACAAATCAGCTTGCTGATTTATTCACTAAAGCCTTTGATTCAATCATATTTAATTTTATAATTGAGTTTCTAGGCATGATTAACTTAGATTAATCATTAGAACAAACAAACAAAAGCATGTAATGATACTTCAGCATGACATATGCTTGGGAAATGATATACACTATATCTTTGTTTATTCCTGAATTATTAAATAATCTTAAATCTGAGCTAGTTTCTTGATATGTGAGTAGGTTCATCTTGAGTGGAAACTACACTTAGTGCATGCCAAACATAATACAAAATGATTGTTTATGGGAAACTTCATTTTGAGGATACAAAGTGAGTCTTATTCTGATGTGACCAAATCACTCATCTAAGCACACTATGTACCGACACTTTATAATATCTATCTTTGCAAACCATACTCCCTATGTTTTGTGTAAACAAACACCTGGATGTATGATCACCATACTGTATATTAGTTACCAAAGGTGAAAAGATCATGATCCTCATCATCCCTCTGTTTTGTGTAAACAAAGACCTGGGTTAAAGGCACCTCTGTTTTACGTGAGTAAAGACCTGATATGATCATATCTAAGCTCTTAAAAGAATCCTATGTGATGAACTGTATATTTATCTAGAGCTTTTTGTTGAATTCTTTATGCCCAAGACACATAGAACATTGATGTGGTTAGTACGTCATAATCCAAGTCGGGTCATACCCAATAACAAGCTAAGCAAACACCAAATAATATTTAATTGATGATATGATCATACAATTAAATATATATATATAAACCAATTTAGAAAATGGGTTTTCTAAATAAGTTGCATATGAGATTGAACAATTTATATGGATATTTTGTTTAATAGATGTTGTTTGTAATGTTATTTAAGTTACTTAAATAACATCAAATAATAAGAGAGTGTGTATGTGTTATTCAATTAAAAGGTAATTATATGAATAACCTATATGAATGACTTGTTAATGTGTTTAATCTTGTTTTAAGTTTTGGGGGAAACCCATTGCAAAATGTGTATTTCGCCGCCCACTTTCAAGTGGGGGTTCCTTGCTTTTCCCTAGTGGTCTTGGACAACAAACAACACACAAGTCGTTCACTCCACTCCTTTCTCTCTCTTACATGCAAAAAACTCAAGAAAAAGGGTTTTCTCTCTTCTTGTTGAAAAACTTGCGGCTGAAAGAGTATATAGCAGCTCTTCTTTCGTTTTTTGGGTGTTCAAATCCTAGCAAGAAGGTGTTTGTCATATAGCTTGGGGTATGCAAGCTTGAGAGGACCTCCTTTGGTGCCTTTAGTCGTTTCTTGGAGCTCATCCTCTTCAATCTCTTCCTTTTGCTGCTGAAAAGCTAGTCTATGACAGCCTCATTATGGCTGTCCATATTGTTGTTTCGTGTTAACATAGCTAGCTTTTATTCATATATAAAGATCCTATGTTTATGGGTTTTTTTATAACTTTGTAATATCAAGATGAAACCCGATTTTTCAGTTGATTAACTAAGTTATAATGCTTGCTTCCGCTGTGTTTTCACTAAGTTTAAATGGTTAAACTATGAATCTTGTTCTAACAAACCCCAACATTGGCATCTAGAGCCGGTTATGTGGATAGCTACTTGTTTTGTCCTTGTTATATTTCGTTTTATGGACTTTGAAACCCCTTTTAGGGGCTTCTATGTTCATGTTTTATGAATCCCCAACTTTCAAAGTATATCACACATGCTTGTGATTAAACTTTGAAAGACATGTATGTTATATTTGTTGTTTGTTTGGGCATGATAAAACCTGAAATTTCAGTTTATGTTGGCTGAAATTTCGTGGTTTTTAAGTGGGGATTCATTGTTGGTTTGGATGATATGATCATTGTTCATTATCGTGCATAACCTAGCCATTGACCTTGTGTTGTTTGGATGTTTGTAATGGTTGTATTCATTCATTCAATTGGGTTGTATAATCTATTGTTTGTGTTTTGTTTAAAGTGTAATTTATTTATTATTGGGCTGTAATAAATAGATTAGATACTTTTTGTATTACTAGAAATCTTGTATAAGGACATAATGTCTTGTAATATGAAGATGTACGTGTTAGAAGCACAAAGGAAAGACACAAGAAACATGGAGCATTTGGATGCGGTTTCAAGTGGGAGGTTCATGGAACTTTTGTGATGTGTTTTGACCTTAGGAATGTCCTATGGTCCACACTTGTGATGGCAAACAAGTGTGGCCACTTTAGATGCTATGGTTATGCACTTACATTTGGTTGATTCATGGTTGTTTGATTATTGTATTGTGGTTGATGACTTTACATATGATGTTTACTTAACTATCCTTTCCATGATCATAACAAACTATCTAAATGGGCTTTAATCATTAAAAGGTAATAAAAGGTTATTAAAATGTTTAATGATTTCAAAGATTAAAGGGGTTTTAATCAATGTACCATAAGGTATCTTGTTTTGAAAACATACAAATATGTAATATAATATTTTCTAAACTTGTATTATAATATCTCTATACCTTTTGTAAAATTAAATAAGATCAACACTGTCCTTTTACAAAACACTTGAATCGCTTGGGAACTCTTAGTGGGATCAAGGTCACCTAACCGTTTTGAGGGAACTTGTGACTTGAGGTGAGAATGCCATATTCGTGGGATAAAGGTCACCTAACCGCTTATTTTGGCAAACTCACACGTGTGTGTAGGTAGGGTGTCTTGATTCGCAAACCATGTCAAATGGATCACCTACGATATGGTTTCCAAATGATGTTGATGGGATTAACATGCCGACTTTACATATGATATTTCAAGTCGATCCCATACCTCTAGAAGTTGCAAATGGTTGCAATCGTCAATCGTTGACCACCTTATTAATTTAAATCATGGGATAAAGGTCACCTAACCACCATTTAAATGTAATGTTGGATTCTAGATTTTAATATGATAATGACCTTAAAAGGTATTAATTATTAAAATAACAATATCGAACATACTAAAATTGATCTTTGTTAAATTTTGTAGATGGCCACCAATAATTATGATAATCACGATAATTCATCCACGTCCGCCCAATCTTTACGAGCGATTCTCCAAAAGTAACGTCTAAACCATAACAATTTTATCGATTGGTATCGAAACTTGAGAATCATTCTCAAGCAAGAGAAACGATCATATGTTTTAGACGACCCTGTCCCCGATCAACCTAGTGAGGATGATGAGGAGGCCATAATGATTGGATAAAGTACACTGAGGACTCTGTCCAAGTGTCTTGCCTTATGTTGGCAAGCATGACTCCAGATCTCCAGAAGGAGTATGAGCATCACGGAGCTTATGACATGATAACCCAACTGAAGGAAACGTTCCAACAGCAAGCGAGGGTTGAGCGCTTCGAAACGGTTCGAGCGCTCCATACATGTCGTATGGACGACAACCAATCAGTTTCATCTTATGTGCTCAAGATGAAAAGTCACATTGACCGCCTCAAAGGCTAAACTGTCCCGTCTCAAAGGAATTGGCCACGGATTTGATCCTCAATGGCCTTACCAAAAAGTTTGAGACGTTCGTGTTGAACTACAACATGAATGCTTGGGACAAAAGCATTGGTGAGCTTCACTATATGCTCAAAACGATCGAGGCGGCCATGGGTAAAAGGGTTTTACCCGTTCTCACCATCCATGAAGGTGGGAACAAGAAAAGGCCTCATCCCACACCCAAGGCAAGAGAGTTGCCAAGGGTAAGGGACCCGTAATGGGAAAGGGGAAAGGGGTGGCAAGGGTGCCACCCAAAGCACAGGAGAAGAGGCAAAAGGTTGCTTCAAATGACCCATGCTTCAAGTGTGGGGAGATTGGACACTGGGCAAGAAATTGTCCTGTCCATCTGTAAGAGTTGAAAGCAAAGAGGGATGTCAGGCAGACCTCAGGTACTACATACATGATCCATATTGATTTAAACTTAATATCCTCCAACACATGGGTATTAGATACCGGATGTGGAACTCACATTTGCAATTTGTTGCAGGGGTTCAAAAGAAGTAGCAACTTCAACAGGGGATGTTAGCCTCTATATGGGCAATGGGGCTAAAGTTCAAGTTGAAGCCCGTGGTGACTACATCTTGAAACTTCCAAATGGTTTTGGAAGTAATTTTGTACAATGTTTTGTATGCTCCTAGTTTGACTAGGAACATTATTTGTAGCCCTATTAAAACATTTTGGATATGTATTGTCATTTATTGGAAATGAAATCCATGTTACTTTGAATGACATGTTTTACTTTAAAGCTATTCCCATCAATGGTATCTATGAATTGGTTTGTGAAAATACATTGAATGATAGCTTATTGTACCAAACTAGTACAAGAAACTCAAATAGGATTTGAGTAATACTTATCTTGGCTTTGCCGTTGGTCATATAAACAAGAAAAGAATACAAACATTACAAAAGAATGGTCTTTTAAAAACAAATGAATGTGATTCATTTGATGTATGTGAGTCTTGTTTACAAGGTAAAATGACCAAGGCACCTTTTAGTGGCAAAGCCGAAATGGCAAAGGATTTATTAGGTATCATACATTCGGATGTATGTGGTCCTTTTAAACCTATGACAAGGTACAATGAAAGATACTTCATTACCTTTACTGACGATTATAGTCTATATGGGTATGTGTACTTGTTAAGACACAAAGATGAAGCTTTTGAAATGTTCAAGATGTTTCAAAATGAAGTACAAAATCAACTCAATAAGTCAATTAAAATTCTCTGCACCGATAGAGGAGGTGAATACCTGAATGATGCTTTTAGGGACCATCTTAGAAGTTGTGGGATTGTCTACAAACTATCTCCACCGGAAACACACAACATAATGGCGTGTCGAGCGAGAGAAATCGAACTCTATTGGATATGGTTCGATCTATGATGGCTAGAAGCTCATTACCTCTATCATTTTGGGGTTTTGATCTGCTCTCTACGGCCCGTATTTTGAATATGGCCCCACCAAGAAAGTGGAAAGGACACCTTATGAAATATGGCATGGAAGGGTTCCATCATTTTCATATTTGAGGGTGTGGGGGTGTGAGGCTTATGTGAAGACTCCCACCTCGAACACGTTAGAAAGCCGCTCCACTAAGTGTATCTTTATTGGATATCCAAGAGATTCTATGGGATATTATTTCTATGATCCAATACAACAAAAGGAGTTTGTTGCCAAAAAGGGTGAGTTCTTGGAAACAAATTCCTTATGGAAGGAACTGGTAGTAGAACTATGGATCTTGAAGAGGATCAAGAACCGCAACTCGATACACGTTTGGTTGACACTAGCACTCAACATGAGGATGTTGAAAGTGATCAAATAGTTGATCAATACATAGAAAACGTTCACATATTTGGTAGAACTAGTAATCCACCTGAAAGATATGAATTTTTCACTGATGGATGCTATGTGATAGATTCCGATGAACCAATCACATACCATGATGCATTGTCTAATTCGGATTGTGACAAATGGCTTGAAGCCATGAACGTTGAGATGCAATCCATGTATGACAATCAAGTATGGGACTTGGTTATACCACCTCTTAACACCAAAGTAATTGGATGTAAGTGGGTTTTCAAAAGGAAAAACGATATGCATGGAAACCTTGATATTTATAAAGCAAGATTTGTAGCAAAGGGTTTCACTCAAACTCAAGGGGTTGATTTTGATGAAACTTTCTCACCTGTTGCAATACTAAAATCTATTAGGATATTGTTTGCCATAGCTGCTCATTATGATTATGAAATTTGGCAAATGGATGTCAAAATGGCTTTCCTAAATGGATATCTTGAGGAAGATGTCTATGGTTCAGCCTGAAGGTTTTGTCAATCCAAAACATCCTAACAAAGTATGCAAGTTAAAAAAATCAATCTATGGATTGAAACAAGCATCGAGAAGTTGGAATCACCGTTTTGATGAAGAAGTAATTAAATTTGGATTCATCAAGAACGCTCATGAAGCTTGTGTATATAAGAAAGCTAGTGGGAGCATCATCACTTTCCTAGTATTGTATGTTGATGACATACTACTATTTGGAAATGACATTCCAACCTTGGAAGGTGTAAAACCTGGCTTGGAAGTTGTTTTTCCATCAAGGATCTTGGTGAAGCTGCCTAATTTCTGGGAATAAAGATCTATAGGGACAGATCAAAGCGGTTGATTGGTCTAAATCGAAGTGCATACATTGATAAGATCTTGAAAAGGTTCAAGATGGAGAACTCTAAGAAAGGTACGGTACCTATTAAAGAGGAATGATATTGAGTACGACTCAATGTCCAAGCTCAAAGGATGAGCAAGATAAAATGAAAGGAATCCCATACGCATCTGCTATTGGATCCATCATGTATGCAATGATATGCACTCGGCCGGACGTTTCATGCGCCTTAAGCATGACAAGCCGTTACCAGCAAAATCCTGGAAGCAGTCATTGGATGGCTATTAAGAACATACTTAAGTTCCTGAGGGGGACTAAAGATATGTTTCTAATCAATGGATCTGGTGATGAGGAACTCGTTGTAAAAGGTTACACGAATGCGAGTTTCCAAACCGATCGTGATGATTCACGATCACAATCTGGATACATTTTCATTCTGAATGGAGGAGCTGTCTCTTGGAAGAGCTTTAAACAGGATATGGTGGCTTTATCAACTACAGAATCAGAATACGTCGCCGCCTCATTGGCAGCTCAAGAAGCTGCATGGTTGAAGAAATTCATTACCGATCTAGGGGTTGTCCCTTCCATTCAAGACCCCCTAGAGATCTTTTGTGATAACGAGGGTGCGATTGCTCAAATCAAGGAACCTCGTGCTCATCAAAAGACTAGGCACATTGAGCGGAGATTCAACTACATACGAGATGAAGTTGAGAAAGGAAATATATGTATTCACAAAGTTCACACCGATCAAAATATTGCGGATCCTCTTACGAAGCTCCTAGAAAAGGCAAAGCATGAAGGTCATACCTGTGCCATGGGACTTTGATATTCTAGTGATTGGATTTGATCTGTGATTTCGTATTTGGATATTTGGAACTCTCTTACTACTTGAATAAAATTATTTGGTTATAATATTTTAACAAATGTTCCAATTTAGCATGTTTAATCCATGGGTAAATTGTTTACTCTAGATGTCCGTAGTCGTTCATACTTGTGGGAACAAGTATGAGGGTAAGATTATTATGAATTTGGATTAGTGGATATTCATAAGGAATGAATATAGAGCAAATGGTTACTGCTAAAGTTCATAGATATTTGTGGGATACAAATATTGGACTGACCCGCATCTCAAATTTTACTACATGGAATCTTCCAGATTGATCATAAGTAAATTTGAGTAAAGGCGAATATCATTTGGTATCCTCAGACCTGAGATACATACTGGGTTTTGATATTCACCAAGTGTTATACCTTGAGCTAGTTCTTCACTGCCCTGAAATAATGGATAGTACGTAAGGCTATGTTCAGACGTGACACGAAGTGTTTGTGAGAAACGTATGTATTCAAGATGGAATTTGTTCCTCTTATTCGTTGAGAGCAAGATGTCTAAGGCCTGATAAGTTAAATAAAAAAGGAATGATCATTTTGTGTCCTTGGATTTAACATGACATCTGTAACAAAAGGATAAATGATTGATTCACCTAAATCATTTCAAGTTGGATACTTGAAGGGGATGATGTTATTGAATGGCTTTAAGTCATGCGTATTAAGGGTAGTAAACCGTTGTTAGGCGGCATTTACTACTTGCATCAATCTTCTATGAATCTTGTGCAAGTGGGAGATTGTTGAATTCTTTATGCCCAAGACATATAGAACATTGATCTGGTTAGTATGTCATGATCCAAGTCGGGTCATACCTAATAACAAGCTAAGCAAACACCAAATAATATTTAATTGATGATATGATCATACAATTAAATATATATACACCAATTTAGAAAATGGGTTTTCTAAATAAGTTGCATATGAGATTGAACAATTTATATGGATATTTTGCTTAATAGATGTTGTTTTTAATGTTATTTAAGTTACTTAAATAACATCAAATAATAAGAGAGTGTGTATGTGTTATTCAATTAAAAGGTTAATTATATGAATAACCTATATGAATGACTTGTTAATGTGTTTAATCTTGGTTTAATTTTTGGGGGGGAAACCCATTGCAATGTGTATTTCGGTCGCCCACTTTGAAGTGGGGGTTCCTTGCTTTTCCCTAGTGGTCTTGGAACAAACACAACACACAAGTCATTCACTCCACTCCTCTCTCTCTCTCTTACATGCAAAAACTCAAGAAAAAGGGTTTTCTCTCTTCTTGTTGAAAAACTTGCGGCTGAAAGAGTATATAGCAGCTCTTCTTTCGTTTTTTGGGTGTTCAAATCCTAGCAAGAAGGTGTTTTTCATATAGCTTGGGGTATGCAAGCTTGAGAGGACCTCCTTTGGTGCCTTTAGTCGTTTCTTGGAGCTCATCCTCTTCAATCTCTTCCTTTTTGCTGCTGAAAAGGTAGTCTATGACAGCCTCATTATGGCTATCCATATTGTTTGTTTTGTGTTAACATAGCTAGCTTTTATTCACATATAAAGATCCTATGTTTATGGGTTTTTTTTATAACTTTGTAATATCAAGATGAAACCCGATTTTTCAGTTGATTAACTAAGTTATAATGCTTGCTTCCGCTGCGTTTTCACTAAGTTTAAATGGTTAAACTATGAATCTTGTTCTAACAAACCCCAACACTTTTATATCAATGCATTAATGAGATGTCAAATGCATCTCAAAATGGACCTTATAACTTAAAGTACATAGTTATTAAGTGTGAAAAAGTCATGATTTGACTTGAAAAGGGATGACAAAATCTTTATGAATTGAATGTGAAGCCCATAACAGTTATTTTCTAATCAATATGAAATCATGATAAATAGCATGCCTAGTTGATACATTAGCTCTTGTATGGATTTAAGTGGACAATATACTTGCAATCAGAACTATGTTTAGGTATCAATTAAACAAAATAACTCATCAGTAGAGGCTTAGCATTATAGTATGATCCTATCATATGTGTATATGTGTTTATGCATCAACATACAGTTTCATTATTCTCATGATATTCTTCTTAGAATTTATGATAAATGCATTCTGTCATCATTAATCAAAAATTTAGGAGGAGAAGAATTCATGCAGAAAAATTAATCAATCAGCAGGTTTGTCTATTTCATTAATAATTTAAAGGAATTGGAACCTGAACACCAACATAGCCCCTGGATACATGAAGTTTTCTTTTAAATTATTTAAGCTTTCTTGTACTTAATTGTCATGAATAGAAAGTCAACCAGGTCCAAAAGCAATAAATGGTTCTAAGCAGTGGACTTGGACCATACAAAAAAATAAGTTTTTCTTCACAAGTGTTCTATAAGCATCAATAGATGCTAGAGTGCCATCTTAAGCATCAGCAGAAGATACAGTGTGGAAAATTTAAATGTTTATCCATAGATTGATAAACTACAAATGAGCAAAGCTCATAAAGTATAATCTAAGTTCATAGTTTGGTAATCTAGGAAAATTTATGTTATACTTAATCTTCAGCCGTTTTTAATTCATCCGCAGATGATATATGGTATCCGTACATAATATGCGAATGAATTGAGAACTGTGGAAAAGTAAAATTGCTTAGGGCCCCACATGGTTAAATAAATAAAATTAATATGTCTGAGAAAATATAAATGATGTTCTTTGACTTCAATATTCATTACTCACTTTTTCAGAGTACTTTTTAGACCTAGAAAAACTCACTCTCAACAAACCTTTCCCCCTTCTATAACATTCAAAAATTACTGAATCAAAACAACAATCAAACATATATTTTTGTTCTCAGATCACTGTGTTCAAGGTAAAACATGTCGTAATGCTTAATAATGAACCATTTGATTCTTATCTAATCTCACAAATGTTCGTATTCTCATATCAATAATGTGTTTCTAGCGAAATCGTATCTATTCTCATGAACAGATGGATAATCGATTTGCGAAAGAGCACAATGTATGTGCATTCCTAAACTCGGATGACCCTGCTTCAGAAGGGTGTCAAGACATCATCCGCTATCTAAGAAGATGGAGAAGTTATTGTAGCAGAAGTAAAGAACCAAAGATGGAGAGTGACTGAGCAGACTATCAGGAGGAATCTGGAGTTGGGAGAACAAGAAGTTGGTCACCCCGATGTGTTTGATAATGAATACATAGAGAAAGTGTTCTTACTGATGGGGTTTGATGGTGATTTTACCAAAGGGGAGATCAAGAAAGGAAGATTGTGCAAGCCTTATAGATTCTTATGCCACACTTATCTTAAGTGCATATCCAACAAGAAGTTTGGGCTTGATAGATTCTCAAGGCACATATCATCAGGAATCATTGGCATCTTTGAAGGAAGAATATACAACTACTCGAAGTACATCTTCAACTGTCTAAGTGACCACATCAAAGTTCAAAAGGATGACAAAATGTTCATGTTTCCAAGATTCCTACAACTGATAATCAATGGGGAATTGCCTGGATTAGAAAGAGATGGAGATATGTTGGTGCAAGCTCATTTGAGTCGGTTTGTCTTGAACAAGATCAATGAAAGGTATGAAGGAGGAGACATGCCCATGTTTGCTCATGTGGTTGATGCTACTGCAAACATCCCTCAAGAGCTTGTGTGTGAAGATAAACACAAGGAATCTCCAACCAACTCTATTCAAGCCACATACTTACCAAATCTATCACCCATTCAGCAACAACATCAATCTCCACAGCCCCGTTTTCCTACAAGTCAAAATACTCAACCCATCTTACCCACTCACTCTATTCACACCCAACAATCTCCCTCATCTACTCAAGAAACACAACCCATCTCTCCATTCACTCAACAATTATCTGAGAGTGTGCATACTGAACCCATTTCTGTCACTCAGTCTGTAAACTCAATCCACTCTGGTGAGACTAAGTTGATTTCTCAAGAAAGTACCATTCCTTTGCCACTCTCCAACAATGAAGACCCAGTTGCTTCTAATCAAATAGAGCCGTTAGTGCACAACATGAATCTTGAAGCACAACCTCATCATGATAAGCATGATCAATCAAAAGATGAATGCTCAAGCTCAGCAAGTGTGGTTGCCCATACTGAAGAACATAAAGATGAGATTGCTGGCAAATAAGAAGAAAAGAGAGAAGAAGAAGAATATGAGGAAGTTATTGCTTACAATGAACATGATCTGCGTGATAATGACATCCTATTGAGCAAAAGCTACCTGGTGGTTGAGTACAACAAGCTTGTAGTGAAGTCTAACTTCAGAAAGCAAAGGATTAATGAGCTGAAAGAGATAATAACAGAAAAAGACAATCTTCTGATGTAGTTGGAAACAAGGATCAAGTGCTTAAGAGAAGATGCTAAGTGCAACAATGAGGTGATTGATGCCCTACTTCAACAAGATTCTGAGCTCAAAGAATCAGTAGAGAAATAGAAGAGTGAAAATGAGAAGCTAAGGCTGAAGGTTGATTAAATGAATGACTCTCTCTATGATCAATCAGCTTTGTTGAGAAGAAAATAAGAAGAGATTGATCATTTGAAGATGAAAATATGTGCACTTGAATCAAATCAACGAAAGGAACCTACTGAATCTTCCAAGCCTTAGATTCTATACTCAAGGAAGAGGAAGTATCTGGATTCCATAAAGAAACAAGTTATCAATATTGAAGATTCTCCTAAAAGGTCAAGGCATACATCATCAGAGCACACTCCTTCTATGAATGTCTCAACATCAAAGAAAGCAACTCTTGATGAAGCTGAAAGTGATGCTGCATGGCAAGAACTGACTGAAGAGTTGCATAACAAAGATTAAGAAGACTTAAAGGATGATGATCTTCTGACAACAAAAGACATAATGGAAGAAAGGCCTGATCAACTATGTTTATGACCCTATTCAATCATGGATTTCCATATGACATGGTTGAAAGGATGGATATGGCTGAGATGAAAAACATACTGAAAGAGTTTGAGCTTGCAAGATTTATGATTCCAAATTGTGACTATGAAGCATTCAGTACTTTCCAAACTATTCATAAAATCAAGAAAGATCTTAGCCACTATGATACTACAAAACTAAGCAACTACAATATAGTATGTTGGCTACAGGGTCACAATTACAAGGCACATGAGCTCAAAGGAATAAATTTTGGTGAGTTGAGAAGAATGATGGAACATGTTATGTCAGTTGAGCTTTACACAGGAGTAAGGTTCAGAACTGAAGCTCCAAATCCATCCTATGAGCACCAAAGAAAACTTTCTGCTGATCCTGTAACTATTGAATCCAAAGATCAGCATAAAGGCAAAGACAAGCTAATAAGAGAGCCAAGGGAGTGATTCCTGGTAAAGTGTGGCCACTAGGCACAACTATTAGAGAAATCACTGAACAAAAATCAACTCTGATAGAGCTGTATGATCACATCACAACTCCCTGTTCTGTGGAAGAAAACATGATTATGGCCTGGAAATATGATCCAGACTAGGATTGTGCAATTATCAAAAGAACCTCCAGAAGAATCTAGTACTTCCATGATACAGAAGCATTGTTGAGCCTGCATGAGAGAGATATCAAGGATTTAAAAAATCTAATAATGTCTAACTATCCAATTCACTCAAGGGGAAGAGAGTTCTCTGTTTTGGTGGGAAAGTTAAAGACAAAATTCGGAGATGATGTGATTAATAAAGCAAAAAGGGAGGATGATATACACAAAAGAAGATTAGAAAGGAAGAAAATATCAAGCACTAACTCCTCCACATTGGTTGATAATGAATTCATAAGGAGAGTTGGTTATACTGATAGAAAAACAACAGCCATTAACGTCATTGGAGGAAATCAATACACTATTCCTATCATTGAGTGGGGATATGTTAAGAAAACAAAAGAAATGGTGCTACTGAGAAATGCTAATGGAAAGAAAGGTGAGAAGATAAGAATCTTCAACCCAGTAGAAATCAAAATGCTCCACCCAAGCTACACATCATTCTTACATGATAAATTCTTCCCAAGTTGTCTGATGAATAAGCCAGAATGATTTATGTTTATACATTCATTTGATTCAAGTGGTGGATAAGCTGCATGCTAAAGCATACAAGAGAAGAAGGTACAATGCTAGGATCCTGAAGGGAGCCAACATTGAAGATACATCATAAATGAGAATCTCAAAAGAAGATGAGCTGGAAATTGTTAACAATCAATGTGTTGTGGAAACCCTCACCACAGAAGAAGATGTATTGGGGCTGAATTTTGAGACACTCAAAAGGATATGCAGAATGGAGATCAAGTACAAATATGATGATCAAAAGGATGCAGTATCATATTTCAACAAGAAAATGGTTTCAAGATTAAAGGAACTTTCCATTTTGAAGAAATGATTACAAGTATCCAAGCCTAAGGGGGAGTATTTTTAGGTCTAGGATCAGTAGATCTAGTCCATTTTGTATAGGCTTAGTACTTGAATCAATATCTGTACTGAATGATTGTATTTCATTATAATATAAGCATTAAATGTATAGGTTAACCCATATATATATATATATATATATATATATATATATATATATATATATAATGATTGTATTTATGTACGATTACCAGTAAAACATTAGAATTGGTAAATTTCTGAAAGATTGATCAAGTGTGAGAAACATCTACGGATGAACATTTTGTTCTTCCGTAGATATATTCTCACAAGTAAAACGGATGAACAACCAGAGCTGAGGAACAAGTGCTTCAGAAGAACATTTCCTTTGGAAGAACAAGTCCTATGAAAGAACAAGACCCCTATGGAAGAACAAGACCCCTATGGAAGAACAAGTTTCCTGCGGAAGAACAATTGCTTTGGAAGAACCAGTTTGCTGCGGAAGGACAAGTTTCCTGCAGAAGAATAATTGCTTCGGAAGAACAATCAACTACGGAAGACAATACTCATGCGGAGTCCAAACACTTTACAAGTCGACAAGTCAACAAGGAAGTTATGCGAATCCCAAGAAATCCAATGATTCCTTAACAGAACTAATTCAAATCCCAAGAGATCCGGTGTTCCTTAACAGAAACATCATTGTCTATATATATGGATCCTAGGTTTCAAATCAAGTGGTCGGCGACACCGTTCCACAAAAAAATAACATCACATCAAATCACACAACCAAACCCTAGTAGTCGTCGCATCATTCAACACAAAATTCAATATCATTCGTTCATTAGTTATTTGTAATCATTAACGTGTTTTAATGAAATACATTTGATTTAAACAGATCATTAGTTGTGTTTCATCAATCGTTTTCTTGAATTTTATTGATATTGAACAAATTTAATATGAACAATTAAACCAAGCCAACGTTGATTCCGCGAACGTTGACTTGACATCAACCAACACTGATAATTCCTGATTGCGATCCTTGGATTCTCAAGACTATATTGTACAGATCCAACAATACTCCCCCTTATTCTATCATTATCAACGTATTCAAACGAAATCAGCATCGAGAAGTCAACCATAGAATGATCTTCAAATTGAAGCTTTCTGAATCTGATGAGAAAGATTATTCATCTCATAAGCTCCCCCTATTTATATGCTCTCCCTTGATGTGTGCATAGATTGATCAGAACATGAACAATTTTCCTAACTCTCGATGCATGAGTGCATCAGAACATATGGGAGGAGGATTCCTAACTCGGTATATTTTGCAAACTTGAGAAACATGTTCTTTGATCGGGTACATTGCTCAACTGATGATCGGCCATCACTTACAGTATAAATCTAAAAAACAATCACAAACACAGTCTTGACATTTCTAGTTAGATCATTTCCTTTTAACAAAATAAACCTGTGTTTATCTATGTGTGTAAACAAACAAACCCGTGTTCGTTTGTGCATAATTTCCATGAAATGCATTAAAACTAATAACATTGTAACAACATAATATGGAAGACCTAAAAGAATTTTAAAATGAAAATTTATTATATTATATTATATTTTTTATTATGTATATTATATATATATATATATATATATATATATATATTTAATTACCGAGAACTGAATCGATCATGAGATCACATCCTCAAGATATACTTTAGCACAAAGATAAATTTAAACATCGAAAAGCTATGATATCACACTGATAACTGAATCTAATCACATTCTTTGAAAGATTTTAAAATTCTCAAACAGATTAATAACGATTGCTGATATGTTTGTCCATTTAAACCTTCAGGACCGTTAGAAGGGGTGATGTAGTTTTACAACACAACAACACAATTGAGGAGAGTTCTTTAGAACACTTAATAGATCAAATAGGGAACTAGTTAACTAAAGTAAGAGATGCTAAGAACACAAGTAAGTAAGAGACAGAACAAGATAGCAAACAACACAAGTATTTGGTTTTCAAGAATGTTGTATATTGCTTCTCAAGTTCTATTACAAAGTGTTACAAAGCATAATGGAAAGTTACAAGTACTTAAGATACATATACTACATCCTACAGCTGGCCATACTATGAAAGCCAGCTGGATACAAAAGACTAGACAAAAAATCAAATATAGAGTCAAAAGGCAGACTGCCTTTTGACTTGTGACTATGACATGCCATAGCTCATATCCTAATATATTACAAAAGAATAAAGTACATAAATTAAAAAGCTCAGACTCAAGACGTCAATGTACAGTTTACCAAAAGCATGGACCCTTTCACCAACTTATGAAAGTTGGTGAACCAAACAAAGTTGTAGTATAAAGGTGGTCCAACTTTATGAAAAAGTACATGTGATAATAGCATGTACATAAAAGTTTTCGAAATAAATCTTTCTTCATAAACTAGCTTTGGAAGACTTTATCTTTGAAGCTTCGGAAGACTTCATATTTGGCTTCGGAAGATATGGTCTTGGCTTTGGAAGATTTTACACTTAGAATATTTCTCATGTAAGATGTAAAACTTCCGAAGCATTTCTACTTCAGTACTTTAGTGCATGCATGCAGAGAGACTTTGGATGCTTTGAATGTTTTGACTGCATCAGACTTATTGGAATCCTTACAAAACCCATGCCCTATCTTTTCAACAAGCAACAGATGATTCGTTAAGGTTCAATTAAATACTTTAGAATGCTAGGACCCCACAATCATTTGGGAAAAACCCTCACCCAACCTCAGAATTTCTTGAATTTTGTTACAATCATTATGGAACAAGGCTTGTGCATTAGTGTGCAAGTGATTATCATCATAATTTTGCATTCTGTGAAAAATTCATCGTTTAGATGATTTACCCTACTTAGACCAAAATGGTGAGAGCTCTAGGTCTATACTCACGTATAACAAGGGAGATGACCATTTAATCATGTGTCGATGAGACCTCCAGGTCAGTACTATCATACAACAAAGGAGATCATCACTGGAGGTCAATACTTTCATACAACAGAGGAGATTAGCACAAACACAAGACACATAAATACATCAAACATGGCTCAAAAGATATGCCATATATGATTTGTATCAGGATGGGTGAAAGATCAATTCTCAATCCACTTTTTGTCAAGATTCAGTTTTCATGCAGACCAAAATGATTGCATAAATCCAGACATCCTCTTAAGCATAGATTTTAATTTAAATCATTATGTTGTTGTCTACTTTATTCTTCAGGCAGAGTCTACCAAGCATATAATTAAAGAATCTATTTATTTTCTTTTATTTGCAATTGAAAATAATATGTGAATAAATATATGTTGTAGATAGTGATAGATCTGATGTTGTTGAAGATTAATTTGAACTTAGATCTACTTTCTATTTCTAAACCCCCACTTTCTTTCTCTAGAAATCAGATGAACATCTTCAAAAATTCTTCAAATCTTCAATGAATTTGATCTAATATGGCTCTGATACCAAATTATTAACCCAGGTTGAACAATCGAATCAAATAACATCAAGATTTTAGATCAAAATAAGATAAACACAATCAAAACCCCTTTGATCTGATTTGATTGACAATGAATAGTGTTGACAAGTAATCCCTTAATCAATTGGTCATTCAACCATTAACCAACTCTAATTACAATTAAGCTATTTATAGTCTAAACTAACTTTCACTATTTACATTTAACCCCCCTAGACTATTAAACTGACTAAACAAGACTTAAAACAAAGTAAAATATATTTTGTTCACACAAAATATATTTATTATAATAACGTTTTAAAACACAATATATCTTCAATATCTTCACTCGGTTCTTTGTCTTGAACTCAACGTTTCACTTTTCTATTGACCTTGATTGAGACATTGACTTTTGTTGACTTTGACTATATTCATAATATAGACTATCTTGTACAGATGCAACACTTGCTACAAAAAGAAAAGAGGAACTACCTAGGTTGGCCGAGGAGGAGGAGAGAAGAAGAAAGAAGGAGGAAGATGAGCGATGTCTGAGGAAAAAGAGGATAGCTTTTTTTAGCTCTAGATTCTCAGGAAGAGCTGAGTCCTCATGACAATAACACAATCTTATGGCTCATCCAAAAAGATCAAGATCAAATTGCCAAGGAGAGGAAGCATGCCTCTAGGGAGAAGTTGAAAGAGATGAAGAAGAAGGAAGAGGAAGCCAAGCTTGCGGCTGCCAAGCAAGTAGGAGACAAAGCCTGGATGAAGGCATATCTCAGGCCCATGGCTTCTCTAGCAGTCAAGTTGGTCCAATGACTAAGAAGAACCTATAGGGACATGTTAGTGACATCAAGGCTGACATTCGCTCAGGAAGAAGGAAGGAGGTGTTTCAAACACCAAGTGTATAGAGGATACAACCCACACCTACTCCCAAACCACAACCTCAACCTCAACCCTCACCCTTTCTTTTCCCTATTAAAGTTGAACTAACCACTAAACCATCACCCCTGAACCTACACGATAAACCTTACCCTCATCCTCACCCATTGCCTCATAATAACCTCCACCACTACTGTTGGACCAAAAGAACCAATGAGCCGGATCAGAAAAACCTCTAAGTCCACAGACATCACAACAACTGCTGAAGACTTGATCAGCTGTTTCATAAAGTCTGAAGAGCAACAGCTGAAGTACAAGTACTGAAGACGTCAACAGCTGAAAATCTAAAGTACTGAAGAACAACAGTTGAAGATCAAAGTCTGAAGATCAACAGTTGAAGATCTAAAGTACTAAAGAACAACAGCTGAAGACAACAGCTGAAGACATCAGCTGAAGACAACAGCTGAAGTTCAAGTACAAGTACTGAAGCCTTCAGAGTTTGTTACAACAGCTGAAGAAGCATTCTTCAGTTGTTGTGATGGTTTCCTTTCGGTAGTTTTCTTTTTGTTTCAGTATTTGTAAAACGACTAAAGAGCATGTTCTTCAGTCGTTGTAGTTTCAGTAGTTTCTTTTCAGTAGTTGTAGTAATAGTTAACACTTAGCATTTTTGTGACATCTTCAGTAGTTGTGTTAACTATCAGTAGTTTGAATAAATTCTGTTAGATGTCACTATCAAGTGACATCAGCAGACGTCACATCTTCTATATAAGAGATGTTGACCTAATTGTATGCGTGACATTCTGTTACCACGAAAGCGAATATTGAATGAAATATATTTTGTAGAATTCTTTCTGTCTATAACCGTTTGTTCTTACTTCGAATATTTTGTGTGTTCTTGTGAATTTGCTAATTCAGTGTTTGATTTCCGCTGCTATACTCTCTAATCAATCAAACGAAGATCGTTGATCCTAACAAATGGTATCAGAGCTGGTTAATCATTGATCGATCTAACAGTTGATCATTGAAACTGCTACTGGATATCTATGTTTGATTGAATTAGCTTATTTGCAAGAACTGGTTATAGATTATTGAATTTCTGCCACTTTCGCTTATTCATCTTGAGATCTCTCTTGGTTCAATTTGGTTCGTTGTGTTTTGTTCTAAATCTATTATAGCTTAATTGAATTTGGTTGAATTTGAGATGACTACTCCTTCTAATGACCCTCACAATACTGGTTCCTCAACCAAGCCTCCGATGCTGGTTAGGACTGAGTATAACATATGGCAACAAAGGATGCTTCATCACCTGTCTGTTAACAGTTCAGGTTGTTGGACATCTGTGGTACATGGACCACATAAGCCTATGGTGAACAATCCGGAAACCATCAAATGGTTCCGAAGAAGAAGGAACAATACTCAGATGAAGATTGGAAACTGTTTGAGATTGATGCTAAAGCCCATGGAATTCTAGCCATGGCACTGCCTAATGAAATCTATTCAGGGCTTATGCATCATGAAACTGCTCATGACCTCTGGAATGTACTGAAGGAACAATTTGGTGGAACTGATGAGGTCTTAGCAAACAACAGAGAAATTCTCGCCCAACAATATGAGACATTTTCTCATAGAAAGGGTGAGACACTGACTCAACAGTTTGAGCATTTTTCCTGTCTGATCTCTGAGCTGAAAATGGTGAAACAGGAATACACCAACAGCCAGATGAATAACAGATTCCTTAGATCACTGCCTGAGAGATGGGACACATACACTATTGTCCTACGCTCTAGTGCAAATCTGGATAGCCTCTCTCTCACCCAACTTCATGGGAAACTGCTTACATTCAAAAGAGAGATGGAGCAGAAAAGAAAACTGTCATCATCAGGAAAGCTCACTGATGACTTTGTACCAGGGAACACTGCCTTGGTGGTCATGAGTCAGAATATGCTGCATCTGAAAGCAATTATGATGAGCATATTGATTTCTCTTCAAACAGTTCTGATCATGTATTTGTTGGTATTGATAGTCATTATGGCAGTAATAATGACAATCTATGCTTCATCATGGATGATCTGAAGGGAATTGCTGATGATGATTTAGAAGAGATGGATATTCTAAGCCAAATGGCCTTAGTTAATATCAGATCTCAGAAGTTCTACAAGAGAACTGGCAGGAAATTTTCTGGACTCTCTGGCAAAACCAAAGTTGGTTTTGACAAGAGTAAGTTGAGGTGTCACAAATGCCAAAGGCTTGGACACTTTGCAAGAGAATGTAGATCAACTGGATCTAACTCTTCTGCACCCTTTGTGACTTTTCCCAGCACTAGTCTACAAAACAGAGGGCAAAAAACTGCTGGTTCTGGTCATCAATCACACCTTGTATCTCCTGCATACTTTGTCCCCCAGGGTCCAATGTCATATCCTTTTCCCTGTTATTACTTGCCTCAGCCAAATCCGGTTCAAGCTCCAATTGCACATCAACCAAATGCATTACCTGAACCTCAACCTTCCTAATCTCATCAACAAACTCAACCTCAACAACACAGCTTTTTCACCCCAGGAGTTGTTGACTGGAGCAGTTTACCAGATGATTTGTCTGGTCATGAACAACTGTTCTCTGGTGCTGGTCAACATGGTGGTGACAGTCCTTTTGGAAATCTAGCTCTTATGGCTTTGGAGTCTGCTGATACTTCATCCTCTAATGCATCTACACCACAGGTATCACAGTATCCTCTGAGGCAAAAGCCAAGTTATGTCTGAAACATGCATAGCCGCATTTGCATCTATTAGAGAAGCAAATGTAGCTTTAATTAACAAGAACATTGAGCTAGACAAACAATTTCCAAAAGAAAAGCTGAATTTGAGTATGTGCTTAATTATAAGAATGATGAGATTTACAAACTTAAATGCCAAATCACAGATGATAAGGCTAGGGAAGAGGTACTCTAGAGAAGTACAGAGACCTCAAAGAAACACTTGCAACTACCCAGGTAGAGTGTGATCGATGGGTAAATTCTTGCAAGGGTTTTGAAATGCTTCTTAGTAAGCAATCTGCTTCCAATGTGAAGTTTGGCATTGGTTATAATCACACTGCTCCTCCTACAGATTTTACTCCCAGAGCAGAGGTAGAATCTGATGGAGAAAGCAATAACCAATCCTTTTCAATGTGTGATCTACTATCGATACAGCACCATCAGAGGTTGAAGTCTGCATTAAGTCCTCAGAAACTATCAGCTAACATGATGGTTCAAATGCTGACACTCACATGATCAAAAGTTGATCACTCCAGGTGGTATTTACAAAGTACTGAAAGTACTAAAGTGAATGTCAAACACCTGGAAGACAAACCCAAACTATTGCATGTACTAAAGGGAAGAAAACTTCAAGTAGTAAGGGTGGGAAAACTACTGAAGAAGATATCAAGAAAGCAGGTACTAAAGGGAGAAAACTGCTAGTACTGATAGCAAACTGCTGAAGAACAAGTCTTTAGTAGTTTCATCTTCTTCGGCAGATGATCAACTTAAGATGAAGAAAAATCCATGTGAAATATGTGGCTTATTCAATCATCTTACTGATGATTGCTGGTATAAAAAGGGCTCCAAACTCAAACATAATGAAAACATTAAAGAGAAAATGGATAAACTGAAAACTGAGTTTGAAATCAAATTTGTACCAGCAACATCAAAACCTGTAACCCCAAAATCCAAAAAGAAATCCACAAAGAATGGGGTTAAACAGGCAACAGCTGAGGTTGCTCAAAGAGAGATGGTACAACACAGGAAACCATCTAACTCAAGCACTAATGTGTCTGATGAGCTGGAGGCTTTATCACAAATCAGACACAACTTGTTATGATGGTTCAACATCTATTGGGGAGAGTCAACCAATTAGATGCTCCTGTGTTGAAACCACAGAGAAGAAAATCCATGCCAAAGGAATCTTCTTCTTCACCATCTCCATCCCCTCAGGCTATTATTCATAGCAAGTCTGTTAGTTTACCATCTGTTGATGTGAATAGACCCAAAACCAAAAAGGTTGGGTCTCAAAAACTAACTAATTGTTTATGATTGCAGGGTTCTTCAACATGCCAAAGTAGCATCTGGTATGTAGACAGTGGGGGATCTATGCATATGACTGGAACAACTCTCTTCTTCATGACTACTCTCAAGGAAAGAAGGGGTTTGTTTCTTTTGGCAATGATGCTAGGGGTTACATCATTGGAAAAGGCTTTGTCTCCAGTGGATAAATAAAGTTTGATGATGTTAACCATGTGGAAAATCTCAAGTACAATCTCTTGAGTGTCAGTCAAATGTGTGATAAAGGCCATGTTGCTCTTTTCACCAGTCAGAACTGCAGGATTCTGTCATCCAAAGTTCTGAATTTGATTGATAGGTGTTGGATGATCACACTCTCCTGAGGGCAACAGGACAGGAAGAGTGTATGCCTTAGATCTTTCCAAGAAAAAAAATATCAGAGTCCATCCTTGCCTATTTTCCAAAGCCTCTCCTCAATCTAAACTGTGGCACAGAAGGCTGGGTCATGTTAATTTCAAAAACATGAATCAGCTGATCCACAAAATTTTAGTGAGAGGCTGACCAATAAAGGAGTTCCACTGTGATGAAACCTGCACTGCTTGTTTAAAAGGAAAACAACACAAAGTCTCATTCCCTCCTATTGAAGAGCCTAAGTCCACTGCCTGCTTGCAATTACTGCATATGGATCTATTTGGTCCTGTGAGAGTGATGAGCATGGCAAAGAAGAATATTGTCTGGTAATTGTGGATGATTACTCCAGATTTGTATGGACTTTCTTTCTGTATTCAAAGGATGAGTTGCTCAGAAGATTATCAACTTTGTGTTGTATGTTGAGAAGCAGTATTCCCTTTCAGTCAAGTGTATAAGGAGTGACAATGGAACTGAATTCAGAAACCATACACTTGATGAATTTTATCTTTCAAAGGGAATCAAAAGGCAGTTTAGCTTCCTAAGGACTCCAGAACAAAATGGAGTAGTGGAGAGAAAGAACAGGACCCTAATTGAAGCTGCAAGGTCTATGTTGGCTGACTCTGGTTTGCCACTGACCTTTTGGGCTGAAGCTATTAACACAGCTTGCTATGTGCAGAATAGAGCCTTAGTAAATCAGAGGTTGATGAAGACTCCATATGAAGTTCTACATCACTTGGCTCCTCTAATTTCATTTTTCAAAGCATTTGGGTGTCCCTGTTTTATTCTCAACACAAAGGATCAATCCAAAAATTTGATCCTAAGGTGGATGCAGGGTATTTTGTTGGTTATTCATCTACTTGCAAAGCATACAGAGTCTTCAACTGCAGAACAAAGATAGTTGAAGAGACTTTGCATGTGAAGTTTAATGAATCTCAAATGGACAAGATTCCACAAACCCTGTGGAGTTGTTTGATTGGACGTACTGCAATATGTTCCTTCTCAACCTCCAGTGTTGCAGACCATGTGGATAAATCATCTCTGCAGCATGTCTTCCACCTGGTGTATTGATGATGATGATGATAATATCAATACTCACCTATTCAAGTTTAGTGACCAACTGCCTGAGTCTGCTAAACTTGATGTTCCTGTAGCTTCAGCAGTTCCATCCACAACAAATGCTGATGAGATCTCTGATTCCTCTACATCTTTTGAGTTACCATCAAATTCTTGGTTTCAAGAGTCTGTATCAACATCTGCTGCTGCTGAAGGTTCTACAAACACTTGCACAGATACCATTGTTATCAAGAGCTGAAGAATCACCCAATGTCTCAAATCATTGGTGATATCAATGCTGGAGTTTCAACAAGAAGTCAATTGTCTAACTTCTGCTTCTATGCTCTCTTCATCAATTAGCTAGAGCCAAAGAACTATCATGTTGCTTTAAGAGACAATGGATGGGTTGAAGCTATGCAGCTTGAGCTACTTCAGTTCAAGAAACAGCAAGTGTGGGAACTGGTTCCTCTACCCCCAGGTAAGTGTGCAATAGGCACTAAATGGGGGTTAGGATAAAACTGATGAAATGGGTTATTGTTAAGAACAAGGCTAGACTGGTTGTACAGGGGTTCTCACAAGAAGAAGGTATTGATTATGATGAAACCTTTGCCCCTGTAGCCAGACTAGAGGCAATTAGATTGTTCTTAGCCTATGCTGCATTCCACCATCTCAAAGTTTTTCAAATGGATGTCAAAAGTGCATTTTTATATGGCAAAATAAAAGAAGAAGTTTATGTGTGTCAACCACCAGGTTTTGAGGATAATAAACATCCTAATGGGTGTATAAACTTGATAAGGCTCTTTATGGGTTGAAACAAGCTCCTAGAGCCTGGTATGAGACACTTCCACTTTTCTTTACAAGAATAATTTCACTAGAGGCTCCATAGATAAAACTTTGTTTATTAAGAAGGTGGATCAGCATAAGCTACTTGTTCAAATTTATGTTGATGATATCATTTTTGCATCCTCTGATCCCCAGTTGTGTGATGATTTTACCAAATTAATGAAAAAAGGTTTGAAATGAGTGCAGTGGGAGAATTACAGTTCTTTCTAGGCTTGCAAATCAAACAAAGGCTAAGCACCTATATTCATCAGTCCAAATATACAAAAGATCTTTTGAATAAGTTTGATTTACAAAATGTAAGCCCTGTTCTACTCCCATGTGCAACACCACACAACTGGATGCAGATCAGAAAGGTAAAGCTGTTGATGAAACACTTTACAGATGTATGATTGGGTCCTTGATGTACTTAACAGCTTCTAGACAGATATCATGTTTGCTACTTGTGTCTGTGCTAGATTTCAGGCTGCTCCTAAAGAGTCTCATTTGATTGCAGTCAAGAGGATCTTTAGATATTTTCAAGGTACACAATCTCTAGGATTATAGTATTCCACTGGACACTCTTGCAAATTAGTTGCTTTTTCAGATAGTGACTATGCAGGGTGCAAGTTAACTAGAAAGTCAACTTCTGGTGGATGTCAATTCCTAGGCAACTGTTTGATTTCTTGGTAGAGTAAGAAACAAACATCTGTTGCTACATCCACTACTGAAGCAGAGTACATTGTAGCTGCAAGTTGTACTTCTCAGTACTTTGGCTTCAGAACCAACTTTTGGATTATGGCATTATAGAGACTAAGACTCCATTATTAATGGATAGGCTTCAGCTCTGTGCATTGTCAAAAATCCAGTCCAGCACTCTAGGACCAAACATATAGAGATCAGACATCATTTTATTCGGGATGGTCTTGAAAAAGGTCTGATTGATCCTAAGTTTGTGCCTAGTGCTGATGAGCTTGCAGACATTTTTACTAAGCCTTTGGATAGTTCAACTTTCCAAAACCTTGTGTTAAGGCTTGGTATGCTGCAGCTAGAATAAGTGATAACTACTGATGATCTCAGTAAATAAGTACTGCTGATCATTAGTAAGCATATCACATATAAGTACTGATTCTGGTCAAACAACTGATAAAGTTACAACTACTGATGTAGATATAACTACTGATGTCAGTAAAATCAGATAAGTACTGATGTCCTATGAAACAACTGAAAACAACAAAAAGTCTGATGAGTAAGTGTTGAGGACAGTATGAAACAGCTGAAAGGCTATGAATTGACGAAAACTACTGATGAGAACTTTCTCTTCAGTTGTTTCTACAACTACTGTTTCATCCTAAACAACTGATGACAAAAACATGTCTTCAGTAGTTTCATAACTACTGATGACTAAAACCAAGTCATCAGCTGTTTACAACAACTGATGACAAAACCATGTCTTCAGTAGTTTCATAACTACTGATGACTAAAACCAAGTTATCAGTTGTTTACAACACCTGAAGACAAAACCAAGGTTTTCAGTAGTTTTACAACTACTGATGACTAAAACCAAGTCTTTAGTTGTTTTCAAACATCTGAAGTCAAAACCATGGTTTTCTGTTGTTTTATAACTACTGATGCCTAACACCAAGACTTCAGTTGTTTCAACTTCTGAAAGGGTAATACCACGTCATCAGCTGTTTAAAACTACTGATGATCAACACCAAACCCTTCAGTCGTTTTATGACCCGTCCCTATAAATACCTCATATCGATCCTTCAGAGCTTCATCCTTTCTAAACCTAACATTCAAACCTCCAAAACTTCTCTCTCATAATGGCGACCATGCAGCTCAAACCACGACATAACTGTGTAGCCTACCTCACCAAATCGCCTTCTGGACAAAGTTCGATAACGCCATTGATCTTATGGTCCAGTCACCTTACAAAACGGCATTTCTTCTAAATCCCACCATTCATGCCGAATCCCTTCACCAGTTTTGGACGAACGTTACCATTACCACTGGGGAGAACAAACGAGTCTCTCCGGTCGGTTTTCAACAACCATCAAGTGGTCATCACTCCGGATATCATTCGACACACCCTAAACTTGGATGATGCCACTTTTCCTGCTGGGTATCCAAAGGGCACAACTGATTTATCCTTTGCCCACCATGGATATCAGGGAAACCTTAGTGCCTCTACCATTCTGAAGAAACATTTCCATGATGCAGAACGTCTTATCTTTCACATGGTAAATGTTTGTTTAGCTCCTAAGACATCCTCTTGGGATCAAATGTCTACCAGATGGCAGCAGGTACTATTCTCTATCCTTGAGCAACAAGACTTAAACTTTTCTGAAATCATTTTCTTGAACTTAAGGATATGGCCTCAAAATCTATTTCTAACCGCTGGATATTATCCTCGGTTCATTATGGCCATAATAGAGAATCAGCTGAAAGCTGAGGGACTTGTTGGCCTTGGAGTCCCTACATGGCTGTATTGCCTGAAGTATACTCCAGGCACAACTCTGACCACACATTGAAACAGGCTGCCAAACTGCGAAAACCCACACAGTTGGAACCCACAGCCACCACTTCCAGAACCAGAGTCCCCTCCAAGCCAAAATCCAAAAAGCCAAAACGGCTACTCAGGGAGATGAGTCCCCTGAGGATGCCCTGAACCACAAACGCAGGAAACACATACTGGTATTAACCCCCCAGTTGTGTCAAAGACTCAACCAACCACAGCCGCACATTATCCTCTCAAAAGGATCCTGTTGCAACCAATATTGGGGAACCCACACTGCTGGAACCTATCTCACTGCGCACCATTCACCCCGGGTGCAATCCACTTCTACCTAATCACCACATGCAACCGCCCCCAAAGTCCTACATTAATTGTTGCACAAGTGCTGAGTCAGTTGCACTCCTCACCCCCTCCCCAGATACCAATTACAACTGGGCATACTCTACCATTGAGGGGGAGGATCAAAATGCATCTGATAACCCACAGCATAGGGGTTACAATGTTCCATTTTCTATTGTAGAAAAGGATATGGAATTTCTGGTGAGGCTGCCACTTATCCTGTTTCAGCATATGCTCAGGATGTAGTTGGTACCATTACTAAGACCTTACCAGAGGCAACTATGATGAAGGACATAGTCCTGAGGCAGGAAGTCCCCAGTTCCAAGACAAAGGGGCACATGCTACAACTGATCTACACTCAGTGCATGTTCATCCTGATTCTATCAGGAGGTCAGGTGATTCAGTACCCACTGATGATGACCTGGCCTCTTTTATGATGTTTTAGCCCAAAACACCATCCTAGAAGAGGAGGTGAGCAGACTCAAAGAGCTGCTTGCCAAAACTTCTGAGGATCAAAGACCATCTCCTCTCAAACCCCACAGATGGCACCTTCATCTGAAGGTCTCCTAAACACAGAGCCACTCCCAAATTCTCAGCCACCTGCCTCTGCTTCTGGCACTATTTCTCAGGAACAGAACCCTCTGAGCAAATAGTTGCTATCTTTCAAAATTCCCTCCTCTCATCACCCCTATATTCACTGATATAGTGATCAAAACCATTGATGAGAGGCTCTCCTCAGTGATACAACCCTTGCTAGAGGAAGTTTTGGGCAAGAAGCTTTCTGACAATCAAACCTTGCAACCAATGCAACCAAAAAGGGGGAGATTCAGTCAGTGAAAGCAAAAAGGAAGAGGAGTGCAGAGAGAAAAGAGAAGGAGAAAGAAACAGAAAGGGAAAAGGAGAAGGAGATGGTAGTGGAGACTGAAAAAGAGAAGGAGATGGAAAAAGAGGAGAAAGAAGTTGACATGGAGAAATCAAAGAAAAGAAAGAATGAGAAGGAGACTGCCTTGGAGCTGATGGTAAAAGAGGCTGATGCCGAACACAGCAGATCAATGGATAACATCATTGATAGTTGTTTAGGCAAGGCCATGACACAGACAAGCTTGACTCTGAAATCAGAAGACTAGAGATTGAAGAAATCCAGAATAGATGGGCAAGTTATGATGTGTTAGAAAGAGAGAGGCTGGAGATCATGATTAGATTTATAGCGAAGTATCTTGGAAGATCATTGATCGAAATCAAAGCTTGGTCCAGGAACATCATCTTGGCAATAACCACCAAGATCTGTTCATCTGAAGTATACACAAAGGGACTTGTTATTGAAGCTTTGAATGAAGCTGGTGCTGGGAGCAGGACTGAACTAGCCAAGCAATCTAAAGCCACACTCACCTCAAAAATGCTAGAACAGCCTGTCAACATTCCCACACCAAAACCACCAAAACAACCACCCACTAAAACAATCCCTTTACCCCAAAAAACCCAAAAAAGACAACCCACAAACCACTCCCTCACCCTCAAAACCAATAGCCGATGATGTACCCCAGAAGAAGAAGAGAAGGGTATTAAGGCTAGAAGATGATGAAGAAGATGATAATGAAGATAGACTGCCACTCTCAGCTTTTATACAGTTGCCGAAGGCCACAAGTCACTCCCTAACAATTACTCCTGAAACTCAAAGACAAATTGGGAAAGTAAAGCTAGAAGAAGAAGAACTTCACAAACAACACGATGAGGAATTGTTGAGGAGGGTTGACAAAGCTTATGCAGCCACATCTTCTATCATCAACATGAAGAAGCAAGCTCTCAGATTATACACTCTTAAGCATACATTTCAATATCAAAAGGAGAGAGTAAGGATTTGGCCTAATCCCAGGGTGTCTCACAGGATTCACAAGAAAAACATTCCACAGAGATACATTGGCCAGGTGAAAAAGATTGTAGATGAAGTGATCTCCTGGTCTTTGTAGTATCACCCTGGGAAGTCCTAGAGGACTTCAAGAAAGCTTATAAAGCTAACCAAACCCCACAGAAGATGCTTGAAAATAAAATGGTGAAAAAAGGGTTAGTTTATAAGAGGCTTGAAGAAGTCAGGAAAAATGAGCTCCAGTTGTTCCTGAGGGTAATCACCCTGATGAGTTTGCTTATAGAATAATAACAACTGTGGAGCTAAAGAATGGGAAACAGGCCAAATACCTATCTGAGTACTATGGGCTAGAATCTTTATTTGAATGAGGTGCTGAAGAGCTGACCATGGAGGAACAAATTACCTTCCTAGAGGCCTATACAAGAGAGTCATATAGACTCATAGTGGGGAAGTAGATATCATGAATGGGGTAACAGCTCTGTGTCCAGTTCCCCAAGACAGAGTTCCCATTCATACTTTGCCAATCAAATCATTGAGACTACTTCCAGGCCGGTGCTTACAAGGGTCACTTCTGAGCTGATCTAGAAGACAAAAAGACCAATCATTCTGCCATAATAAGTGGGACATCTTCAATAAGTTTAGAGGTTTTGGATGCATTGGTTCAGGGGGAGTTTGTTGGACCAAAAGAACTAATGAGCCGGATCAGAAAAACCTCTAAGTCCCACAGACATCACAACAACTACTGAAGACTTGATCAGCTGTTTCATAAAGTCTGAAGAGCAACAGCTGAAGTACAAGTACTGAAGACGTCAACAGCTGAAAATCTAAAGTACTGAAGAACAACAGCTGAAGATCAAAGTCTGAAGATCAACAGCTGAAGATCTAAAGTACTGAAGAACAACAGCTGAAGACAACAGCTGAAGACATCAGCTGAAGACAACAGCTGAAGTTCAAGTACAAGTACTGAAGCCTTCAGAGTTTGTTACAACAGCTGAAGAAGCATTCTTCAGTTGTTGTGATGGTTTCCTTTTAGTAGTTTTCTTTTTGTTTCAGTATTTGTAAAACGACTGAAGAGCATGTTCTTCAGTCGTTGTAGTTTCAGTAGTTTCTTTTCAGTAGTTGTAGTAATAGTTAACACTTAGCATTTTTGTAAGAAGATGTCAGCTGTTTGACATCTTCAGTAGTTGTGTTAACTATCAGTAGTTTGAATAAATTCTGTTAGATGTCACTATCAAGTGACATCAGCAGACGTCACATCTTCTATATAAGAGATGTTGACCTAATTGTATGCGTGACATTCTGTTACCACGAAAGCGAATATTGAATGAAATATATTTTGCAGAATTCTTTCTGTCTATAACCGTTTGTTCTTACTTCGAATATCTTGTGTGTTCTTGGGAATTTGCTAATTTAGTGTTTGATTTCCACTGCTATACTCTCTAATCAATCAAACGAAGATCGCTGATCCTAACAACTACCCATCTATCACCCAAGCCATTCTCTGAACCATCAAAGCCTCTAACCTTGGAGGAGTTCATGGAGATCGAGAAGAAGCCAATCAACTACACCACTATGAGAGAAATATCTTATGAAAAGGAATCTATCAAATTAAAATACATTGATAACTCTTCTAGTTCATTCATAAAGGAGGAATTCTTTGATCTGCCTAGGGGAACTTTGGACTAGGCACTTCAACTCCTTGCAACACACTCTGATTCACTCAATGTAGAAGAGAAAAATGTATAAAGAAGGCTGGTGCCTCTATTGGACACTAGGAAGAGGGATTGGCTGCCATCTCAACTCTTTGTTCCTCGGAAAAGGATAGTCCAATAGAGGCTTGAAGAACCTTCTCAAACTTCGATTGTGGAAAGAGAGAATGATGATGTCAATTGACTCAATACACCATCTCTTCTACACTCAAGCAGGTTTGACATTGTTGAGTTAGCAAAGAAACCATTCTCCAACCCCTCCAATTCTCAAGCAGCTGCTCGCATCAGAAATCATCTAAGTGGTTTTCATCTTGCTGAGCTAACCACAAAGGCAAAGATTGAAGAAGATTTGAAATTAAGAGAGAAAGAAGAAAAAAGAATGGTCAACCAAAGGAAAGACCTTCCTTTAGATGGTTAAAGACCTTGATTGGAACCCAAAGTTAGATTGGAGTATGACTACAACTCCTGTCAACTAACTCTCTACCGAGGGCCACAACAAAGGGTACATGTCATTTAGAGTAATAGACTGGACCTATTATCTACCAATGACTTGTACAAACTTTCCAGCACCACCTCCTGAAAGAATAGAGAAACATATAAGTATCTTCTTTCCTTGGTGCTGAAAGTTTTAAGAAGTTGAAGAAAGTGAAGTTTTGGTAGAAACAGCCTAGGGGGTTTGTTGTGTCAAATAAGGCTGGTGCAACCAAAAAAACACTTAGAAAGATTTTTGGTGCAACTAAAGAAAGTTTTCCAAAGCTTATCTGCATTTCCAAAGCCAAGTTGAAGAACTTTCAAAGCTTCCAAAGACTAAGTAAAATCTCTTCCGAAGCTAAGTAAAATCTCTTCCGAAGCTAAAAGGTTCAAGACAAAGACTTCCGAAGAACAAAGTCCTAAAGACTAGCAAAAGTCTCGGAAGAAGTTGACTTTTCCAAAGTATAAGTGGCTTCGGAAGAACTTATTCTTCCAAAGCCAGTTTACTTTCGTAAGAACCAACTATGAATCAGTGGACATAAGTATGGTCCGTCTAACAAAGCCAATGCAACCTTTGATATACTACATGGTGCTTTACCACGCCCATGTAGTTGACCATACGTTATTCCACTGTTCACCTTTTTCGGTTAGTACAGTTACCATGTTTAGTTTGTGACAAAGGTAAGTCATGGACCTATCATGACTACCTAATCTAGGATAATATTTTATTCTAGATACCTTACTTCTAACAATGTAGTAATTGTTTAGTAGTAAGTTTCCAACTGGTAATCAAAGTAAAACTGGCTATAAATAATAGTATATATAGTTTTTCATTGTAACTTAGTTAGCATGTTTGTAAGAGTCTTGTAAATGTTTACTTGAGAAGTAATATATACAAGTATCTTGAAAACCATCTTGTGTTCTCTTTAACTTAATATATTATTATCAACTAATTTGAAGATTCTGCATCATCATCTGAGTGTGTCCAAATGAGTTTGAGAGATAATCATGGTTTGATTAACATTAACCGGTCCTGCAAAATCAATTCAAACTGTAATCTTCATATAGAATTCCCTTCATGTGAATCTTGAAACCGCATATATTTTTTACCGATTCACTTACGACTGCAAAATCAACGAACTAAAAAGTTGAGTGGTGGTTGAGAATTTCTATTCAACAGAGATCAACAGATTTCGTGCATCTTCTCGAATGAACATGCTTGTATCCCCGGGTACAACAATCAAAACAATATGTTTGTACTACTGAAGATATCCTCGCACCCAAGTCACACCGGATAAGAAGTGTCTTTAGAATATGCAGCGGAAAAAAATATAAAAATATGGAAGTTGGAGTATATAGATTTGGTTCGAGTACTTTAGTTCTTGTGAATTATCAAAATGTTTTCACAAAACAACAAAAATATATCCTTGCATATATTGTATGATCATTTATTTGTTTGAAGGATATGCCAAATGACTTGTCATTAACACTAAGTTAATGTTATACTTGGTGATCATTAAGAAATTTACTCCAAGGTCTTGTTATTAACATTTATTTGATCTTGTACTTATTGATCTTTTAAAAAATTTATTTCAAAATTTTATTAATCTTTTGATGTATAACCAAAAAACCTTTTAGAGAATATGCATAGAGGCTAAAGCAACCAAAGTCTTTCTGCATGCATGATGCACAAGTACTGAAGAAGAATGCTTCGAAAGTTTCACACATGCAACATAATATTCTAAGTGTGAAATCTTCCGAAGCCAAGATCAATATTTTCCGAAGCCAAAGATGAAGTCTTCTAAAGCTTCAAAGAAAAAGTCTTCCGAAGCTCCACACTTGAAGACAAATTTCTTCCGAAGACTTTTAGAAACATGCTTTATCTGATGTACTTTTTCATAAAGCTGGACATTTTTCCGCTGCAACTCTGTAAAGTCACCAACTTACATGAGTTGGTGAAAAGGTCAATGCTTTTGGTAACTGTACATTGAGGTCTTGAGTCTGTAACTTTTTACTTCATGTACTTTATCCTTTTTGTAATAGATAAGGATGTGAGCTATGGCATGTCATAGTCACAAAGTCAAAAAGGCAATCTGCCTTTTTGACTCTATAATTGATTTTGTTTTGAGTCTAGTCAATTGTATCCAGCTGGCTTTCATAGTATGGCTAGTTGTAGGATGTAGTATAAGTATCTCATGTTCTTGTATCTTTATCTTTATGCTTTGTAACACTTGTAATAGAACATTAAGAAAGTAATATACTGTAATCTTGAAAACCATCTCACTGTGTATCTTGCTCTAGTGTTCTGTCTCTTAGTTACTTATGTTCTTAGTGTCTTCATTTGTGGTTAATCCAGATCACATTTTGTTTAAGTTTAGTTACTCTCCTCTTTGTGTTTTTGGGTTGTATTTGACCACCCTTCAATGATCTTGCATTTGGTATCAGAGCTTTCCAGGCTCTTGATATAAGATCTCACCATCTTAAGATCCCTCACACACACAAATACTAAACTTTTCAAATGGCAGCCATTTCCAAGACTGATATGGAAACTGGAACCATGAACAAGTCCTCACTGATCACTCTTGATGACTTTGATACCTGGTGCTTGAGAATGGAAGGTTTCATAAGGTCTCCGGACTCAAGAATGTGGGAGTTTGTTGAGAATGGACCTTACATACCTAGCACCCCCTCTACTACTGGTGCTGGTATGATCCCTAAGGCTGTGGCAAACTACTCTGATAAAGACAGGAAGAGAGTAGAGATTGATAGAAAAGCCATGACAACCCTTCAGACTGCTCTTCCAAACTCTGTATATAGAGGTTTCAAGAAATGCAAAACAACTAAGAAGTTATGGGATGCATTGAAACTGATGTATGAGGGTTCCTTTGAAGCTAAGGAGAACAAGAAGGATCTCCTGAAGTAGAAATTTGAAAACTTCACTTTCAAAATAAGTGAAACCATGACTCAGCAATACTTTAGGTATGTTGAGATTATGGATACCCTTGTGGATAGAGGAGTTCCTCTGAGAACAGGGACATTGTAAGGAAGTTCATGTCCTCACTTCCTAGGCAGTGGACACACTACTGTGTGATGATCAAGAGGACTGAGAATCTGAAAACTCTTACTCTAACAGAGTTATATGGGATTCTCAGTGGCTACCAGATAGAGATGAACATGAAAGGTTCATCTGCAACTCCAACAATCAAATGGGTTCAGCCCTGCATGTGGTTGAAAAGGATAGCATGGAACCCCAACATCATCTCATATGCTACCCTAACAACTTGCCTAAGGGTCCTTTCATCACCTTCCTAGAGACACCAAGGGAGAACTACACCCAAAGAAGCCCATTCCAAGAGACAAGTTCTTCTCAAGCCTTTGTGTCTTCTGATGGAAGTTGTGGTAGCTTTCTGTTCAACCTTGAAGACCTGGATTGTATCCATCCAGATGATCTGGAGTACATGATGATAGTCTAGCATATGGCTCTTCTCACTCATAGAGCCAAGAAGTTCTACAAGCGGACTAGAAGGAAGTTTCCAAGCAATGCAACCAGTGGAAAGTTTGGCCTGGACAAAGGCAAAGTCAAGTGTTACAACTGTAACTTGATGGGCCACTTTCCCAGGGAGTGTAAGGCACCTAGAACAAATGGTGGCCAAACACAGTCCAGACCCAACTACACTGACAAAGCTCCCCAGAATGAGAAGCCAAAGCAGCAAGTTACTATTGTTGTTAAAGAAGGAGGCTTTGACTAGAGCTTTCAGGTGGAAGATGCCTCTCCAAACTAAGCATTGATGGCGGATCATGATGAAGCCGAGGTATTGGAACATCTTTGTACTCCTAAATGCATTGCTAAAGTAAATAGATACAGATCCTATAACTTGTAGATGAGATCTGTTTTTTGAGTCCTTAAACATTATAAACGCTGATTTTAGAAAGTCTGAAAATGATTTTAAACTGAAGAAGAGGACTTAGAGAAAACAGTTTTAGTTCAAAAACATGAGCATTCAGATTTTAGGACTCAAATCAAGGATCTCATAACCAAGCTGACTGAGTGCCAGACTAAGCTTGTGATCAGCAAAGCCAGGGCAGACAAGTGTGTTCTTGAAGAAGAGACCTTCAAGAACAAGATATCCTCATCCCTGCACAACAAAGTGTGCTATCAAAACAAGCTGGGACTAGGATCAAATGAGATAGCTCCTTCACACACAATCTTGTTTGTAAGATCACCTAGGTGTGGAACTTGTGAAGATGAGCTTCCTCTTATAGATCTTTTGAGTGAAGAGGATGAAGAAGTGATAGTGAAGAATTCCTCTAAGAAGAGTGAAGAGGAGGATTCTAAGAAGGGCCACTATCCTTCTGAGGAGAAGAAGAAGACTGTGATGACCAAGTCAATGAGGAAGAACTTGATTAGAAAGAGAAAAAGGAAAGCAAGGAAGGTTCAAGAGATCAAGGCTACTTTTGACTCCAAGCAAAAACAAGTGTTTATCTCTGTAGGATTTGAAGTAGTAAAGATGAAGACATCAACCTAAACTCTTTTGCTAAGAGTTTTGGTTCTTGTTCAAATCATCTCAGTACCAAGAAGAAGACTGATCTGCTGTGTACCACTACTACACAGCTTGTACCATCAAACTCCAATAACAGTTCCCAGCCCAAAAGGACTGTTTCAGCATCTGCAAAGATGAAGGTGGAGAAGGGATGTGACCAAAGTCAGTCTTATTACCAGCAGAAGGCTCTTGGGAAGAAGAAAATGGAGTGTGTTATGTGTGAGAGTACTACTTATCTTACTAAGGATTATCCATACAATCCTAAGGGTACTCTTCACATGATCAAACCAAGGACTTCCAAGAGTTCCAAGAAGATTAAAGCTTCGGAAGGAAAATCTATTTCCTTCAGAAGCTCCAAATCTAAGAAGAAGGCAAGTGGAAAATTACCTTCGGAAGAAAAGTTGGTCTCGGAAGGAAGGAATACTTCCGAAGCACTGAAGTCTGCTGCAGTGTCTACAGAATCTTCTGAAGGTGTATTCATCAAAACTTCCGAAGTATCAAAAGCTTTCGAAGTATTGAAGGTCAAGTCCAAGACTCCAAAGGTGGTGTGGAAGTCTAAGAAAGACCAAGTGATTGAGAATTCTCCATCAGCAACAGCTCAAGATCCTCCTAGCACAACCATAGGATCTATTACTGTTGCATTACCTTCTATTTCTCTTAATGAGCCCAAGAAAAGTAAGGCTTGGTTTCCAAATGTAACTAATCATTTTCTTTGTGCAGGGACAGCTGAAGACAAACATAAATGTTTGGATCATTGACAGTGGCTGTTCCAGGCACATGACAGGCAATAGGTCACTACCCCAGAACTTTGAAAGGATTGATGGAGGGCCAGTTTCCTTTGGAGGAAATGAAGGTGGTTACATTTCAGGAATGGGCAAGGTCACAAATGGTAAGCTCATCATTGAAAAGGTAAACTTTGTCAAGGAGCTTGGGTACAATCTTCTGAGTGTATCTCGATTTTGTGATCAGAGTCATAACATGATCTTACTAAGCATGAGTGCATTGTTCTCAAGCCCGGGGTGGTCATTCCTTATGAGCATATTTTGCTTAGAGCCCCCAGGAGAGGGAACATGTACAAGATGGATCTGCAAGAAACATCTCCCTTTGGAGAAGTTTCATGCTTTCTGTCAAAAGCAAATAGTAATGAGTCTTTCCTATGGCATAAAAGAATGTGCCATGTAAACTTTAAAAACATGAATAAACTTATTAAGAATGATTTGGTAACTGGAATGCCAAAGAAAGAGTTTACAAGTTGTTGCACCCTGAAAGGATCATACATGCCAATTCAATGGGTGATTTGATGATTGCTTTGCTGGAATCCCATAAGTCCAAGAAGAAATGCGGATGAAGATACTGCTCAAGAAAAACCAAGTATTGTCTTCCGTATTTGTCAATGCGGAAGACATAAAACAAATACGGACAAGTATTTGTTCTTCCGCATTTACAAATGCGGAAGACCAAGTATTAATGTGGACAAGACTTTGCTCATCCGCATTTGACAAATGCGGATGACCGAACAAATGCGCATAAGTATTTGTTCATCCGCATTAACCAATGTGGATGACCAACATACTAATGCGGATGATCAAGTGAAGAAATGCTGATCAAGTCAACTCATCCGCATTTGCTATGAACAAGAAAAGATGCGGATCAAGACTTAGACTAGTTCTGATGTAATAGGTCAGGGGTAGTTTAGTCATTTTGTAAAAGGCATCTTGTCTGCCTATAAATAGAATAGAATACCTCGTACATGAGGTGACGGTTGATAGACATACATAGTTTTTGTTGTCATTTATTCTCTATAATCAATCAACTTTCATATATATAATACAAAAGCATTTATGAGTATAATTCTTGCATTGAATGTTCTTTGATTGTTTGTTTCCGCCATTCAATCATTGACTTGATTACCATATTCGATTCTCAGTAAGAAAATCTTACTTACCCAGTCAATTAATATCAGAGTAGTGGCTCTCGGTTCTCTTTCAGATCCGCACAAGAACTGAATAGAATTCGATTGATCTGGTAATCGAGTTTCTAGTAGAGTATATCATCATCTCTACTTAGTAAATAGCAAAAAATACTCCTGTCAACACATTCTCACCAAAATATTCCGAACAGCAAGAAACTCACTACAATCACAATTGATTCTGAAATCCGTTAGAACTATTTGGATAAGTTGGACTAATCAATCTTAAAAATCACCTTAATCTATATTCATAAAATGGATTCTAACAGTTACTCAGAACTTGGTCATACACCTAAACCTCCTATGCTTAAACACAAATCTGAGTTTAAATAGTGAAAAATCAGGTTTAGGAATTTACATCATAGGTGTAGATCTGATTTCTGGATCTCAATATGCAAGGGGCCACGTATCCTTGTCACTCGGTCTGCGGATCAAGCTGCAATTTACAAAACTACAAGAATACCCATTGAAGATCTAACTCTTGATGATTAAGACTATAAGAAAATCAAGATTGACCTCAAAGCTTACTCCATTCTAACTCAAGCACTCAAGATGGATGTGCTGAAAAGATTAGAGAAGTATGGTACTACAAAAGCTGTGTGGGATGCATTGAAAATTATATGTGAATGAAGCAGTGAGGTAGTAGAAATTAACAAGGATAAGCTTGTTAATCAGTATGAAACATTCCACAACACCAATGGAGAGTCCATATCCAAACATACATAGATTTGTATAGTTGGTAAATGATTTGGAAATCATGGGAGTCACTTACAAGATCAAAGAATTAAACAAGAAAATTTTTCACAACCTCCCTGAAAAAACTGGAACAGAATGTAACAATGCTGAAAAATACTCTTGATCTTGAGAGTACTACTTTGGATATCATGATAGCCAAAATAGAAGCATTAGAACTTGATGAAAGAAGAAGAAATCTTGGTAGACCAAGAGTGATTGAGGCTTACAAATTTCCATCAGAATATTATTCTGTGGAAAATGCCTTCATCACTGAGGAGGACAATTTCATCTCATCAAGAGATCAACTGAATAACACTGTGTCGTTACAACTCCACCAATCAATCATCCATCAAATCATCTCAAACATCCAGAGTCACTGCTACTCCTCAAACCACTCCTGAAGACACAAGATCAGAAGAAGAAAAGGCAACTTACAATGCCTTTGTTGCAAGCTTTGAAGCATACTTAGGAGGAAGACTCACTTCTGCTTATCTAATTTAGGAAGATCTGGAGGAAATGGATGCTGATGATGTGGAAGAAATGGATCTACAATGACAAATGGCCATTATTGCCATGAGAGCCAAGAAATTCTTTAACTGTGAAAAGGCAAAAAGCTGAGCCTAAATGAAAACACAAAACTTGGATATGATAAATCCAAGGTGAAATGCTTTAACTGTGGCATGGCTAGCCACTTCTCCAGAGAATGCAATGCCCCCAAGAGAAACAACTATCAAAGGAACTCTCAAGGCCAGTCATCCTCACAGCCTAACTCAAGCTTTCACTCCAACAACCAACAGCAGTAGTATCATCATTCTCATCAACACCAATCCTATCAAAATCCACCCCAACTAACAAATCAAGCTCATGGAAGCAGTCAGTCTTCTGCCAGTGCTCTCGTGATAAGCAAGATGGGGTATGTGACTGGAGCATGTATGCAGAGGAAGTGAAGCCTCAATTTTAGAATCATGCTCTTATGGCTCACATCAATGATGGTCCATCTCCAATGCCTACTGAGGTAAAATCTAACCTTTGTAGGGAAAAATGTATTAATGAGTTGCAAGGTTATAGGGAGCATAACCATAAACTGGCAGATAAAATTAAGGAAGAAAAGGTAAAGTCAGACATGATGGTGAGAGTAATAAAAGGCTTTGAAATCAAAATCAAATCTCTTATCTCTGACATAGAATAACTGCATGGTGAAAAGTACACTCTGCAGCAGAGAATGAGCTCCTTACTGAAAAGTTAGCTCAATCTAAGGCTAAACATTCACTAACTGAAGTGAAACTTGAAAAGTTTCAAATGTCTTCAGTCAAGCTGCAAGAGATGCTTGATTCTCAAAAGGATCCAAAGGACATGTCGAGGATTGGGTATAATTCATGTCCTCCACCATACAATGACAACTACACTGTCATGCCTGAATTTGTCTCACTCACTGAAGAAATTGAAATTAAAACTATGGAACCTAAATCTATAGTAAAACAAGTGACCAATCCTCAAAACAAACCTGATGTTTATATTGAAACCAATGAGGATAAAACCAAGTTAGGTCACCCAATCAAAATCAAAGAGTGTTCAAACAAGACAATGGGTGTCATGAAACCCTCAAGCCCTGTAAAAGCAATCGTCCCTTTTATAAAATTCATACACTCTGTTTTACAAGGTAAAAAGAAATATGTGAAGTCAGTGAAA
The DNA here is from genome assembly GCA_025506515.1 of Flaveria trinervia. NCBI lineage: Eukaryota > Viridiplantae > Streptophyta > Magnoliopsida > Asterales > Asteraceae > Flaveria > Flaveria trinervia. The sequence continues at coordinate 33,079,351 of CM046458.1, read as the reverse complement.
CCCACTGCTGAGAGCAGTTCTGATAATGAGATCATATCTCCAAAAAATTCAAGCAAATAAAAAAGGTTTCACTGCAAAAGAAACAAATAGCATCACTTAGTTCAACACATAAAACATTATCAGACCCTCAGTCTTCAAGATTAAGGCATGGAGTTAGGTTTGATATTGCAACAAGGAACATGTTGACCAGTTTGAGAAAGAGGTGAGAAATGGGTTGAGGAAACAGAAACAGCCCAGAAAAGTAAACAAAGGTAGTGTTGTGAAGCAAACTACAAAAAAGGCTGATTCTGATTCATCTCCTAAAGAAAAGAAAGTGATTCAGCAAAAGAAAATATCAGCTGAGTCACACAAGGCAAAATCTGATTCAAGAAACAAACAAATGTATTGTGACATTTGTGAATGTTCAATCACAAGACAGATGAATGCTTTTTTAATCAATATTGCTCTATCTGCGATATGAACAATCACTCCATCAAAAACTGCTATTTCAACAAGTATGTTCAATCTGTGACATGAACAATCATAGTACATCTGACTGTTACTTCAATCAAAAGGGTTTGAGAATTCCCCAACACAAGCCCATATCAAAAACATCCACTGTGACATATTTTGTCAAACCTCATTTACACAATACTCAATCTAGGACATCTAGATCAACAAATGACAGGAATAATTTAAAGGAATTGTGGAAAGGTCAAAGAACACATCTCACAATGAACCACAAAATTGACCTTCCAAAACAAAAACCTACTTTTGATAATGAAATATGGGATAAATTTCTACAAAGAAACAGAGACCAACGATTTCATTACTCATTTGAATCTTTAGTAGATGTTGATGAGATGACTCAACCCAGTCATTACCAAAAATCTCCCAGGACACCTCCATCTAAACCATAATTTAGAGGTAATTACCAAGAAGTCACCATCATGAATAGGAACATGAAACCCAAGACCATCATGGCTTGGGTTCCTTATTCTAATTAGCTCTTTTTGCTTTCAGGTTCATCCACACAGGTCCAATATCTTATGGTACGTGGACAGTGGATGCTCCCAACACATGACTGGAGATCCTTCCCTCCTTCATGACTTTAAGCATGTACAAGGAACTACTATGGCATTTGGTGGAGATTCACAGGGTGGTAGAATTACAGGTCAAGGATCTGTGACAAATGGGATGCTAAGATTTGATAGAGTGAACTACTGTGAATAGCTGAATTTTAACCTACTAAGCGTGTCTCAAATCTGCGACAAGAAATATTCAATTCACTTTACAAACACTCATTGCTACATTCTGAAACCTGGATTTCAGATCCCTGAGGAATGGGTTGTCTTAAAGACCCCAAAGAAGAACAATACATATGTCTTAAACCTGTGTTCTACATCACCTAAAGAAGAAACATGTCTTTTGTCAAAAGCTTCATTTGATGAGTCACAGCTTTGGCATAGACGTTTGGGTCACACAAACTTTAAACAAATGAACAAGTTGGTCAAAGGAAACCATGTCATTGGTCTTTTTCAAAAAGAATTTCATTTTATTAATCACTGTTCAGCGTGCCTCAAAAGAAAGCAACACAAATCATCTCACAAAACCAAGCTGGTGAACACTAACAATACTCCATTGAAGTTACTTCACATGGATCTATTTGGACCAACTCATGTAATGAGTATTGGAAAGAAACAGTATTGTTTAGTGATCATTGATGACTTTTCACGATCCATATGAGTTTTCTTCTTACCTCATAAAAATGAGGCATCCCAAATCATACAAGAATTTATCACTAAAATTGAAAATCAACTCGATCTTAAGGTCAAAATAATAAGAAGTGATAATGGTACTGAATTCAAAAATGAAAGTATGAGTTCTTTTTGTGCAACCAAAGGCATTACTCATCAATTCAGTGCAGCTAGAACTCCTCAACAAAATGGGGTAGCTGAAAGGAGAAATAGAACACTAACTGAAGCAACAAGAACGATGCTAGCCGATGCTAAACTACTAATCACCTTCTAGGCAGAGGCGGTTAATACATCGTGCTTTGTACAGAATCGAACTCTACTTGTCAAAGAGAACAACATGACTCCTTATGAACTGCTCTTTCATAGAAAACCATTCATTGTATTTCTTAAATCATTTGGTAGTCCTGTCTCAATATTAAACACCCGAGACTATCTGGGAAAGTTTTCATCCAAGTTTGATGAAGGATTCTTTGTAGGTTATTCTTCTGTTTCAAAGGTTTACAGAGTGTTTAATCCTAGATTAAACATTATTGATGAATCAACAAATGTTCAATTCAATGAACATTTGTTTCCCAAATCTACAAATGGTCACGACTGGTTGTTTGATATTGACATGTTTACAAAATCATTTGATCAATTTCACTTGTATGATGCAGGAAATATACATTTGATGAATGCATGAATGAAGATGTTCCTGTTCAAGCTGATCCCATCAGAAAACCATCACAAAACCTTAGTGTTTCTTCTGAAGGAGGTCCAAGCCTGATACCATCTCACTCAGATGATTTGTCAAATGAGATCATAAATCAAAAACAGGCTACTCCTCCAGTTGAAGCACAAAGGACATCAAATGATGTAAGCAATCATAGTGTTGTTGAAGCTGCAGCATGAACTGAAACAGAGTTTGACAATCTTCATAATTCAACAACAGTACCAGATGAATATGCCTCTGACCATAATAAACTGAATGTCTCCAATCTTGATGTAACAATTGCTGGTGACTCCATTCCAACCACAAGAATACACAAGAATCATCCAGTTGAAACCATTATTGGTGATCTTAATGAGAGGGTGACAAGAAGCAAATCCAGTATTGCAAACATCTGTTTGTTCTCATGCTTTTTGTGTCAAACAGTACCCAAGAACATCAAAGAGGCATATCAAGAAAATAGCTGGATTAAAGCAATGCAGGAAGAATCGCTCCAATTCAAGAAGCAAGAAGTATGGCAACTGGTAGATCTTCCCGAAGGACAATACCCTATCGGTACCAGATGGCTTTACAAGAACAAGACTGATGATAGAGGGATCGTCATCAAAAACAAAGAAAGACTAGTGGCATAGGGATACACTCAAGAAGAAGGAATCGACTATGACGAAGTGTTTGCTCCTGTTGCCAGACTAGAAGCAATCAGAAACTTTCTAGCATATTCTACATCTATGAAATTTACTGTTTATCAAATGGATGTAAAGTGTGCCTTCCTGTATGGAAAGATTGCTGAGGAGGTCTTTATGAGTCAACCACCATGGCTTTGAAATCCAGATTTCCCTCACAGAGTTTACAAGCTTGACAAAGCTCTGTATGGTCTTCATCAAGCCCTAAGAAAGTGGTATGAGACTCTATCATCCTTTCTTCTTGAACATGGATATGAAAGAGGAAAGATTGATCAGACTCTATTCAGAAGAACAAGAGGAAAAGATATGATGTTAGTCCAGATCTTTGTGGATGACATTATATTTGGCTCTACAAACAAGCAACTCTGCAAAGAATTTGAAGACCTTATGCACTCAAAATTTCAAATGAGTGCTATGGGGGAACTCACCTTCTTTCTAGGGGTGCAAGTCCAATAGACAACAGATGGAATCTTCATCAATCAATCTAAATATGTGGAAACCATGTTGAAGAAATTCCACTTTGCTGTCTGTCAATCTATCAGAACTCCTATGGATACTAAAGTAAAGATTGGACCTGATCCTGAAGGCAAACCAGTGGATCAGACTCACTATCGATCAATGATCGGTTCACTTATGTATCTAACAGCCAGTAGGCCTGACATTATGTTTGGTGTTTGTGTGTGTGCCAGATATCATGCTGATCCAAAAGAATCACATGTGAATGCAATAAAGAGGAATTCAGATGTCTAAAAGGCAAACCAGCTCTTGGGTTATGGTATCCAAAGGAAGGAGAATTTAATCTCTATGCCTTCACAGACAGTGATTATGGAGGATGCAACTTCAATAGAAAATCCACCTCTAGCGGTTGTCAATTTCTTGGTCCCAGACTAGTATCTTGGCAATGCAAGAAGCAGACAAATGTATCTGTGTCCACAGCAGAAGCTGAGTATATTGTAGCATCAACTTGTTGCTCTCAAGTACTCTGGATTCAAAAGCAGATGCTTGATTATGGTTTTAACTTCTTGCACACGCCAATTTACATTGACAACACAGCAGTTGTTTTCATAACTAATAATCCAGTTCAGCACTCAGAAACTAAACATATTGAAATTAGATATCATTTTTTGAGAGATTGTGCTGAAAAGGGATTAATCAAATTGATTCAAGTACCAACTGAAAATCAATTAGCTGATTTATTTACCAAGGCATTTGAACCCAGTAGGTTTGAATTCCTAGTTCAGTCAATTGGCATGATTAACCTTGAGTAAAATCATGAAAAACATCAAAAACATTAAAAACATGAGAAAACCACAAAAATATATCAATTTTGATGAAGAAAAGAATCTAGGGAAATGATATATTACAGTCATTATATCATTCACTGTGCTTAAATTCAAAAATTGCAAAACTGCCATGATTACCAGATATGTTAGTAGGCTCAACTTTGAAGAGAAGATACATGCATTGATGAATTAAAAATTTTATTCAATAGTGAAACACTCATCACAACATACATGTATGTATTGACTTATCTGAGTGCATGTGTGTCTAGTAACCTAAACAAACCAGGTAATGATACTTTATGAATCTTTTTCACCTACATCAGTTTCATCTTTGTTTTGCTGTGCAAAGACCTGATGAAACATGCACATAGTGTAGATGTCCTGATCCAAAAGATTCCCAATGAGGAACACATCCAAATTGGATGAATCTACAAAAGCAATACATTCTAAGTGAATGAACAAAAGAATCCCATCATGGATCACCTTCCAAAGTGAAGTAAAAAGAATCTCAATAAGGATCATCATGAAAAGGATCAAAGTAAAGGAAACCCAATAAGGATCAGTGAAAATGAGTTCTCATAACTTAACTAACCTGGTAAGAAAAGTTATGAAAAAGTTCTACTATGCATTGTATAAGGATGGTTGATCATTCCATGCTTGTGTGTGTGAGGTACACATTGAATAATTAAATCAACCAAAAACATGATAAAAATCATTTGCATTAAAATATCAACCTGGTATGAGTTTAAGAGGACAAACATACCTTTAATCATTAAGTTCATAAACATGTCCATTTAATCATAAAGGATGCACATGTGTAATGTAAGACTGATATGATCCCAACAAAAGATATAATTCTCTTCATTATTAATAATCATAATAAAATTCAAAAAAATTTTAAATCTTTAAAGTTTCTATCCAAATGTGGAATAAACTTTAGGGGTAGTAATTTAAAATTTTTGAGTAAGCCCATATTTTTGTTTACTAGCTTAACTTATTTTCAAAACAAAACAAAAAGAATTTTGGTGTTGTTGCAAAAAGTTATACCATTGTATCTCAGCTTATGCAGATTCTTGGAAGCATGAAAAGTCCAAGATCAGTCAAAATTGGAAAACTTGTATCACTTGTGACATACAAGTCAATCCAAGCAAGAATTGACAATTTTAACAGTCAACTTCATAAGAAAAATCAATCAAGGACAATACTTCATAATATGATAAACCAATTCAGTCACATTAACTTATGATTAAGTTCAAAAGTTAATGCAGGTAAGTGCATTGGTTAATGCAGGTGAGGTAACCCATGCCTATAACCAATGCGGGTAGCTTTTTATTTTCAAGTGAAACTAATGCAGACAATGATTTTATTCTACTGCATTAGTGTGTTACAAGTATACATGAAATTTTGAAGTGTTAAAACCCATGCGGAACAAAAATTGTTCTACCGCATTTGTCAATGCGGATAAAATAATTTTCAAGTGTTCAACCACATTAGTCAATGCAGATAAACTTTTAAGTGTTCAACTGCATTTGTCAAATACGGATAAAATTTGCACTTCCCCATTTGTTTTACTCATCCGCATTTATGGATACACATCTTCAATGCTCATGTATGATCAAGCAGAAATAATAAGTGATCAATCTCTTGTCAATGAATGATGATCAAGTAAATGTGGATTTTATTCTATCGCATTTGCTACAGTTAACAAATGCTAACAGTCAAATCTTTCGCATTTGCTACAGTGAGCATATGCTGACAAATTTTATTCAACCGCATTTGCTACAATGAGCAATGCTCAATAAGTTTTGTCAACCGCATTTGTTACAGTAATAAATGCTAATGAACTTAGTTCTTCCGCATTAGCAACAGTGAACAAATGTGGATAGAAGAAAACATAAGTAATGCAACTTCCGTATTTACAACATTGAACAAATGCGGGTAGTCACAGTCCAAATTTTGTCTTCCGCATTTGCTACAGTTAACAAATTTTGTCTTCCGCATTTGCAGATGACCAAAAGACTTAAAAATTTACACTTTTGCATTTGCTACAGTGGTGACCGCATTTGCTCTTGAACTTGTAAAATCTTTTAGAATGCATTATTTGACTATTTAAAGGAATTTAAACGGGTCATATAATACTTTTCAAATTTGAGAGACTTCATAGTGAGACGAGCGCAAATACACAGTTTACCCACTTTGATCATATTCATCATAAACAACCAAAGATTTTTGTGTAATTCTTGTTATCGATTCTGAAACTACAGTTGCATCGAAAACAAGGTGAAATTTCCAAAAAAAAATCATCAAGACCCAACTTTTGGACTGTTAAAGGGAAAAGTTGTTGACGAAGAAAGGAAAACCAAGAAACAGCAACCCTCACTTTCCCAAAAGACTAACATTGCATGCATCATGTGTGGCCTGCAAAATCACATGGCAAAAGATTGTTACTAGAATCCTGCAAGCACACATTATGCAAATAATGTTAGAAAAGAAGGAGTCAGGGAAGGTTTCACATTTGGACCCTTCTATACGGTTCAAGTGTTGAAGAAGGGAAAGCTAGTTTCCAAAGCCAAGTTGCTTTCGGAAGAAACTCCTTCTTCCGAAAGGAAAATGGCTTTGGAAGCAACAGCTACTAAGGTTCGGAAGAACAAGAAAGCTCCCTTGAAACCATCTCAGAAGAAGACTGCTTCGAAAGAAAAGGTGGTGAGGACTTCTTTCGAAAAGAAAAAAGCTTCGGAAGAAGACCATGCTGCAAAAGCTTCAACAAGCTCATACACCAAGATCAGCCAAAGGGTGGATTGGAAGATCAAGGAAGATGTTGCAGCCCAAACCTCTTCTTCAAGGACCTCTGTTGAACCCCATGCATATCATTTGGTTCACTCATGTCATTATCCTTGGAAGAACCCAAGACCAGCAAGGCTTGGGATTCCAAACAAAACTGAAATCTCATCTTATGTGCTGGAACAACCATTTGACAAGAACAACAATGTATGGATTGTAGATAGTGGATGCTCCAGGCACATGACAGGGAACAGATCTCTACTTCAACAGTTTCAGAACTATGATGGAGGTCCTGTCCAATTTGGAGGTGAGGCCGGAGGATATATTTCTGGCAGAGGGAGTATATCCAATGGTAAGTTAAAAGTTGACAAAGTCCATTTTGTCAAACAGCTTGAACACGATCTGTTAAGTGTTTCTCAATTTTGTGATCAAAAGCACCAAATGCTATTCACAGAACATGAGTGCATTATCCTCAAACCAGGGATGACAATTCCTCCGGAATTGGTGCTTCTTAGATCTCCCAGGAAAGGGGATATGTACAAGCTTGATATGAACAATGCTTCCCCAATGGGTGACGTATCATGCTTTCTTTCCAAAGCTGATAGTGATGAGTCAACACTGTGGCATAAATGTATGTGTCATGTAAATTTTAAGACAATGAATAAATTGGCTGAAAATAACTTGGTACATGGTTTGCCTAAAAAGGAGTTTTTCTGCAAAGACAACTGTGTTGCATGCCTGAAAGGGAAACAACACAAGACATCTCATAAATCTAAATGTGTTAACTCTATCACTACTCCATTGCACTTATTGCACATGGATCTTTTTGGTCCCACAAGTATAATGAGAATTGGAAGGAAATCATATTGCCTTGTGATAGTTGATGATTTTACAAGTAACACATGGGTATTCTTTTTAAGAACTAAAGATGAAACTGCTGAAACATTAAAATCTTTTATTATTAAAATAGAAAATCAAATTGATCACAAGGTTAAAATAATTAGATGTGATTAAGGGCCTGAGTTTAAGAACTTCGTTCTTGACTCATTCTATAACTCAAAAGGGATTGCCAGACAATATAGTGCTCCCAGAACTCCTCAACAAAACGGTGTGGCTGAGAGGAGGACTAGGACACTTATGGAGGCTGCTCGAACTAGGTGAGCTGATTTAAAGCTACCTCTAACATTCTGGGCAAAGGCAGTCAACACTGCATGCTATATGCAGAATAGAGTTCTTGTAGTTAAGCCACATGGAAAAACCCCTTATGAGCTATGGAACAAGAGGCCACCGTTCATTAGCTTTCTAAGGTCCTTTGGCAAAATTTGCTGAAAGTCAGCACTGCATGCTAACATGTGTACCATACTTAACACAAAGGACAATTTGGCAAAATTTGCTGAAATTCAGATGATGCTATCTTTGTTGGATATTCTTCTAGCTCCAAAGCTTACAGAGTATACAACATTAAGAATCAACAATTTGAGGAGTCATCTAATATAGTTGTTAATGAGCACACTCCTTGTGTTAGGGGGAATGGACCTGATCACATCTTTGATTTAGAATTGTTCCCAAACTATTCTAAACCCTATTGTGAGAATGTTTCAGTTGGGATAGGTGCTCAAAATGATGTGATGCTACTGCTAATGATCAACTGTTTGAGCTTCCCAGGCCTAGACCAAATTCTCTAAGTGCTGCAATACATCAAGCTTCCACTATTCATAGATTCGATAGTTTAACTATATCAAGGAATAGTGAAGCCTCAACAAGTGAATCACATACTGAGCCTTAAAACTCATCAGGTGATCCACCACAACACCAGGTAGAAGGAGGTAGTATTTTGAAGGAACAAGCAACTATTAATACTACTTCACAGCCAACTATTGATGATGTTTCTCATTCATTCAATCAGTCCTCATTGAATGACTTTGAAACAGCAGCCGAACAGAGTGTTCCAGTTCCTGAGCAGAATATGTCTAACTTGGATCTATCTCTGCAACTAGAAGTGATTCCTCGCCTTAGGATTCACAACATTCATCCAACTGAGAACATCATAGGGAATGTCTCTGAGGGTGTGAGAACAAGAGGACAAACTCATCAAGGGAATGTCTGCTTGTACTCATGCTTTCTATCTCAGATGGAACCCAAGAAGGTAGAAGTGCCTTGAAAGATAGTAGCTGGCTTGAATCGATGCAAGAGGAGCTGCTTCAATTCAAGAGACAGAAGGTATGGAACCTATGTTCGCTACCATCAGGTCAAGTACCTATAGGCACCAAATGGGTTTTCAGAAACAAGAGAGATGATAGAGGCTTGATCATTAAGAATAAAGCAAGACTTGTAGTTCAAGGATACACTCAAGAGGAAGGAATAGATTATACTAATGTCTTTGCACCAGTTGCAAGACTTGAGGAAGTTAGGATCTTCCTTATGTATGCTGCATCCAAGGACTTCACAGTATACCAACTTGATATCAAGTGTGCATTTCTATATGGGGATATAGATAGGGAAGTCTATGTATGCCAACCTCCAGGATTTGAAGATCCACAGCACCCCAACTATTTGTGCAAATTGGATAAAGCTCTATATAGGCTGCACCAAGCACCTAGGCTGTGGTATGAGACTTTGTCTCAGTTTCTTCTGAAGAATGGCTACACTAGAGGTACCATTGATAAGACTTTCTTCATTAGAAAATCTAGAAAGGACATTTTGCTCGTACAAGTCTATGTTGATGACATCATATTTGGTTCCTCAAATGACCAAATGTGTAAGGACTTTGAGAGCATTATGAAGAAAAAGTTTGAGATGAGCTCCATGGGAAAAATGGACTTTTTCCTTGGAATTCAGGTAAAGCAACTAAAGGAAGGGTTCTTCATTAATCAATCTAACTATGTCTCTGACATCTTAGAAAGATTTGAGATGAATGATTGCAAGCCTGGCAAGATACCCATACCCAGAAACCATAATCTTTGTCCTGACCTTGAGGGGGAGGATACTGATCAACATCAGTATAGGGCAATTATTGGTTCTCTGATGTATCTAACAGCCAGTAGACCTGATATCATGTTTGCTACTTGCATTTGTGCAAGATATCAGGCTGCTCCAAAGGTGTCTCACCTAGCTGTTGTTAAGAGAATCCTCAGATACCTCAAAGGAGCACCTAAACTAGGTCTCTAGTATCCCAGAAACAAGGATTTCAATATTTATGGATACTTTGACAGTGACTATGGAGGTTGCAATGTTGACAAGAAATCAACATCAGGAGGATGTCAATTTCTTGGTGGAAGGATCATCTCATGGCAATGCAAGAAACAATCCTGTGTCTCTACATCAACTGCTAAAGCTGAATACATTGTTGCTGCTAGCTGTTGTGCTCAACTGCTATGGATTCAAAATCAGATGTTAGACTATGGATTTAACTTTATGAGTACTCCTATCCATATTGACAACAACAGTGCTATCTCCATTACTGAAAATCCGATGAAGCACTCCAAAACAAAGCATATTGACATCAGGTATCATTTCATTAGAGATATTAATGAGAAAAATCTAATCAAGTTAATCAAAGTTGATTCAAATGAACAATATGTTGATCTATTCACCAAAGCTCTTGATGAACAAAGATTCAAGTATCTCATAACCGCTATTGGGATGATAAACATTGATTAATTTGATCTCTTTTGAAAACCTTTTTAATATGTAAGTCTTGTGTCAATACAATTTAAGTCCTATTACAAGAAATTTTCTCTGAAATTTTCTAAGTGTAAATTCCTTCCGAAGAGAAATTAACCTTCGAAGACATTCTCATATCTTCCGAAGCAAAATTTCTCAAAGAATAACTTTCTTCTCGGAAGAATTTTTGGCCTCGGAAGAAGCGATTGATTGTATATCAGATCTACTTCTGAAATTTACAAATTCTCTATTCGGGAGCAACTCTAACCTTCAGAAGCAAAGTTTTGGCTTCGGAAGAAAGAATTGCCTTCGGAAGACAAGTTAACTTCGGAAATGTTTTACACTCGGAAGAGAGATTTCACTGTGTAACGTAAATCTCTTGGGCCCCACACTGTAAAAAGCAAAGATTTTGTTAATGATGTTGAATTATTTAACTAATTTTAACCTTACCACCATTGTCATTTCATCCATTAAACCATCACATCACCTTATCCTAACCCCCATTACCGCAATTCCACAATCTTTTAAATAATCTCGACTACTCAATTTCATTTTCTTACTTGCAAATTTTACTGCCCTAGAAATTTCTCCTCTCCAACTTTACCCCAGCTCAAATCATACACATTCATCTTTCCAAATGGCCCTCAACCCTCAGCACAACCAAGTCGCACTTCTTGATTCATCATGAGATGCTGACTTCTCTGAAATCATCTCCTTTCTCACCCAATCAACCTACTACACTGCCCTTACCGTTAGCCCCACTGTTTTCTCCAACCAAATGGCAGAATTTTGGGGAAATGGTCAAGTTGAAACCCTAAATGGGATTCATGTATTACGGTCCAGCATCTGTGGACAGGAGTTGATCATCACCGAACAACTCATCAGGGAGCATCTTGAGCTTCACGATGAAGGAGCTCCTACTGAATTCCCAAAGGAAGATTTGGATAGCACTTATATCCTAATGGGATATGGTGGAGACATCAGCAGGTCGACTGTTTACAAGTTCAACTTCTCCTACAATTGGAAGTTCCTACTGCATGTTGTTCTTCATTGCTTGTCCAACAAATCCGGAGGATGAGATCAAATCCCTTATGAACTAGGATGCTTAGTTCATGGACTGGTGAGAGGCCTGCGCTTCAATTACTCACGATTTGTGTTCTCAAATCTTATAGGGAATCTGCAAAGGGAGACATTCTTCATGTATCCTAGATTCCTTCAACACATAATCAATTGTGAGTTGGACCAGAGCATGCTTATCTGTGCAGCTGCTCTGACTGTTCCCCAAATGTGGCCTTCCATCTTCAAGACATTGAAGAAGGTATCAACCAACTTCACTGGAAGGTACACCATTCTGCTTCCAGGTATGATTGAGCGCATAGCTCTTGGTGACATCCTGTTCACCCCACAGGTGATGAACCCACACCAGCAACCTCCACCATAATGCCAACACTACCTTCTCCACCATCACCATCACTTATCAAAGACGCCCCAAACAAACCCTTGTTCAAACTACTCTGATTGAACAAGTTCCTCCTGTTCAATCCAAAAAGACTAGAGTGGAAACATGGGCTCCCACTCAGTCAGAGGTCTCTCCATCCTTCTTTTTTGACCTCAATTTGCGTTTTGAGTCTCCTCAGTCTCAAACCCATGAGCCCGACACCCAAACCAGCAGCCCTCAAAATGAGTATTTACACTTTTCTGATATGCCAACAAGGGACAGCCCCACCAGAGGCTCAATGCCTGTAGACATTGACCAAAGTCCCGGGTCAATAGGATTACCCTTCCTATCTTTCACTGACCTTTTGTTTAAAATTGATGAAGAGATAACATCTCTCCATATCAATGAAGTTGATCTACAACACCCTCTCCAAGATCAACAGAGCCCGGAGAAATCCCTTATCTCTAGCCCCATCCGCAACCAACAACTGAGGTGAGTCCCACTGATGTGGAGGAGACTCATGTAGATTCAGTTTCCACTACAGAAGGTGCCTCAATGGACCTTGTGGATAGTGGTAACATTTCCCAGACTGAATCTCCGACAACCGAGCCCTTTGATGACTCTGAAAGAGACATCATTGAGCATGGGAAACCAGGGTGCCAAGAAACCACATCTAGTGGTGAGGCTGAACATACTAGGTATGTTACCTCATCTCCCCGTGATTCTTCAAAAGATGATGAGGGAAACATGCAACTCCTCATTCAAGATCTTCTTTCTAAAGTGTCAAACCTGGAATCTCTGGTTAGTACTTTAGAGGCAAGGTCTGCCACTCAGCAACTTGAGATTGACAATCTCAAGGCTCAACTAGCTAAGAAATAGACAGAGAGGTCTGTTAGGCATGTACCTATTCAGGTCTCACTGACTTCCTCCTCCAGCTCATCTAGCTCTCAAGATGATGCTACCAAAAAAGGGGAGAATATTCAAAGACAAACACATGAGGAACCATAGAGCCGGCCTTCAACTTCAATATCTTCTTCTTCCATCATCTCTGTGCATGAAATGTCTCAAGTCACTCTTCAGATTGATCCAAGGATGCTCAGTGATCTCTACACACTCTTCACCAAGTTTCTGTTAAGATCTTTCTTTGAGCAGCCAAGCCATGATGCTGCAATGATCTACTTTGGAGCAGAAGAGCTTCAAAGGCTGACTGCACCTTCTACCACTGTGGAAGAAGTTGGTTAACCTAAGGTCCTCATGGAACCTAAGATTCGATTCAAAGGGGAAATAGGAACTGATGGCCTAGCAACTGAAACAGTTGGGACAGAATCCGCATCTCCTTTAACTTCCGAAGCTGTAGTTAAAGCCTCAGAAGAACAAGCTGAATCTTCCGAAGCTGAAATGGAAGCTGTGGAAGGACTGTTTAAAATGTCCGAGGAACTGATCATCAAAGATGCTATCCTGGAAATGGCATCTGAGGTGAGCAGTGAGGACTTTCCAACTGCACCTCCATCTCAAACACCATCTCTGACTCTCTCACAATCAGAAACCTCTCTCCAAGAACCACCACAGTCAGGATCTTCAAAAGACAAAGGAAAAAGGAAGATGACTGCGGAAGAGCTTCAGGAAGAGGAGAAGATTGAGAAACTTAAGAAGAAAGGAAGACTTCAGACTAAGAAGTTGCTAGCTGCCAGTACAAAAGCAGTTGCTTCCAATAAGAAGGTTGTCATCAATAAAAGAAGAGAGCAGATCATTGACCAGCTCATTAAAATAGGAGCTGCCAATGAAAAAACACTCTTGCTACCATTAGAGGAGTTGGTGGATCTGGAGAAGGCAACCAGGCTGATACTTGAAGAAGAAGCCAGGTTGGCCTTGGAGGTAGAGGAAGAGAAACAGAAGGAGGCTGAATTGCAGCTGAGGAGAGACAGAATAAACTTCCTACTCTCCAGAGGCTTTGATCTTCAAGAACTCTCTCCACACAACGATGATACGATCCTCTGGCTCTACAACAAAGAGCAGGATCAAATGGAGAAAGAAAGGAAGAAGGCTGCAAAAGAAAAGGCTAGAGAGAAGAAGAAGAAGGAAGAAGAGGCTAGGGTCACTGCCTCCAAGAAGCTCACTAAGAAAGCTGGATGAAGGACTATCTTCGGGCTCATGGCTTCTCTGGTAGGCAGGTGGGTCCTATGTCTGAAAGGACACTCCAACGGATTGTCAGTGAAATTAAGGCTGACATCCGGATGGGGGAAAGGAAAGAGATGTATAGAAGGGTAATAGGGATGACCTTCACTGCTTCTACCCAACCACAACCTGAACCTTTACCCTCACCTTTCACCATTAAACTGAACCTTTCACCCTGAACCCATATCACTACCCACACCTTCTCCCTCTCCTCAACCACCTAAACTTCCCATTATCCAACCCCAAACACTAGCCAGAACCTCTGAACCTAAACCTGCCCAATTACCATCCAAACCATCCCTTCAGCCTTCTCAACATCTCTCCCTTAAGGAGTTTAAGGAAATCAAGATGAAGCTCACCAATTGCACTACTTTGAGTGAAGTCTCTTGCGTAGAAGATTCTGTTAACATCACCTATGTAGACGGATCTTCAAGTTCCCTCACAAGAGACAGATTCCTTGATTTGCCTAGAGGAACTTTGGACCAGGCTGCAAGACTTTTGGGCCTCAATTCAAACTCTTTAAATGAGGAAGAAAAGAAGCTCAGAAGGAAACTAGTGACTCTGCTGGATACAAGAAAAAAGGACAAGATTCCTAGTCAGTCTCTTGTGCCTAGAAGGAAGATAATCCAGTGGAGGTTCAATGAACCTTCTCACAACTTTGTTGTGAAAAAAGAGAATAGTGAAATCAACAGACTCAATGCAACCTCTCTGTTACACTCCAGCAGATTCGACATTGCTGAGTTAGTAGAGAAACCATTCTCCAACCCTCCAACTCTAAAACTACTGCACTCATCAGAAATCATCCCAGCAGTCTTCATTTAGCTGAGTTAACTGCAAAGGCAAAGATTGAAGAAGAGTTGAAGTTGAGAAGACAGGAAGACAAGGAAAGATCTCCCACCAAAGGTGTTGGCTTTCTAAAGATGGTGGAAGGTCTTGAATTGGAACCTATAGTTTGATGGGAATATGATTACAGTTCCCATCAACTAACTCTTTTCAGAGGGCAACAACAAAGGGTACATGTTATCCAAGGTGACAGACTGGATTTCCTGTCTACCAAGGATCTATACAAGCTTCTCAGCACCACATCAGGGAAGAACAAGGAGACAGACAAATACTTACTCTCCTTGGTGCTGAAATCTTTGAGAAGTTGAGAAAAGTGAAGTTTTGGTAGCATCAGCCTAGGGGGAGTTTGTTGGATCAAGAAGAAGGCTAATGCAACAAAACTATATCACTTAAATTATTTTGGTGCTGCATGCAAAGGCTTCTGAAGCTTATCATGGAACTTCTAAAGGTTGTAGAGTTCTTCCGAAGACAAATGGAAAGTCTAACTTCCGAAGACAGAACTCTACTTCCAAAGAAAAATGCATACTTCCGAAGTTCAAGACTTAGAAGACTAAAGTGAAGATCACTTCCGAAGTATGATGAAAAGAAGAAGTCTCCAACCCTTGGAAGAAGCAGCCTCTTCCGAAGTATAAAGTGGCTTTGGAAGTACTTACTCTTCCGAAGCCATTTAACCTTCGAAAGACACTGCTATAACCAGTGGACACAAGTATGGTCTCCGACACTCCGCTGCAGACTTCTGATACAACATGGCTTCTTCCCAAAAAGTCATGTTGTTGACCATACTTTATTCCACTGTTTACCTTTTCATGATAGTACATGTTACCAAATTTAGTTGGTGACAAAAGGTAAGTCAGGGACATGTCCTGACTACCAAATCTCATATAAGACTTTATCCGAGATACCTTAAACTATAGTCCTGTAGTATAGGCTTTAGCTAAAGGATCCCAACTGGTATCAAAGTATATCCGGCTGTAGATAGTATTATATATAGGTTCTCCTGTAACTCATTGAGATATAGATCATCTTCTACTTGTAAGAGTCTTGTATTTTGAGTTGAGAATCAATATATAAAAGTATCTTGAAAATTATCTTTCTATGTTCTTAGTTTCTTTCTATATTGTGATCACCTCTTATTGATTCTTATCATACCCGAGTGTGATTCTAGGTGAGTTTGAGAGAAAAACACTGTGTTTAAGTGACAAACACCGATCCTGCATATTCATATTAGGCAATTGAGTGTATTAGTCATACTTAATCTTTATTATGACTCCATATATTTAGCTGAGTGTGAGTGCATCTTGTGAGAAGTGTGGATGTTTTACATGATAATAATCTTTATTAATAAATCTATTGCTTGCTAGGATATCATTTTACATATGCTTGGAATATTTATATTTGGATGAAATGTTTACTTGCGTATTCCTCGAAATACATGTTTATAATTTGATTTATTTGGTTTTTGGTGGATTCTTCGTTTTAAGTGATTTTTGCTTGAGGACAAGCAAGGTTCAAGTGTGGGGATGTTTGATGTGCTCCAAATTATATATAAAAATCCTATCAAAAGCACATCAATTATTCTTTAATACCTTCCTTAAAATGATGAAAATGTACCTAAAATGTTATATTGTGTTTTCAGGTGTTTAAAAGGGCAAGATGGACAAAAAAAGCATATTTAGCAAGAAATTGATGTAATCCAAGCTTTGGAGTCCAAGCATGGGGTCGTGCCTCATTAAGCACACCCCCATGCTTTGCTAGAAACACACCCCCATGCTAAATTAACACACCCCCGTGTTTGGACATCTGACAGGACAAAAAGTACGGTTCCCTAAAAGTAGACACGGGGTTGTGCCCCATAAGGCACGGGGTCGTGCCCCACCTCCAACACGGGGTCGTGCCTCATTTAGCATGGGGTCGTGCCCGACACAACCTGCATGTATGAGCCGACCAACTTTCGTAAGCATTGTACTAGCACGGGGTCGTGCTTAAACACTCCAGAAAGCCTATAAATATAAGCCTAAGTTCAACATTTTTGTAAGCTTTGGTCGGAGAGTTACTCTGCGAATTTTCTCGAGAATCAAGACTTCAAGGTCATTTGGAGGCTCGGGAGGTGCATGCAATACTTGGAAGAAACTTGGGATCGTCTAAACGTCATCCATTGTGGATTATCAGTTTGATTGTTTCCATTTCACCGATGATTACATATCTATCTTCTTTGTTATATGTTGTTATGTTCAATCTCATTATGACCTAAACTCTTTTTATCATCCTAATCGGATGAAACTTATGTAATTTGTGATGAACTAATGGTGTGATAAATATTATGTTAATATTATGGTGGTCTTGGGAAAACTATTGATGGGTAGCATCTACATTTGAACGGGAAGTTATAAATTTATGGTTTGTGATTGTGATTGTCATACAAGGTTGAAAACCGTATGATTAACTTTCATTCACGAAACCGGTCTTCATAATAAATCCATGGCTAATGAACTAGAAATGGTTATTAGAAATCATATCACCTTAACTTTCTGATCATTTGCGGGCTCCCTTTTATTAGTTTGAGAAATCTTCAGTCATTGTTATGGTTTTCTAAAATTAATGGTATGTTAGGAAGGAAATTGATAAACTCTCTTTTTAACATTAAGTTATGTTTTCAGAAATCATATGTCAAATAGGTCACAAAAGATTTACCTACATTACTAGGGCTTTGATCTAAGCAGTAAAACTCAACCTGACATAATCCTAGTCACTACGGCAGCAGGATAAACGAGAAATCGCGCCAGCTCATCTTTGTAAACATTAACATAATTATGTTAATCCATATCTTTAAATCACACTACCAATTCATCATGATTACATAAGTGGAGTCTAATTAGGATGATAACTTTTATTCCCTGGTTTTAATTCCAAACGCTTCAAATCTTAGTTTGCCTTATTTTTATCATTGTTTTTAAACCCTAAAAATCTTTCCAATGCAACTTATCATTTTCCTTAACAAAAACCAAGTCATATAGTCAAACATCAAGTTTGTTGAGTAGGCTAGGTGTATCCACGGATTGATACTCAGTTCTTACCAATACTATATTACCACCCGACAGGTACACTTGCCTTTTGTGTGTGTGGTTTAGTACTTGTGATAACCATTTAAAACTGAATCTGTGCGTAAAAAATTATCAAAATATATACTATCCGCACCCTATCAATAAAAGAAAGAAAAGATTGTACAAGCATGTGCCTACCCTCTCCCCAGTTCAAGAAAGTCCTGCATAAGAGGATGTGGTTCAACAAGAACCTCAGGTAGATAAAGAAGAAGAAAGGATCAAGATGATTAACTACCTGAGTGCCATAGGCCTCTATTAGGTAGAAACACTTCTTCCCTTATCCTTTGACTATATTGAGTTTGAGTATCTTAAACAACTTGAACTTGAAATAGTCAAGGAGAGAAAGACAACCAAAAGAAAGCTAAGGGAAGAAGCTGCTAAGCAAGAGCCATCATCCACAAAACCATGAAGAAATCTGCTGACAGACAGAGGATGATGAGCTTCTTGAAGTTGTATGGATTCTCCGGAAGGAGACTTGGCCCCATGTCTCTATCCACTATGGATGAGCATATCAGGGTGATCAAGCAGAAGATCAAGAGTGGAGAGCTGGTTGACTTACATTCCCCTCCAAGTCAAGCCCCACCTCAAGTGGAGGTTAAGGTTGAACAACTAGAGACATCATAACCTGGAGCTGTGAGAGTGGAGAATCTCAGCAAGCTTCATCTTCTGATCCACAGCAGGATCAAACTCACTCTCAATCTGAACCTGTGAGAGTAGAAGACCCAACTGAGAAAGACAATGAAGATCAATCCAGTACTACAAACCAGTCTTCTCAGTTAAAAGTTGTAAAGAGAAAGAAAAGGATGGCTTCTAAACTAAGCCAAAGAAGAAGAAGAAGACTGCATCCTTTTCTGAACCTCAGGATCAGTCAAAACATCCTGAGGATGTGCAGCCAGAGGATGCTCCATCATCTCACATTCCAATAGCTTCTCTTGCATCATAAAGACCCATCCTGGACATACACTACAAATCCAAAAATGTGGTATGTCATCAGAGATCATGGCAATGAGAATGTCTACACTTGGCAAGACATGTTTCAGTTGCCTCTGCATGATCTCTTTGACATGAGAAGATATTTTGATAGTCTGAAGGATCCTGATCATCTTATGAAGAAAAAACTGGTTATCATTCTGATGAGGACTGTTGATATCTGAAGTTTTCAAAAGTTTTGATAACATGAACATAGGGGCAGTTGTTATCATCATGAAGAAAGAGCTGGTCATCAAAATTTTATTAATCTTTTGATGTATAACCAAAAAACCTTTTATATAATGCACCACTTCAAAATTTGTTTTATCACCCTCACCAATATTACATAAAAGCAAAACACTTTCACTTATTAATTTTAAGAATCGATATCTTATTAATCCTATTTTCGTTTTGGATATGGTTTAACTTGTTGTGATCCTCTTATAAAAAAGATAGAAACTTACTAAAAAACAATTATTGTACTAACAAATATAAATAGTTGTTATTGTCCAAAACAAATGAAAATCCATATTTTTATCTAAAACTTGCAACAAGAATAACATAAATTTGAATAAAACCAAGTCACAAAACTCTACACAAGTCGTATGTTAAACCGTATAAACCTAAACAATTAGAACAAGTCATGTCGTATAGGAAAATACGAGAGGCAGTGAACATGTGAGTCGGTGACCGAACATAGGATTCTTAACTTGGTCATGGTATCTTTAGCCGCGGCAGAAAAGAGCTATTCTGGGACCGCACCTGCGGTAGGCGCATACGTCCACCTATCGTCATGGTTTGACCTGCAATATTCCCTACCAACTCCCAAACCACACTTGCTTTAAATTGACATGAATTTCTTGTAATCGACGAGTAGAAGAGAAGAAAAGAAAGTAAGTTTTGAACATGGCTGGAGTTCCGCGAATCAAACTGGGTTCACAGGGTTTGGAGGTATCAGCCCAGGGCTTAGGTTGTATGGGAATGTCCGCCTTCTATGGAGCTCCCAAACCTGAACCTGACATGATCAACCTCATCCACCATGCCATCGACGCCGGCGTTACCTTTCTCGATACCTCCGACGTCTACGGCCCCGAAACCAATGAGATCCTTCTCGGCAAGGTGACACCCCCCCAAATCACCATCATTCTTACTTTCAACTGTCAATTCGTGTGAAATTAGGTTTTTGGTTTTGCTTCTTACCTGCAGGCTCTCAAGGGAGGAATTCGGGATAAAGTGGAGCTGGCTACTAAATTCGGGATCAAATACGACGGTGTGAGGGAGATCCGTGGAGATCCGGCCTATGTCAGGGCTTGTTGTGAGCTAGTCTGCAGCGACTTGGGGTTGATTGCATTGATCTGTATTACCAGCACAGGATCGACACTCGTGTGCCTATCGAAATCACGGTTAGCTAAATGATCCTTGTTCATATATTTCTGCATCCATTACTGAATTTCACAATCCAGACATCTTTTCCAGTTTATCAAGTCACTGTTATTTGAATTTCTGAACCTGCAATTTACGATTTATGGCATCTGAGAGCTTGGTTAGGTGATGTAGGACTATGAATTCGCATATAGTAACACCCACTATATAAGAAAATAGTTATGACTCCCATGAAGCAAGCCGCTTTCCATGTTATTTCATACACACATACATTTATGTTTTCTCCATTTTGATATTGTTTTAAAATATGTTATCTCATTATTCTGAACCTGGTTGTTGATGCTCAGTTTCTAGTGTTTTGGTACAGTTAAACTGATTGTGATTACAAGATTATTTATGGGTCAGATAATTAGTTTACGATTAGTTGCAAGTTGCGACAAACCAATAATAATTAGAATTCGTCAAATGCTCAAAACTGTCGAGTATCTGAGTATGCCAACTTTGTTAGACAAACAATTGATACAAAAACTGCTGAAGAAGAAGAAAGTGCAGTAGGCACAGTCTTTGCTTTATTGATTATTAAAAATTGAGAGAAAGGAATATATCTTTAGACTAATACTAGCTCCATATATAGGAGAACAAAACTCTAAGAAATAAGGAAAACATAATCATGCAGTAAATAGAAAATAAGGACCCAAAAATAACTTATTTGACTTCCCTTTTATTTTGACCCGTAATTAGTGTGATTGATTCTAAATCAACGGAACTAATTAACATTCACCCCCTTAACTCCTGTCATCATATCCGTTAGGTCTTCAACGTCCAAAAATTCTCTCATTTCGATAAACTTAACCCTTGGTAATGCTTTGTTTAAGATGTCTGCCCTCTGTTCATCGCCACTAACATGTTCGACAATCACTAGCCCTCTTTCAACACACTCATGGATAAAGTGGTATTTTGTGTCTATATGCTTACTCCTCCCATGAAAGACGGGATTTTTAATTAGCTGACTTGCAGATTTGTTATCCACACGAACGGTTATTGCTTTAACAATTCTTTCGGTCATTTCTTCGAGCAAACCCTTCAACCAAATTGCCTGACAAGCTGCAACAGTTGTTGCCATGAACTCAGCTTCGCATGATGACAAAGCAACAGTGTTTTGCTTTTGGCGGCACCATGCTATAGGACCACCCCCGTAATAAAATACTACTCCAGTTGTGCTTTTCCCATCAACTCGATCACTAGCATGTGAACTGTCACTGTAACCCAACAGCCTTTCATCTCCATTTCTCTTGTATCGAATACCATAATTTATGGTACCTTTTATGTATCTCAAAATCTGTTTCACAGCCTGCAAATGTGACAATCTGGGAGACTCCATGAATTTGCTAGCTACCCCAATTGCAAAATTTGTATCTGGTCTATTGTGAGTTAGGTACCGAAGTCGCCCTATGAGCCTTTGGTACTCTGTTGCATCAACCGGTTCTAATTCTTCCTCCTTCGTGAGTCATAAACTTGGATCCATTGGGAATTTTGTTGGATTGGCTTCCAACATATTTGCATCCTTAAGTACTTTGAATGCATAGCCTGATTGCTTCAACAAGATCCCAACATTATCTTGTATTACCTCAATTCCCAAATAATAGTTTAACAAACCCAGGTCACTCATCTCAAACTGCCCTTTCATTTGTTCTTTGAACCGAGTTATAATAGTTGTGCTTGAGCCGACGATGATCAAGTCATCTACGTAGACACCGATTATCAAAGTTCCCTCCTTTTTGGCCTGTTTGTAGACTGCATCTTCTCGCGGACTCTTGCTGAAACCAAGCTGTTGAATGGTGGTATCAAGCTTTGAGTTCCAGGCCCTTGGTGCTTGTTTCAAGCCGTACAAGGCCTTATTTAGCTTATACACATAATGTTCCTTCCCGGGTACTTCATTTCCTTCCGGTTGATGAACATAAACTTTTTCTTTCAGGTCACCGTTCAAGAAAGTCGTCTTGATGTCAAGATGATGAACTTCCCAATTATTCCGAGCAGAAAAAGCTAGAATTAACTGAACCGTCTCCATCCTCGTTACCGGGGCAAACACTTCATCGTAATCGATGCCGTGTTTTTGCACATACCCCTTTGCTACCAACCTCGCCTTGTAGCGTGTGATTGCCCCTTTAGCATCTCTCTTGATTTTATAGACCCACTTCAAACTAATGGGTGCAGCCCCTTTGGGAGGAACTGTCAACTTCCACGTTCTGTTCCGTTCAGTTGACTCTAATTCTTCCTTCATAGCCTTCTGACAATTCTTGTCATCTTTGGCTTCTTTAAAGTTGGCAGGTTCTTCATTTAGCAACAAGTGCCTTTCAAAAGGAACTTGTTGGATCGGGAGTGTTTCCATGTATACACCGTCAAGGGAGCGAAATCCCTTTGTTGGTGTATCATTATTAGTTGATCTTGGAGTTAAACTTGGACCTGCTGATGAGAAGCTTGAGTTTTCAAACAATTGTGGGTTGTTTTGACTGTTTATTGGGTTAGAAGAAGGATTAAAATATGGGCCAGAAACACCTGGGACAATTGAGTCGGTTTGCGATGGGTTGCTTTGTTCTTCCATTGGGCTTGGTCCATTCAAAGCAACTGGAACAGATTGGTTAGCCCAATCTTTGCTTTGATTGGGCGAAGGGTTACCTTGGGATGCATCTGATGGACTTCCATGTGTAATTTGTGCTTCGTCTTGGACTTGGAATTCAATCCAGTCTTCTTTTTCTTTTGTTTCAGGATCATTAGACCAGTCCCATGGCTTCTTTTCTTCGAATCAGACATCCCGACTCACAACAACCTTCTTGCTTTGTGGATTGTAAAGTTGATATGCTTTACTTCTTGGTTCACTTCCAAGATATACCATAGGTACACTTCGGTCATCCAACTTTGTGAGTTTAATCGATGGTACTTTAACGTGAGCGGTACATCCAGACACTTTTAAATGATCCAAGTT
This sequence comes from Flaveria trinervia, assembly GCA_025506515.1. NCBI lineage: Eukaryota > Viridiplantae > Streptophyta > Magnoliopsida > Asterales > Asteraceae > Flaveria > Flaveria trinervia. The sequence continues at coordinate 33,055,604 of CM046458.1, read as the reverse complement.
TGGTTTGTAACCTTTCCACGCTTCATAAGGAGTCTTGTTTTCCAAAGCTTTTGTTGGTGACCTATTTAAGATGTAAACTGTGTGCCGAACTCCTTCTCCCCACAGCCATTGAGGTAGCTTCATGGCTTTCAATATCGATCTTGTTGTTCCGAGAATGGTTTGATTTCGGCGTTCAACCACACCGTTTTGTTGTGGCGTGTATGGTGTGGTTAAGAACTGATTTATTCCATCTTCGGAACAAAGTTGCTCAAATTTTGTAGAAACAAACTCACCACCGCAATCTGTTCTTAAAGACTTTACTTTGTACCCCACTTTCCAATTCAGCAGCCTTCTTAAATTGGTTGAATGCTTCAAAAGCTTGGTCCTTTGATTAAATCATTGTCACCCATATGAACCTGCTGAAATCATCAACAAAAAGAAGGAAATACCTATTTCCTGATGGTGTGCTCGGTGTAATAGGACCGCACAGGTCAACATGTATTAGCTTGAGTGGCTGCTTGGCACGATACGCTGAATGATTCGGGAATGGCGCTCGGTGTTGTTTTCCAGCCAAGCAAGCTTCACACAGTTCTACCTTGTGATTAATCGTTGGAATCCCACATGCTAATCCTGTCAACCTTTTCATAGCATCAAAATTAAGATGACCGAGACCTGCATGCCAAAGCCATGCAGTTTCATCCATCTTGGTGAGTAAACAAGCTGGTGGGACTATTTTGAGATTTATTTTGTAAGGTCGGTTTTGAGCTCTTTTTACGTTTAACTACAACTCACCTGTTCGTTCATACAGCCACATCAAACCGTCTTTCAACACCACCTTGCAGCCCGCTTCATCAAGTTGTCCCAAGCTGAGAATATTATTGCACAAATCTGGTATGAAGTAGACGTTTGTGATAAGTCTCTGATCACCATTTTTGCATTGTAAAAGCACCGATCCCTTTCCTTTGATTTCTACTGCTGACCCGTCTCCAAATCGTACTTGACCCACGGTTCTTTCATCAAGTTCGTTGAAATAATCACGCCGTCCGGTCATGTGGTTTCTTGCACCATTGTCCAAGTACCACAAACCCTCATCTTTATCATCTTGGGCATACAAATTAGGAAATACCTTCTCTTCATTTAGCATAACAACCTCCTGTGTGCAAAGTGCCATTAGGAGAGTAGGTTCTTCATCTTCTTGTGCTAAATTAAATTCTGCATCGGCTCGCTGAGGGGCATGACATTCTGCTACAAAATGACCAATTCTATCGCAATTGAAACATTTTTGTCCTCGCCTTTCTTCCCTGGTAGGTTTACCTTCCTGCTCTTTTTTTATTTATGTTTTGATGTTGCCGTCCTCCGCGTCCACGACCATTGGACTTGCCCCGACCACGACCACGTCCATGGTGATCATTTGAACCTGATGCTCGACCTTTATCTGTATGCTTCTGCCCTAACTTTTGTCTTTCTTGCCATTCAGCTTTTGTAAACAGTAGCTAGCCAGAACTGTTCTTGTTTTGTTCAAGGGGTTTGACCCGCTCTTCATATTCCTGGTCGACGGCTTCCTCAAGACATTTTCTCCAAATTCAAATATTGCTCAATTGAGGCAACAATTGGTTGGAGTCTTTCAGGGGCAGAATTCAGAAGCTTTTTACTTGTGTGCCTTCTTCTATTGTTGATCCAAGTGCTCGAAACTTGGAAACAATTGTGTCGATCTTGCTTGCAAAATCATCTACACTCTCGTTCTCCTTCATGTTCAACAACTCGAACTCCCAATTCAAGGTTTGAATCCGAGCCTTTTGAACCCGATGTGCTCCGAGATAACAACTTGATGGCCTCCTAAACGTCCTTGGCTTCCTTGTGCTTTGCGACTTGCAACCGGATATCTTCCGGCAGTGCTTGGAAGATAAAGACCCTCGCCTTTTTCCGAATCTTTACGTCCACCTCCGTCTCATCCGGTGGTTCTATGGCATCCCAAATACCTTGGGCATCCATGAAAGATTCCATCTTGATCGCCCAAGATGTATAGTTCATTGTAGTGAGCACAAGACATTGGTATGTTGTCGAGCTTTGTTCCCTAACCGGAATAACAAACTGCATTATTTCGGTTGTTTCCGCTGTTTCCACCATTATCGCCCATGGTAGCAAACAACTGTGATCAGAAAAACTGGAGCAGATTTTTCTAGAGCAGATTGCTGATGAACTGGTGGCTGGTTGGATCTTTGAGCAAGGCTCTGATACCAATTGTTAGACAAACAATTGATACAAGAACTGTTGAAGAAGAAGAAAGTGCAGTAGGCACAGTCTTTGCTTTATTGATTATTAAAAATTGAGAGAAAGGAATACATCTGTGGACTAATACTAGCTCCATATATAAGAGAACAAAACTCTAAGAAATAAGGAAAACATAATCATGCAGTAAATAGAAAATAAGGACCCAAAAATAACTTATTTGACTTCCTTTTTATTTTGACCCGTAATTAGTGTGATTGATTCTCAATCACCGGAATTAATTAACAAACTTCAAACTGCATAAGACGCACATCCAAACACTATATCGTCCATCACAATGCTAAACAACCCTTTGATGTTTATCCATATTAGAATAAAGTTCATTACGTAGGTTTCTTTTTTCATATATTAGAGTTTTGTGCTCTAGAGATAAGTTTCCTGATTGTCATCTCCTCAAATGTTGTCCTTCTATTGTTAGATGGGAGAACTAAAGAAGCTAGTGGAAGAAGGAAAGATAAAATATGTTGGATTATCAGAGGCATCAGCATCGACCATCAGAAGAGCTCATGCTGTACATCCAATAACTGCTGTACAACTAGAATGGTCTTTATGGTCAAGAGATGTTGAACAAGAAATTATTCCAACCTGCAGGTAAGACACGGTCTTTGTTAATTTTTATTGTTTTCTATGCTATCAATTGTAAAACAGGCAACATTTCTAAATTTCTTACTCTATCAGAGAACTTGGAATTGGGATTGTTGCATACAGTCCTCTAGGACGGGGGTTCTTCTCATCAGGTCCAAAGATGTTGGAGAAGTTGGAAGATGGTGACTTCCGTAAGGTGTGTCTCTTACACATTCTTGATTATTCTTCAAAATCATTTGTAATTTTAGAAAAGATGTTCTAAGATCAAATAAACTAATTTCAACTCATATCACCCATGAAATGGCCGGGCTCCTAGCGGTAACAAGTATGAATCAACAATTTTTTGGGTTTGTGAGCTCACTCCTTGTAAAGGACCAGTTTGTTTAAAGTGGGTGATAAGGTACTTCTGTCACAAGGGTTAGTGGGGGAAAACTTTCTACACCAGATTCCCTCACATTTTGCAGTGTGTCCTTTTTGGTGTCTTGAGCATAGAGGTAGCAAAATAGGCCAGTCAGGTGGGTTGGGTAACATTTCGAAACAAGTAATTGGTATGGGCTAGGTCCGGTTAGCCTGGAAAGTTTAATAGAATGTTAATTTGTCTTAGACATGATTACAAGCATATATATTAGTAGAATGTTAATCTAATCTGTATAAAAATCAATTTTGCAAGTTAAGTTCTATGTGCTAAAAATATATATTGGGCCGACTTTTTGTGTGTTTGTCCCGTTTGACCTAGTAGATGTAAACACGGCCTGAATCAATCATATATAAGTAATTGGATTGAAACCGGTCTATTTGAGCTGGAACTGATATCTGGTATGAAATTTTCATTTTGCAGTACTTGCCGAGGTTCCAACCTGAAAACGTTGAGCACAACAAGATCTTGTATGAGAGGGTTAATGAATTAGCATCAAAGAAGGGTTGCACCCCTTCGCAGCTATCTTTGGCCTGGGTTCACCACCAGGGAAATGATGTGGTGCCTATTCCAGGAACTACCAAGATAGAAAATCTTGAACAAAACATAGGAGCGTTATTTGTCAAACTAACAGCAGAAGAGATAGCTGAACTTGAATCCATTGCATCGGCTGATTCAGTTAAGGGTGCCCGATATAGTGCAGGCCTTTCCACATATCAAGATTCTGAAACTCCTCCACTGTCATCTTGGAAAGCTTAATCTTAATAAGTGTTTCTGTGAGTTTGTGATGCACTGATGCTATCTGAGTTTCCTGTAAGCGTGCTTAATCATAGATGCATGTCATTTGTGTGCCATATGCTTGTATGCACGCATCTTGTTTACCTGGAAAAACCTATTTCATGTTTTGAAACTTTGTTGTGATGTAAGCACCTGGGTTTTTCAGAAGATTAAATAATACAGGCCGGTTTTATGTTTTGGGTGTATGCTTGATTATTGATAATAGGGCGTACAACTTACAGAAACAAGACCTTAATACTAGAGGTGCACAAAATATCGTTCCGGGGCCCAAACCTGAAGACCCTAACCAGAACCGGTTTTAGTTCCTACCCAGTTTATAGCGGAATTTGTTGGGACCCAAAAAAACCGGTGGTTCCTACCCGGTTTCAAAAATACTACAATTACAAGTTCCATACATGGTTCATACCCAAAACTAGTTTCTATCTGACTCGAAAAAGCATTTCCTACATGGTTCCAACTGTTTGAAAAATCTAGCTGTTACAAAACAGCTATATAGCCGTTGGGGTGGTTCTTTGACCATTTTTCATTAAATTTCTTTTTCCCTCCTAAATTTAAATAGATGATTGTTGAACTAATTAATACCTTATTTGAACATGTAACCAAACGCAAAACTGCTCTTTTATACTCTTGTACTATATTCGTTCACATTCTATATTTCTACTCTTGTTACGGTTTATTCACAATCGCATGTTTGTAAAGATTCACAATCGAGCCTACGGTTGTTCAGGCTCTTCCAAATAATAGGACCCCAGAAGTGGCAATTGGGATTTAGTTGAGATGAATGATAGGTCCCAAGGCTCATTGCAAGTTTTGTGCCGTTTTGCTAGCAATTGAGCCAAACTCAACTTTGAAGAAGCACATTGCTAACTATTGCAAGTCGTTGAATGAAAATCCGAGGTCCGAGTATAGCACGATTTGGTAGTTACGGTGGAATATTTACATACGACATAAATATGATTCGTGATCGAATAAGAGAGTTCATGATTAAAAAAGCTTACCTGTTCGATCATTTCGACAACCTTCGATTAACAAACATAATGTGAGAGCCAGAAAAATTCTTGGTTATAAAGCGTATTAATTTAAATTATATCCTAGACTATATGTAACTAGACTTGGTACTCGCTAAGCTTTGATCCGTTAAAAGCATTTAGGATCACGTTAAGAATTCACAAGTGAATTTCATCAATATTTAATAGAATTTAAGACACTAAGTCCCTTTATATTTTATCAAGAACCGAGACAAACACGAATGATATACTGTTAAATTAGAACATCAAATCTTGAACCTTAAATGTAAACACCTGTATATTTAAAATGTAATTGAAATAACAGTGAATGGGATATTTTTGGTATTTTCACTATGCATCAAGTTTTGTGCTGGTATTTCATTGAGAGTGTTAAATTCTTCTACAAGCCTCACTTCATCTCTCTAGTTTGGCCGGGATGTAACAGACGATGGCGGTGGGTGGTGATGGTGATGTTTGGTGGGCCACTTGACAGACCACTACTAAGGGGTGAGGCCGTATCTGACAGGCATGTTCACACTCGGATCCATCGCTTTTGGCGGCTGCCGGTAGCTTTGTCGATGGTTCTGTTCTGGGGAGCCGCCTTGGTGTTAGGGCGGTGGTCGATCGTTGTTGATCTCTCTGATTGTCTTCTCTTTGCCTAATTTGACCCTTTGGGGCTTAAGTCGGTGGTGTTTGCCGGAGGGATGAAACTGTAAGGCCTCGTTCCCTGGACGTTTACAGCTGATCAATTATCGCACATAAAACATATAGTATACATTTTAATTTCGAAAACATCGTAGCAGAATTCTTTTAAACAAACCATTTCATTTATATATAATTGTTTTTGTAAAATAATACAACATTGTTAAGTTACAAAATATCATGATTTGCAATGCATCACAAAAACATTATAATTTAAACAACGGATGCCATCCAAAAATGCCAAGTATCCACCCTGTACCATCCTTAGCAACATCTACCTGCCAACTGGAAACACATAAAAGTCAGAGTTGCTGAGTGACTTCTAGTTTTACAAAAACATTATATTATATTTCCTTCGTTAAAATATTTTCTTTACTATCGCACATGATCACCCATCATACATGTATCAAGGTAATAATTATTATCTTCCATCATCGTTCGTTTTGCACATATCACACGCTTCGTACTTATCACACTTTTCGTACATTTATTATATTTTCACTTCTATCTAGGTCCCGTCATATGCTTAACCCCCTTTTGAGCACAAAGCCATATCATCTAAGGGTTAAGCGACAAGGACCCCATATCGCACATATCGCACGTATGGAGTAGTCACGCAGACTAACTCTCCCTATGTATGAACCCTTAAGGGTTAGCCAAGATTGCAAACTACAAACACACAAATGGGCTAACAACTCCCAATAAATTATGAACCTTCTTTTTTTTGCTTGCAAGACTTTCATTCGTTCAATCATTATGTTCCACTTTCATTATCTTAAATATTTCGCTTCGTTAAGATAATACTTTACATCATTATCATAATCACACCATTTAAAGTCACATCATAGTACGTAATAAGGAACATAAGAAAACCTAGCATACATAAGCATAGCATAACATAACATCATCTATCACATCACACATAACATCATAATGTCAACTTACATCTCCCATGGGAACCTCCCAAGTTAAAGCCTACAATTTACATTTTTTCCAAATTTCAGAAAAATATTCAAGTCCTAGGCGCATGGACACTATGTAGGCGCATGAGTGCTTAGACACATATGAAAGGTTCAGGGCGCATGGGCACTATTTGGGTGAATGGCCCAACATTTAGTCATTCTGGGCAAATCCAGGCACATGGGCACTATGCAGGCACATTAGTCATTCTGGACAAATCTAGGCGCATGGGCACTATGCAGGCGCATGAGTGCCTAGGCACATGGGCTTTTTAGGCGCATGGGACTACACTTAAGCAAATTCGACCGTTAGGCGCATGGGCCAATCCAGGCGCATGAGCAACTAACTAACATTATTATCATCATAATTCAATCCTAATTATCAATTCAACATGTTCTAGGCCTATTTCTTACATTCTAAGCATCATAACAACAATATGGCACCATCATATCATCATAATCACCCATAATCGTACCCCACCCGCATTCATACCCACATATCAATACGGGTACAAAACCCATTTTAATCAAAACATTCACACATGTATTTCCAGTCCCAAAATTAGTTAAAACATGTAAAAAAGGTTCTAGAACTTACCTTAGCAGCCTTTGTATGACTTCCTTCAAACCTGTTTGCACTATGAGTTCAACCGCCTAGAAGCCCACCAGAAACACACACCCAAACACACATAAGCACATAACTAAGGTATAGGGCGGCCAAGATGTAAGGCCCCGTTCCCGGGACGCTTACAGCTAGCCAGTCATTGCTCATAAAACATATAATTACGTTAACTTGAAATAAACGTTGCAACGAAAACATTAAAAACAACATTTTCAATATACATGCTTTTGCAAAATAATACAACATTCATTACATATTTTCATTTGTTCGCATTACAATACAAAAACATTAACAAAAGAATGCCATTCAAAATGCCAAGTAGTTGCCCCACGCCATCCTCAGCAATGCTCACCTGCCAATTGGAAAATGTATAAAAAGGTCAGCGTTACTGAGTGAGTTCTAGTCTTATAATAAAATATACTTTATCTTTCATTTAAAACCGTTCTTTACATTCATTCAATCATAACAGGTTTTAGAAGGTGATCACACATCGTACGTACACATAGATAATATTTATTATCTTCATCATCATTCATTTCGTACTTTTATTATCTTTCATTACCATCTAGGTCCTGTCATGTGCTTAACCCCCCTCCAGAGCACCAAGCAATTCATCTAGGGTTAGGCGACAAGGACACCATACGTCTGGTCAATCACAAAGACTGAACCCCTGTGTGCATCCTCATGGGGTATATAACCCGCACACAGTTGAGCTGACAACCCCTCATTGGGTGTGAACCTCCATACATTTGCTTAATCACACGGATTAAGCCCAGTGCGCATCCTCATGGGGTAGCTAACCCGCACATGGTTGAGCTAACACTCTGCATTGAGTGTGAACCTCCATACATTTTCTTGCAAGACTTTCTTACATTCGTTCATTCATTAGTGCATACATTCTTCATTTCGTTCCTCTTTTCATTATCTTCCACTTTACATTACATAATACTTTCATTTCATTCATTATCATTCAACGTAAAGCCATGGGAAAATAAACAGACATAACAAGAACTTTAACATACACATGCAACATCATCATGCAGGGCATTATACATACATAACATACACTATACATACCATCATGCATAAGCATCAATCATACATCATAATATGCCCATCACAACATCTATGACCTTAAAAAGTCAACTTACATAGCCCCCGGGAACCTCCCAAGTCAAAGCCTAAATTACACTTTTTCTCCAAAAAGTCAAAAATATTCTAAGTGTTCATCCGCATTTGTCTTAGTTCATTCACATTTGTGTTTGTTCATCCGCATTTTCCCATACTCCATCGCATTTGTCATCCGCATTTGTCATCCGCATTTGTTCACTTTCTCATCTGCATTTGGTCTTACTCATCCGCATTTGTCAATGCTCATCTGGATTGATCATCTGCATTTCACATACTTAGTCAATGCTCATTCGTATTTGCTCACACTTAGACTTTCTCATCCGCATTGACCTTACTCATCCGCATTTGTCTACACTTAGATAATTATTCACAACCTATTCGTACCCAAACATCAGATTCAGTTCCCAAATACCATCTACCATGTTCTAAGCTTAAATCTCACATTCTAAGCCTTAGAAACACAACCACAACATCAACAAGCATGAACATAGTTCAACATCAAAATGTAAATACAACATACATACATTCATACATACGGGTTTAATACCCAGTTTTATAAAAACATACTTTCATGCATTTCTAGCCCCAAAATCAGTTAAAACATGTAAAAAGAGGGGTTCTAGAACTCACCTTAGCAGCTCTTGAGTATGGCTTCTTCCAAACTCGTTTGCAAATGAGTTCAACCGCCTAGAAACCCACTAAAAATACAAACACACATAAGCATACAACCCGAGGATAGACCCAGTCAAGAACATCATAAACACATGAATTCTTACCTTGAATTCGAATTCTTCTTGTTCTTCCTTCAAAACCGAGAGTTTTCTGCTCTCTTTCCTTCTCTCTCTAAGATATCCGAGAATTTTGTGTGTAGAAAGGGTGATGGGCGGCCATGCCACCTTTTACACCCATTTTTCAAAGATTTTGTCCTTTTTGTCACTTTTAACCCCTAGTCTTGGATATTATTTCTTTTCCTTCCTTTTTCTTCACTTTATTCTTCTTTCTTGACTTTAAAAAAATAACCGGATGTTACACAAGAACATTCAAAAGCACCAAATTCTTACCTTGAATCCGGTTTTCTTGTTCTTCTTATCCAAAACTTCGAACTTTGCTCTTTCTCTCTCTAAAAAATCCGAATGAAAGGAAGAGTGCAGGGAGTGTGGGCGCCACTTTATGCACCAAATTTTGATACCTTTTGTCATTTTAACACTTTTAACCCCTCAACTTGGGTTAAATTATATTTCCTTCTTTTATTCACTTTTTATTATTTCTTTCTCGTCTTTAAAAAAATATTCGGGTGTTATAAGTCCACCCCCTTATATAGGTTTCGTCCCCAAATCCTATTATACATCAAACAGATATGGGTAATGCTGCCTCATCTCATTTTTAGTTTCCCACGTAGACATGGATCCCTTTCTATGCTTCCACTGTACACGCATAAGAGGAACCAATTTTTTCTTAACCTCTTCTCCTTACGATCAATTATTGCCACCGGTTGCTCCACATAATTGAGCCTTTCATCAACTTTGATATCCTCCAGTGGTACAACCATATCCTCATCTGCTAAACACATACGCAGATGAAATACATGGAATGTAGGGTGAATTCCACTTAACTCACTGGGAAACTCCACCTATAGGCCACCTCTCCTACTCGAGCAATGATTCGAAAAGGCCCTATGTATCTCGGGCTCAACTAACCCTGCTTCCTGAATCGAATGTTTCCCTTCCAAGGTGAGACTTTCAACATAACTCTATAACCCACCTAGAACTCAATCGGTCTACGTCTCTTATCGCCATACGATTTATGCCTATCTTTGGTTGCCTTCATGAAGGATTTGATCTTTTCAATACTTCCCAACTCCTTCTGACCAATATCACCCAAACAAATAGGTGTTCTACATCTCCTACCATATAGCATCTCATACGGGGGCATACTAATGCTGGCATGACAACTGTTATTGTTTGAGAACTCAGCATGCCCGAAGCATATCTTCTAGCGTCTGAATCATCCTTTCCGACTAACCATCCGTCTATGGATGATAAGTCGTGCTTATATGTAACATCGTCCCCATCGCATCGTAGAATTTCTTCCAAATTTGGATGTAAATCGAGTGTCACGGTCAGACATAATGGACATTGGTACACCATGACGAGCTAAAATCTCTTTAATGAACAAATCCGCCAACCTCTCGGATGAATATGTCTTGCGGATCGATAGGACGTGAGCACTTTTCGTTAAACGATCGACTATCACCCATATGGCATCACACCCTTTTACGGTACGTGGTAACTTCATGATAAAGTCCATGGTGATATGCTCCCACCTCCACTCCGGTATATCCAGCGGTTGGATCTTCCTATACGGCTTCTGATGCTCGGCCTTCACTTGCAAACAAGTAAGGCAATTACTCATATACTCCGCTACGTCGCGCTTCATACCCCACCACCAATAATCTTTCTTCATATCATGATACATCTTTGTGGCACCACGATGAATAGTGTATCGAGTCTTATAAGCTTCATCCATTATCTTCCCCTATAAGTTTCCATAACAAGGGATCCACATTCTTTCGAATTGGGTTCTAACACCATGAGTGTTTTCACACAACTCCGAGACCATACCTCTCATTCTTTCAGAGTTAGATGATCTTCCTTCAATGCCTCATTTTGAAACTCCCTGACGTGCTTCATCACATCAGAGGTCATCACGAACTGATAAGCCTTCACTCGAATTAGGTTGGGTCTCTCCTTTTGGCTAAGGGCATCCGCCACCACACTGGCCTTGCCCGGATGGTAATGGATCTCACAATCATAATCCTTTATGAGCTCTAACCATCGCCTCTGCCTCATGTTCAGGTCCTTCTGCTCGAAGAAATACTTCAAACTCTTGTGGTCTGTGAAGATTGTGCACTTCGTCCCGTATAGATAGCGCCTCCAACAATCTTTACCGGGAAGACCACAACTGCTAGCTCCAAGTCATGAATAGGATAATTAACCTCATGAACTTTCAATTGTCGGGATGCGTAAGCTATAACCTTTCCTCGTTGCATCAACACGCAACCCAACCCCAAGTAAGAAGCATCTGAATAGACTACCAAATCTTCGCTTCCTTCAAGTAATGACAAGACAAGAGCTTGAGTCAACCTTGCTTTTAACTCAAAATCACTCTCTTGAACTTGACCACACAAACTTTACATCCTTACAGGTCAACTTAGTCAATAAAAAAGCTATCTTAGAGAAGTCTTGAATGAATCTCCTATAATATCCCGCCAACCCCAAGAAACTACGGATCTCGGATGGCGTCATTGGAGACATCCATTGCATCACCGCTTCCACCTTTTCCAGGTCTACCATAATCCCCTCGGGATTCACTACATGACCCAAGAACCAAACTTCGTGTAAGTAGAACACACTGATGGGTTTTATCACATGTAAAAACACTTAGTTTAACCATTTAAACTATGAAAACGCAGCGGAAAAATGAGTTTAATATATGGTTTATAATCTGAAATATTAGCCATATTAAACTACAAACAAAACCCAAGAATAAGGATCAAATGTATGTGAAATAATATGCTATCAAGCAACACAAAACCAACCATAGGGGGTAAATAGAAAACAACCTTTCTTGTGCAAAAGTTGTGGATGAAAAAGAGATGGATGACGATGTTCTTGAATGTGTCTAGCCTTCAAAAGAGGAGGCCTAAAGAAGTGATACCCATAAGCTCTTCAAACACCTTGCTTGTTAGGATGCAACACCAAAGATATCCCTTCTTTTGCTCCTCCAAAACCGAAATTAGCCAGCCCCTTTTCAAGCTTCTAAAAACGAAAATCAGCCCCCTTTTCAGCTTCTAAAACCCGAAATGCAGCCTTGGTTTTGGAGGTTCTTTTGCTTGTGATGTTAGAAAGAAAAGTGTGTGTTATGATGGAGTGTAAGAGAGGAGAAAACACACTCAAAGACCAAGACAAAAGCTGGTCCCTATGGCCCCTTTTGGGCGGCCGAAATGTGTTTTCCAAATGGGTTTTCCCCCCAATTTGGTTTTATATAAAATTACTCTCTTAACCCTCAACTTTATAAAATTAAAACCTCTTTTAATTTTATAACAATAACACACTTTTATTTGTTATTATTTAACCAAATTAAATAATGAAACAAATAATACCTCATGAACAAACTATCCATATAGCATTGTTGTATTACAAAGCAATGTTTTAGAAAACATATTTTTGTAAATTGGTGTCAATGTTTATTTGTATGATCTCATCAACAAATAAACATTTATAGGTGTTTGTTTAGCTTGTTATTGGGTATGACCCGACTTGGATCATAACGTACTAACCACATCAATCTTGTATGTGTCTTGGGCATACAAGATTCAACAATCTCCCACTTGCACAAGATTCATAAAAGATTGATGCAAGCAGTAAATACCTCCTAACAACGGTTCACTACCCTTAATACGTATGACTAAGTGCCATTCAATAACATCATCTCTTTCAAGTACCATACTTGAAATGTTTTAGGTGAATCAATCATCTATCCTTTTGTCACAGATGTCATGTTAAATCCTAGAGACACAGAGTGATCATTCTCCATTGATTTAACTTTATCAGGTCTTAGACATCTTACTCTCAACAAATAAGAGGGACAAATCCCATCTTGACAACATACGTCTCTCACAATTACCTTATATCATACCTGAACTCAGACTTATGTACTTCCATGTTTCAGAATAGCGAAGAGCTAAGTCAAAGTATAAAATTCGGTAAATATCAAGCCCCAATATGTGTCTCAGGTCAGAGTATACCAAATGATGTTCGCCTTTACTCAAAATTACTTATGATCAATCAGAAAGACTCCATGCAGTAATACTTGAGATGCAGGTCAGTCCAATATTTGCATCCCACAAATATCTATGAACTTTTGCAGCAACCTTTTGCTCTACATTCATCTATATGAATGTCTACCAATCCAAGTTCATAATAGCATTACCTTCATGCTCGTTCCCACAAGCATGAACAACTACGGACATTCTGAGTAAATACTTTACTCATGGATTTTAAACATGCAAAATAGGAATATTAGTTGAATCATTATAACCGAATAATTCATTCAAGTAATAAAGGGTTACAATATCTCAATACAAAATTAAAGATCAAATCCAGTCACTAGAATATTGAAGTCCCATGGCACAAGCATGACTTTCATGCTTTTCCTTTTCAAGAAGCTTCATGAGTGGATCCGCAATGTTTTGATCCGTGTGAACTTTGCAAATACATATCTTTCCCTTTTCAACTTCATCCCTTATGTAGTTGAATCTTCGTTCAATGTGCCTAGTCTTTTGATATGCAAGGGGTTCCTTGATTTGAGCAATCGCACCCTCCTTATCACAAAGAATTTCTAGGGGGTCCTAAATGGAAGGAACCACCCCTAGATCGGCAATGAACTTCTTTAACCATGCAGCTTCCTGAGCTGCTAATGAAGCAGCAATGTATTCTGACTCTGTAGTTGATAATGCCACCACATCTTGCTTAGAGCTCTTCCAAGAGAGTGCTCCTCCATTCAAGATGAAAATGTACCCCGATTGTGATCGTGAATCATCCCGATCAGTTTGGAAACTCGCATCCGTGTAACCTTTTACTACAAGCTCTTCTTCACCAGATCCATAGATTAGGAACATATCTTTAGTCCTCCCTAGGTACTTAAGTATGTTCTTAACAACCATCCAATGCTAATCCTGGATTTTGTTGGTATCGGCTTGTCATGCTCAAAGCGCATGACACGTCCGGTCTAGTTCATATCATTGCATACATGATGGATCCTATAGCAGACGCATACGGGATTCCCTTCATTTTGTCTTGCCATCCTTTGAGCTTGGACATTGAGTCTTACTCAACATTGTTCCTCTTTGGATAGGTACGGTACCTTTCTTAGAGTTTTCCATCTTGAACCTTTTCAAGATCTTATCAATGTATGCACTTTGATTCAAACCTATCAACTGCCTTGATCTATCCCTATAGGCGGCTTCACCAAGATCCTTAATGGAGAAACAGCTTCCAAGCCAGGATTTTACACCTTCCATGGTTGGAATGTCATTTCCAAATAGTAGGATGTCATCGACATACAATACTAAGAAAATGGTGATGCTCCCACTAGCCTTCTTATATACACATGCTTCATCAGTGTTTTTGATGAACCCAAATTTGGTTATCTCTTCATCAAAACAGGGATTCTAACTTCTTGATGCTTGCTTCAATCCATAGATAGATTTCCTTAACTTGCATACTTTGTTAGGATGTTTTGAGTTGACAAAACCTTCAGGCTGAACCATATAGACATCTTCCTCAAGATATCCATTTAGAAAAGCGGTTTTGATATCCATTTGCCAAATCTCATAATCATAATGAGCAGCTATGGAAAATAATATCCTAATAGACTTTAGCATTGCAACTAGTGAGAAGGTCTCATCATAATCAACCCCTTGAGTTTGAGTGAACCTTTTGCTACAAGTCTAGCTTTATAAGTATCCAAGTTTCCATGCATATCGGTTTTCTTCTTGAAAACCCACTTACTTCCAACTATCTTGGAGTTAAGAGGTGGTTCAACCAAGTCCTACACTTGGTTGTCATACATGGATTGCATCTCTACGTTCATGGCTTCAAGCCATTTGTCACAATCCAAATTGGACATTGCATCATGATAGGTGGTTGGTTCATCGGAATCTACCACATAGCATCCTCTACGAAAAATCCATATCTTTCAAGTGGATTACTAATTCTATCAGATCTGCGAATGTTTTGTGTATATTGATCAACCACTTGATCATTCTCAACATCCTCATGATGAGTGCTAGTGTCAACTAAACGTGTATCGGTTTGTGGTTCTTGATCCTCCTTAAGATCCACAGTTCTACTGCTAGTTCCTTCCGTAAGGAACTTAGCTTCTAAGAACTCACCCGTCTTGGAAAGAAACTCCTTTTGTTCCAATGGATCATAGAAATAATATCCCATAGAATCTCTGGGATATCCAATGAAAATACACTTAGTGGAACGACTTCCAAGCTTGTTTGAGGTGGGAGTCTTAACATAAGCCTCATAACCCCATACCTTTAAATAGGACAGTGATGGAACTCTTCCATGCCATATTTCAAAAGGTGTCGTTTCCACTTTCTTGGTTGGGGCCATATTCAAAATACGGGCCGCAGAGAGCAAAGCGAAAACCCAAAATGATAGAGGCAGTGATGTTCTAGCCATCATAGATCGAACCATTTCTTATAGGGTTCGATTTCTCCTCTCGGACACACCATTATGTTGTGGTGTTCCAGGTGGAGATATTTGTGAGACAATACTACAAATTCTAAGATGATCTCTAAAAGCATCACTCAGGTATTCACCTCCTCTATCGGTGCGGAGAATTTTTATCTTCTTATTGAGTTGATTTTCTACTTATTTTGGAAGATTTTGAACATTTCAAAAGCTTCATCTTTATGTCTTAACAAGTACACATAACCATATCGACTATAATCGTTGGTAAAGGTAATGAAGTATCTTTCATGGTACCTAGTCATTGGCTTAAATGGACCACATACATCCAAATGTATGATGCCTAATAAATCTTTTGCCCGTTCGGACTTGCCGCTAAAAGATGCCTTATTCATTTTACCTTGTAAACAAGATTCACATACATGAATGAATCATATTCATTTGCTTTTAAAAGACAGTTCTTTTGAAGTGTTTGTATGCGTTTCTTGTTTATTTGACCAAGACGGCAATGCCAAAGATAGGTATCACTCAAATCCAATTTGAGTTTCTTAGTGGTGGTCTAGTACAATGAGCTATCATATAATGTGTTTTCACGAACCAATTCATAAATACCATTAATAGGAATAGCTTTAAAATAAAACGTGCCATTTAAAGAAACATGAATTTCATTCTCAATAAATGACAAAACATAACCATATTGTCTTAATTAGGCAACATAAATAATGTTCCTAGTCAAACTAGGAGCATACAAAATATTATTCAAAATTACTTCCAAACCATTTGGAAGCTTCAAGATGTAGTCCCCTCGGCCTTCAACTTGAACCTTTGCTCCATTCCCCATGTAGAGGCTCATATCCCCTTTCTTGAAGTCCTTACTTCTTTTGAACCCCTGCAATAAGTTGCAAATATGAGTTCCACATCCGGTATCCAATACCCATGTGTTAGAGGATACTATATTTAGACCAATATGGATCATGAAAATTTTACCTGAGGTTTGCCCGACATCCCTCTTTGCTTGCAACTCTTTGAGATGGACTGGGCAATTTCTTGCCCAATGTCCAATCTTCCCACACTTAAAGCATGGGTCATTTGAAGCAACCTTTTGCTTCTTCTCCGCTGGTTTTGGTGGTGGCACTCTTACCACTCCCTTTCCTTTTCCCCTAATGTGCCCTTTACCCTTGGCAACATTTGCCTTGGGTGCGGGGTGAGGCCTCTTCTTGTTCCCACCTTCATTGATGGTGAGAACGGGTAAAACCCTTTTACCCATGGCCGCCTCGGCAGTTTTGAGCATAGAGTGAAGTTCACTTATGTTCTTGTCCCACCCGTTCATGTTATAATAATGACAAAATTGTCAAACCTTTTTGACAAAGAGTTGAGGATCAAATCCGTAGCCAACTCTTCCGAGACGGGACAATTCAGCCTTTCGAGGTGGTCAATGTGGCTTTTCATCTTAAGTACATAAGATGAAACATATTGGGTGTCATCCATACGACACGCATGGAGTGCTCGAATCGCTCAACCTGTGCTTGTTGTTGGAACGATTCCTTCAACTGGGTTATCATGTCGTCCGCTCCATGATGTTCATACTCCTTTTGGAGATCTGGAGTCATACTTGCCAACATAAGGCAAGACACTTGGACCGAGTCCTCAGTGTATTTCACCCAATTATTATAGGCCTCCTCATCATCCTCACTAGGTTGATCGGGAATTGGATCGTCTAATATGTATGATCGTTTCTCTTTCTTGAGAACAATTCTCAAGTTTCGAAACCAATCAATAAAGTTATTATGGTTTAGACGCTCCTTTTGGAGAATGTTTCTTAGTGATAGTGAGTGAGCGGTCGGGATTTCATTCTTATCATTATTGTTGGTGGCCATCTACAAAATATAACAAAGTTCAATTTTAGTAATTTTGATATTGTCCATATTTTAATAATTAAAACCCTTTTTAAGTGTCTTACACAATTTTAAATCTAGAATCCAATGTTACATTTAAATAATGGTTAGGTGACCTTTATCCTATTATTTAAATTAACAAGGTAGTCAACGTTTTGACAATTGCATTTGCAACTTCTAGGGTATGGGATCGACTTTAAAACATCATATGTATAGTCGGCATGTTAATCCCATCAACACCTTTGTAAACCATATTGTAGGTGATCCATTTAACATGGTTTGCAAATCAAGTTACCCTACTTGCACACACATGTGGGTTTTCCAACATAAGTGGTTAGGTGACCTTTATCCCACAAATATGGTATCCCCACCTCAAGTCACAAGTTCTCTCAAAATGGTTAGGTGACCTTTATCCCATTAAGAGTTTCCAAATGACTCAAGTGTTGTGCAAAAGGATGGTGTTAAACTTGTTTAAAAAAGAAATTAAAGTTTTCATAATCTTAGTTTAGAAAACTCTATGTATCTTATATTTGCATGCTTTCAAATACAAGGTACCCTATGGTTCACTTTTAATAAAACCTCTTTTATTAAAACCATTAATCCTTTTAATAACCTTTTATTAACCACTTAATGATAAAGAACCATCAAATTTTCAGCTTGTTAAGTTTGTTAATGAGTTTGTAATGCATATCCAAATATCAACCAGACAATCAAACAACAAACATCCAAACAAGCATAAATATATAAACATGAGTGCATAACCATAGCCACTAAGTTGACCACACTTGTTTTCCATCACAAGTGTTGTCATAAGGTCTTTCCTAAGGGTGAAGATGACACATCAAAATGTGTCCATGAACTCTCACTTGAAACCACATCCAAATGCTTCAAGTGTCCATGTCTTTTGTGTCCTTCTTTGAGTCTTCATCTTGTGCATCTTCTTTTACAAAATCATATCCTAATACAATTTTTCTAATAAAAGAAATACACCTAATCTATTTATTACATAACCAAATGAATGAATAAATTACAACCCAAGATACAAAACACAAATTACAACCCTTACAAGGAATAAAACCAACATGACATACAACAATCAACCAAAACCAAACACATAAGGCCAAGGCTATGTTATGCACCATAATATGAGACACATTCAACATCCAAGAACAACAAAGAATCCCTTATTTCAGCCCTAAAGTTTCAGCCAACATAAACTAAAACTTTAAGGTTGTCCAAACAACATAATCAACCATTTGACATAATTCTTTCAAGGTTTATTCTAAAGCATGCAAGATTAAACCTTGAAATATAAGGGATTCAAACACCCACAACAAAACAGCCCCTAATGGGTTGAAAAGGTCCATGAAAACTAAATTTTCAAGACCTTTTGAAGCACACATTCCACATAACCGGCTCTAGATGCCATTGATCGGTTTTGTCACATGTAAAAACACTTAGTTTAACCATTTAAACTATGAAAATGCAGCGGAAAAATGAGTTTAATATATGGTTTATAATCTGAAATATTTGCCATATTAACTACAAAAAAACCCAAGAATAAGGATCAAATGTATGTGAAATAATATGCTATCAACCAACACAAAACCAACCATAGGGGGTAAATAGAAAACAACCTTTCTTGTGCAAAAGTTATGGATGAAAAAGAGATGGATGATGATGTTCTTGAATGTGTCTAGCCTTCAAAAGAGGAGCCCTCAAGAAGTGATACCCACAAGCTCTTCAAACACCTTGCTTGTTAGGATGCAACACCAAAGATATCCCTTCTTTTGCTCCTCCAAAACCGAAATTAGCCAGCCCCTTTTCAAGCTTCTAAATACGAAAATCAGCCCCCTTTTCAGCTTCTAAAACCCGAAATGCAGCCTTGGTTTTGGAGGTTCTTTTGCTTGTGATGTTAGAGAGAAAAGTGTGTATTATGATGGAGTGTAAGAGAGAGAAAACACACTCAAAGACCAAGACAAAAGTTGGTCCCCATGGCCCCTTTTGGGCGGCCGAAATGTGTTTTCCAAATGGGTTTTCCCCCCAATTTGGTTTTATATAAAATTACTCTCTTAACCCTCAACTTTATAAAATTAAAACCTCTTTTAATTTTATAACAATAAAACACTTTTATTTGTTATTATTTAACCAACTTAATAATGAAACAAATAATATCTCATGGACAAACTATCCATATAGTTACAAAGCAATGTTTTAGAAAACCTATTTTCTAAATTGGTGTCAATGTTTATTTGTATCATCTCATCAACAAATAAACATTTATTGGTGTATGTTTAGCTTATTATTGGGTATGACCCGACTTGGATCATAACGTACTAACCATATCAATCTTGTATGTGTCTTGGGCATACAAGATTCAACACACACATTTAGAGAATTTAGCATACAACTTCTCCTTCCTCAACGTTTCCACACTTCCTGAATGTGACCACCATGCTCCTCCTCGCTCCTCATGTAAATCAGGATATCATCGATAAACACAATCACTGATTTATCTAACATCAGCCGAGACACTTGATTCATGAAGTCCATAAAAGCAGCTGGCGTGTTGGTCAAACGAAAGGACATGATGAGAAATTCATAGTGTCTATAACACGTACGAAAAGCTATTTTAGGAATATCCTGCTCCTTCACCTTCAACTGATGGTAACCAGATCTAAGGTCTATCCTTGAGAACCAACTGGCACCTTCGAGCTGATCAAATAAGTCATCAATTCTCGGTAACGGATACCGGTTCTTCACTATTAACTTGTTTAACTCACGGTAGTTGATGCAAATCCTCATACTATCGTCCTTCTTCTTCACGAATAAGACCAGAGCACCCCAAGGAAAGATACTCAGCCTAATGAACCCCTTATTGAGCAACTCTTGCAATTGCTCCATCATTTCCTTATCTCGGTTGGAGCCAACCAATACGGTGCCTTAGCAACAGGTTGAGCACCGGGTATTAGATCAATATGGAACTCAATCTCATGCCCGGTGGCACACCTAGTAAATCTTCGGGAAACACATCTAGGAACTCACACATAATCAATACATCGGATAGTTGTGGTGTTGGCATATCCACATCCATCACATAGGCCAAGTAGGCACTACATCCACGCCTCATGCACTTCCCCACCACCGCATAGAAATCACCGTTGGGATCGTAGTGACTCGGTCACCATAAAGCATCACCGAACTCCCGTCAAGCGCTGTCAATCGGATCATCTTCTTGCGACATATGATATTTGCCTCGTAGTCTGCCAACCAATCCATTCCTAGGA
Organism: Flaveria trinervia; assembly: GCA_025506515.1. Taxonomy (NCBI): domain Eukaryota; kingdom Viridiplantae; phylum Streptophyta; class Magnoliopsida; order Asterales; family Asteraceae; genus Flaveria; species Flaveria trinervia. Next base: position 33,034,673 of record CM046458.1, on the reverse strand, counting down.
TTATGCCAAACCCTCCTAAGGTTATCACGAACGGTCTAACAGGCAACTTATGACCTTCTAGTTCTATGTCACAACATTCAATCATCTCATAAATCATGCTGGACTTACCTATGGTAGTTCCTACATCGAAGGGCACATCAATACTCCTACTACTAATAGGAAATTTAGCACAGAAAGCAGCAAAAATAAAACTCTTACTAGCACCAGAATCAAATAACATAGAAGCTAGAGTTTGGTTTACTAGAAATGTACCTCACACAACATCGAGGTCCGTCCTAGCATCCTCATAAGTCATTGTGAATGCCCTGGCGCTCACACTCTGCCCCTCAGTGCCGGTCTTCTTACCTACCCCGGAACTCTCTGCCCTCGGCTTCTTGCAATCCCTGCTCAGATGGTTGTATTCCTTACAGTTATAACACCTTACAACCCCACACTCTCTTAACATATGACCAGGCTTCCCACACTTGAAGCAAATGTTAGATCCCCATTTACATTCTCCTGAATGCTCCTTTCCACATTTACCACATCTCTTTGATGTCGCGCTGGGTGTGACCATACGTCTGTCACCCACCTTCGCAACCTTATTGTTTGGAGCGGATCCACCACATCCAAATCGTTTTCCGTTCTAGTTCTGGTCACAACCACCTTTCTTGCACACCTCAGCCACCACCACCTCCCGCTCATCATACAACCTTCTAGCCAGATCAACTACCGACCTAAGCGTGCTTGGCCGAGCGGCGATCATGTGCCTATGGATATCCGTCGATAACCCTTGGATGTATCTTTTAATCTTCTGTGACAGAGGCGTCGTCTGATCCGGCACTAATCATGCCATCTCATTAAACTTGGTGGTGTATTGCTGATACGTCATTGTTCCTGCCTCTAGTTGCAGGATTCTCTCTCAATCTTGTCTAGCTCTCAGTGAGGAAAAAACTCCTCAATCATCAGCTTCTTCAGCTTGGAAAATATTGTCCCACCAACACAGAGCTGAGTCCACAAATGAGTGGGCAACAAACTTCACCTTCTTATCCTCCTAGCACTCGCTGATATCGAGCACAACTTCCATTTCTCTCACCCATCGAGGAGCAGCACAACAATGCCATTTCCGTCAAAAGTCGAGGGCTTGCATACTTAAAATGCCCCATAATTACAACCTTGTGCTACCTCAGGCACAAGCTCTTCTTCCTCCTCCTCATCAGTTGAGATAACCGTCTCAGTCTCGAATTGCTCTCTCCCTCCCGAGGACCTGTTCCTCTCCTTCCTTTTTCCTTCTCGCACAACTTTGATCACTTCAGTCACCACAGATGGTAAGATCGTCTGCATGAGCTGGTGAACCTCTTCCACCACGACCTCCTTCTCTGAGGCCCTTAAGTTAGCATTCTTTTCACCACCCTCCGGTTGAGGGGTCTCAGGATCTTCATGAGCCACCTTTTTAGCTCGAGGCCTTCCTCTCGTGACCCGTGGTCCAGCACCACGTCCACCACGACCTCCACCTTTAGAAGCCTTTGAAGATCTACCACCGGCCATCCTCTAACACACGATAAGATCCAAACACTAACACGGTCATTCAAGGGAATAGCTCAGTTTATGTCAAGTATAGTAAGTCCCTAACTATAGTGACTAGTTATGATTAGCCACTTACTTTACTCTTCATACTCCAAGTATTTCCTATCCTAACTACATCAGTATCTAAATCTACTAAGAAGCACACGAACCATATAACATGCGCACATAATATTGGTTAACATTAAAGAAAATACCTGATGGCATGCTGCTACTCGGACTGGCATCCCTTCCCTTTGTCCCATTTTCAGCTTAGGTTTCTTTTGAAAATATTTACCCATTTCACTTAAACTTTGGCTCTGATACCAACTTGTAAGGCCTCGTTCCCGGAATGCTTATAGCAAGTCAATTATCACACATAAAACATATAGTATACATTTCAATTGCTAAAACATCGCAATGAAATTCTTTTAAACAAACCATTTTATTTATATATAATTGCTTTTGCAAAATAATACAACATTGTTAAGTTACAAAATATCATGATTTTCATTACATCACAAAAACATTATAATTTAAACAATGGATGCCATCCAAAAATGCCAAGTAGCCACACCATGCCATCCTCAACACATAAAAGTCAGTATTGCTGAGTGAGTTCATCTTTTACAAAACATTATATTGCCTTTCATTTGTTAAAACATTTTCTTTACTATCGCACATGATCACACATCATGCGTACATCAAGGTAATAATTATTATCTTCCATCATCGTTCGTTTCGCACATATCACACATTTTGTACTTATCACACTTTTTGTACTTTATTATCTTTCATCAGGTCTCTTGATTTAAGAATGTGGGAGTCTATTGAGAATGGACCTTTCATACCTAGCACCCCTTCTGCTACTGGTGCTGGTATGATCCCAAAGATGTGGCTAACTACTCTAATGAAGATAGGAAGAGAGTACAGATTGACAGAAAGCCATGACAACCCTTCAAACTGCCCTTCCAAACTCTGTGTACAGAGGTTTCAAGAAGTGCAAAACAGCCAAGCAGCTGTGGGATGCACTGAAACTTATGTATGAGGGTTCCTCTGAAGCCATGATCACACATCATGCGTACATCAAGGTAATAATTATTATCTTCATTACATCACAAAAACATTATAATTTAAACAACGGATGCCATCCAAAAATGCCAAGTAGCCACACCATGCCATCCTCAACACATAAAAGTCAGCATTGCTGAGTGAGTTCATCTTTTACAAAACATTATATTGCCTTTCATTTGTTAAAACATTTTCTTTACTATCGCACATGATCACACATCATGCATACATCAAGGTAATAATTATTATCTTCCATCATCGTTCGTTTCGCACATATCACACGTTTTGTACTTATCACACTTTTCGTACTTTATTATCTTTTCACTTCTATCTAGGTCCCGTCGTATGTTAACCCCCCTCTTGAGCACAAACCATATCATCTAGGGTTAAAAGACAAGGAACCCATATCATCTAGGGTTAAGAGACAAGGAACCCATATCGCATATATCGCACATATGGAGTAGTCACGTAGATTAACTCCCCCTGTGTGTGAACCCTTAGGGTTAGCCAAGATTGAATGCTGTAAACACATAGTTGACCTAACAACTCTCAATGAGTTGTGAACCTCCTTTTTTTCTTGCAAGACTTTCATTCATTCATTCATTATGTTCCACTTTCATTACCTTAAATCTTTCTCTTTGTTAAGATAATATTTTACGTTCATTATCATAATCACACCACGTAAGGTCACATCATAATACGTAGTAAGGAACATAAGGAAACATAGCATACATAAGCATAGCATCATCACACATCATCATACATAACATAACATATCCATCATATCACACATAACATCATAATGTCAACTTACATCTCCCTCGGGAACCTCCCAGTCAAAGCCTACACTTTACATGTTTCCCAAATTCAGAAAAATATTCCAAGTCCTAGGCGCAAGGGCACTATGTAGGCACATGAGTGCTTAAGCGCATGGGAACACTTAGACGCATGGGAACACTTAGGCGCATGGAAAATGTTCTGGGCACATAGGCACTATTTGGGTGCATGGCCCAACATTTAGTCATTCTAGGTAAATATAAGCGCATGGGCACTATGCTGGCGCATGGGACTACACTTAAGGAAATTCGACCATTAGGCGCATGGGCCAATCCAGGCGCATGAGCAACTAACTAACATTATTATCATCATAATTCAGTCCCAATTATCAATTCAACATGTCCTAGGCCTTTTTCTTACATTCTAAGCATCATAACAAGAACATGGCACCATCATATCATCATAATCACCCATAATCATACCCCACCCATATTCATACACACATATCCATATGCGTACAAAACCCATTTTATTAAAACATTCACACATGCATTTCTAGACCCAAAATCAGTTAAGCAATTAAAAAGGGGTTCTAGAACTCACCTGAGCAGCCTTTGAGTATGACTTTCTTCAAACCCGTTTGCACAATGAGTTCAACTCCCTAGAAACTCACCAAAACACACACCCGAACACACATAAGCAGATAACCGAGGCATAATCCGGCAAAGAACATTCAAAACACCAAATTCTTACCTTGAATCTAGTTTCCTTGTTCTTCTTCTCCAAAACTTCAAAATCTACTCTTTCTCTCTCTAGAAAATCCGAATGAAAGGAAGTGTGCAGGGAGTGTGGGCGGCCATGCCCACTTTATGCACCAACTTTTGATACCTTTTGTCCTTTTTGATACTTTTAACCCCTCAACTTGGGTTAAATTATGTTTCCTTCTTTTATTCACTTTTTATTATTTCTTTCTCGTCTTTAAAAAAATATTTAGGTGTTACATGCACGTTTTGTACTTATCGCACTTTTCGTACATTGCTACTTCGGTTCTGACGAGTGTGCGGCGTTGTTTCTGCTCGTCCTGGCTTGCCACATCTAGGAGGTAAACATGTCAGTCCGACTTTAAGCTATCCGGGATCAGCTTGCTTAAAGCGTGAATCAATCGGAGCTTAAGCCCATATCATGACTTATTTAATAAACGAGCTCAGGTCGGCTTGTGAGCATAAATGAGTCTTTCCTTTATGTAATTTGCATTTGATCTATTAAATATAAATTTTTACAAGTAATTATTATTCTATATAAAAATATACTAGAAATAATTAAATAATATGTATATATAAAAACTATATCTATAAATACATATAAAATTAATTATGAAAACATATAACTAAATATAATTAAAAAATAAACAAGCCTTAAGCACCCATTATATGTATTTAATACATTAAATATAAATCTACAAGAGTATATTACTGTTCGTGCTAAGTGTATAAAGTTTGGGATGAAATTATCACCCCTAACACCCCAAGACTTTTCTCCCTCAAACCCTGACATAGTTGTTTTTAATCTACAATGAAAACATGTGTTGTAGATTGTAATATTTTTCATCAGGTCCTATTATATTACTTTATTACAATTCCGGTATAGAAATACTTATCAAATCACTACCCTTTATGCCTGTGTATCATCATGTTCTTTTTATAAACTAACCGAGAACATAATTTTATTAAAATAAACTAGCAAAATGTTGTATATTGCTCTCAAGTTCTATTACAAGTGTCACAAAACATAAAAATAAATACAAGATCTTTAGATATTTTATACTACATATTACAGTCGGCTATACTTTAAAAGTCAGCTGGAAACACTAATCTAGACAACATGATCAATGTAAAGTCAAAAGGCAGTTTGCCTTTTAACTTGTAACTATAACATGCCATAGCTCATATCCTAATATATTATAATAAGGAAAAAAAGTTACAAAGTAAAATGTTATAAACCAATGACCATAATTTATAGTTGACAATAACATAGCCCTTTTCACTAACTTATCTAAGTTGATAAGTCTTCAGAGTGGCTACAGAAAGTTATGTAGCGTTTTTGTCAAAAGGTAATTAGAGAATGCATGTCTTTTTTGTCTTCAGAAGAAATCAGTCTTTGGCTTTGGAAGACTTTGTCTCTAAGCTTCAGAAGACTTCATCATGGCTTAGAAAGATTTGGCCTTTGGCTTTGGAAGATTTTACACTTAGTATATTTTCTCTATGTGTAAAACTTCTGAAGTAACTTTACTGTGCACTTCATGCATGCATGCTGAGAGCTTTTTGGTTGCATTGGCTGCATCAACCTTTAAGCATAAACCTTACAAACTCCCTCTAGGATGATGCTACCAAAACAGAGGAGATTAGTCATATATTGACAATGCTCATCAGGATCAAGACCATTCCTTGCTTCATCATTTGGTCAGGATCCCTTAGACTCTCATTGTACTGTTGGATTCTTTATGCCCAAGACACATAGAACATTGATGTGGTTATTACGTTATGATCCAAGTCAGGTCATACCCATTAACAGCTTAGCAAACACCAATTAATATTTAATTGATGATATGATCATACAATTAAATAATTACACCAATTTAGAAAATGGGTTTTCTAAATAAGTTGCATACGAGATTGAACAACTTATAAGGATATTTTATTCATGGATGTTATTTGTAATGTTGTTTAATTTAGTTAAATAACATCAAATAATAAAAGTGTGTATGAGTTATATAATTAAGTAGGTTAATTATATAACTATTAAAACAACTAGTTTATCAAAATTGGAGATTGGTTTTGGGGGGAAAATCCCCTCTCTTGTGGACTTTCGACCGCCCCCTTATGGGGAGGGGTCCTTTTGGGTTTTTCAATTAACCATTCTCCAAGAACTAGACACACTCTCTACCTCTTATTCTCTCTCACACATGCAAGAACAAAAGAACAAATTCTCTCCATTTTCATGATGGATTCTCGGCTGGAAGTGTTCCAGCAGCTTGTTCTTTGAGTTTCAGTGGGCAAATCCTAGCAAGAGTGGTCTTTTCTTGATGCTTGTGGGTATGGATGCTTGAGGACATCTTTCCTTGGTGTTTTGGCTGTTCAACAACATCATATTCTTCACCTAAATTCGTTTCTCTGCAGCTTTACAAAAGGTAGTATGTATGGCTTGTTTTGGGTTGTTATTTCTTGTTGATAGCTAGTTCAAACACATATAAATGATCCTATGTACTTGGGTTTGTTGATGATATGTTATTAGCCTTAATTTTTCAGATTACAAATGATAATTTTAAGGTTATATTCCGCTGCGTTTTTCATAGTTTAAAAGGTTAAACTACTTTGAAATGGTCCAATAAACCCAACATTGGCATCTAGAGCCGAATATGTGGATGACTAGTTTCATTTGTCCTTGTAATATTGGTTTTTTGGGGCTTTAACCACCTAGGGGCTGTTTTGTGGTGATGATTATAAATCTCCAACCTTTCAAGGTTATATCTAACATGCTTGTGATTAAACCTTGAAAGAAAGATATCAAGTGGTTGATTATGTTTTATTGTTTGGACAAAAGATCCTAAATTCTTGGTTTATGTTGGCTGAAAATTTAGGTTCATATGTGGATTTATTTGGTTCTTGTATTTTGTATATGATGTTTCATATTGGTGCATAACCTAGCCTTGACCTTGTGTTGATTTGGTTTTGAATGGATGTTTGTTTTGGTTGATTTCACTCATAATGGGTTGTAATATTATTCTTTTGTGTTTTGTTTTTGGATGTAATTTATTTATTCATTCAATGGCAATGTAATAGATAGATAAAGTGTGTTTTCTTTTATTAGAAAATTTATATTAGGATATAAATTTTGTAAAAGAAAAGCACAAGATGGAAGTACAAAAGGAAGACACAAGAGAAGGACTTGAAGCATGTGGATGCAAGTTCAAGTAGGGGTGTTTGGAGATCTCTTCTTTGTGTTGTGTTCAACCCTTAGGAAAGACCAAATGACAACACTTGTGATGGCAAACAAGTGTTGTCAACATAGTGGCTATGGTTATGCACATGTGGTGTTTGTTATATGCTTGTTTGATTATTCATTTTATGTTGATTGTTTAATATATGGATATGCTTAACAATCTAAATAAATTATCATAACAAGCTGAATTTTTTGGTTTCTAATCATTAAGTGACTAATAAAAGATTATTAAAAGGATTAATGATTTCAAAATAAAAGAGGTTTTATTAAAAGAGAACCATAGGGTACCATGTATTTGAAAGCATGCGAATACAAGGTACATAGAGTTTTCATAACTAGAATTAATGGAAAATTAAATCCCTTTGGAAACAAGTTTAACACCATCCTTTTACACGACACTCGAATCACTTGAGAACTACTTGTGGGACAAAGGTCACCTAACCACTTTTAGGGACCTTGTGTGTTTGAGGTGGGCTTAACATACTTGTGGGATAAAGGTCACCTAACCACTTGTATGTGTAAACTCACACCTATGTGTAAGTGGGACGACTTGAATTGGAAACCATGTGCATAGGGTCACCGAAGCATGGCATACAATGGTGTTGATAGGATTTTACATGCCGACTAAACATAAGATGTTTAACCGATTCCATAAAGCTAGAAGTTGCAATAGGTTGCAATTGTCAAATGTTGACTACCTTGTTAATTTAAATAATGGGATAAAGGTCACCTAACCATCATTTAATGTAACATGATTTTAATTATTAATTGTCTATGAGACGTGGAAAGGGTATTAATAATTAAAATACAATTTTTTAGAAATACTAATATGAACTTTGTAATTTTGTAGAAATGGCCGCAAACAATAATGCTACCACCCCGACCGTCCTTACCCTATCACTGAGAACCATCTAAGAAAGGGATCGTCTTAACCATAATAACTTTATGGACTGGTATCAAAACTTGAGAATTGTTCTCAAGCAAGAGAAAAGGGCCTATGTCCTTGACGATCCTATTCCTGACCAACCCGACCCTGAGGATGTTGAGGCCTATGACGCTTGGCTGCAATACACTGAGGATTCCATGCAGGTTTCCTGCCTCATGTTGGGAACTATGATTCCCGAACTCCAAAATGACTTGGAGCATCTTGGGGCAAATGACATAATTACCCAGTTGAAGGAAATGTTCCTTCAACAAGCTAGGGTAGAGCGCTTCGAAACGGTTCGAGCGCTTCATGCGTGTCGCATGGAAGAAACCCAATTGGTATCATCTTATGTACTTAAGATGAAAAGCCACGTTGATCGCCTCGAGAGGATTAATTGTCCCATCTCAAAAGAGCTAGCCACGGATTTGATCCTTAATGGCCAAACTAAAAGGTTTGAGACGTTCATAATGAATTACAATATGAACGGGTGGGACAAGAACATTGGTGAGCTTCATGCAATGCTCAAAACAGCTGAGGCAGGGATGGGTAGAAAGGTTCTACCTGTTCTCTCGATCAATGAGGGAGGCAATAAGAAAAGACCATTTCTCGATCCCAAGGCAAATGTTGCAAAGGAAAGGGGTACATCAAAGGAAAGGGGAAAGGAAAGGCTAAAACGGAACCTCCAAAGCCTAAGCTTAAGAAGCCTAAGGTAACGGAGAACGATCCATGCTTTGAGGGTGGAGAGATAGGACATTGGAAAAGGAATTGTCCAACCTATCTCAAAGAGTTGAGAAACAAGAGGGATGCTGGGCAAACCTCAGGTACAACTTTCATAATTCACATTGGTTTAAATGTTATTTCTTCAAACACATGGGTATTGGATACCGGATGTGGAACTCACATATGCAATTTGTTGCAGGGGTTCAAAAGAAATATGCACTTCAAGAAGGGAGACACAAGTCTCTACATGGGCAACGGAGCAAAATTTGATGTCGAAGCCCAAAGAGACAACATTTTGAAACTTTCAAATAGTTTGGAAGTTGTTCTTAAGAACATTTTGTATGCTCCTAGTTAGACTAGGAACATAATTTTGTTTTCCTTTTAGAACAATGTGGTTGTGAATTAAAGTTTGTTAACAATGGTATATATGTTTGTATGGATGATATATTTTATTTCAAGGCTATGTCTTTTAATGGAATCTATGAATTGGTTCATAATGATTCATCCTATAATAAGCTTTTTATACCAAACAAGAACCAAGAAACTTAAAATGGGTTTAAGTGATTCTTATCTTTGACATTGTCATCTTGGTCACATAAACAAGAATCGGATTCAAACACCTCAAAAGAATGGTCTTTTGAAAAACAAATGAAAATGTTTCATTCGACAAGTGTGAATCTTGTTTACAAAGTATGATGACCAAGTCGCCATTTAGTAGCACTAACGTGAGGGCAAAAGACTTATTGGGAATCATACATTCGGATGTATGTGGCCCGTTTTAAGACAATGACAAGATATGATAAAAGATACTTCATTACCTTCACCGATGATTATAGTCGATATGGTTATGTGTACTTGATGACGCATAAACATGAAGCTATTGAAATGTTCAAAGTCTTCAAGAATGAAGTAGAAAATTAACTCTATTAAACTATCAAAGTTCTTCGTTGAGATAGAGTATGTGAATACCTCAGTGAGGCTTTTCAGTACCATCTAAGAAGTTGTGGGATCGTCTCATAACTTACCCGACCTGGAACACCACAACATAATATTGTGTCTGAAAGTAGAAACCAAACCCTATTGGATATGGTTTGATCTATGATGGCTATAAGCTCACCACCTCTATCATTTTGGGGTTTCGCAATGCTCTCCATGGCCCGTTTTTTTAATATGCCCTGACCAAGATAGTCGATTCAGTAAGTGTATATTTGTTGGATATCCCAAAGACTGTATAGGATACTACTTCTTTAATCCAACAAAGCAAGAGTATTTATTACTCGAAAGGTTGTGTTCTTGGAAACTAAGTTCCTTATGGAAGGAATAACGTATAAAACAGTGGAATTTGATGAGGATCAAGATCCACAAGCCGATACACTTTTGGTTAACACTAGCAATCAACAAGAGGTTGTTGATGATGATCAAGAGGTTGATCAATACACACAAAACGTTCGCAAATCTGGTAGAGTAGGCATTCGACCTGAGAGATATGGAATTTTCATGAATGGATGCTATGTGGTTGACTCCGATGAGCCAACCACATACCATGAAGCAATGTCCAATTCGGATTGTGACAAATGGCTGGATGCCATGAACGTTGAGATGCAATCCATGTATGACAATCAAGTTTAGGAATTGGTTGACCCTCCACTTAACTCCAAACCAGTTGGATGCAAGTGGGTTTCAAGAAGAAAATGGATATACATGGAAACTGGGATACTACCAAGCAAGACTTGTAGCAAAAGGTTTGACTCAAAATCAAGGGGTTGATTATGATGAAACTTTCTTGCCTATGGCAATGCTAAAGTCAATTAGCATATTATTTGTCATAGCTGCATATTATGACTATGAGATTTGGCAAATGGATATCAAAACCGCTTGTCTTAATGGACATCTCAAAGAGACTGTCCATATAGTTCAGCCAGATGGTTTTGTCGATCCACAACATCCTAATAAAGTATCCAAGTTAAAGATTTCAATCTATGGATTGAGTCAAGCATCAAGAAGTTGGAATCAACGTTTTGATGAAGAGATCAAGAAATTTGGTTTCATCAAGAACGCTGACAAGGCTTGTGTATATACGAAGGCTAGTGGAAGTGTAATAACATTCTTAGTATTGTATGTTAATGACATACTACCTTTTGGAAATGATATTCCAACCATGGAAGGTGTCAAAACCTAGCTTGGAAGATGTTTTTCCATAAAAATCTTGGTGAAGCCGCCTATATTTTGGGAACAAAGATCTATAAGGATAGATCGAGGCGGTTGATAGGTTTAAATCAAAGTGCATATATTAATAAAGTCTTGAAAATGTTCAAGATAGAAAAACTCTGAGAAAGGTATGGTACCTATTCAAAGAGGGACAATGTTGAGTGTATCTCAATGTCCAAGCTCAAAGGATGAGCAAGATCGAATGAAGGACGTCCCATATGCATCAGCTATAGGATCCATCATGCACTGGTATGCACTAGATTGGACATGTCATGCGCGTTAAGCATGACAAGCAGATATTAGTAGAATCCAGGTAATAGCCATTGGATGGCTGTTAAAAGTATATTGAAATACCTTAGGAGGACTAAGGAAATGTTTCTAATATACGGATCTGATGAAGAGGAACTTGTTGTAAAGGGTTACACGGATGCGAGTTCCAAACCATTCGAGATGATTCTCGATCATAATCGGGGTATGTCTTCATTATGAATGGAGTAGCATTGTCCACTACAAAATACGAATACATTGCCGCATCATTAGTAGCTCAGGTGGCTACATGGATAAAGAATTTATCGCCTATATAGGGTGGTCTCTACCATTCAGACCCTAGAAATCCTTTTGTGATCACGAGTGTACATTGCATAAATCAAGGTACCCTGTCCTCTTCAAAAGGCTAGGCACAATGAGCGGAAATTCAAGTACATAATGGATGAAGTTGAAAAGGGAAAAATATGTATTCGTAAAGTTCACACCGGTCAAAACATTGCGGATCCACTCACGAAGCTCCTTAAGAGGGCAAAGCATGAAAGTTATACTTGTGCCTTAGGACTTCGATATTCTAGTGACTGGAATTGATCTGTTAAAAGTTTGAAACAATGTAATATTTAACTCTTTATATACTTGTGATATTTTGAGTTATATTTATTTTAGCATGTATATATCCATGAATATGTTTATTATTCTAAATGTCCGTAGTCGATCATGTTTGTGGGAACAAATATGAATGTAAGACTATTATGAACATGGATTGGTGGATATTCATAAGGAATGAATATAAAGCAATTGGTTGCTGCCAAGGTTCATATTGTGGGATACAAATATTGGGCTGACCTGCATCTCAATTTTACTACATGTAATCTTCTAGATTGATCATAAGTAAATTTGAGTAAAGGCGAATATCATTTGGTATCCTTCGACCTGAGATACATATTGGGTTTTGATATTCACCAAATGTTATACTTTGAGCTAGTTCTTCACTGCTCTGAAATAATGGGTAGTACATAAGGCTATGTTCAGGTGTGACACGAGGTGATTGTGAAAAACGTATGTAGTCAAGATGGAATTTGTTTCTCTTATTCATTGAGAGCAAGATGTCTAAGGCCTGATTAAGTTAAATCAACAAGGAATGATCATTCTATTTCCTTGGATTTAACATGACATCTGAAACAAAAGGATAAATTATTGATTCACCTAAATCATTTCAAGTTTGATCCTTGAAGGGATGATGTTATTGAATGGCTTTCAGTCATGCGTATTAAGGGTAGTAAACCGTTGTTAGGTGGTATTTACTGCTTGCATCAATCTTCTATGAATCTTGTGCAAGTGGGAGATTGTTGGATTCGTTATGCCCAAGACACATAGAACATTGATGTGGTTAGTATGTTATGATCCAAGTCGGGTCATACCCAATAACAAGCTTAGCAAACACCAATTAATATTTAATTGATGATATAATCATACAATTAAATAACTACACCAATTTAGAAAATGGGTTTTCTAAATAAGTTGCATATGAGATTGAACAACTTATAAGGATATTTTGTTCATGGATGTTATTTGTAATGTTGTTTAATTTAGTTAAATAACATCAAATAATAAAAGTGTGTATGAGTTATATAATTAAATAGGTTAATTATATAACTATTAAAACAACTAGTTTATCAAAATTGGAGATTGGTTTTGGGGGGAAACCCCCTCTCTTGTGGACTTCGGCCGCCCCCTTATGGGGAGGGGTCCTTTTGAGTTTTTCAATTAACCATTCTCCAAGAACTAGACACACTCTCTACCTCTTATTCTCTCTCACACATGCAAGAACAAAGAACAAATTCTCTCCATTTTCATGATGGATTCTCGGCTGGAAGTGCTCTAGCAGCTTGTTCTTTGAGTTTTGGTGTGCAAATCCTAGCAAGAGTGGTCTTTGCTTGATGCTTGTGGGTATGGATGCTTGAGGACATCTTTCCTTGGTGTTTTGGCTGTTCAACAACATCATATCTTCACCCAAATTTGTTTTTCTGCAGCTTTACAAAAGGTAGTATGTATGGCTTGTTTTGGGTTGTTATTTCTTGTTGATAGCTAGTTCAAATACATATAAATGATCCTATGTTCTTGGGTTTGTTGATGATATGTTATTAGCCTTAATTTTCAGATAAAAAATGATAATTTTAAGGTTATATTCCGCTGCGTTTTTCATAGTTTGAAAGGTTAAACTACTTTGAAATGGTACAACAAACCCAACATGTACCTCCTTATATCATAGAGATCATGCAGAGAAAGATACAACATGTCTTGCCAGAAGTAAACATCTTGACCACCTTGATCTCTAATGATATACCATTTGTTCGGATTAGCAACAAAAGTCCAGGACAAGATGGGCCTTCCAGTTGCAAGAGGCTCTATATGTGTTGGATTTGGTTGAGCAACCTCTTCTTGAGTTACCTCAGGATGCTTTGACTCATCTTGAGATGTAGAGGTGGACGCATTGGATTTCTTCTTCTTTTGACTATCCCTCTTCATGTCCATCTTTTTCTTCCTCTTTTGAGATTTCATGAAGAAGACTAGCCTTCACATCAAGTTGTTCTTCAAAGACAAAATCTTCTGAATCTTCAAAGAGAAAGTCTTCTAAAGCCAAGACTGTTTTCTTCCAAATACATAGAAGCACTACAGGATCGTTGAAGGGGTCAGTTACAACACAACACAAAGAGGAGATTAACTAAACTTAATCAAACAATAAACTGGATTAACCAAGGTAAGACACTAAGAACACAAGTAATGTAAGAGACTGAACACAAAGAACATAGTATATGGTTTTCAAGAATGTAGTATATTGCTTTCTCTATGCTCTATTACAAGTGTTACAAAGCATGATTCAAAGATACAAGAACATGAGATACTTATACTACATCTTACAGCCGGCTATACTTTGAAAGCCAGCTGGATACAATTGACTAGACATAAAACAAAATCAATTGTAAAGTCAAAAGGCAGATTGCCTTTTGACTAGTGACTATGACATGCCATAGCTCACATCCTTATCTATTATAAAAAGGATAAAGTACATGAAATAGAAAGTTACAGACTCAAGACCTCAATGTACAGTTACCAAAAGCATGGACCTTTTCACTAACTCATGTAAGTTGGTGACCTTACAAAGGTGCAGTGGAAAGGTGTCTAGCTTTATAGAAAAGTACATAAGATAAAGCATGTGTTAAAAGTCTTCGGAAGAAATCTGTCTTCATAAGTTGAAGCTTCGGAAGACTTTGTCTCTGAGGCTTCGGAAGACTTCATATTTGGCTTCGGAAGATGTTGGTCTTGGCTTTGGAAGATTTCATACTTAGAATATTTCTGTTGCATGTGTGAAACTTCCTAAGCATTCTTCCTCATAGTACTTGTGCAGCATGCAGGATAGACATTGGATGTTTAGGTTGCATCAGCCTCTTCATTAATCTCTACAAACTCCCCTAGGCTGATGCTACCAAAACACTTAGTAGACTTCAGATGTCAACAGTCCTCATTCGGATGATCACCACTCCTTTCTTCATAAGGTGATCAAGACCCTTCAAACTATCAAAGTGTCTTCTCATATCAAAGAGGTCATGCAGAGGCAACTGAAACATATCTTGCTATGTGTAAATGTCTTTAGTGCCTTGATCTCTAATGGCATGCCACCTTTTGGTGATTTATGTGTATGTCCAAGACAAGATGGGTCTTCCTGATGCTAGAGTAGCTGTTTGAATTGGAGTTGATGTAGCATCCTCTGGCTGCACAACCTCAAGATGTTCTGACTTATCCTGGGGTTTAGAGAGGGTGCAGTCTTCTTCTTCTTTGGTTTTGGTTTAGAAGCCATCCTCTTCTTTCTCTTTACAGGTTTTAACTGAGAAGACTGGCCTGTAGTACCAGATTGATCTTCACTATATTTCTCAGTTTGGATTTCCTCTCCCTCAAGCTCAGAAGGAGAGGGAGATTGACCCTGTTGTGGATCAGAAGATGAAGCTTGCTGAGTTTTAGCAGGAGGTCCAGGTTGTGTTGTCTTTGGTTGTTCAACCTTAACCTCCACTTCAGGTGGGGCTTGGCTTGGAGTGGAGTGTAAGTTAGTGAGCTCTCCACTTTGATCTTCTGCTTGATCATCCTATATGCTCATCCATAGTGGATAGAGACATGGGGCCAAGTCTCCTTCCGGAGAATCCATATAGCTTCAAGAAGATCATCATCCTCTGCCTATCAGCAGACTTCTTCATGCTCTTTTGGATGGTAGCTCTTGATTTTGCAGCTTCTTCCCTTAGCTTCTTCTTAGTTATCTTTCTGTCCTTGATTATCTCAAGTTCAAGCTGTTTAAGTACTCAAACTCAACATAGTCATAGGACAAGGGAAGGAGTGCATCTGCCTGATAGAAGCCTGTGGCACTCAGGTAGTTGATCATCTTGATCCTCTCTTCTTCTTTGTCTACCTGAGGTTCTTGTTGAACCACATATTCTTGTGCAGGACTTTCCTGAACTGGGGAGAGGGTAGGCATATCCTTGTACAGTCTTTTTCTTCTTCTCTCTTCTTTGACTTGTACTAGAAGCTCTGCATCTTCTGCTTCTTTCTTTTCCTTTGACCTTTCTAGATCAACCAGTTCATTCAACTCTTCTAAGGGGAGAGAGATGACACTGTTTATGTCATAGTTCCTTGTCTGCAGGTAATTTATCCTGACTGCCCTTAACTCATCATTCTGAGTATTTGGTCGGGGGGCAGCCCTGATAGCAGACTCCA
This sequence comes from Flaveria trinervia, assembly GCA_025506515.1. Classification (NCBI taxonomy): domain Eukaryota; kingdom Viridiplantae; phylum Streptophyta; class Magnoliopsida; order Asterales; family Asteraceae; genus Flaveria; species Flaveria trinervia. Next base: position 33,018,403 of record CM046458.1, on the reverse strand, counting down.
TGAGTTTTGAAGACTCATCAGAGGAACTTTCTCCCCTCAGCCTCCTTTTTCTCTCTCTCTCCTCCTCCTCAATCTCCTCAGATGTCATCTTTCTTTTCCCTTTGTCACTCATAGACCTTTGTGACTCAGGGTGGAGAGAGCTTTGGCCTTCATTACTTGTTGCAGCATCTAAGCTCTGGCCAGAGAGAGGTTGAGAAGCACCTTCACCAGTAGGTGTCTCAATAGGAGTGTGGATCTCTGCAGCAGTTGATGATGATGAGATAAGGGTCTTAGGTTCTGCCACTGGGCCTTCAGTCAAGGTTTCCTCTATGAAACTAATCTTAGGGTCTACCTCAACATCCAGTTGACCGATAGCATTGCCTGATTCCCTAAGTCTCCTTCTCAGGCTGAACTCTGTAGTGATCCTGTCTTGGATTCTTTGAGCTAGTCTATCAGCTTGTCTTGATTTGCTTGGATTGACAAGTGGCATGTTGACTAAATCCAGACCTTTATAGTAGTTCAAAGTCTGAAAGTTGAAGACTTCTTGTGTCCTTGAACTCTTATGATGATTAGGGCTTTCCTGATGTTGTCATATCTCCACCCAATGATGTGATTGGAAGATGGTGAAGATGACATAGCCCTTGGTATCCATCCTTAAACAAACTCTGTATGAAGGAGTCTGTGTAGTCCACATCAATGTGAATTTGAGGAGGTTGCTGAGAATGCACAATTGCAATGAGGATGGTGAGTCCTCAATGTCCATTCTCTCTGAAGAACTCCCAGGTTCTGTGGCTATAATTCTCTCTCCCCCTTTTTGGTAGCATCACCACTTGAATAGGTGAGCTGGAAGATAGGTCAATCACATCCATAGGTTTTTGTGTTCCTGGTTGAGCTCTTCTTAAGGGTCTCCCAGCTAATTTTTCCTTAAGATATGAAATCTCAAGTTGCTGATCGTTGATCCTGTTTGTAAGGTAGTCACCTGAGATTCAAGGTGACTGACCTTTGAGACTAAATAGGTGCATGTTTTAGTTAGTTTGTGCACTTTTAGTCTCAGATTCCCCTCATTTTCATCAGAAGACTCATTGGGGATGAGATGATTGGACCAAAGTCCTTTCTCTCACCACCAACTTCAGGTTCTTGGCTGCCAGTTTTCCTCTGCTCACTGGCAATCTCAATTGAGATTTTAGTGGGCTGAGTTGCCATGGTTGAGGTCTTATGATGTAATCACTTTCAAAAGTGAGAGCCTCTTCCATATGGACATCCTGAACAGGTTCAGAAGTGTCCACCTCAGTTGTAGGTGACTGATGTGGGATAGATATAGAGACTCAGGATCATTCATCTCTCTTTGAGTAGGGGTAAAGAAGAGAGACTCATTATGCTCACTGAAACCTAGATCTTCATCAGTATAGAAATCAAGGTTGGGATTTGGTTGGTTGATCTATAGGCTGGGGCTGGTAACTGTGCCCTAAAGGTTGATCACTTGAGTGTTGAGAGTCAGAGTGATGGCTTAAGGTAGTTGGGCTAATGAGCTCATCAGGCTGAGCATGAGGAACCTCATCACTGATTCTTGGAGAGATGGGAGTGGTTTGCTCGTCAGGAGAAGTGGGAGCTCCAGTGTCCACTTCTTCCTGTATGGGTGAGTATATGGGGGCCTCCACAGACTGAATACCATGAGCATGGGTTCATTTGGATTTTCTTTGGTAAGTGATGGTGATTTGAGGCTGTGTGGATGGTTGGGAGGTAGCAGGTGTGGGCTCAACACTAGCTTGTGCTGCTAGGTTGTCACCTTGAATAATGAGCTCTAACATTTTTGGGACAAGGGCTGTTTCTACCCCGGAAACCAACAGTGGGCTTTCTCAGTATTTTAAAGATGCCGGGCTTCAATTGTATGTTACCTGTTTCCCTTAACTATGAGCCCGGTTCATAGTTAAGAATGTACTGGACATATCTAGAAACATGTAATATTCTAAGGAGTCTAAATTAGAAAGTAAATTGGTATAAACAAACTGAGAATACCTGAACTTGACCCCTTGAACCATTCCATGGATTATGAAGGAGAGAACCTCAGGAATCTGGTCCCATCCACCATGCTTATTTGATAAGCTATGATGACCACATGGAGCAGGAATCTCCACTGGGATAAGACCTTTCTTTCCTAAAGGTCTTTATAGAGAAATCTCCATCATATCCCATCTGCTCAAAGGAATGATTGATAGCTTCCTTTAGGAAGAACACCTCACCTTCTTCATCATCCAGCTGAAGATGCCTATTGATGATGGCCGGAGTGATGAAGATTGTTCTCCCCCGCACTGTGGCAGACAGTGCTCTTCTCCCCTTCCATAATGACCTCTTGGCAGGTCTTCCAGAAATCAAGCAGCTGATCCTCGTAGTGAGGAGGATCAATGGTTAGGGAGGTGAAGTAGTTTGATAAAGCTAAGAAATGACAAACTCTGAGAAATGAGGATCTTTCTCAGAGCTTACAGAGCAACCTGATTGTGTTGCCTGTGTAGCTGCATGGTAAAGTTGGGATTATTTCTGTGAGCAAGGTTGGCCATTTTGAAGTAGCTTAAAGATGAAGAAAGAAGGAAGAAAGAAATTTTAGAGAGAATTTTGGGGTTTTTAGGTTTGGAGGAAGAACAGATGATAGAAGGAGGGGAAACCTTGGGTTTATATGTGAGAGGATTTCAGATAAAGTTTAATGAAAGAGGATAAACTTTGAAATCCGGATGTCGGTCCACCTCTGAAAAAGTAGTTTACTTTTGCTCAAAAAGTAGTTTTCTTGGAAGTCAAAAAGCTTCTGAAAGTTAATTATCTTCGAAGTTTTAATTAAAAGGCTTCCGTAGCTAAAATAACTTCGGAAGAATTTCCTGAGAGTTTTGAGAATTTTGCTTCGGAAGAGAATTAAAACCTGAGTGCTTGTATATAAACAACAAAGCTTCCGAGAGTTAATTTTGCTTCGGAAGTAAATGGTCCTTGAAAATAAGTAATTGTCTCAGACAAGTATTTAAGCTTCAGAAGTTAGATCAAAGAACTCTTCCAAAGGCAAATTTCTTAGACAGTTATTTATTTTTAAGGTATGATTTACTTCCGAAGTTAAAAGCATAACTTCCGAAGTATCAGAAATTTTCAAAAATCTAGGGAAAGTCTTCAAAAAGAAAATTTTAACCAAAGAAAACATGAGCTTATGAAGGTGATGAACTAGACAACTTAGGACACACATATTTTAAGAAATAATAAGAATTAGTTTTAAGAAAAACCTACTCAAAGTTAATTATCCTAATAGCTTATATAATATTTAAATCTCTATTCATCAAAAGGCTTTGTAAACAGATCAGCATATTGTTCATCTATGTGAACTTTGACTAGTTTAATTAATCCATTTTCATAGTTATCTCTTATTAAATGATACCTGATATTGATGTGCTTTGTCCTTGATGCTGCATAGGTTCTCTGTGATTGAGATAGCACTATTGTTGTCTATGTGAATGAGAGTCTCCTTGAAGTTTAACCCATAGTCAGCATCGGATTTTGAATCCAAAGCACTTGAGCACAGCAGCTTGCAGCAGCAATGTATTCAGCTTCAGCAGTTGATGCAAAGACACAAGATTGTTTCTTGCATTACCATGAGACAACCCTTCCACCAAGGAACTGACATCCCCTAGATGTAGACTTTGCAGTCATGTTACAACCACCATAATCGCTATCTGTATAGGCATACCGATTGAAGTTAGGATTCTTAGGGTACCATAAACCAAGTGTTGATGCACCTTTGAGGTATCTTAGAATCCTCTTGATAGTGATGAGGTGAGACATCTTAGGGCTAGCTTGATATCTTGCACAGATGCATGTAGCAAACATGATATCAGGCCTGCTAGCAGTAAAATACATAAGAGACCCAACATAGCCCTGTATAAGTGCTCATCTACACACTCCCCCTCAGATCAGGTCCAAGGGAGTGGTTTCTAGCTATGGGTATCTTAGCAATCTTACAATCAGTCAGTTTGAATCTCTTGAGTATGTCCTGAACATACTTTGACTGACTTATGAAGATGCCATATTTAACTTGCTTCACTTGAATTCCTAGAAAGAAATTGAGTTCCCCCATGGCATTCATTTCAAATCTGTCTTTCATCAGCTTCTCAAGTCTTGCAGAGCTTTGGATTAGTTGAACCAAAGATGATGTCATCCACATACACTTGAACTAGCAGTATGTCTTTCCCTGTCCTTTGATGAAGAGAGTTCCATCTATAGTACCTATCATGTATCCATGTTTACAAAGATACTCAGACAGTGTCTCATACCATTTCCTGGGTGCCTGATGCAGCCCATAGAGAGCTTTGTCAAGCTTGCAGACATAATCAAGATGATCAGGGTCTACAAAACCAGGTGGTTGTTTGACATATACCTCTTCATCAATTACTCCATACAAAAAGGCACACTTCACATCAAGCTGAAAGACCTTGAAGTTCTTAGATGCAGCAAATGCCAGGAATATCCTAACAGCTTCTAATCTTGCTACTGGAGCAAAGACATCAGTGTAGTCAATCCATTCTCTTGTGTGTATCCTTGAATAACCAGTCTAGCTTTGTTCTTGATGATGATGCCTCTATCATCTTTCTTGCTCCTAAACACCCATTTGGTTCCAATGGTAGTCTTCCACAAGGAGGAGGACAAGGTTCCAAACTTTCGTCTTTTGAATTAAGCAGCTCTTTTTGTGGCATAGCTTCAACCCATCTTCCATCTTTAGAGCCTCATCAACTTTCTTTGGCTCTATCTGGGATAAGAAACAATAGTAAGACAAACATTTGCTTCATGGGTTTGTCCTCTTGTTCTTACCCCTGAGACAACATCTCTAATGATGTTTGTGTGTGGGGTGAGACTTGTGGATCCTAAGTTGAGGGATTACAACAAGTTGCTGAGAAAGATCTAAATTAGAGAAATTTAGATTTGGCATAGATGTTTCTCCCACCACATCAACACACTTTTCAAGAGACTTGATCCAAGCATGTGTGTGACATCATTGATGTTCTCATCTATGGTGTGGTTAATGGCATCAAGAAATTCACTGTCACCACCACCATTGTTGTCTTCTACAATTGAGGTATTCTTATCTGGTTGTGGAGCCTCTAAGCTGGAATTTGAAGGCACCCTAGATGTATCAGCTGAGTTTGTCATTGTAGTGCTGACAGAAACCTCATTTGCAGAAGTAGTTCCAACTGGAGCTGAAGATGTATGACTTGAAGGTCTTCTTAGCTCAAATCTTGGATCAGGATCACCTGTATTTAAATTTTCTGCTGATTCTGAAACATTCTCACAAGATTTGTTAAAACAGTTAGTAACTAAATCAAGATCAAATAACCAATCCGGGCCAGAACCAGCAACACAGGGTGTGTGTTCATTGAAAGTCACATTGGCTGACTCCACAACAACTCTAGTTCTGAGATTTTATACTCTATAAGCCTTAGCTTGTGAAGAGTATCCAATAAAGTGTCCGTCATCTGATTTCTCAGCAAACTTGGCAATTTGATCTTTGGTATTCAAGATGGTGCAAGGACAACCAAATGACCTAAGAAAACCAATGAAAGGTTTTCTCTTATGCCAAAGTTCATAAGGAGTCTTGTCATGAGTCCTAACTACTAAAACTCTGTTCTGCACATAGCAAGCAGTGTTGACTGCCTCTGCCCAGAAGGTGATGGGCAGCTTAGAATCAAACAACATGATTCTTGCAGCTTCAATGAGTGTCCTGTTTCTCCTCTCAACAACACCATTTTGCTGAGGAGTCCTGGGAGCACTGTATTATCTTGTAATACCCTTTTCATCACAGAATGTGTCAAGGATTTGGTTCTTAAATTCAGTTCCTTGATCATATCTTATGACCTTGACCTTGTGATCAGATTGATTCTCAATCTTTAAGATGAAATTCTTCAAAATCTCAGGAGTCTCATCCTTAGTTCTAAGGAAGAAAACCCAGGTGAATCTTGTAAAGTCATCTGTGATCACTAAACAGTAAGAGGTCCTTTCTAAACTCATTACACTGGTAGGGCCAAAGAGATCCATATGTAACAAGTGTAAGGGTGTGTCCTTTCCTTAGGCTTGTGAGATACCTTATGTTGCTTCCCTTTAGGCATGCAACACAATGGTCATCACTTGTAAACTCTTTCTTTGGTATTCCAGTTACCAAATCATTTTAATTAATTTGTTCATGTTCTTAAAGTTACATAGCACATTCTTTTATTCCATAGGAAAGACTCATCACTATTAGCTTTAGACAGAAAGCATAAAACTTCTCCAAGGGAGGTTTCTTGCAGATCCATCTTGTACATGTTCCCTTTCCTGGGGGCTCTAAGCAGGATATGCTCATGAGGAATGACCACACCAGGCTTGAGAACAATGCACTCATGCTCAATGAAGAGCATGTTATGACTCTGATCACAAAATTGAGATACACTCAAAAGATTGTACCCAAGCTCTTTGACAAAGTTTACCTTATCAATGCTGAGTTACCATTTGTGACCTTGCCTCTTCCAGAATGTAACCACCTTCATCTCCTCCAAATGCAACTGGTTCCTCCATCAATTCTTTCAAAGTTCTGGAGTAGTGACCTATTGCCTGTCATGTGCCTGGAACAACCACTATCAATGATCCAGACATTTGTTTGTCTTCAGCTATCCCTGCACAAAGAAAATGATTAGTTACATTTGGAAACCCAAGCCTTGCTTGTCTTGGGCTCATTAACAGAAGGTAATTCAACAGTAATAGATCCTATGGTTGTGCTAAGAGGATCTTGAGCTATTGTTGATAGAGAATTCTCAGTCACTTGGTCTTCTTAACTTCCACACCACCTTTGGAGTCTTGGACTTGACCTTCAAAACTTCGGAATCTTTTGGAACTTAGGAAGTTTTGATGACTGAACCTTCGGAATATTCTGCAGACACTGCAGTAGGCTTCAGTGCTTCGGAAGAACTCCTTTCTTCCAAGACCAACTTTTCTTCTGAGAGTAATTTTACACTTCCCTTCTTCGTAGACTTGGAGCTTCCAAAGGAAATAGGTTTTCCTTCCGAAGCTTGAATCTTCTTAGAACTCTTTGAAGTCTTTGTATGGGTCATATGGACAGTACCTTTAGGATTGTATGGACAATCCTTAGCAATATGAGAGGTACTTTCACACATGACACACATCATTTTCTTCTTCATAAGAGTCTTTTGCTGGGAACAAGACTTCCTTTGGTCACATCCCTTCTCCACCTTTATCTTTGCAGATGCTGAGACGGTTCCTTTGGGCTGGGAACTATTCTTGGAGTTTGATGGTCCAGGCTGTGCAGCAGTGGTACACAGCAGATCAGTCTTCTTCTTGTTACTGAGATGTGTTGAACAAGAACCAGAAATCTTAGCATAAGAGTTTTGGTTGATGTTTTTAGTCCCTACCATTTTAAACCCTATAGAGATGAAAACTTGTTTCTGTTTAGAGTCAAAAGTAGCCTTGATCTCTTGAGCCTTCCTTGCCTTTCTTTTGCTCTTTCGGATCAAGTTCTTTCTCATGGACTTGGTCATCACAGTCTTCTTTTTCTCCTCAGAAGGATAGTGGCCCTTCTTATAATCTTCCTCTTCACTTTTTTTAGAGAAATTCTTCACTATCTCTTCTTCTTCCTCTTCACTTATAGGATCTATGAGAGGAAGCTCATCTTCACAAGTTCCATACCTAGGAGATCTTACAGACAAGATTGTGTGTGGAGGAGCTATCTCATTGGATCCCAGTCCCTGCCTATTTTGATAGCACACTTTATTATGCAGGGATGAGGATATCATTCTCTTGAAGGCCTCTTCTTCAAGAACACTATTTTCTGCCCTGGCTTTGCTGATCACAAGTGCAGCCTGGCACTCAGTTAACTTGGTTATGAGATCTTTGATTTGAGTCTTAAAATCTGTGTGTTCATGTTTTAGAACTAAAATGGTTTTCTCAAGGTCCTCTATCTTTAGTTTATAATCATTTTCAAACTTTCTAAAATCAGATTTTAAAATGTTTAAGGACTCAAGGTCAAACCTCATCTCCAGGTTATAGGACCTGTATCTATTAACTTTAGCAATGCATTTAGGAGTACAGAGATGTTCCAATACCTTGGCTTCATCATGATTTGTCATCAATGCTTGGTTAGGAGAAGCATCTTCCACCTGAAAGCTCCAGTCAAAGCCTCCTTCTTCAACAGCAACATCAGCCTGCTGCTTTGACTTCTCATTCTGAGAGTTCTGTCAGTGTAGTTTGGTCTAGACTTTGTTTGGCCACCATTTGTTTTAGGTGCCTTACACTCTCTGGCAAAGTGGCCCATCAAGTTGCAGTTGTAACACTTGACTTTGCCTTTGTCCAGGCCAAACTTTCCACTGGTTGCATTGCTTGGAAACTTCCTTCCAGTCCTCTTGTAGAATTTCTTGGCTCTATGAGTGAGAAGAGCCATCTGCTGGACTATTTCCATGTATTGCAAATCATCTGGATGAATACAGTCTAGGTCTTCAAGAGTGAAAAGAGAGTTTCCACAGCTTTCATCAGAAGACACAAAAGCTTGAGAAGAGCTTGTCTCTTGGAATGGGCTTCCTTGAGTGTAGTTCTCTCTTGGTGTCTCTGGGAAGGTGATGAAAGGACCCTTTGGTGAGTTGTCAGGGTAGCATATGAGAAGATGTTTGGGTTCTATGTTGTCCCTTTCAACCACATGTAGGGCTGAACCCATTGATTGTTGGAGTTGCCAGATGAACCTTGCATGTTCATCCTCCATCTGGTAACCATTGAGAATCCCATATAACTCTATCAGAGTAAGAGTTTTAAGATTTTTAGTTTTCTTGATCATCACACAGTAGTGTGTCCATTGCCTAGGAAGTGAGGACATGAACTTCCTTACAATGTCTCTGTTCTCAAGAGAGACTCGTCCATCCACTAGGGTATCCACTATCTCAACATACCTGAATTACTGCTGAGTCATGGTTTCACTTGTTTTGAAGGTGAAGTTTTCAAACTGCTGCTTTAGGAGATCCTTCTTGTTCTCATTGGCTTCAGAGGAACCCTCATACATAAGTTTCAGTGCATCCCATAGCTGCTTGGCTGTTTTGCACTTCTTGGGGATCATACCAGCACCAGTAACAGAAGAGGTGCTAGGTATTAAAAGGTCCATTCTCAATAGACTCGCACATTCTTGAATCAAGAGACCTGATGAAACCTTCCATTCTTAAACACCAGGTGTCAAACTCATCAAGAGTGATCAGTGGGGACTTGTTCATGGTTCCATTTTCCATATCAGTCTTGGAAATGGTTGTCATTTGAAAAGTTTAGTATTTATATGTGTGAGGGATCTTAAGATGGTGAGATCTTATATCAAGAGCCTGAAAAGCTCTGAAACCAAATGCAGGATCGTTGAAGGGGGTCAGTTACAACACAAACACAAAGAGGAGATTAACTAAACTTAATCAAACAATAAACTGGATTAACCAAGGTAAGACACTAAGAACACAAGTAATGTAAGAGACAAAACACAAAGAACACAAGTATATGGTTTTCAAAAATGTAGTATATTGCTTTCTTTATGCTTTATTACAAGTGTTACAAAGAATGATTCAAAGATACAAGAACATGAGATACTTATACTACATCCTACACCGGCTATACTTGAAAGCCAGCTGGATACAATTGACTAGACACAAAACAAAATCAATTGTAGAGTCAAAAGGCAGATTGCATTTTGACTAGTGACTATGACATGCTATAGCTCACATCCTTATCTATTACAAAAAGGATAAAGTACATGAAATCAAAAGTTACTAACTCAAGACCTCAATGTACAGTTACCAAAAACATGGACCTTTTCACCAACTCATGTAAGTTGGTTACCTTATAGAGATGCAGCGGAAAGGTGTCCAGCTTTATAGAAAAGTACATCAGATAAAGCATGTGTTAAAAGTTTTCGGAAGAAATCTATTTTCATAAGTTGAAGCTTCGGAAGACTATGTCTCTGAGGCTTCGGAAGACTTCATATTTGGCTTCGGAAGATGTTGGTCTTGGCTTCGGAAGATTTCACACTTAGAATATTTCTGTTGCATGTGTGAAACTTCCTAAGCATTCTTCTTCATAGTACTTGTGCAGCATGCAGGATAGACATTGGATGTTTAGGTTGCATCAGCCTCTTCATTAATCTCCACAAGCATGATTTTTCTGAATCACATTTTTGACAAAAGTTGAACCACGTTTCGCTGTTATCTCTGAAGACTCACCAACTTATATAAGTTAGTTAAAAGCCCATACTTTTATTAAACTGTAGATTAAGATCTTTTGTTTGTAACTTTCTACTTTGTACTTTTATTATTTTGTAATATATTAGGATGTGAGCTATGGCATGTCATAGTAACAAGTTAAAAGATAATTTGTCTTTTGATTCTACATTGATTGTTTTGTCTCGCTAGCCTTTAAGGTATGGCTGACTATAGAATGTAGTATAAAGTATTTCAAGTACTTGTCTTTAGAATTATGATTTGTAACACTTGAAAAAAAAACTTGAGAGTAATATATATCATTCTTGAAAAACATATTATTTTGTTCTTATCTGTCTTTTTGCTTGTGTTCTTAGTATCATTATAAGTTGTTTCCTATTTGACTTCTTAAGCGTTCTAAGTATTTGCTTATTGTGAAACTGTTTCCTTGACCCCCTCAATCGTACTGTAGTCAACCTTATGGTATGTTACTATTTTATAATTTAACATTAGATATTATCTATGCTTTAAAATGCATAAAGGAAAGATTTAAAGCTTAAAGTGTAAATAGGTAATACATAACTCCCTCTAACCTTTCTCTTACACTTTTTGTGTTTACAAATCCTCTTTTTTCCTATTCTTACAAAATAAAAAACAAAAACAAATTAGAATTTGATGGGTTCATGTGTCCATTACCTAGGAAGTGAGGACATGAACTTCTTACAATGTCTCTGTTCTCAAGAGAGACTCTTCCATCCACTAGGGTATCCACTATCTCAACATACCTGAATTACTGCTGAGTCATGGTTTCACTTGTTTTGAAGGTGAATTTTCAACTGCTGCTTTAGGAGATCCTTCTTGTTCTCATTGGCTTCAGAGGAACCCCATACATAAGTTTCAGTGCATCCCATAGCTGCTTGGCTGTTTTGCACTTCTTGGGGATCATACCAGCACCAGTAACAGAAGAGGTGCTAGGTATTAAAAGGTCCATTCTCAATAGACTCGCACATCTTGAATCAAGAGACCTGATGAAACCTTCCATTCTAAAACACAGGTGTCAAACTCATCAAGAGTGATCAGTGGGGACTTGTTCATGGTTCCATTTTCCATATCAGTCTTGGAATGGTTGTCATTTGAAAAGTTTAGTATTTATATGGTGAGGGATCTTAAGATGGTGAGATCTTATATCAAGAGCCTGAAAAGCTCTGATACCAAATGCAGGATCGTTGAAGGGGGTCAGTTACAACACAAACACAAAGAGGAGATTAACTAAACTTAATCAAACAATAAACTGGATAACCAAGGTAAGACACTAAGAACACAAGTAATGTAAGAGACAAAACACAGAGAACACTAGTATATGGTTTTCAAAAATGTAGTATATTGCTTTCTTTATGCTTTATTACAAGTGTTACAAAGCATGATTCAAAGATACAAGAACATGAGATACTTATACTACATCCTACAACTGGCTATACTTGAAAGCCAGCTGGATACAATTGACTAGACACAAAACAAAATCAATTGTAGAGTCAAAAGGCAGATTGCATTTTGACTAGTGACTATGACATGCTATAGCTCACATCCTTATCTATTACAAAAAGGATAAAGTACATGAATCAAAAGTTACTAACTCAAGACCTCAATGTACAGTTACCAAAAACATGGACCTTTTCACCAACTCATGTAAGTTGGTTACCTTATAGAGATGCAGCGGAAAGGTGTCCAGCTTTATAGAAAAGTACATCAGATAAAGCATGTGTTAAAAGTTTTCGGAAGAAATCTATTTTCATAAGTTGAAGCTTCGGAAGACTATGTCTCTGAGGCTTCGGAAGACTTCATATTTGGCTTCGGAAGATGTGGTCTTGGCTTCGGAAGATTTCACACTTAGAATATTTCTGTTGCATGTGTGAAACTTCCTAAGCATTCTTCTTCATAGTACTTGTGCAGCATGCAGGATAGACATTGGATGTTTAGGTTGCATCAGCCTCTTCATAATCTCCACAAGCATGATTTTTCTGAATCACATTTTTGACAAAAGTGAACCACGTTCGCTGTTATCTCTGAAGACTCACCAACTTATATAAGTTAGTGAAAAGCCCATACTTTTATTAAACTGTAGATTAAGATCTTTTGTTTGTAACTTTCTACTTTGTACTTTTATTATTTTGTAATATATTAGGATGTGAGCTATGGCATGTCATAGTAACAAGTTAAAAGACAATTTGTCTTTTGATTCTACATTGATTGTTTTGTCTAGATTAATGTTTCCAGCTAGCCTTTAAGGTATGGCTGACTATAGAATGTAGTATAAAGTATTTCAAGTACTTGTCTTTAGAATTATGATTGTAACACTTGAAAAAAAAACTTGAGAGTAATATATATCATTCTTGAAAAACATATTATTTTGTTCTTGTTCTGTCTTTTTGCTTGTGTTCTTAGTATCATTATAAGTTGGTTTCCTATTTGACTTCTTAAGCGTTCTAAGTATTTGCTTATTGTGAAACTGTTGCCTTGACCCCCTCAATCGTACTGTAGTCAACCTTATGGTATGTTACTATTTTATAATTTAACATTAGATATTATCTATGCTTTAAAATGCATAAAGGAAAGATTTAAAGCTTAAAGTGTAAATAGGTAATACATAACTCTTAGTCTCTAACCTTTTCTCTTACACTTTTTGTGTTTACAAATCCTCTTTTTTCCTATTCTTACAAAATAAAAAACAAAAACAAATTAGAATTTGATGGGTTCATGCAATGGAAATTAAGGACGCGATGAGGTTGATAAAACAGGTCGCCGATCTACGCGGAGTCACCAATCGAACACGATGACATATGTGGTTGTAGGGGAGAGCCAGGAGACAGCATAAAGGAGCTTCGTGTTGGTGGAGACGGTGGAGGGCTCGGTCTGTGCTTTGATTAAAACGGAGAAGGATGAGAATAATAAAGAGATTGAACTTGAGTTTTGAGCTATCAATGTTGGAACCGAAGTCCTAAATGGGTCGGAAAATATGCCGGAGGTTCTGGTAGAACAAAGACAGAGACTACTGTACAAAAGTATGTTTTCATTTAATTTTAAACATTTTAGTTTCGTATATATGTTTGGTGGCTAAAAAATAAAAACGAAATCGGTCTCGACGGCAAACATGAAATGAGCTAGGTTTTAAATGTTAGATAATCACGATGTAACGAAAATCATCAAACAGCGGATCGATGTATAAAGGTATGAATCAGAAATGAAAAAGTAAAAGTGTTTCCTAATGGCATGTCCGGTAAGAGTGGATGTTTTTAAGTAGAGAATGGAAATGGATGAGGTGGGGGGTTCTAGCAAGGTCTCTAAAGTAAAAGGGTTGAAAAGGAACATTGGCACACGAGGTCACATCTCAGTCTCTTTCGTTCTCCATTTGCAAGGCACTAACTTCTCACCAACCTACCGCTGTTCCATTATGCTATGCTCCTCGGTGCCAGTGGCTTTACCAATTCCATTCCCCAGCTTGCTAATCATTCATTTCGCATTCAATTTGCACTAGATACGCTGGGCTTTGGTGCTATTTGTGTTGCTGTGATATCGTCTTATCTTTCTTTTTCCTTAGTCCTGACTTTCATTTGGATATAAGTGAGTGGAAATGCAGTGGACGTTGATGATGATACTGCTACTCGTTAAATTGCAGTAGGAGCAACGGAGTTGGATTCCCTTTTGGGGATATAAAAGGGGTATCCAGGAGGATTCTTCCGGCAAAGTTTGGGGTTCATGGAATCCCAAATCTTTAGCACCAAATGGCTGCCCCCTTGATTGGTACGGCATTACTTGTAGCAGTGGCCATGTGACAGCTCTGATGCTTGATGGGTTAGGTTTAGTCGGCACTTTTTCTTTTCTTTGATTGCAGGGCTTGCAATGCTACGTAATTTATCCATATCTAGCAACCGTTTCGAAGGGACCATCTCTGCTGAAATCGGCTCTATCGCATCGTTGGAGTATCTTGATGTCTCGTCTAATCTGTTTCATGGGCCGTTGCCTATTGCAATCACTGATTTGAAAAGGGTGGCGCACTTGAATCTTTCTTTGAACAATCTTGAAGGTGTTGTCCCGTCCGGTTTTGGCACTGGACAGTTGAAGAGCCTGGATTTGCATTCAAATAACTTTTCTGGGAATGTGATGGAGCTCCTGTCACAGTTGGGTGCTGTGGTTCATGTTGATCTTAGCAGCAATGGTTCATTGGAACTCTGGACTTGGGACTAGCCTCTGACAAATTCGTTTCTGCTATCCAGTACTTAAATGTTAGCCACAATAACCTTGGTGGAGATCTCTTCCCCCATGACGGGATGCCTTTTTTTGATAATTTAGAGGCTTTTGATGCAAGTAATAATCACTTCGTCGGCACAGTTCCTTCTTTCAATTTTATGCTCTCCTTGCGGATTCTAAGGCTTCGTAGCAACAAGTTGTCAGGGTCTCTACCAGAAGCTCTTTTGCAAGAGAGCTCAATGGTCTTGTCGGAATTGGATCTCAGTCTCAATGACCTCAAAGGTATGTTGCTACTTGCTGTTTGTTACTTGTATAAATTCAAACTAGTTTTGAAGGTATATGAACATATTATTAATCAGTGAATGGACCTTAAGAAGTTGCTGTTTTTTTTTTTTTTTTTTTTTTTTTTTTTTTTTTTTTTTGCTTTGTAGTTATGTACAAATCAATTGTTATTTTTGCAGGTCCAGTGGACATCATCTCCTCTACATCTTTGAGGAGCCTTAACTTGTCATCCAACAAGCTCACAGGCATCTTGCCACTTCTCATTGGTCATTGTGCTGTCATAGATTTACGTAATAATTTGCTCTCTGGGAACTTATCCAGAATTCAAGGTTGGGGAAACTATGTTGAGGAGATTGATCTGAGTTCAAATTTGTTAACTGGAACTTTTCCAATCAAAACATCTCAGTTTTGAGGCTTACTTCATTCAAGATCTCCAATAACTCAATTGGTGGTACTCTCTCTCCGGTTTTGGCCACCTACCCAGAAATAAAAACCATTGATTTTAGCCACAACCAGTTTGCTGGTACACTCCTACCTAGTCTTTTAACGCAACAAAATTGACTTATCTAAACATGTCCTTCAATAACTTCAGTGGGACCATACCTGTTGAAGAAAACAACTCTCTGGTGAGCCTTGAGTTTCTTGATCTGTCACATAATTCACTAACTAACCATCTTCCTAGAGAAATTGGAAATTACCACAACTTGGCATTACTCGATGTATCTAACAATTGTTTGGAAGGTGGCATCCCGGATAATCTTCTGGGGCACTTAAAGTACTCAATGTGTCTTATAACAATCTCTCTGGTATCGTACCTGAAAACTTGAAGAATTTCCCTTATTCAGCTTTCCATCCAGGAAATGATCTACTAAGTTTCCCATATTCATCATCTTCACAAAAGATGGTCCAAATACGAGCACAGCTCACAGGTCTCAAAAAAGATCGTATATCAAACCTGTCCTTATTGCTGGATTAATTGGTGGTGCTTGTAGCTTAGCTTTATTGACATTCATTGTGTGCTATCGAACCCACCAATACCATGAACGGAAAGAATGTAAACAAAGTAGTGAGAAACAAGGCAATCAACAAGAAATCTCTTCGGTTCTTGGCACATCAGCACCTAATTCATCGCCAAAGTTCTCAACTATGAGTGAGCATAATATATCTGTTGTGGAAGGGCCAAAAGATATTGGAGCAAAGAGGAAAGCTGAAGAAGCATTTCCAAGTTCACCTTCCAGTGACCCTCATGAAGAGATACCACCTGTATCACTTGAGGTATGTTCTCCAGATAAACTAATTGGGGAACTTCATCTTTTTCATAGCTCTTTGGTGTTCAGTGCCGAAGAACTTTCATCAGCTCCTGCAGAGATAATCGGCAGGAGTTGTCATGGAACACTATATAAAGCTGTACTACAATCGGGTCATGTCTTGGCTGTGAAATGGTTGAAAGAAGGGATTGCAAAGGGGAAAAAAGAATTGCAAGAGAAGTCACAAAACTTGGTAATATTAAACACCCAAATTTGGTATCACTTCAGGGTTATTATTGGGGTCCAAGAGAGTATGAGAAGATGCTTATATCAAATTATATCGATGCACCTTGTTTATCTCTTTATTTTAATGGTAAGTTTTCTTTAAACATACAGTCTAATCTCATGTTTTTGTCATTCATGTTTAGTTCTCTTTAACATTGTCTACATAAGTAAAGATGTGGACTGTAGAGCATGGGTACATCACCAAATTTAGAGGTGGCAACATGGTAGGTTGCCAGGTTGGTTAACGATTAAAGTTGTTATGTTACGGTTAAAAACCCAGCGGAATTGGGTTAACCTGAAACACATTTTGTCCAAAATTTGTAATTTTTTATTTATCATTGATTAGTGTTTCAAATACGAGTACAAAAAAGTTATATTTCAGTTATTATATAATATTTGCACGAAAAGGTTGTTATGATGTTTATATAAATGTGCACTTTGGTGACTCTCGATCCTTTGATCACTTTCTTAGCTACTTTTTATTTGCCAGTTGCGGAGTAGACATAATCGACCATTTGTTAGTGAATGGGTCAAAATTACTATGTCTATCACTGTGTTTTTTATCGGATTTACCACTGATTGCACTTTTTCAACATGACAGGGAGAAACAAAATGAAGTATAAATACAAAAGTAATCGTATCAAAATAATAAAGTAAAAAGATTTGTATGACTAAAAATTTGAAGTTAAGTGCCTCAATCATCTCTCACTTTAACAATTCTACTGCCTAGCTCTGCTTGACAGTCAACATTGCCACATTTAATTGATGTACCATGTTGTTGTGTTCTTTTACTTTGTGATGATGAGTTTAACATACTGATTTTTTATGCAATCATACATCATGTCCACCAGCCGTTGGAAATAACAATAAGCAGTGATCATAATTTGACTTCATGTTGTGCAGAAGTGGATGCCAAAAATCTCCCCACTTTGGATCTTGATGATAGATTCAAAATAACGGTAGATATAGCCGGTTGCCTAAGCTATCTCCACAACGAGAGAGCTATACCTCATGGTAACCTGAAATCCACCAACATCTTGTTGGAACCTCCCACCATGAAACACCCCCTTTTGACTGATTACAGCCTCCACCGCTTGATGACATCATCTGGGACAGCCGAGCAGGTCCTCACTGCAGGTGCCCTTGGATATCGCCCCCCTGAGTTTTGCAGTACAAGCAAACCATGCCCGTCTCTGAAAAGTGATTGTATGCATTTGGAGTCATATTACTAGAGTTGGTGACAGGAAAATCTGCTGCAGAGATGATTCTGGGCAGCAGTGGAGAGGTGGTGGATCTGACTGAATGGGTGAGCTTGCTATGTGTTGAAAACCGTTCAATTGAGTGCGTTAGCCGGCAGATTCTGAATAATAGTGACGATAAGGTTAAAGTGGCTGAAGGTATGATCCAGGTGGCACTTAGGTGTATGCTTCCAGCTGATGAACGACCTGATATGAGATCCGTGATGGATGATCTTACACTGATTGCTGCTGCATTATAGTGGACAGTCAATTGTTGTAAACAAGTTTCTTTACGTTAATGTTCTTGTAAGTTTGCTTCTTCATGCGGTGAAGCTTGTAAATTGTAATTGTTTTCCAGAAAAAATATAGAATCATGTATTAGTATGCCTACTCAAATTAATTGTTCTCAAGTCAATGTTTGGGTTTATTTTGGTTAGTTGTCAGAAAGACAGTTATTTTGGTTGGATGGTATAGTAGTATCACATTGTGCTCTTGTGTAACCACCCACACGGAATACGCATGATAAACCAAGTATCGGCTTATCAAGTTGAGCAACCATAATGATTTATGACAATTAAAATCGAATATTAGAAGCAACAACAAACATAAAATCATTACGCTGAATTCACGCAATTCACTCATGCAACATGGTCACCCTAAGATCCAAGAGGCCATCACTCATATCCTCACATTGTTGAACATCACTTCTGAACCACATGGAGCATAGTTCATCGTGTTAGGTGTTACGTTTATGTGGCTGAATCGAGGACTTGGTTGTGGCTACAGAAATCAATACAATACTTGTTGGTATTTCTAGTCAATTTCTAAAAACGATGATTTAAACGAGAAGTAATAACGCATGCAACCGAATTAATAGTCAATCTTAATCTAACCAACTATACTTGTTGGCAATATTAATGATCAAATCAACAACCAATATGTGCAGCGAACAAACTACCCAACAAAGCTAATCAAATCCCACAAAAAAACCGTGAAACCGAACCTGTTTTGTTTCTTTTGAGTGGCAATAAGAGAGGCATCAGCACAAAGTCTTCCGTTGTCGAAACAAGCTAGCAGCCAACACCTTTGTGTGATGGTCGACACAAGACAAAAAGTCTTCTCTTGCTTCTGCCTTTGAATCGAGAACACAAAAAAAGAAAAAAAACAAGCAATCAAGCAGCTGGTCCTTTTCTTTTCTTTCTGTAGTAATAGACGGACGCACAAAACGATACGACAAAATCCACACATAATAATAATGATCAATATGTAAAATGACAAGACGAACATGATGTTTAACGTGGTTCAGCTATCGTGTGTCTATGCCATTTGAAGTAAAACAAATTATGAATATTTTGTTCATGATAAATTATTTGTGCTGTTAATTAAGTAGGTTAAATAATGTTAGGTTAAACAATACATAAACTGAAGTTTACCAAATTATAATCATAGCCGACTGAAGATCTTATTGTACAATTTCAAAGACTGATTATCAGAGAAAATAAATACAAGACAAAGTTAACATCAAAACAACAAAAAAAATCAAAATTAAGTCATGATGTAATATTAATATAAATAGACCCACTAGTGTATTATTGCAAGTGTGGCTTTTGTGTGTGTTTCTCATGGTGTAAATCATCACCCAATGAGAAATCCTTTTCTTTGGATGGATTTGATTTCATCAGCCATCTATGATTCTTATTGTAACTTGTTTATCAACATCATTGAAATCATAACATTATTTATTATCTATCTCTTTGTTCTTTGATTCACATTGTCCACCCATCTTAATTTTGATTTCTAGATCTAAACGAGATGAATCCTAAGATCCAAACTCAATGAATTCGAAATATTAATTTAGCAAAAGGTATCAGAGCTGTTGTTTGCTGGATTTACTAGTTTTCAGATTTGATTTCATCTTTAATGATGTCAAGAACAATGAAGAAAAGAAGATACATGAAGAACAATGTCCTTGTTCATCAAAAACCTATTTGTTCATACCCAAAATCAGAAGAAAAACTAATAAATATGTTCAACTATGGTATAATTTGAAAAAGCATGAATATGTTCATGATTATTCCTTCAAAATTCAATGCAATTGAACAAAATTATCATCAAAAAATAAGAAAACCCATTTGTTCATCTCAAAATCAAGAAGAAAAATCATCAGATCTACTCTATTATGGTACGATTTAAAGAAATATAATCATTCCCTGGATTATTTCTTCAAAATTCAATGCAATTGAACATGATTATCATTAAAAACAAATAAATGATGAAGACATGGAAGCTACTGTTGATTTCCCGACCAGCACTGCATTGCGAATCGAATATTGTTCAAGTCTCAAAATAAATATGGACGAACAAAAGCAAATGCGGATGAAGCTTGATTAAATGTGAATGTGTTATACACAATGCGGATGTATTATTACAAATGCGGATATGTTATACACAAATGTGGATGACTTGTCACTAAATGCGGATGACTTGGCAACAATGTGGATGCTTTGCCCCCAAATGCGGTTGACTTGTAAACAAATGCAGGTACTTTAAGCACAATTGCGGATGCATTGAAATCAAATGTAGATGTCTTGCAAACAAACGCGGATGAGTTAGTGCAGGACCGGTGAAGGGTATGCACTACAACACAACAATACAATGAGAAGAGTTGCTAAGAAAACTTAACAGATCAAATAAGGAACTGGTTAATCTTTTGTAAAGATGCTAAGAACACAAGTAAATATGATACATAACAAGATGGCAAAACACACAAGTAGTTCGTTTTCAAGAATGCTGTATATTGCTTTTCAAGTTCTATTATAAGTGTTACAAGTGCATATTAGAAAGTTATAAGTACTTGAGATACATATACTACATCTAACAGCCGGCCATATTTTGAAGGCCAACTGGATACAATTGACTAGACAACAAACAAAATCAATTTGTAGAGTCAAAAGGCAGATTACCTTTTGACTAGTGACTATAACATGCCATAGCTCACATCCTAATATATTACAAAAAGGATAAAGTACATAAAGTAGAAAGTTACAGACTCATGACCTCAATGTACAGTTACCAAAATCATGGACCTTTCTGTAAAAGAAAGGGGTCCAGCTTTCTGTAATAGTTACATCAGATAAAGCATGCGTTCAAAAAGTCTTCGGAAGAAATCTGTCTTCGAGTGTTGTTTGGAAGACTTCGTCTTTGGCTTTGGAAGATATTGGCCTTGGCTTCGGAAGATTAGTATTTTTTGATGTTGGTGTGAAACTTCCGAAGCATTCTACTTCAGTACACTTGTGCATGCATACAGGAGAGACTTTAGGTGTTTAGGTTGCATCAGCCTTTTCATTTAAACCTTACAAACTCCCCCTAGGCTGATACTACCAAAACACTTGAAGACTTCAGATATTAACAATCCTCATTAGGATAATGAGCATCCCTTTCTTCATGAGATGATCAGGATCACTCAGACTCTTAAAGTGTCTTCTCATGTCAAAGAGATCATGCAAAGGCAGATTGAACATATCTTGCCATGTGTAACATGTTCAACATCTTGATCTCTGATGACATGCCATCTTTCTAGATTTGTAGTGTATGTCCAGGACAAGATGGTCTTTTTGATTCTAGAGGATCTACTTGAATTGGAGTTGGTGGAGCATCCTCTTTTTGCACATCCTCAGGATGTTCTGACTCATCCTGAGGTTTGGAAATGGATGCTTCTTTCTTCTTCTTCTTCTTTGGCTTTGGTTTGGAAGCCATCATTTTTCTCCTATTTGAACCTTTTAACTGAGAAGACTGGCCTGCAACACCTGATTGATCTTCTTTGTCTTTCTCATTTGGTTTTTCTCTCGCACAGAGTCAGATTGAGAGGGGACCCTACGGTGGATCAGAAGTGGAAGCTTGCCGAGGCTTAGTAGGAGATTTAGGTTGTGTTGTCTCAAATGGTTCAACCTTAATCTCTACTTCCTGAGGGACCTGACTTGTGGGGAGTGCAAATCAACAAGTTCACCTCTTTGAATCTTCTGCTTGATCACTCTGATGTCCTCATCCATGGTGCATAAAGACATAGGACCAAGTCTCCTTCCGGAGAATCCATACAGCTTCAAGAAGCTCATCATCCTCTACCTATCAGCAGACTTGTTCATGTTTTTCTAGATGATGACTCTTGACTTTGTAGCTTCTTCCCTTAACTTCCTCTTAGTGATCTTTCATTCTTGACTATCTCAAGTTCAAGCTGTTTGAGGTACTCAAACTCAATGTAATCAAAGGGTAAGGGAAGAAGTGTAGCAGCCTGATAGAGGCCTGTGGCACTCAGGTATTGATCATGTTGATCCTATCCTTTTCTTTGTCTACCTGAGGTTCTTATGGAATCACATCCTCTTGTACAGGATTTCTTGAACTGGGGAGAGAGTAGGCACATGCTTGTACAGTCTTTTCTTTCTTCTTTCTTCTTTGATTTGAAGAAGTAGCTTTGCATCCTCTGCCTCCTTTCTTTCCTTTGATAATTCCATGTCAGCCAGTTCATTTAATTCATCTAAAGAGAGGGAGATGATATTATAATTGTCATAGTTCCTAGTCTGTAAGTAGTTGATCCTAACTACCCTCAAATCATCATCCTGAGTGTTTGGCCTGGGAGTAGCCCTGATAGCAAATTCCATGAGTCATGCAGACCTAGTAGAGGAACTTTTTGCCCTTAGCTTCCTTTTCCTCTCTCTCTCTCCTTCTTCTTAATCTCCTCAGAAGTCATTTTTCTTTTCCCTTTGTCACTCAAAGACCTTTGTGACTCAGGGTGAAGAGAGCTTTGGCCTTCATTGCTTGGTGTAGCTTCCAAGCTCTGGCCAAAGAGAGGTTAAGATGCACCTTCACCAGTAGTGTCTCATCAAGGGAATGAACCTGTGTAGCAGTTGATGGTGAGATAGGGCTCTCAGGTTCTACTACTAGGCCTTCAGTCAAGGTTTCCCCTATGAAGCTAATCTTAGGTCTACCTTAACATTCAGTTGATCAATGATGTTGCCTGATTGCCTAAGTCTCCTTGTAAAGCTGAACTTTGCAGTGATTCTATCTTGAATTCTTTGAGCCAGCTTGTCAGCTTGTCTGGATTTGCTTTGGTTGACAAGTGGCATGCTGACAAGATCAAGAGTTTCATAGAAGTTAAAAGTCTAAAAGTTGAAGACTTCTTGGTGCCTTTAAACTCTTTAAATGACAAGGGCTCTTCTGTTTTCATCATACATCCACCCAATAACGTGGTTTGAAGTTGGTGGAGATGACATTGCCCTTGGTATACCTTCCTCAAAAAGACTCTGAATGTAGGAGTCTATGGAGTCCACATCAATGTTCATATTCTCTGAGATGCACAATTGCAAATAAGGATGGTGAGTCCTTAATGTCCATACTCCCTAAAGAACTCCTAGGTTTTGTAACTGTCATGACTTTCTCTCCTTTTCTGGTAGCATCACCCTCTTGCATAGGTGAGTTAGGAGTTAGGTCAATCACACTCACAAGTTCTTGTGTTCCTGGTTGAGCTCTTCTTGAAGGTCTCCCAGCTATTTTTTCCCTGAGATAATAAATCTCAAGTTGTTGATCATTGACCTTGTTTTGCAAGGTAGTCACCTGAGATTCAAGATGACTGACCTTGAAGACTAAATAGGTGCATGTTTGTGATAGTTGTTGCACCTTTAGCCTCAAATTCCCCTTATCTTCATCAGAAGAATCATAGGGGGATGAGATGATTGGACTAAAGTCCTCTTTCTCACCACTAGCTTCAGGTTTTTGGCTGCTAGATTTACTCTGCTCAATTACAGACTCAGTTGAGGTGTCAATTGGCTGAGTTGCCATGGTTGAGGTTTGAATGATGTAATCACTTGCATAAGTGAGAGCCTCTTCCATATGGATATCCCAACAGGTTCAAAAGTATCCACCTCAGTGATGGGTGACTGATGTGGGCTAGACATAGGAGACTTAGGAGCACTCATCTCTTTTTGAGAAGTGAAAAAGAAGAGAGAGTCATGGTACTCATTGAAATCTAAGTCTTCATCAGTATAGAATTCTAGGTTAGAAATGGGTTGGTTTAAGTCTAAGGCTAGGGATGGTAACTGTCCACTAAAGGTTGTTCACTTGAGTGTTGAGACTCAGAGTGAAGGCTTAAGGCATTTGGGCTTTTGATCTTATTAGGCTGAGCATGAGGAATCCCAGCACTGATCCTTGAAGTAATGGGAGTGGTTTGCTCCTCAGGAGAAGTGGAGCTCTAGTGTCCACTTCTTCCTATGTGGGTGAGTATATAGGGGCCTGCACATACTGAATAGTCTGAGTAGGGGTTCGTTTGTGTTTTCTTTGGTCGGTGAGGGTGATTTGTGGCTGTTGAGGTGGTTGGATGCAGAAGGTGTGGGTTCAACACTAGCCGGTACTACTAGGTTGTCACCTGAGCAATGAACTCTAACATTTTTGGGACAAGGGCTGTTTCTACCCTTGAGAAGCCAACAGTTGGCTTCCTTAATATTTTAAAGATGTCGGGCTTCAACTGTCCCAATATAATAATATTACCTGTTTCCCTTAACTGTGAGCCCAGTTCACAGTTAAGAATGTAATGAACATATCTTGGAAACATGTAATACTCTAAGGAGTCCAAGTTAGCAAACAGATTTGTATAAACAAATCGAGAGTATCTGAACTTGACTCCTTGAACAATCTCATGCACTATGAAGGAGAGATATTCAGGAATCTGGTCCCATCCTCCATGCTTGTTGGACAAGCTATGGATAACCACATGAAGCAGGAATTTCCACTGGGATGAGACCTGCCCTTTCCTGAAGGTCTTTACAGAGAAATCTCCCTCATAGCCTATCTGCCCAAAAGAATGATTAACATCTTATTTTGGGAAGAACAACTCACCTTCTTCATCATCCAGCTGAAGATGATTGTTGAGGATGGCCAGAGTGATGAAGATTGTTCTCCCCTTCACTGTGGCAGATAGTGCCTTCTCCCCATCCATAACGATCTCTTGGCAGGTCTTCCAAAATTCAAGCAGATGATCCTCATACAAAGTAGGATCAATGGTAACTATCCCTTAAAGGTTGATCACTTGAATGTTGAGACTCAGAGTGAAGGCTTAAGGCATTTGGGCTTATGAGCTCATTAGGCTGAGCATGAGGAATCTCAGCACTGATCCTTGATTTTAATGATGCTGGGCTTCATCTGTCCCAATTTAAGAATATTACCTGTTTCCCTTAACTGCGAGCCTAGTTCGTAATTAAAAATGTATTGAACATATCTAGGAAACATGTAGTATTCTAAGGAGTCCAAGTTTGCAAGCAAATTTGTATAACAAACTGAGAGTACCTGAACTTGACTCCCTGAACTTGACTCCCTGAACCATCCCATGGATAATGAAGGAGAGATCTTCAGGAATCTAGTCCCATCCTCCATGCTTGTTTGACAAGCTGTGGATAACCACATGAAGAAGGTATTTCTATTAGGATGAGACCTTCCCTTTCCTGAAGGTCTTTACTGAGAATCTCCCTCATAGCCCATCTGCCCAAAGGAATTATTAACATCTTCTTTTGGGAAGAACACCTCACCTTTTTCAAGATCAGATCTCATTTCTAAGTTGTAGGACTTGTATCTGTTGACCTTAGCAATACATTCAGGAGTACAAAGATGTTCCAATACCTTGTCTTCATCATGGTCAGCTATCAATGCTTGGTTTGGAGATGCATCTTCCACCTGAATGCTCCGGTCAAAGCCTCCTTCAACAAAAACTGCAGCTTGCTGCTTTAGTTTCTCATTCTGGGTGGCTTTATTAGTGTAGTTTGGTCTGGATTATGCTTGGCCACCATTTGTTCTTGGTGCCTTACATTCCCTAGCAAAGTGGCCCATCAAGTTATAGTTGTAACATTTGACTTTGCTCTTATCCAATCCAAACTTTCCACTGGCTGTATTGCTGGGAAACTTCCTTCATGTCCGCTTGTAGAACTTCTTGGCTCTGTGAGTGAGAAGAGCCATTTGCTTGACTATCTCCATATACTCCAGATCATATGGATGGATACAGTCCAGGTCTTCAAGGGTGAAAAGAAAGCTACCACAACTTTCATCAGAAGACACAAAGGCTTGAGAAGAACTTGTCTCTTGGAATGGGCTTCCTTGAGTATAATTCTCTCTTGGTGTCTCAGGGAAGGTGATGAAAGGACCCTTTTGTGAGTTGTCAAGGTAGCATATTAGATGATGTTAGGGTTCTATACTATCCCTTTCAATCACGCGAAGGGCTGAACCCATTTGATTACTGGAGTTCCCAGATGAACCTTGCATGTTCATCTCCATCTGGTAACCACCAAGAATCCAATACAACTCTGTTAACATGAGAGTTTTTAGGTTCTCAGTTCTCTTGATAATAACATAGTAGTGTGTCCATTGCCTTAGAAGAGAGGACATGAACTTCCTTACAATATCTCTATTCTCAAGAGCTACTCCACCATCCATTAGGGTATCCACAATCTCAACATACCTAAAGTATTGTTGAGTCATGGTCTCACCTGTTTTAAAGGTGAAATTTTCAAACAGTTGCTTCAAGAGATCCTTCTTGTTCTCCTTGGCTTCAGAGGAACCCTCATACATTAGTTTCAATGCATCCCACAACTGCTTAGCTGTTTTGCAATTCTTGAAACCTCTGTATACAAAGTTAGGAAGAGTAGTCTGAAGGGCTGTCATGGCCTTTTGAATAATCCCTACTCTCTTTCTATCTTCATCTGAGTAGTTAGCCACAACCTTGGGGATCATACCATCTCTAGTAGCAGAAGAGGTGCTTGGTATGTAAGGTTCATTGACAACAGACTCCCACATTCTTGAGTATATAGACTTGATAAAGCCTTCCATTCTTTGGCACCAAGTGTCAAAGTCATCAAGAGTGATCAGTGGGGGCTTTGTCATGGTTCTAGTTTCCATATCAAATTTAGAAATAGCTGCCATCTGAGATGTTAAGTATTTTGTGTGTGTGTGAGGGATCTTAAGATAGTAAGATCTTATATCAAGAGCCTGGAGCGCTCTGATACCAATTGTAGGACCGGTGAAGGGTATGCACTTACAACATAACAACATAATGAGGAGAGTTGCTAAGAACACTTAACAGATCAATCAGAACTGGTTAACCTTTTGTAAAGATGCTAAGAACACAAGTAAATATGAGACAGAACAAGATGGCAAAACACAAAAGTAGTTGGTTTTCAAGAATGTTGTATATTGCTTCTCAAGTTCTACTACAAGTGTTACAAAATCATATCAGAAAGTTACAAGTACTTGAGATACATATACTACATCCTATAGTCGACCATACTTTGAAGGCCACCTGGATACAATTGACTAGACAACAAACAAAATCAATTATAGAGTCAAAAGGTAGATTGCCTTTTGACTAGTGACTATGACATGCCATAGCTCACATCCTAATATATTACAAAAAGGATAAAATACATAAAGTAGAAAGTTACAGACTCAAGACCTCAATGTACAGTTACCACAAGCATGGACCTTTCACCAACTTATGTAAAGTTGTGTCTCATTAGAGTTGCAGTAGAAAGAGGTCCAACTTTCTTTAAAAGGTACATCAGATAAAGCATGTGTTCAAAAAGTATCCAGAAGAAATCTGTCTTCATGTGTTGGCTTTGGAAGACTTTGTCTTTGAAACTTCAGAAGACTTCATCTTTGGCTTCAGAAGATATTGGTCTTGGCTTCGGAAGATTTCACACTTAGAGTATTTTCTGATGTTGGTGTGAAACTTCCGAAACATTCTACTTCAGTACACTTGTGTATGCATGCAGGAGAGACTTTGGGTGTTTGGGTTGCATCAGGCTTTTCATTTAATCCTTACAGTTAGCAAAGAAATGCGAATGTGTTGCAAGAAATGCTATGAACAGCTGATGAACAAGACTTCAAATAAAAGAGAAAAACATGCATATGGATGATTGCAACCAACAAGCACACCCATTTTGATTATGAAACCAATTTTTTTTTGCTAAATCAATATTTCAGATTCATTGAGCTTGGATCTTAGGATTCATCTCGTTCAGATCTAGAAATCAAAATTAAGATGGTTGGACGTGTGTGAATCAAAGAACAAAGAGATGGATAATAATAATGTTATGATTTCATTGATGTTGATAAACAAGTTACAATGGGAATCATAGATGGCTGATGAAATCAAACCCACCCAAAAAAGAGGATTTCTCTTTGGGTGGTGATTTACATCATGAGAAACACACACATAAAAGCCACACTTACAATAATGCACTAGTGGGTCTATTTATACTAATATTACATCATGACCTAATTTTGACTTTTCTTGTTGTCTTGATGTTGACTTTATCTTGTATTTGTTTTCTTTGATAATTAGTTTGGTCTCTGAACTTGTACAATGAGATCTTTAGTCGGTTGTGATTATCATTTGGTAAGCTTCAATTTATTACATTGTTGAACCCCTAAAAATAACAACAAATAAAGTGTGGTTAAGTTATAAAATTAAAAGGGTTTAGTTTTATAAACTTATATAATACAAAATGGGTGTGAAATTTATTCAAAATTGGGTGGGAATTCTTTTGAATTCAGCCACCCCTTGGTGGGTTTCCTTGGGATTCCTTTTGTCATGTTTTAATACAAGACATTAAACCCTTTTACACCTCACTCAAACACACTTTCTCACACACACAATTGCAACTCTCTCCTCCTATTTCTTGATTTGGAAGAAGGAACAAGAAGAAGGGTCTTGGTGTTCAACTTCCTAACTTGTTGGGTGTTTGGGAAGAAGCTTGTGGGTATACTTGCTTGAGGCCTTCTTCCTTGGAAGTTTACATTCAAGAACATCATCTTCATCATCTATCACCAGTCTTAAATCTCCTTGTTCT
Source organism: Flaveria trinervia (assembly GCA_025506515.1). Lineage (NCBI taxonomy): Eukaryota > Viridiplantae > Streptophyta > Magnoliopsida > Asterales > Asteraceae > Flaveria > Flaveria trinervia. The sequence continues at coordinate 32,990,018 of CM046458.1, read as the reverse complement.
TAGAAAGGTAGTATTTTATGAACACCCTATGGTTGGTTTTGTTTGATAGCATTTCATTTCACATATATGATCCTTGTTCTTGGGTTTGATTTGTTGGTTAATAAATGGTTTATTTTTAGCAACTAAAACACGTTTTATAGCTCTATATATCGACTGTGTTTTTGTTTAAATGGTAAACAATCTTTGATAAACATGTAACAAACCCAACAAAGGCATCTTGAGCTGGTTATGTGGAAAAGTTGCTTCAAAAGTCCAAGAAAAGTTAGTTTTGTTGGATTTTTTCAACCCATTAGGGGCTGATTTGTTTTGGATGTATGAATCCCTTGTCTTATAATTTTTATTTTACATTCTTTAGAATAAATCTTGAAAGATTTATGTTTAATGGTTGATTAATTTATTTGGACACAAAACCCTAAAATTTTAATTCATGTTGGCTGAAATTTTAAGGGTTAAAAAGGGAGTTCATTTTTTGGGTTTTGTTTAACAAGAATAAATTGAAGATTTCCAAGTCAACATAGAAGAGTAAGAATTGAAGCTTGAAGTCAACAAGTCAACAAGGAGTCAAAATTATTAGTCTAGGGTTTCTATATTGTAATTATTCTTAGACCAGTATAAATAGATTATTTACATTCATTTGTAAGGTGTGCCTTCCAAGAGTGCGGGTTCCTTGGAGGTGTGCCAAAACATAAGAGGTGTGAGGATAAGAGCATAAAATCATCAATCCTTTAAAAGATGATGATCAATCATGTATTCAATTCTTCTTCTATAAACAAAAAAATAAAAAAATTAACAAAAAATATTTGTTCATCATTATGAGTTTAGCATCTTCATCGTCAAATCAAGATCTAGTCAATTGAATCCTAAGATCCACAAGCTCAACAAGTTTTGATCTCACCATTAAAACCTTCAATTTTGTTCTTGAATTTTGTATTGGGATACATGTTTTGGGACATAACATAGCCTTGACCAAGTGTGTTTTGGATTTGGTTTAATGTTTTGTCATGTTTGGTTTTATTCTTTAAAAGGCTAAGGCGTAGCCGCATACCCAAGGTTAAGGTTAGATGGAACTCTAGAAGAGGACCTGAATTCACTTGGGAACTTGAAGATGAAATGAGGAAGAATTATCCACACCTCTTCAAACCCACCCGTTCAGACTCCAATCGAAAATAAAATTTCGGGACGAAATTTCCTAAACGGTGGGAGAATGTAACAACCGACCTCGAGGTTGTTATTCTAACCCTAATCTACTTGCATCACTATCCGTCTTATAATGCCATTAATAGAAACAATCTAACCCTATTGGTGATTTTAGTGTCATCTATTGCTATTTGTTCCATTTTTATGATTCTATTTGATTTTTGTGACTATTTAGTCAAATTGGGTCTCCACCAATTAGAACTTAGTGCCCCGGGAATGTTAATTAGCTACCCTAGCTAGAATTTAAAAACCCTAATCGAAACCAATTTATTAGTGAAAACAATTAAAATGTGTGTATACAAACACACTTGTAATTTTCGGCTAAAAGACATGCGTGTGCATGCATAACACTTAACAATTAACTAAACCTTACCACCTAAAATACTACCCAATACTACAAATTAATACCACACAATATTATTTAACATTAAAATTAATTGAGAATTGCCCCACTAGAGGACAATTTTGGCCGCCCCACTCTCCCCCAAACCACACCTCTCTTCCCCACTAAACACCACCATCCTCACCGTCCAATCCCATTTCATGCAAGCACCACTTCATACACTCCATCTCCCTCCTCTCATTTTCGAATTCTCAGCAGAGAATACACACACACACACCACAAAATCTCTCAAAATCCTCTCTACTCCACCACAAAATCATGAACAACAACATCAAGCAACCATCGGCCAAGCTCAAACCGCAAGAAGGTGGCCACATTTGCGAGTCTTGGACACACACCTGCACTTTGTCCGACTTTTCCAGCCTTTGTTCGAAGTTCAACAGCCAAGTCCAAGGTGTTTCTAGCCATCCACGGCCATCAACACCTTCCAAACCGTGAGTTACATCAAGTGTAAGCTCCATGTTGTCGGTTTTGGACATTTCTCATGTTTTCTTCATTTTTCACCTAAAAACCTTGCTTTTCCTTGTTGTAGCAGAAAATTCTCACCATCACTTTGTTCTTAAGGAGTTTCCAATGTTCTTGAAGGTAAATCACATGATATGATAGTCATTCTTGAGGTGGAAACCGATTTCCACCATGAAAACCCTCTTTTTGGTGTTTTGCATCATCTAATTTATGAATGTTGCAACTCTTGTAAACCAAACTTGTAACCTGCATGTTAATGGCTTAATGGACTCTCAAGAACCTGTTTTAAAAGTTACAAAAGGTTACATAACTCGAACCCATGGTTATTACATGGATTACACCTTGAAAATCCTTCTTTCTACATGTAACAACACCCTTTAAACATTTGTTTGAAAAACCCTCTCAACCAAGACTCATAAACTGCTCATGAACGACTTTGGGACACCTTAATAATCTGTTTATAATTCTAAATAAAGTGTTGGTAATGTTTAAGCTCAAGTTAAGATGATTTACACATGTGTTATGGTCGGTTATGACATTTTCTACATATTTGAAGTCTATGGATGTGTAGAACAACTAGGCCACGTTTTTGGACTGAAATTTCAGTAGGTTTTGATGAATATTAAGAGTGTTAATAGTGTTTAATCTCTGGAATAAAGGACATGTTGTGATTAGACCCCCCTTTTAGTCACTTTTGGGACCCGAAACATGGTAAAACAATGGTAAAATAATAAAGCATGGATGTTAACCATCGTAAAAAGTATTCCAGGCTCAAAATTGATTAATAAAACGGTTCTGAAGTCAATGGGAAAGTTTAGTGGTAAAAAGGTAATTTAAATGGATTTTTAAGTGAAAACGGGTACCAACCGAATGACGTTTTTGAGGAAAATCTAAGAAAAATGAGTATAAGGTTAAAAATTATAAAAACCATGTTATCCCAGAAGATTAAGTGAGAAAATAACTTATAATTAGAAAATTTGGTCAAACGAGTTTTTAAATGGTCAAATTGGTTAAAAACGCGATTTAACGGGTTAAACGTAAAACGGGTCTTTCAACCTTTAAAGGCAAATTTTTGTGACTAAAAGGAATAGAAACTTATAAAAATGTCTTAAAGTGTTACCTACTGGTCTAAGTCACCGATTTATGGAGACCTTTGTTTAACCGTTAAAATTCTTCGGTTTCACCGTAACCGGGAACGTTAAACACATAGGTTTTAAACCGAACCCATTATCTAAAAATTTGTGTACACTTAATTAATAATAAGTCAATTTAAATTTTAAAACCTGATTTTTGGTCATAAATGTCATTTTATACAAGAAATCAAACTTGAGGGTAGAAACTGTCAATTTTGAAACTTGAGGGGCTAAACTGTAAAATTTTGCCAAACTTCATAACTAGCTCTTACGAGACTTATAATCACTTGAACAACTAATTACCCTATATTCTTAACTAAATGGTGTTAAAATCCTTGATTAAATGAAAAACCTTGACTTTCCATAAAAGGAACTTTTTACGCAAACCCTAATCGAATCAAAGCCGAACCCGACAACTAATCCTTTGACACACTTGTTGCACCATAAATAAGTTTAGAGCAGTAGCTTATCACTTACTATATTCATGTTAGGGTGCTAGACCTGAGACATTCCCGGCACACGAAGTTTCATTTTGCTTAAACACCTAAGGTGAGTTTAGTGTTTCCCATTTTTCTCTTTTAAATGTTTTGGGGATGGAACATGCGATTGTTTTGATTGTTAATCTTTATGTGTTATAACTTATGATGCTTGAGTGTTGTGGATTAATTGAACTTGCCTTGTTTATACTTTTTCACAATCATTAATTCTTGGTGAACCGCTTGTCTATATGGGTAGATCTACTTGGGGTATCCCCTACGCACAATGCATTCCTAAGGGAAGGGGACCACACTGAGATCCTGCAGGGTCGTTGCAGCATGTAACAGTACTTGTATGATACTATGGTGTACCCCTCAGCAGGTAGGGTGCACCTATATGAGGCTCAGCTATCCTCTAATGTTAACCGACAACACTTTACTCTTGAAGAGGCTAGTCAGGGCTGAGTGCAGGGTTGATTGTGACCTCCACAACTGCTATACTATCATGTTGATAATAAAAGTGAACTAATTCTTTTAAAGTGCAGTCTTTAAAAACCTCCTATTTTTTTGAACTTTAAACACTGAACTCACCAACATTATGTTGACACAAAATTTTTTTTGAGCATGTTTCAGGTATCTAGCATGGATAACTTGAAGACCTAAAGGACTTCAAGTAGAGGACTTAGAACCGGGACCTTGATGGCATTACATTGGCTTTAATTTTAAGAAATGATTTTTCTTGGATGTTTGCTAAACAATTAAATCTTTTGAATACGTTGGGTATTTGAACTATGTATCTTTTAATGGGTTAACTTTTGTAACCCGAGACATGTATTTGATGTAATGCCATGTATTTCCTTTCCTTGTTGTGCTCATATTATGGTTTGTTTCGGCTGCCATATTAAGCCAGTCTGTGACGTCCCACCTCCCTGGGCCCGGGGTGTGACATCAGCGCTTCGGAAGTATTCCTTTCTTCCGAGACCAAATTTTCTTCATAAGGCAATTTTCCACTTGCTTTCTTCTTCATTTGGAGCTTCTGAAGGAAACAGATTTTCCTTCTGAAGCTGATACCAATTGCAGGACCAGTGAAGGGTATGCAATTACAACACAACACAATGAGGAGAGTTGCTAAGAATACTTATCAGATCAAATAGGGAACTGGTTAACCTTTGAGATGATACTAAGAACACAAGGTGTTGGTTTTCATGATTGCAGTATATTGTCTTCTCAAGTTCTATTACAAATGTTATAAAGCATACTAGAAAGTTACAAGTACTTGAGATACATATACTACATCCTACAGCCGGCCATACTTTGAAGGCCAGTTGGATACAACTGACTAGACAACAAACAAAATCAAATGTAGAGTCAAAAGACAAATTGCCTTTTTGACTAGTGACTATGCATGCCATAGCTCACATCCTAATATATTACAAAAAGGATAAAGTACATAAAGTAGAAAGTTATGGACTCAAAACCTCAATGTACAGTTACCAAAAGCATGGACCTTTTCTCCAACTTATGAAAGTTGGTGACTTTATAGAGTTGTAGCGGAAAGGTGTCCAGCTTAACGGAAAAGTATATCAGATAAAGCATGTGTTCAAAAGTCTTTGGAAGAAATCTATCCTCAAGTGTTGGCTTTGGAAGACTTTGTCTTTGAAGCTTCAGAATACTTCATCTTTGGCTTCGAAAGATATTGGTCTTGGCTTTGGAAGATTTCGCACTTAGAATATTTCTGATGCTGGTGTGATACTTCCGAAGCATTCTACTTCAACTTTTGCATGAATGCAAGAGAGATTTTGGGTCTTTAGGTTGCATGCAGGAGAGGTGTTTGGGTATTTAAATTTACATATATGCTTGTGTTTGTGCTAATCTTCTCTATTGTACGAAAGTATTGACCTGGAGCGATGATCTCCTTTGCTGTATGATAGACTAACCTGGAGCTCCCATCGGCACATGATTAAATGGTCATCTCCTTTGTTATACGTGAGTATAGACATGGAGCTCTCACCATTTTGGTCTAAGTTATGTCAAATCATCTAACGATGAATTCATCACAAAATACTATATTCTGTTCATAATCACTTCCACACTAATGCACAAGCCTTGCTCTATAATGATCATAACAAAATTCAAGAATTCCTAAGGTTGGGTGAGGGTTTTTGCCAAATGATTATGGGGTTCCAGCATTCTAAAGTGCTTAATCAAATCTTAACAATTCATCTGATGCTTGTTGAAAAAGATAGGGCATGAGTTTAAATGGACAAACATATAAGCAATCGTTATTGACCAGTTTGACAATTTCCAAATCTTTCAAAGACTGTGATTAGATTTATTTATCAGTGTGATCTCATTGCTTGTCGATGTTTAAATTCATCTTTGTGCTAAAGTATACTTGAGGATGTCATCTCATGATCGAGTCTGTTCTCGGTTATAAAAAGAATATATATATATAATATATATATATATATATATATATACATATATATATACATATATATATATACATATATATATATATACATATATATATATATACATATATATATACATATATATATATACATATATATACATATAATATATATATATACATATATATAACATATATATATATATATATATGTATATAAACAGAAAAAAATATATATAAAATTTAAAAAATAAAAATTATTATAAATTTTCATTGCAATATTCATTTAGTTCTTCCATATTATGTTGTTACAATTTTATCATTTTTCATGCATTTCACAGATATTGCGCACAAACAAACACAGGTTCACTTGCTTTCCTACACAGGTAAACATGGGTTTATTTTGTTAAAAGAAATGATCTAATCAGAAATGTCGAGATTGTGTTTTAGATTTTTACCGTAAATGATGGCCGATCATCAGTTGAGCAGTGTACGTGATTAGAGAACCTGTTCCTCAAGTTTGCAAAAGATACCGAGCTAGGACTCCTCCTACATCTTCTAAAGCACTCAAGATTAGAGATTTGGGAAAGATGTTCCAATATCTTTACAAAGGATGCACTCAAAAATGGGGAGCATATAAATAGGGGGAGCTTATGAGATGAATAATCTTTCTCATCAGATTCAGAAAGCTTCAATTTGAAAATCTTTCTACTGTTGACTTCTCAGTGCTGATTTCGTTTGAAGATGTAGATAATGATAGACTAAGGGGGAGTATTGTTAGAACTGTACAAGATAGTCTATATTATCAACACAGTCAAAGTCAACAAAAGTCAATGTCACGGTCAAAGTCAACGCGAAAATCAAACCCGGCACATTCGAGACGAATAACCGAGACAAGACGTTGAAGATTTAGATGACTAGGAGTTTTATTGAAGTAAATATATTTTGTGTCAACAAAATATATTAAATATGTTCTAGTCATTTTTATGGTTTATATGTAATTTCCATTAATTAGCCGAAGTCTAGGGGGTTAAGTGCAATTAGTGAATATTATATTCACTATAAATAGGTTAATTGTAATTAGGATTAGACTGAGGGTTGAATGTCCTACTGATTGGGGTTTCCACTTGTAAACATATTTTGCAATTTAATTGAAGATGAAAGAGGTTTTAGTGTGTTTAACATTGTTTGATCTATAATCTTCATGATTTGATTCAAGTGTGTTAAATCTGGGCCAACACAAATGGTTTGGAAGCAATTTTGAACAATGTTTTGTATGCTCCTAGTTTGACTAGAAACATTATTTCAATTGCCCAACTAAGACAATATGGTTATGTTTTGACATTTATTGAAAATGAAATTCATGTTTCTTTAATGACATCTTTTATTTTAAAGTTATTCCTATTAAGGTATTTATGAATTGGTTCGTGAAAACACATTATAAGATAGCTCATTGTACCAAACCACCACCAAGAAGCTCAAATGGATTTGAGTGACACCTATCTTTGGCATTGCCGTCTTGGTCACATAAACAAGAAGTGCATACAAACACTTCAAAAGAATGGTCTTTTAAAGGCAAGTGAATATGATTCATTTGATGTATGTGAATCTTGTTTACATGGCAAAATAACTAAGGCACCTTTTAGTGGCAAAACCGAAAGGGCAAAAGATTTATTAGGTATCATACATTTGGATGTATGTGGTCCTTTTAAGCAGATGACTAGGTACAATGAAAGATACTTCATTATCTTTATCGATGAAATAGTCGATATGGTATGTGTACTTGTTATGACACAAATATGAAGCTTTTGAAATGTTCAAAACCTTCTAGAATGAAGTACAAAATAAACTCAACAAATCAATAAAAATTCCCCGCATAGATGGAGGAGGCGAATACCTAATTGATGCTTTTAGAGATCATCTTAGAAGTTATGGGATTGTCTCACAACTATCTCCACCTGGAACACCACAACACAATGGTGTGTAGAAGAGGTGAAATCAAACTCTATTGGATATGGTTCGATCTATGATGGCTAGAAGCTCATTGCCTCTATCATTTTAGGGTTTGGCTTTGCTTTCTACGGCTTGTATTTTGAATATGGACCCAACCAAGAAAATAGAAAAGACACCTTTTGAAATATGGCATGGAAGGCTTCCATCTCTATCATATTTTAAGGTGTGGGGATGTGAGGCTTATGTTAAGAATCCCACCTCAAACAAATTAGAAAGCTGTTCCATTAAGTGTATCTTTATTGGATATCCTATAGATTCTATGGGATATTGTTATGATCCATTGGAACAAAAGGAGTTTGTTGCCAAGAAGGCTGAGTTCTTAGAAGCTAAGTTCCTTCTGGAAGGAGCTAGCAGTAGAACAATGGATCTTGAGGAAGATCAAGATACACAACCTGATACACGTTTGGTTGACAATAGCACTCAACATAAGGATGTTGAGGATGATCAAATGGTTGATCAATACACACAAAACGTTCACAGATATGGTAGAACTAGTAATCCACCTGAAAGATATTGATTTTTATGGATGGATGCTATGTGGTAGATCTCGATAAACCAACCACATATCGTGATGCAACGTCCAATTTGGATTGTGACAAATGGCTTGAAGCCATGAACGTTGAGATGCAATTCATGTATGAAAACCAAATGTGGGACTTGGTTGTACCACCTCTTAACTCCAAGGTAGTTGGAAGTAAGTGGGTTTTCAAGAAAAAAACCCATATGCATGGAAACTTGGATACTTATAAAGCTAGACTTGTAGTAAAAGGTTTCACTCAAACTCAAGGGGTTGATTAGGATGAGACCTTCTCGTCGATTGCAATGCTAAAGTCTTTTAGGATATTATTTGCCATAGCTGCTCATTATGATTATAAGATTTGGAAAATGGATGTCAAAAACACTTTTCTAAATGGATATCTTGAGTAAGATCTCTATATGGTTCAACCTGAAGGTTTTGTCGATCCAAAACATCCAAACAAAGTGCAAGGTAAAGAAATCAATCTATGGATTGAAGCAAGCATCAAGAAGTTGGAATCACCATTTCGATGAAGAGGTAATCAAATTTGGGTTCATCAAAAATGCTAATGAAGCATGTGTGTATAAGAAAGCTAGTGGGAGCATCATCACTTTCCTAGTATTGTAAGATCTTGAAAAGGTTCAAGATGGAAAAATCTAATAAAGGCACGGTACCTATTCAAAGAGGAATGATATTGAGTACGACTCAATGCCCAAGCTCAAAGGTTGAGCAAGATAAGATGAAGGGAATAACGTATGCGTCTGCTATAGGATCCATCGTGTATGCAATGATGTGCACTAGGCTAGACATGTCATGCACTTTGAGCATGACAAGCTGATACTAGCAATCTTTTGAGCTTTTGCCTTAGATATTGATTCAGTTTCAATTTCATCCATCTTTCTTTTCCCTTTCTCCATTTTTGTAAATTTCTCAACTTCTATGGCTTGAGATTCTTATAAAGTTTCTTTCTCAACAACTATTACTTCAGTTTCCTTTTCTGGTTCTTTCAGACTTTCTTTCAATTTTTCTATTTCTTCAAACATTCTTTTCACCTTTTCTTCAAGATCATTCATCATGATGTTCTTCTTTTCATTATTTGCTTTTGACACAACATTTTCTTCTTTTAGTCTCTCAATATCTTCAATTGGTTCTCCAATCTATGACATTAATTTATCAATTTCATCTGAGTCATCATCAATTTCTATTTGAACACAAACATCAGATGTTTGTTTCATTTCCTTTTCTTTCTCTTTTTCAATCATAACTTCAACACTTGGAGAATGCACATTAGACATAACATTCTCTGTGATAGGCTCAGACCATATAGCATCAAAATCAAAGGCTTGGTTGAAGTCAACATTCTCAATGTTCTCATTTTCAACATAATCATCATCTCTTTGATCAGAAAGAGTTTGCTCACTATCTATCTCCTGAATAGGTTCTTTATTATTTCCTTTTGCCTCACCACCGTGATCACTACCTTGATCATTATTATCATCATTGTCATTATCATCATTATTGATAGAACTATCATCATTTTGATCCTCTTCATCATTATCATCATCTTCTTCAGATTCTTCAACAATCACTTCTTGCAGGACTGTTGAAGGGTACTTGCTTACAACATAACAACATGAAGAGGAGAGTGTGCAACAACACCTAACAGATCAAATGGGGAACTAGAAACTAGTTTTTAATGAGAACTAAGAAACATAAGTATATAAGAGACAAAACAAGAACAACACAAGTAAATGGTTTTCAAGGTTGATGTATATTGCTCTCTAGTTCCTGACAAGTGTTTACAAAGCAATGGTTTAAGATACAAAGGACCAGAGATACTTATGCTAGAACCTACAGCCGGCCATACTTTAAAGGCCAACTGGATACATGATCTAGACAACAAAATCAATGTAGTGTCAAAAGGCAGATTGCCTTTTGACTAGTGACTATGACATGCCATAGCTCACATCCTAGTATACTACAAAAAGGATAAAGTATATAAAGTAGAAAGTTACAGACTCAAGACCTCAATGTACAGTTACCAAAAGCATGGACCTTTCACCAACTTATGTAAAGTTGGTGTCTTATCAGAGTTGCAGCGGATAGGGGTCTAGCTTTATGGAAAAGGTACATCAGATAAAGCATGTGTTCAAAAGTCTTTAGAAGAAATTTGTCTTCAAGTGTTGGCTTTAGAAGACTTTGTCTTTGAAGCTTTGGAAGACTTCATCTTTGGCTTTGGTAGATATTGGTCTTGGCTTTGGAAGATTTCACACTTAGAATATTTTCTAAGGTAGAATGTGAAACTGCCAAAGCATTCCACTTCAGTACGCTTGTGCATGCATGCAGCAGAGACTTTGGGTGTTTGGGTTGCATCAGCCTTATATTTAAACCTTACAAACCCCCCCTAAGTTGATGCTACCAAAAACCTTGAAGACTTCAGATATTAACAATCCTCATCATGATGATGACCATCCCTTTCTTCGTAAGATGATAAGGATCAATCAGACTCTCATAGTGTCTTCTCATGTCAAAGAGATCATGCAAAGGTAGATTAAACATGTCCTGCCATGTGTAGACATTTTCAACACCTTGATCTATGATGAGATGCCATCTTTCTAGATTTGTAGTGTATGTCCAAGACAAAATGGGTCTTCCTGATGCTAGAGGAGATACTTGAATTGGAGTTGGTGGAGTATCATTTTGTTGCACATCCTCAGGATGTTCTGACTCATCCTGAGGTTTGGAGATGGATGCTTCTTTATTCTTCTTTATTGGCTTTGGTTTGTAAGACATCCTTTTTCTCCTCTTTGAACCTTTTAACTGAGAAGACTGGCCTGCAACACCTGATTGATCTTCTTTGTCTTTCTCAGTTTGGTCTTTCTTTCTCACAGGTTCAGATTGAGAGGGGACATAACCTTGTTGTGGATCAAAAGTGGAAGCTTGCTGAGGCTCAACAATCGATTCAAGTTGTGTTGTCTCAAATGGTTCAACCATAATCTCCACTTCCTGAGGGACCTAACTTGGTGGGGAGTGTAAGTCAACAAGTTCACCTATTTGAATCTTCTGCTTGATCACCCTAATGTGCTCATCCATAGTGGACACATACATAGGGCCAAGTATCCTTTCAAAGAGTCCATGCAACTTCAAGAAGCTCATCATCCTCTGCCTATCAACAGACTTCTTCATGCTTTTTTGGATAATGGCTCTTGACATTGCAACCTCTTCCCTTAACTTCCTTTTACTGGTCTTTCTTTCTTTGACTAACTCAAGTTCGAGCTGTTTGAGATACTCAAACTCAATGTAATCAAAGGGTAAGGGAAGAATACAACATACTGATAGAGACCTGTGGCACTCAGGTAGTTGATCATGTTGATTCTGTTAGTTTCTTTGTATACCTGAGGTTCTTGTGGAGCCACATCCTCATGTATAGGACTTTTTTGAACCGGGGAGAGAGTAGGCACATGCTTGTAGAGTCTTTTCTGTCTTCTTTCTTCTTTGATTTAAAGAAGTAATTTTGCATCCTCTGCCTCCTTTCTTTCCTTTGACAATTCTATGTCAGATAGTTCATTTAATTCATCTAAGGGGAGGGAGATGATATTATCAATGTCATAGTTCCTTATCTGCAAGTAGTTGATCCTGACTGCCCTCAACTCATCATCCTAAGTGTTTGGCATGGGGGCAGCCCTGATAGCAGCTTCCATGAATCTTGCAAACCTAGTAGAGGAACTTTCTCCCCTTAGCTTCCTTTTCCTCTCTCTCTCCTCCTCCTCAATCTCCTTAGAAGTCATTTTTCTTTTCCGTTTGTCACTCATAAACCTTTATGACTTAAGGTGGTGAGAGCTTTGGCCTTCATTGCTTGGTGTAGCTTCCAAGCTCTGGCCAGAGAGAGGTTGATATGCATTTTCACCAGCAGTTGTCTCATCAAGGGAATGAATCTCTGTAGCTGTTGATGGTGAGACAGGGCTCTCAGGTTCTACCATTAGGCCTTCACTCAAGGTTTCTCCTATGAAGCTAATCTTAGGGTCTGCCTCAACATCTAGTTGACCAATGATATTGCCTGATTGCCTTAGTCTCCTTCTGAAGCTGAACTCTACAATGAACCTTTCTTGAATCCTTTGAGCTAGCCTATTAGCTTGTCTAGATTGGCTTTGGTTAACAAGTGGCATGCTGACAAGGTCAAGACTTTCATAGAAGTTCAAGGTCTAAAAATTGAAAACTTCTTGCTACCCTTGAACTATTTGAAGAATAAGGGCTCTTCTGTTTGCATCATACATCCACCCTATGATACTGCCCTTGGTATACATTCCTCAAAAAGACTCTAAATGTAGGAGTCTATTGAGTCCACATCAATATGAAATTGAGGAAGTCGTTGATTATGGAAAATTCCAAGTGAGGATGGTGAGTCCACAATGTCCATGCTCTGTGTAGAACTCCTAGGTTCTATGTCTGTGATGACTTTCTCCCTCTTTTTGGTAGCATCACCCACCGACATAGGTGAGCTAGAGGTTAGGTCAAACATATTCACAGGTTCTTGTGTTCCTGGTTGAGCTTTTCTTAAAGGTCTCCCAACTAGTTGTTTCTTAAGATAAGATATCTCAAGTTGCTGATCATTGACCCTTTTTCGCAAGGTAGTCACTTGAGATTCAAGATGACTAACCTTGGGGAATAGATAGGTGCATGTTTGTGATAGTTTTTGCACCTTTAACCTCAGATTCCCCTCATCTTCATCAGAAGAACCATAAGGGGGATGAAAGAATTGGATCAAAGTCTTCTCTCTCACTACCAGCATGAAGTTCTTGGCTTTTGGTTTTCCTTTGCTCATTGACAAATTTAGTTGAAGTGTCAATGGGTTGAGTTGCCATTGTTGAGATCTTAATTATGTAATCACTTGCTCAAGTGAGAGCCTCTTCTATATGGATATCCTGAACAGGCTCAGAAGTATCCACCTTAGTGATGGGTGACTAAAGTGGGATAGACATAGGTGACTCAGGAGCACTCATCTCTCGTTGAGAAGTGGAGTAGTAGAGAGACTCATGGTACTCACTGAAACCTAAGTCTTTATCAGTATAAAAGTCAAGACTGGGAATGGGTTGGTTTAAGTCTAAAGGTTGGGGATGGTAGCTGTCCCCTGAAGGTTGTTCAATTGAGTGTTGAGACTCAGAGTGAGGGCTTAAGGTAGTTGGGCTTGTGAGCTCATCAGGCTGAGCATGAGGAACCTCTGCACTGATCTTTGAAGTAAAGGGAGTGGTTTGTTCCATAGGAGAAGTGGAAGCTCCAGTATCCACTTCCTCGTGTATGGGTAAGTATATGGGGGCCTACACAAACACAATAGCTTGAGCAGGGGTTCATTTGAATTTTCTTTTGTAGGTGTGGGTGATTTGTGGCTGTTTTGGTGGTGAGATGTAGAAGGTGTGGGTTCAACACTAGCTTGTGTTGCTAGGTTGTCACCTTGAGCAATGAGCTCTAACATTTTTGGGACAAGGGCTGTTTCTACCCCTGAGAAGCCAACAGTTGGCTTCTTCAAAATTTTAAAGATGTCGGGCTTCATCTATCCCAATTTAAGAATATTACTTGTTTCCTTCAATTGTGAGCCTAGTTCACAATTAAGAATGTATTGATCATATCTAGGAAACATGTAATGCTCTAAGAAGTCCAAGTTAGCAAGCAAATTTGTATAAACAAATTGAGAGTACCTGAACTTGACCCCCTGAACCATCCCATGCACTATGAAGGAGAGATCTTCAGGAATCTGGTCCCAACCCCCATGCTTGTTGGATAAGCTGTGGATGACCACATGTAGTAAGTACTTCGACTGGGATGAGACCTTCCCTTTCCTGAAGGTCTTTACAGAGAACTCCCCTTCATATCCCATTTGTTGAAGGACTAGTTAATAGCTTCTTTTGGAAAGGACAACTCACCTTCCTCATCATCCAGTTGTAGATGAGCATTTATGATCGATGGAGTGATGAAGATTGTCCTTCCCTACACCATAGCAGACAGTGCTGTCTCCCCATCTAGAACAACTTCTTGATAGGTTTTCCAGAAATCAACTAAATGATCCTCATAAAGAACATGATCAATGGAAAGGGAGGTGAAGTACTTAGATAGAGCCAATAATTTGCAAACCTCTAAAAAGTGTGGATCTTTCTTAGAGTTTAACAGAGCAACCTGATTGTGTTGCCTATGTAATTGCATGGAGAAATCTGGGTCATTTCTTCGGTTAAGGTTGGCCATTTTGAGAAAGCTTAAAGGTGAAGGAAAGATGAAAGAAGGTGGTTTCAGAGAGAAATTTAGGAATTTAGGTTTGGAGGAAAGATGAAGATGATAGAAAGAGGGGGAACCATTGGGTTTATATGTGAAAAAGATTTAAGACAAAGTTAATGAAAAAGGATAAAGTTTGAAATTTGGATGTCGGTCCCACCTCTGAAAATGTAGTTTGTTTTTTGCTCAAAAGTAGTTTTCTTAGAAGTTGAAAAAGCTTCCGAAGATAAATTGTCTTTCGAAGTTTTAATGAAAATGCTTCCGAAGCCAAAATGAATTCGGAAGAATTTGCTCAGAGTTTTGAAAAAAAATTGCTTCAGAAGAGAACTAAGACTTGGACGTTTTGTTTAACAGAACAAAGCGTCTGAGAGTTAATTTGCTTCGGAAGTAAATTGTCCTTGAATACATATAAGTGCCTAAGAGAGGTTTTAAGCTTCGAAAGATATTTCAGAAACTTCTTTCGAAGAAAAATTACTTAGACAGTTATTTGTTTTGAAGGCATAAGTTTCTTCGGAAGATCAAATTATATCTTCCGAAGGATCAAGATTTTAAATTTTTTTTAAGGAAAGTCTTCAAAAGATTTTTATCCGGAGAAAACAAGAGCTTATGAAGGTGATATATTAGAGAACTTAGGACACACAGATTTTAAGAATTAATATGAATTAGTTTTAAGAAAAAGCTACTCAAAGTTAATCATCCCAATAGCTGATATAAGATACTTAAATCTCTATTCATCAAAGGATTTTGCAAAATAGATCAACATATTGTTCATTTTTCTTAACTTGAACTAGTTTAACTAATCCCTTCTCAAAGTTATCCCTAATTAAATGATACCTGATATTGATGTTTTTTGTCCTTGAGTCCTACACAAGATTCTCTATGATAGAGATAACATTGTTGTTGTCTATGTGAATAGGAGTCTCCTTGAAATTTAATCCATAGTCAAGCATCTGGTTCTGAATCCAAAGCACTTGAGCATAGCAGCTTGCAACAACAATGTATTCAGCTTCAACAGTTAATGCAGAGACATAGGATTGTTTCTTGTATTGCCATGAGACAACCCTTCCACCAAGAAACTGACAACCCCCATATGTTGACTTTGCAGTCATATTGCAACCACCATAATCACTATCTGTATATGCATACAGATTGAAGTCACAATTCTTGGATACCAAAGACCAAGTGTTGAGGCACCTTTGAGGTATCTTTGAATTCTCTTGACAGTGATAAGGTGTGACATCTGGGGTTGGCTTGATATCTTGCACAAATACATGTGGCAAACATGATATCAGGCCTGCTAGCTGTAAGATACATAAAAGACCCAATCATAGCCCTATAAAGATGTTCATCCACACACACCCCCTCAGGATCAGGCCCAAGGGTGTGGTTTCTATCTTTATCCGAGTAGTCAGTCATAACCTTGGGGATCATACCACCTCTAGCAACAACTGAAGAGGTGCTTGGTATGTAAGGTCCAGTAACAACAGATTCCCACATTCTTGAGTCTAGAAAATTGATAAAGCCTTCCATTCTTTGGCACCAAGTGTCAAAGTCATCAAGAGTTATTAGTGGGGACTTTGTCACGGATCCAGTTTCCATATCAACTTTAGAGATAGCTGCCATTTGAGATATTAAGTATTTTGTGTGTGTGAAGGATCTTAAGATGGTGAGATCTTATATCAAGAGCCTGGAATGCTCTGATACCAAATGCAGGACTGTTGAAGGGTACTTGCTTACAACACAACAACACGAAGAGGAGAGTGTGCAACAACACCTAACAGATCAAATGGGGAACTAGAAACTAGTTTTTAATGAGAACTAAGAAACATAAGTATATAAGAGACAAAACAAGAACAACACAAGTAAATGGTTTTCAAGGTTGATGTATATTGCTCTCTAGTTCCTGACAAGTGTTTACAAAGCAATGGTTTAAGATACAAAGGACCAGAGATACTTATGCTAGAACCTACAGCCAGCCATACTTTAAAGGCCAACTGGATACATGATCTAGACAACAAAATCAATGTAGTGTCAAAAGGCAGATTGCCTTTTGACTAGTGACTATGACATGCCATAGCTCACATCCTAGTATACTACAAAAAGGATAAAGTATATAAAGTAGAAAGTTACAGACTCAAGACCTCAATGTACAGTTACCAAAAGCATGGACCTTTCACCAACTTATGTAAAGTTGGTGTCTTATCAGAGTTGCAGCGGATAGGGGTCTAGCTTTATGGAAAAGGTACATCAGATAAAGCATGTGTTCAAAAGTCTTGTTGATGAATATCAACCTCACATTTGCAACATTCCTTAAGAAATAAAATAGATGCACATTTTAAGCTCTTGTAATAACAGCCAATCTCTTATAAACACTCTTATACATATGTTCAAGTTCATGTCTTTCACTTGCTATACCATCTTCATACATATCTGCATGTTCTTCAGTGATGATTAATTGAAGAAATCTTGGATACATCAAATACTTGTTCCTTATCCCCCTTTCTAAATTGAAAATGAATCCACTCATGATCCATTTAGCCATGTTGAATCTCCTGTTAGTGGTTAAAGCAATGACATGCAACGTTGGAATATGTAGCACAATAACTTCCAATGATTATATTAGGGATCATGTACGTACGGAGTACTAATAGATTTTGCTTTAAACTAGATCAAATAGTGCGGAATCCTATTTGATTGTTGATCCAATCAGTGAGAACGATAACCCCATCATATAATAATTTACTAAATGTTAAGAATGAGTAGGAATCGATCAAGATCGAACTATGAAGTTGGATTGGCTATTTCAGACACTCTATACGGCTAGGGTTTATGTATATTCAAAGTATATCTCAAAGTGTTATGTTTTTTCAAAAATTAAGTGGTATTTATAGGTTTGCAACTACCATTCGTACGACTAAACCATTAGCATGGTTTAGTCGTGCGACTGATTCATGCGATTGATTCATATGCACGACTAAAGGTTCAGTCGTGCGACTGAGTCAATCTTATGTCTCAATCATACGACTGACCAAGTCTCCTGGTTCAGTCGTGCGACTGGTCCATAAGCATGATATATTCATGCATATGGTCCATAAGTATGGTTCATTAGCATGAATAATCACCCGACTAGGTTGAACACATTACTTAATCATTATTGACTAAGAACTATGTACAACAATGCAGGATCAGTGTTTGTCACTTAAACACAATGTTTTTCTCTCAAACTCACCTAGAACACACTCGGATATATGAAGAATCAATAAGAGTTCATAAGAATATAGAAAGTAACTAAGAATACAGAAAGATAATTTTCAAGATACTTTTATATATTGATTCTCAACTCAAAATACAAGACTCTTACAAGCAGATGATATGTATATCAATGAATTACAAGGAGAACCTATATATAATACTATCTACAGCCAGATATACTTTGATACCAGCTGGGATCCTATAGCTAAAGTCTATACTACAAGACTAAAGATTAAGGTATCTCGGATAAAGTCTTATCTGAGATTTGGTAGTCAGGACATGTCCCCAACTTACCTTTTGTCACCAACTAAAGTTGGTAACTTGTACTATCATGAAAAGGTAAACAGTGGAATAAAGTATGGTCAACAACATGGTTCTTTAGGAAGAAGCCATGTTGTATCAGAAGTCTGATGTCGAGTGTCAGAGACCATACTTGTGTCCACTGGTTCATAGCAGTGTCTTCCGAAGGTTAAATGGCTTCGGAAGAGTTAGTACTTCCGAAGCCACTTATACTTCAGAAGAGGCTGCTTCTTCCAAGGCTTGGAGACTTCTTCTTTTCATCATACTTTGGAAATGGTCTTTACTTTATTCTTCTAAGTCTTGAACTTCGGAAGTATGCACTTGTCTTCGGAAGTAGAGTTCTGTCTTCGGAAGTCGATCTTTCATTTTGTCTTCGGAAGAACTTTACAACCTTCGGAAGTTCCATGCTAAGCTTCAGAAGCCTTTTGCATGCAGCACCAAAATTAAGTGACAAAGTTTTGGTTGCATTAGCCTTCTTCTTGATCCAACAAACTCCCCCTAGGCTGATGCTACCAAAACTCACTTGTCTCGACTTCTTAAAACTTTCAGCACCAAGGAGAGTAAATATTTTTCTGTCTCCTTGTTCTTCCCTGATGTGGTGCTGAGAAGTTTGTAAAGATCCTTGGTAGACAGGAAATCCAGTCTGTCACCTTGGATAACATTACCCTTTGTTTTTGCCCTCTGAAAAGAGTTAGTTGATGGGAACTATAGTCCTATTCCCATCAAACTATAGGTTCCAATTCAGGACCTTCCACCATCTGTAGAAAGGCAGTACCTTTGGTGAGAGATCTTTCCTTGTCTTCCTGTCTTCTCAACTTCAACTTTTCTTCAATCTTTGCCTTTGTAGTTAACTCAGCTAGATGAAGACTGCTGAGATGATTTCTGATGAGTGCAGCAGTTTTAGAGTTGGAGGGGTTGGAGAATGGCTTCTCTGCTAGCTCAGCAATGTCGAACCTGCTGGAGTGTAGCAGAGAGGTTGTATTGAGTCTATTGACCTCACCATTCTCTCTTTCCACAACAAAGTTGTGAGAAGGTTCATCAAACCTCCACTGGATTATCTTCCTTCTGGGCGTAAGAGACTGACTAGGAATCTTGTCCTTTTTCTTTGTATCCAGTAGAGTCCCCAGTTTCCTTCTGAGCTTCTTCTCTTCATCATTCAAAGAATCTGAGTTGAGTCCCAGAAGTCTCATAGCCTGGTCCAAAGTTACTCTAGGCAAATCAAGGAATTTATCTCTTGTGAGGGAACTTGAAGAACCATCAACATAGGTGATGTTGACAGAGTCTTCTACACAAGAGACTTCGCTCAGAGTAGTGCAGTTGACGATCTTCATCTTGATTGCCTTAAACTCCTCAAGGAAAGATGTTGAGAAGGCTGAGGGGATGGTCTGGATGGTAATTGGGTAGGTTTAGGTTTAGAGGTTCTGGCTAGTGTTTTGGGTTGGATGATGGGAAGTTTGGGTGGTTGAGGTGAGGGAGTAGGTAAGGGTAGTGATGTGGGTTCAGTGGTGAAAGGTTCAGGTTAATGGTGAATGGTAAGTGTGAAGATTCAGGTTGTGGTTGGGTGGTAGCAGTGAAGGTCATCCCTTTTACCCTTCTATACATCTCTTTCCTTTTCCCCATCTGGATGTCAGCCTTAAGTTCACCGACAATTCGTTGGAGTGTCATTTCAGACATGGGACCCACCTGCCTCCCAAAGAATCCATGAGCCTGAAGATAGTCCTTCATCCAGGCTTTCTCGGTGAGCTTCTTGGAGGCAGTGAACCTGGCTTCTTCCTCCTTCTTCTTTTTCTCTCTTGCCTTTTCTTTTGTAGCCTTTTTCCTTTCTTTCTCCATTTGATCCTGCTCTTTGTTGTAGAGCCAGAGGATTGTGTCATCGTTGTGTGGAGAAAGTTCTTGAAGTTCAAAGCCTCTGGAGAGTAGGAAGCTCACCCTGTCTCTCCGTAGCTGCAATTCAGCCTCCTTATGTTCTTCTTCTTTCTCCAAGGCCAACCTCGCTTCTTCCTCAAGTTTCAGCCTGGTTGCCTTCTCCAGATCCACCAACTCCTCTAATGGTAGCAGGAGTGTTTCTTCATTGACAGCTCCCATTTCAATGAGCTGGTCAATTATCTGCTCTCTTCTTTTATTGATGACAACCTCCTGATTGGAAGCAGCTTCTTTTGTATTGGTAGCTAGAAACTTCTCAGTCTGAAGTCTTCCTTTCTTCTTGAGTTTCTCAATCTTCTCCTCTTCCTGAAGCTCTTCCGCAGTCATCTTCCTTTTTCCTTTGTCTTTTGAAGATCCTAACTGTGTTGGTTTTTGGAGAGAGGTTTTTGATTGTGAGAGAGGCAGAGATGGTGTCTGGGATGGAGGTGGAATTGGAAAGTCCTCACTGCTCACCTCAGATGCCATTTCCAAGATTGCATCTGTGATGATCAGTTCATCGGACATCTTGAACAGTCCTTCCGCAGCTTCCATTTCAGCTTTGAAAGATTCAGCTTGTTCTTCCGAGGCTTTAACTTCAGCTTCGGAAGTTGGAGGAGATGCAGATTATATCCCAACTGTTTCAATTGCTAGGCCATCAGTCCCCATTTCCCCTTCAAATTGAATCTTAGGTTCCATGTGAACCTTAGGTTGACCAACTTCTTCCACAGTGGTAGAAGGTGCAGTCAGCCTCTGAAGCTCTTCATCTCCAAAGTTGATCATTGCAGCATCATGGCTTGGCTACTCAAAGGAGGATCTTAACAGAAACTTGGTGAAGAGTCTGTAGAGATCACTGAGCATCCTTGGGTCAATCTAAAGAGTGACTTGAGGTGGCTCAGTCGCTGAGATGACAGGAAAAGAAGATGTTGAAGTTGAAGGTTGGCTTTGTGGTTCCTCATGTATTTGTCTTTGAACATTCTCCCCTATTTTGGTACACCATCTTGAGAGCTAGATGAGCTAGAGGAAGAAGTCAGTGAGACCTGAATAGGTACATGCCTAACAGACCTCTCTATTTTTTTTCAGCTAGTTGAGCCTTGAGATTGTCAATCTCAAGTTGCTGAGTGGCAGACCTTGCTTCTAAAGTCCTAACCAAGGATTCAAGGTTTGAGACTTTAGATAGAAGGTCTTTAACAAGGAGTTGCATGCTTCCCTCATCTCCTTTTGAAGAATCATGGGGAGATGAGGTAACAGACCTACTATGTTCAGCCTCACCACTAGATGTGGTTTCTTGGCACCCTGGTTTCCCATGCTCAATGATGTCTCTTTCAGAGTCATCAAAGGGCTCGGTTGCCGTAGATTCAGTCTGAGAGATGTTACCACTGTCCACAAGGTCCATTGAGGCACCTTCTGTAGTGGCAGCTGAATCTACATGAGTCCCCTCCACATAAGTGGGATTCATCTCAGTTATTGGTTGCTGATGGGGCCTAGAGATAATGGATTTCTCCAAGCTCTGTTGATCTTGAAGTGGGTATTGTAGATCAACTTCATTGCCATGGAGAGATGTTATCTCTTCATCAGTTTTGAATAGAAGGTCAGTGAAGGATAGGGAGGTTAAGCCTACTGACCCGGGACTTTGGTCAATTCTACAGGCATTGAGCCTCTGGTGGGGTTGTCCCTTGTTAGCATCTCAGAAGAGTGTAGATACTCATTCTGAAGGCTGTTGGTTTGGGTATCGGGCTCCTGGGTTTGAGACTAAGGAGACTCAAAACCCGAATTGAGGTTGAAGAGAAGGATGGAAAGACATCTGACTGAGTGGGAGCCCATGTTTCCACTCTAGTCTTTTTGGATTGAACAGGAGGGGCTTGTTCAATCAGAGTAGATTGAACAAGGGTTCGTTTGGGGCATGTTTGATAAGTGACGGTGATGGGTGGAGAAGGTAGTTTTGGCATTGTGGAGGTGGTTGCTGGTGTGGGTTCATCACCTGTGGGGTGAACAGGGATGTCACCAGGAGCTCTGCGCTCAATCATACCTGGAAGCAAAGTGGTGTACCTTCCAGTGAAGTTGGTGGATACCTTCTTCAATGTCTTGAAGATGGTAGGCCGCATGTGGGGAACAGTCAGAGCAGCTGCGCAGACAAGCATGCTCTGGTCCAACTCACAGTTGATTATGTGTTGAAGGAATCTAGAATACGTGAAGAATGTCTCCCTTTGCAGATTCCCTATCAGATTTGAGAACACAAATCGTGAGTAATTGAAGCGCAGGCCTCTCACCAATCCATGAACTAAGCATCCTAGTTCATAAGGGATTTGATCCCATCCTCCGGATTTGTTGGACAAGCAATGAAGAACAACATGCAGGATGAACTTCCAATTGTATGAGAAGTTGAACTTGTAAATAGTCGACCTGCTGATGTCTCCACCATATCCCATTAGGATATAAGTGCTATCCAAATCTTCCTTTGGGTATTCAGTAGGAGCTCCTTCATCATGAAGCTCAAGGTGCTCCCTGACGAGTTGTTCAGTGATGATCAACTCCTGTCCGCAGATGCTGGACCGCAGTACACGAATCCCATTTAGGGTTTTGACCTGACCATTTCCCCAAAATTCTGCCATTTGGTTGGAGTAAACAGTGGGGTTAACGGTAAGGGCAGTGTAGTCGGTTGATTGGGTGAGAAAGAAGATAATTTCAGAGAAGTCAGCATCTCTTGAAGAATCAAGAAGTGCGACTTGGTTGTGCTGAGGGTTGAGTGCCATTTGGGAAAGGTGAATGTAGATGATTTTGAGCTTGGGTAAAGTTGGAGAGCAGAAATTTCTAGGGCAGTAAAATTGCAAGTAAGAAGATGAAATTGAACAATCGAGATTATTTGAAAGATGATGGTAAGGCGGTAATGGAGGTTAGGATAAGGTGATGTGATGGTTTAGTGGATGAATTGATAGTGGCGGTAAGGTTAAAGTCCATTAAATAATCCGACATCATTAACAAAATCTTTGCTTTTTACAGTGTGGGGCCCAAGAGATTTACGTTACACAGTAGAATCTCTCTTCCGAGTGGAAAATATTTCTGAAGGTAACTTGTCTTCCTAAGGCAATTCTTACTTCCGAAGCCAAAACCTTGCTTCCAAAGGTTAGAGTTGCTTCCGAATGGAGAATCTATAAGTCTCGGAAGTAGATCTGATATGCAATCAATCGCTACTTCTGAGGCCAAAAATTCTTCCGAGAAGAAAGTTATCCTTTGAGAAATCTCGCTTTGGAAGATATGAGAATGTCTTCCGAAGGTGAATTTCTCTTCGGAAGGAATTTACACTTAGAAAATTGTAGAGAGAACTTCTTGTAATAGAGCTTAAATTGTATTGACACAAGACTTACATATTAAAAAGGTTTTCAAAAGAGATTAAATTAATCAATGTTTATCATCCCAATAGTTGTTATAAGATACTTAAATCTTTGTTCATCAAAAGCTTTGGTGAACATATCAGCATATTTTTCATTTGAATCAACTTTGATTAACTTAATTAGATTTTTCTCATGAATATCTCTAATGAAATGATGCCTGATGTCAATATGCTTTGTCTTGGAGTGCTTCACCGGATTTTCAGTAATTGAGATAGCACTGTTGTTGTCAATATGGATAGGAGTATTCATAAAGTTGAATGCATAGTCTAACATCTGATTTTGAATCCATAGCAGTTGAGCACAGTAGCTAGCAGCAACAATGTATTCAGCTTTAGCAGTTGATGTAGAGACGCAGGATTGTTTCTTGCATTGCCATAAGATTATCCTTCCACCAAGAAATTGACATCCTCCTGATGTTGATTTCTTGTCAACATTGCAGCCTCCATAGTCACTGCCAGAGTATCCATAGAGATTGAAATCTTTGTTTCTGGGATACCAGAGACCTAGTTTAGGTGCTCCTTTAAGGTATCTGAGGATTCTCTTAACAACAGCTAGGTGAGACACCTTTGGAGCAGCCTGATATCTTGCACAGATACAAGTAGCAAACATGATATCAGGTCTACTGGCTATGAGATACATCAAAGAACAAATAATTGCCCTATACTGATGTTGATCAGTATCCTCTCCCTCAAGGTCAGGACAAAGATTATGGTTTCTGGGTATGGGTGTCTTGGCAGGCTTGCAATCTTTCATTTCAAATCTTTCTAAGATGTCAGAGACATACTTAGATTGATTAATGAAAAACCCTTCCTTCATCTGCTTTACCTGAATTCCAAGGAAAAAGTCCATTTTTCCCATGGAACTCATCTCAAACGTTTTCTTCATAATGCTCTCAAAGTCCTTACAAATTTGGTCATTTGAGGAACCAAATATGATGTCATGAACATAGACTTGAACGAGCAAGATGTCCTTTCTGATGAAAAGAGTCTTATCAATGGTACCTCTAGTGTAACCATTCTTTAGAAGAAACTGAGACAAAGTCTCATACCACAGCCTATACAGAGCTTTGTCCAACTTGCACACATAGTTGGGGTGCTGTGGGTCTTCAAATCCTGGAGGTTGGCATACATAGACTTTCCTATCTGTATCCCCATATAGAAATGCACACTTGACATCAAGTTGATAGACAGTGAAGTCCTTGGATGCAACATAAGCAAGGAAGATCCTGACTACCTCAAGTCTTGCAACTGGTGCAAAGAAATCAGTATAATCGATTCCTTCCTCTTGAGTGTATCCTTGAACTACAAGACTTGCTTTATTCTTGACGATCAAGCCTCTATCATCTCTCTTGTTTTTGAAAACCCATTTGGTGCCTGTTGGTACTTGACCAGATGGTAGCAGACATAGGTTCCATACCTTCTGTCTCTTGAATTGAAGCAGCTCCTCTTGCATCGATTCAATCCAGCTACTATCTTTCAAGGCATCTTCAACCTTCTCAGGTTCCATCTGAGATAAAAAGCATGAGTACAAGCAGACGTTCCCTTGATGAGTCTGTCCTCTTGTTCTCACACCTTCAGTGACATCCCCTATGATGTTCTCAGTTGGATGAGTGTTGTGAATCCTAAGATGAGGAATCACTTCCAGTTGCAGAGATAAGTCTAGATTGGACATATTCTGCTTAGGAACTGGAACACTCTGTCCAGCTACTGTTTCAAAGTCATTCAATGAGGATTCATTGAATGAATGAGAAACATCATCAATGGTTGGCTGTGAAGTAGTATTAACAGTTGCCTGTTCCTTGAAAATACTACTCCCTTTTTCCTGGTGCTGTGGTGGATCAGCTGATGAGTTTTGAGGCTTAGTAAGTGATTCACTTGTTGAAGCTTCACTATTCCTTGTTATAGTTAAACTATCAGATCTGTGAATAGTAGAAGCTTGATGTATTATAGCACTTGGAGAATTTGGACGAGGTCTGGGAAGCTCAAACAGTTGATCATTAGCAGTAGCATCAGCATCATTTTGAGCACATGTTCCAACTGAAACATTCTCACAAGATGGTTTAGAATAGTTTGGAAACAATTCTAAATCAAAAATATGATCAGGGCCATTCCCCCTAACACAAGGAGTGTGCTCATTAACAACTATATTGGATGACTCCTCAAATTGTTGATTCTTAATGTTGTATACTCTGTAAGCTTTGGAGCTAGAAGAATATCCAACAAAGATAGCATCATCCGAAAGCCAATGAACGATGGCCTCTTGTTCCATAGCTCATAAGGGGTCTTTCCATGTGGCTTAACTACAAGAACTCTGTTATGCACATAGCATGCAGTGCTGACTGCCTCTGCCCAGAATGTTAGAGGTAGCTTTGAATAAGCTAACATAGTTCGAGCAGCCTTAATAAGTGTCCTATTCCTCCTCTCAGCAACACCATTTTGTTGAGGAGTTCGGGGAGCACTGTATTGTCTGGCAATCCCTTTTGAGTTACAGAATGAGTCAAGAACGAAGTTCTTAAACTCAGTCCCTTGATCACTTCTAATAATTTTAACCTTGTGATTAGTTTGATTTTCTATTTTAAGAATAAAAGATTTTAATGTTTCAGCAGTTTCATCTTTAGTTCTTAAAAAGAATACCCATGCGAATCTTGTAAAATCATCAACTATCACAAGGCAGTATGATTTCCTTCCAATGATCATTATACTTGTGGGACCAAAAAGATCCATGTGCAATAATTGTAATGGAGTAGTAATAGAGTTAACACATTTGGATTTATGAGATGTCCTGTGTTGTTTCCCTTTTAGGCATGCAACATAGTTATCTTTGCAGAAAAACTCCTTTTTAGGCAAACCATGTAGCAAGTTATTTTTAGCAAATTTGTTCATTGTCTTAAAATTTACATGACACATACGCTTATGCCACTGTGTTGACTCATCATATCAGCTTTGGAAAGAAAGCATGATACTTCACCCATTGGGGAAGCATTGTTCATATCTAGCTTGTACATATCCCCTTTCCTGGGAGATCTAAGAAGCACCAATTCGGAGGAATTGTCATCCCTAGTTTGAGGATAATGCACTCATGTTCTATGAAAAGCATCTGGTGCTTTTGATCATAAAATTGAGAAACACTTAACAGATTGTGTTCAAGCTGCTTGACAAAGTGGACTTTGTCAACTTTTAATTTACCGTTGGATATACTCCCTCTACCAGAAATATATCCACCAGCCTCACCTCCGAATTGGACAAGACCTCCATCATAGTTCTGAAACTGTTGAAAGAGAGATTTGTTCCCTGTCATGTGCATGGAGCATCCATTATCTACAATCCATACATTGTTGTTCTTGTCAAATGGATGTCCCTGCACATAAGATGAGATTGTTAGTTTTGTTTGGAAGCCCAAGCCTTGCTGGTCTTGGGTTTTTCCAAGGATAATGACATAATTGAACCAAATGTTATGCATGGGGGTCAATAGAGGTCTTTGAAGAAGAGGTTCGGGCTGCAACATCTTCCTTGATCTTCCAGTCCACCCTTTGGCTTACCTTGGAGGATGAGCTTGATGAAGCTTTTGCAGCATGGCCTTCTTTCTTTTCGGAAGAAGCCTTCACCACCTTTTCTTCCAAAGCAGTCTTCTTCTTGGATGGTTTCAAGGGAGCTTTCTAGTTCTTCCGAACCTTAGTAGCTCTTGCTTCCGAAGCCATTTTCCCTTCGGAAGAAGGAGTTTTTTCCGAAAGCAACCTGGCTTCCGAGACTAGCCTTCCTTTTTTCATTACTTGAACCGTTTGAAAATGTCCAAATGTGAAACCTTCCTTGACTACTTCTTTCTTAACATTATTTGCATAATGTATGCTTGCAGGATTGTAGTAACAATCTTTTGCCATGTGATTTTGCAGGCCACACATGATGCTTGCAATGTTACTCTTTTGGGAAAGTGAGGGTTGCTATTTCTTGGGCTTCTTTTCTTCATCAACAACTTTTCCCTTCAAATTCTGATCCTTTGGTAGGACAGGAATGCTGGTATTACATTCCTTTCCTGAATCAGAAGTACCTACCACTTGGAATCCAGCTGAGATAAAGACACCCTTCTGCTTGGGGTCAATCTTCAGTTTGGACTCAGCCACCTTCTTGGCAGTTCTTCTAGCAGATTTAGCTCTGCTTCTTCTGGCTTTAGTGGTTAGGATTTGATCTTCACAGGAGGAGATGAGTACATCTACCTATTCCTTCCCTGTGGTGGCCACTATTGACGCATCATCCTTCAACTCTAGAAAGGAAGGGTTAGCAGTTGGAACCTCTTGCTCTTCAGTACCACATCTAGGCTGTCTAATAGACTCATATAGGAGTGTGGTGGAGCAATTTCATTGGTTCCCAACCCTCCTTTGTACTGATAACAGAGTTTGGAATGGGAGGATGATGCAAGAATAGCTTGGAAGTTCTGCTCAGAAATAGCATGCTTCCTGGCCTGAGCCTCAACAGTGACAAGCTGGGCTTGAGCCTCAATTTGGATATCAGATCCTTGATTTGAGTCTTGTAGTTGGTGTGTTCATGTTTTAAAAGAGATACAGTTTTGTCTAACTCATCAATTTTCTTTTGATAGTCAGATTCAGCTCTTTTAAAATCACATTTTAGAATATTTAAAGACTCAATATCGGATCTGATTTCCATATTGTAGTCCTGATAAAGTTTAGCTGTAGCTATATAGACTAGAGTACAGAGATGTTCATATACCTAGGCATCATCTGTTCTAGCCATGAGAGCTTGAGCAGGAGTCACATCCTATACCATGAAGCTCCAGTCAACTTCTTGAGCCATTGCAGCTGTTTCAGTTGACCTCTCAGTGGGCTTTGAGGTTGAGGGATGTGTAGAGGCCTGTAGGGTTCTCGAATTGGTCTTGGGAGCCTTGCATTCCCTTGCAAAATGACCCAGTTGGTTACAGTTGTAACACTTTGCCTTGGTTTTGTCAAACCCGAACTTGCTGGTAGTTGGGTTTTGAGGGAAATGCCTTCCAGTTCTCTTAAAGAACTTCTTCGCTCTGTAAGTTAAGAGAACCATCTGCTGGACAATGTCCACGTACTCTACATCATCTGGACTAAAACACTCAAGATCATCAAAACAGTATTGAAAATCTCCTGAGTGTCCACTTCCTGAAACAAAGGCACAACTTTCCTCGAAGGAGTTGTGTTGAGCCTGTTGAGACCTTGGAGTCTCAGGAAAACTGATGTAAGGTCCAGAAGAGCAGGATGGCTGCTGATAAGGCAGGAAATGCTGAGGTTGAGGGGTTATTAAGCCTTCAGCAACCATTAAAGCATTGCTAGCAGGAAGACTCATGGGTCTGCTTGTTTGGTGGCCCTTCTTACTCTCTATCTCTAGGCGATATCCATCAAGGATGTCGTAGAGTTTAGTCATGGAAAGAGTGTTCAAGTTTTCTGTTCTCTTGATAGAGACACCGTAGAATGTCCACTCATTTGGAAGAGCACTCATGAACTTTCTGGTGAGATCTCTAAGTTCAGGAGTGATTTTCATAGACTGAAGGGAAGAGATAAGATCCATATACCTGAAGTACTGTTGGCTGAGGGTCTCTCTAGCAATATGAGTGAAATTCTAGAACTGCTGCTTCAGTGAGTCCTTCTTTGAGTCGTTGGAGCTTGAGTACATTTGAGCAAGAGCATCAAACAATTCTTTGGCAGACTTGCAATGCTTGAACCCCACCATAATAGAGTTCGGTATTGCAGTCATGAGAATAGTCATAGCATTGCTATCGATGTCCATCTTCTTTCTGTCTTCATCAGAATAGTCCTCGACAGCCTTCTCTATCACGGCCCCGTTTCCACCAGGTGATGCCACCTTTGGCTTGTACGGTCCATTGACAATGGAGTTCCATAGTTTGCTGTCTTGGTATCTAATGAAGCCTTCTATTCTTCTACTCCAAGACCTGAAGTTTTCAGGGGTAATGATGGGAGCTTTTTTCATTGTTCCCATTTCTACCTCAGATTTGTTAAGGGCCATTTGGGTGAGTGAGTGGTAGGGAGGAGTAAAAACAGGTTGATTTGGATGGTAAGATCACGCAATCAAGAGCCTGAGAAGCTCTGATACCAATTGCAAGATCGGTGTTTGTCACTTAAACACAATGTTTTTCTCTCAAACTCACCTAGAACACACTCAGATATATGAAGAATCAGTAAGAGTTGATAACAATATAGAAAGTAACTAAGAATATGGAAAGATAATTTTCAAGATACTTTTATATGTTGATTCTCAACTCAAAATACAAGACTCTTACAAGCAGATGATATATATGTCAATGAATTACAAGGAGATCCTATATATAATACTATCTACAGCCAGATTTACTTTGATACCAGCTGGGATCGTATAGCTAAAGTCTATACTACAAGGCAAAAGATTAAGGTATCTCGGATAAAGTCTTATCTGAGATTTGGTAGTCAGGACATGTCCCTGACATACCTTTTGTCACAACCTAAAATTGATAACATGTACTATCATGAAAAGGTGAACAGTGGAATAAAGTATGGTCAACAACATGGCTCTTTAGGAAGAAGCCATGTTGTATCAGAAGTCTACAGCGGAGTGTCAAAGACCATACATGTGTCCACTGGTTCATAGCAGTGTCTTCCGAAGGTTAAATGGCTTCGGAAGAGTTAGTACTTCCGAAGCCACTTATACTTCGGAAGAGGCTGCTTCTTCTAAGGCTTGGAGCCTTCTTCTTTTCATCATACTTCGGAAGTGGTCTTTACTTTATTCTTCTAAGTCTTGAACTTCGGAAGTATGCACTTGTCTTTGGAAGTAGAGTTCTGTCTTTGGAAGTTGATGTTTCATTTTGTCTTCGGAAGAACTTTACAACCTTTGGAAGTTCCATGCTAAGATTCGGAAGCCTTTTGCATGCAGCACCAAAATAACTTAAGTGACAGTGTTTTGGTTGCATTAGCCTTCTTCTTGATCCAACAAACAACCTCAAACCTATATAAGAAGTTCATACATAAGAATCAAAGATAAATAAACATCAAGGCATATATCATACTTCATTACATTATCATATTACACATATGTAAGACATGAATGACTTTTATATTTAAGCACACTAACTAGGAACATTATGTATCTACAAAATCGCCCTTAGACCTAGTTTATCCTATTGTCTAACATTCTTCATATACTCTTGAAACTTCTTGTACTTCTCTTCTCTGGTGACTCCCGTGTGTATCTCAAACGTGAAGCAAAGTCGTATAACGTGTTGGAATTGAAGAGCTTGTACAATGTCTTGCATGTCATAGAATAGTGGCCACTGGTATAGAGTGTAAACATCTTCAGCAGACAAGTTGGTAAGCCACATTGTGTCAAATACCCTGATAGTCTCTATCTTTCCATCTTTGTACAACATTATGACCGCTTCTCCCGTCCACCAATCATAATACCACCATTTAAAGTGTGGAGTGAAGTCCTGAGGCATCTCCCGTAAATCAATCTTAGACATTGTGCGTAGGGGACTCCACTTCAACACTACCTTAGGTCTTCCAGAGATAGGACCAACATCAGTCTTATGAATAAAACGTTTAGGTTGTTGAGACTTAAAGTTGACCCATCTGGTGTGGTATTCTTTCTTCAGAGCTGTCTCAAACCATCCTGACATCTTCCTCGGGTTGGCATATAAAAGATATAAATTAGTCAATCTATTAAGCTCAAAACTAGGAAGAGTCTTCAAATCATATGGATATCTGAAGTACTCAATCCCCTTCTCTCTCTTTACAACATAAACATTTAAGTCTTCAAAATAAGCCCGCGTGATGATTTTGCCAGACACTTTTTGATGTTTCTTGACTCTATATAGTTTGGTGTAGGCATTCTACTTTGGAGGTGCGCTGGGCTTTCATTTCAGCAAAGCATGCGGCCCATTCAGCTTTTCCCAAGTTAGGGATAACATTGCCCTTAAGGTCAGTGTACTCAGGATAGTGATCTACTATCACATCTTCAATGTCTATTTCACCGACATCCTGTAGCTCCTCATCACTTAGAACATTGACTTTGGGAGCATCTTTGACTAGCTCATCTGGATTTAGTTGGAACATATCAGCTAGCTGCTCGTCGGTGAGCTCGTGGATGATCTCTCCTTCCTCAGGAGTGTAGCTCACAGATCGTCTTATGATCCCTTGCAAATCAAGAATCAAAGTGATTTGAGTCTTGATTTGCTGAAGGGGGACGTCATCATATTCATCTGGCTGTTGACCTTTATTTTTGCCTTGACCAGGTGTCTCTTCAGCTTGAGGAGCTAAGGACGAGGCTCTTTGATCCTGATTTTGCTTGGTGCACCTCTCCTTTGCTAATGGATTTGAGGCTGATGCAACACCATCACCTTCTTGCACATCATCATCATATTTATCATCCTTTTTGCCCTTTGTTAGGACCGTTTAGATACGGAGTACTAATTGATTCTACGAGTATACCAACTCAAATAGTGTGGAATCCTATTTGATTGGCGATCCAATCAGCGAGAACACAGTTATGATTACTCTAACGATTAATGAAACATTCTGAATGATTAGAACACGATCAACTGTGATCTATGAACTTGGAACAAGTCTTCTTGGGTCTCTGGACGGCTAGGGTACGATTATATGCGTAGGTGTTTGAATATGTTTTTCCACAAATTAGGTGGTATTTATAGGTTAGGGTTTCCATTCGTGCGACTGAACCATTAGCATGGTTCAGTCATGCGACTAAAGCATGCTATTGATCCATCTACACGATTGAAGGTCCAGTCGTGCGACTGAGTCAATCTTATGTCTCAATCGTGTGACTGATCCAGTCTCCTGGTTCAGTCGTGCGACTAGTCCATTAGCATGAAGTATTCATGCGTATGGTCCACTAGCATGGTCCATTCGCATGAGAACTTCACCTAATTAAGTTTGAACATATTTCTCAATCATTATTGATTAATAATTATGTAAACAACCACAAACCTATATAGTTAGTTCAATAAGCATTATCACACAATAATCAATGAAATATTAAACATTATATGCATCAACCACACATTGTATTTCATTCATACCCATTGAATTACATATATGTAAGACATGAAAGACCTTTTACATTATGCTCCTAAACTAGGTACACATGTATCTATAAACTTCCCCTTGGACCTAGTTTACATCATTGTCTAACATTCTTCATTAGCTCTTCAAACTTCTTTACTTCTCCTCTCTTGTAGCTCTGGCATGTATCTTAAATGCAAAACAGAGCTTTATCAAATTCTGAAACTGGAGGGCTTGTACAATGTCTTACGAATCATAGAATAGTGGCCACTTGTATAAAGTATATACATCATGAACAAACAGGTTGGTCAACCACATAGGGTCAAATACCCGGATAGTATCCATTTGGCTCTCCTTTTGTAAGACTATGACCGCTTCAACTGTTCTCTAATCAAAGTACCACCACTTGAAGTGTGGAGTGAAGTCATGTGGCATTTCCCTTAGAAGGATTCTTGACATTGTGCGTGCAGGACTCCACTTCAGCACTATCTTAGGCTTTCCAGTAATGGGATCAACTTCAGACTGTCTGATGTACCTCGTTAGTTGTTGAGGTCTGAAGTTAACCCACCTGGTGTGGTACTCTTTCCTCAATGCAGCCTCAAACCAGCCTAACATTTTCTTTGGATTAGCATATAGCAACTTCAGGCGTGCCAGCTGGTTGAGCTGAAAACCTAGAAGAGTCTTTAGATTGTGTGGGAATGTAAAGTACTCTATACCCTTTTCTCTCTTCATGGCATACACATTAAGATCTTCAAAATGAGCCCATGTGATGATTTTGCCTGATACTTTTAAGTGTTTCTTGACTTTGTACAACTTGGTGTAGACATTAGGCTTTTGTGCAGTGCGCATGGCTTGGATCTCAGCAAAACAAGCCGCCCATTCAACCTTTTTGATGTTAACATCGGCGTCTGAGGCTTGGGCTTGATCCTTATTCTTCTCGGACTCTTGCTCCATCTGATCTAGTTTTGCAAATGTATCACTGACGAGAGTATTACTCAGATTGGGAATTACATTCCCCTCTCTGTCAGCATACTCTGGAAAATCATCAATAGTGACGTCCTCAATCTCGATTTCATCTATGTCATTGAGCTCATCGTCACTTGTAACTTCAAAAGTAGGAGCGTCCTTGACAATCTCGTCCGGGTTGAGCCGAAACATCTCAGCAAGCTGGTCATCAGTAAGGTCATGAATGATTTCTCCTTCTTCAGGAGTATAGCTTACAGACCTTCTGACTATCCCTTGCAAATCAGGAATCATTGTAAGTTGAGACTTGATTTGCTGAAGGGGAGTAACATCATACTCATCTTGCTGAGATGATCGATCTGCTTGATTTAAACATGTAACACATCACTTGTTAGTAATTAATCAAGACAATCAAAAATTTGATAAAGATATATAAATATTAATTACATAATATTAATACAAGATTCAAGTACAAGAGTTTTCAAGTACATAAATATCTAATCATCATTTTTGCCCTGAATAGCAGGCGCGTCAATAGGTGGGGCAGAAGATGTGGCTCCTTAGTCTTGATTTCTCTTGGTACGTCCCTCTTGACCCTGAGCTGAGGCAAATGGAGTTGCATCTCCTTCTTGTTCATCATCATCATTCTGCCTTTCCTTGTCTCTTCATCATCACTAGCCTCATCATCATCACTATCATCATCTTCATCATCATCATCATCATCATCATCATCATCATCATCTCCTTCTCTTATCTTGAGTGGCTTATCCATTGATCCCTTGAGCTTGAGTATGATCGTCTTGTTTGTAGCCTCCAACTCCCCAATCCTCTTAGCTGATTGGTCGTTTTGCTCTTGGAGTTGGGCAATTTATCGAGCTTGCTGTGAGATCTGCTGTGCTTGGGTAGCATTGAGCTCCGCAAGCTGACTTAGTTGGGCAGCTCTTTCTTTATCAGCAGCCAACAGTTTCAACACCATACGGTTAAGTGATGACAGCTGTTCCTCTACCCTAATAGGGGGCAGAGATGATCCTATGGTGAATGTAGGGTGGGATGATGGTCCAGCTTGGTGACTGGTGGTAGTAGTGGTGGCAGTGGTGAATATGGGTGGTGGTATATGAGTGGGTG
Source organism: Flaveria trinervia (assembly GCA_025506515.1). Lineage (NCBI taxonomy): Eukaryota > Viridiplantae > Streptophyta > Magnoliopsida > Asterales > Asteraceae > Flaveria > Flaveria trinervia. The sequence continues at coordinate 32,955,166 of CM046458.1, read as the reverse complement.
GCGAAGGGTAGGCTGTAGTGGTGGTGGATGGGAGTGTGGTAGTGATAGGTTGTGTGGTAGTGGTGGTTATGGTGGTAGCTATGGTATATGTGGATGTGGTGGTGGTGGCTGTAGTGGTGGCAGTGGTAGTGGGAGTAGATGTGGTCAATGTGAATCTCTGCCTCTTCCACTTTTTGCCATAGGGGTGAGCCATTCTCTTCCTCCTCGAGCCTTTAGACACAATGGTTCCCCCTTGGCTGATGGGTGGGTCTAGGGTGTAAGATGGATCTGTAGAAACCTCCCCATACTCACCCTGGCATCCACCTACCGCCCTAATCCCTCGTTCGGTGGCAATCACCCTAATACCCACTGTCCGAACTAACGGTTCCTCATCATCCTCCTCCTCCTCATCAGGACAGGATACGTTTTTGGAATCCAGCTGTATCCGCTTCTCTATGAGTGGATGGTGGAGGTGTAGCATTTGTGGTGGTGGCCCTAGATTGGGTAGGGCCAGAGTCTCCACCATAACCACTGTCATCATCATCCGAGTCATTGGATGGTAGGGCAATCTGCTCAATGTTCGACTCACTATCATCGTGGCGCCACTTTCTCCTTGCCGACGCTACGTAATCATCACAGGCCAGATGCCCAAATAACCTCCTTACAGGGGGATTCACCTACTTGCCCGAGTAACCTTCATGCTCCCAAGAGTGGTGTCATCCATGACCTCGAGAGAGACTACATCATGACTGTCCTTAGGCAGTAAAGGAAGCTTCTCATCTATAATCAGCTGTAAGAACCGAAGGTACATACAAAAGCTCTCTTTCCCTTTAGCCTCGAGGTTCTCGATCATGTATGCAAAGATCATATTGGAGAAGCTGAAGGGGTGGTTTAATACCAGTGCCACGTAGGCATTTTGGATTTGGTTAGAGAGGTCATCAAATCCACCCTCCTTGATGCAATGCACTTGAGAATGACGTGTGCTAAGTACTTAAGCTAGGGACACAGGTTACTTTTGTTCAGCACCCCTGCATTGATGTCCCCAGAGTACTTCATCCTGAGAAAGCATCCTTGAACATTTAAGGGGTGTAACCTGGTTGGGTGAGCAGCATCATCACCCAGAGCTAGAACTCGTCGGAGGTTGGCTGCTGTGACCTATATCTCATGCCCAAAAATGATGGTGCATATGCAGTAAGGCTTAGTGGATCTATCGACTGATGCACCTTCCCAGAAGGCCTGCTGTATAGATCGGTAGGGTGTGCATGGTGCAGATTTAGCCCTGTAGATCCTAGATCTCCTTAGAAATGCAATGATGTTAGCAAAATCTGCAGCAGTCCTAGTAGTGGCATCCAGATGAGCACAAATGTTGTGCTTGGTGTTGATGATCCACTTCTTTTCCATGTTTCTGTAACACAAGACACATAAACATTAGATTTATCCATAACAGAAACTATTGAATCTTAAACTGTCTTGAAATCAGTCTGGTTCAATTGTTCGATTGAACCATATGACTGAGTTCAGTCTGGTGACTGAGTATGCGACTGACTTCAATCGGGGGACTAAGTATTCGCTGACTTCAATTGGGTGACTAAGCCTACCTTTGAGTTCAATCGGGCGACTGAGCATTCGGATGAGTTCAATCGGGCGATTGAGCTCATACGCCTAATTCATTCGGTCGATTGTGTCATTCGCCCAATTCAATCATGCGATTGAAGTTCATTCGGAGTGACCAGTCGTATACATCTCTGTTCAACACTTTAATCCTGAATCAAGGTACAAACTGGAAGCTAAACGTTGTGGTTAGGTTCTTTAGACTCGAAGGAACCCTAATTTTTGCATTAAGTCTTTCAATTTAACCAATTTGCACGTTTATATGTTCTGTTCGTTGATTTTGCCTTATTTCTTGATTTTAAACACTTTAGGCCTGTTAGGCTTAGGTTTCGCCGCACATTTCGTGTGATTTGGGTTGGTAATTACCTGCAGATGATGTAACAACTCATCAGTAACACAGTGGTGAAGAGAAATCAGTTTAATCAAATTTTTGCAGAGTGTCGCTACGTTCGGGCGATTTTAGGGCGATTGAGGGGTAATGAAAATGTGTGACCGACTTTAGCCCTATTTATACTGAATCTAGCTTCAATCGGGTGACTGAATCCATTCAAACTCTTCATTCGTGCGATTGGAGCTTAGTCATGCGATTGGCTCCATCGGTCACCTTCAGTCGCCCGACTAGGTTTTAGTCATGTGACTGACTCATTTGGTCACCTCCATTCACGCGATTGGTTCATTCTGATGAACCAATCGTATGAATTGACCCATGCTGATGGTCCAATCGTACGATTGGTCCATACTCATGGTTTATTTGTATGACTGGTCCAGACTCTTAATCCAGTCATGCGAATGGCTCATACTTATGAGCTTGACCTTATGAACATTCGTACACTTAACTCTTTTACTTATTGATAATACATTTTGACCATTGATCATCTCAAACATGACCATTTTAATTTAGAAAACTATTGATCACCTCAGACGTGATCCGTTTAATAACAAAATAGTTTGTCACCTCAGACGTGACCTTTTTACATTTGAAACCCCATTTGTCACCTCAGATGTGACCTTTTAGTGACTGATTCCCAGATTGACTTCCGATGCGTAGTCTGACATTTAATTCCTAAGTTAACTAAAATTGATTGAATTAAAAAACTAGAAATAAAACAAAAACTACAACATAATTTTGTAATTTTGTGTGAGGTCGAAATCCTAAGTTAGGTATCTACCAGAACTTTCTTCCGGACAGTATAGCATCTAGTTACTTTGATCATAACTGGAGCGATTCAATATGGAATCATACAAGTTTATCTAATCATTTGGGACATTTTACCAAAGCCTTTTGATGCAAGATTCTTGTTTTCATCCTGAGTCATTAGCAAGTTTAGGAAATCATACTAGAACTCCAAGATGCACACAACGATTTTGACTTTCGAGAGTTGCAGCTCACGATGATTGTCAGTATACTTGTCCACTTAAATCCATACACAGATTTTTGACACATATTGGTGATGATTTAAGGTTTAAATATTTTAAAAAGCATTTGTGGATCCCACGCTTATACGGTAATCAACGTTCCTTAGGAGATTTTTGAGCGGTCTACGGGTAGTGTTCAAGAAGAAACTATTCTATAGCTTTCAAAGTGATGCTAAGCCTCAGGTCAGTGCCACCGCACAACAAAGAGACGCATAAACATTAGATTTGTCCATAACAGAAACTGTTGAACCTTAAACTATATTGAAATCAGTTTGGTTCAATCGTGCGATTGAACCTTACGACTGAGTTTAGTCGGGAGATTGAGAATGCGACCGACGTCAATCGGGCGACTAAGCCTGCGTCTGAGTTCAATCGGGCGATTGTTCTCATACGTCTAGTTCATTCGGCCGATTGTGTCATTCGCCCAATTCAATCGTGCGATTGAAGTTCAATCGGAGTGACCAGTCGTATACGTCTCTATTCGACACTTTAATCCTCAATCTAGGTACAAACCGGAAACTAAACGTTGCGGTTAGGTTCTTTAGACTCGCAGAAACCCTAATTGTCGCATTAAGTCTTTCAATTTAACCAATTTGCATGTTTATATGTTCTGTTAGTTGATTATGACTAATTTCTTGATTTTAACTAGTTTAGGCCTGTTAGGGTTCGATTTCACGATGCATTTTGTGTGAGATGGATCGTTTATTACCTGTACAAGATGTAACAACTTGTTGGTATCACAATGGTGAAGGGAAATCGATTCTATCAAATTTTGGCAGAGTTTCGCTACTATCAGGCGGTTTTAGGGCGAATGAGGTGCGATGAAAATATGCGACCGACTTTAGCCCTATTTATATTGAGTCTGGCTTCAATCGGGCGACTAGATCCATTCACACTCTTCATTCGTGCGATTGGCTCTGTCGGTCACCTTCAGTTGCCCGACTAGGTTTCAGTCGTGCGACTGACTCATTCGGTCACCTCCATTCGCGCGATTGGTTCATTCTGATGAACCAATCGTATGGATTGACCCATGCTGATGGTGCAATCGTACGACTGGTCTATACTCGTTGGTTAGTCTTGCGATTGGGCTCATACGTATGGTCTAATCGTACGACTGGTCCATACTCATGATCCAGTCGTGCGAATGTTTTATACTTATGAGTTTGACCTTATGACCATTCATACACTTAGCTCTTTTACTTATTGATTAGACATTTTGACCATTTATCATCTCATACATGACCATTTTAATTTTGAAAACTGTTGATCACCTCCAACGTGATCAGTTTAATAACAAAACATTTTGTCACCTCAGACGTGATCCTTTTAACATTTGAAAACCCCATTGGTCACCTCAGACGTGACCTTTTAGTGAGTGATTCCTAGATTGACTTTTGATGCGTAGTCCGACATTTAATCACTAAATTAACTGAAATTAACTGAGTTAAACAACTAGAAATAAAACAAAACTAAAAACATAATTTTGTAATTTTGTGTGAGGTTGAAATCCTAAGATAAGTATCTACCAGATTTTTTCTTGGATAGTATAGCGTCTAGTTACTTTGATCAAAACTGGAATGATTCATTATGGAATCATATAGGTTTATCAAATCATTTGGAACATTTTACCAAAACCATTTAATTCTAGGTTCTTGTTTTCATTGAGAGTCATTAGCAAGTTTAGGAAACCAGACCGGTGTTACAAGATGCACACAGTGGTTTTGACTTTCAAGAGTTGCATCTCATGATGATTGTCAGTATACTTGTCCTCTTAAATACACACATTGGTGATGATTTAAGGTTTAATTATTTCAACAAGCATTTATGGATCACACGCTTATATGGTAATCAACGTTCCTCAGGAGATTTTTGAGCGGTCTATGGGTAGTATTCAAGAAGAAACTATTCTAGAGCTTTCAAAGAGATGCTAAGCCTTAGGTCAGTTCCACCACACAACAGAGAGGCACAAACTACAATGAATTCTAGAATATTTAGGTTATGCTTATCCTCAGGTCAGTGCCACCACATAGAAGAGAGGCACACAACCTATCTTCTTGTTTGAGAAATTATATTCTCTTTGCACAGATCGTACCAACAACATAGGTTATTAGATTGATTGCTTTTTGCATTTTTCATGTTTTTTGTTCATTTTATGGTCATCCGCACACATTTGTGGCATTTATTTTGCTCGTCACCCCTTATTGGAACTTCATTGATTGTGTTAACCAGGGATAAGATAATAACCCACATCTTGTTGAACAACTTAGTTTGAACTTGAAATCACCAACAAGGTCTACTTATCTATTGTGTTGAATCTACCGACACATCATCTAATGGTCTAGCAACCTCTATGTCTACTTTCTCCGGTTACTTTAGTAGCAGCTAGTTTTACCATCATTTTTCCTTTTATTGTTGCTTAGACTTCTCAGACTTATACTTTGAATTTTGCATCTTAAAAAATTTCATTCTTTTAAAGTGATAAATCAATATTTCATATTCATTGAGGTTGGATCTTAGGATTCATCTCGTTCAGATCTAGAAATCAAAATTAAGATGGGTGGACGTGTGTGAATCAAATAACAAAGAGATGGATAATAATAATGTTATGATTTCATTGATGTTGATAAACAAGTTACAATGAGAATCATTGATGGCTGGTGAAATCAAACCCACCCAAAGGAGAGGATTTCTCCTTGGATGGTGATTCACACCATGAGAAACACACACATAAAAGCCACACTTGCATAAATGCACTAGTGGGTCTATTTATACTAATATTACAACATAGCCTAATTTTGACTTTCTAATTGTCTTGATGTTGACTTTGTCATGTTGAATTGTCTTGTTTTGTTGTAATCAACTTGGTCTCTAAACTTGTACAATGAGATATTCAGTTGGATGTAATTATGATTTGGTAAGCTTCAATTTATTCCATTGTTGAATCCCAACATAAAGTCCCAAATTCTTTGTTTCCATGTACTATCATATTCAATAGACATTGAATCAGAATCACAGATAAGATCTCATTTCTATTAGCTAGACTGTCCTCCTCCCTCGTTTTTTCTTTTTTTCTTTTTTTTGAGTACTAAAATTAAAACAACTAATTTAATACTAATTTAACCTATTCTCCCCTAAGATTCTAAAACAAAAAATGGTTTTGCATTTAGAATATTAATAGGCGAAGAAATAACATAAAAGAAAATAATTAAAAAACAGCAAATAAGTCTACTTGTCGGACTAAGTACTATCATCATCTGAAATCACTTCACTTTTCTTTTTAACATCGTTGACGTCTAACAGATATAAAAACGTGGTTTATCAAAATCTTTTGTGTAGAGGTCAGCGCGTTGAAAATCCGTATTAATTTTAACAACAACGATTAAATTCTTTTCAAAACAATCACGTATAAAGTGATATTTAGTGCCGATGTGTTTGGTCTTAGGATGTTGGACCGGATTTTTAGTTACGGCTATAACAGCTGAATTATCAACAAATGTAGGAGTGTTAGAAAAATTTCAAACCGTAATCCCGCATTTGCTTTTGAATCCAGATGATTTGTGAACATCAGCTTCAAGCAGCAATGTATTTAGCTTCACAAGTTGACAGGGCAACTGATGTCTGCTCTTTACACTGCCACGTGACTAATCTTCTCCCAAAGAATTGACATCCTGCTAAAGTTGACTTGTACTTCATTTTGCAGCCACCATAATCTGAGTCACTATATGCTGTAAGCTCAAAGTCATCGTCATGAGGATACCACAATCCAAGTGTTGGAGTACCCTTCAGATAACAAAATATCCTTTTGACCCATATAAGATGGTTGACTTTTGGTTTTGCCTTATATCTGGAGCAGAGACACATCACGTACATGATATCAGGTCTTCAGGCAGTGAGGTACATGAGGGAACCGATCATTCCTATGTACATAGTGGCATCCACCAGATCACCATTTTTGTCGAGTGCTACATCATGGTTTGTAGCAAGTGAAGTCCTAGCTGCGGAAGCATTCTCCATATCGAACCGACTTAAAATATCACCTACATAGTTGGTCTGATGTAGAAATATGCCCTTTGGTGTCTCATCCACCTATAACCCGATAAAGAACTTCATATCTCCCATGACACTCATCTCAAACTCAGCTTTCATAACTACTTCAAATTCTTTACATAGTTCTTCTTTTTTGGAACCAAAGATTATGTTATCAACATAAATTTGAACAAGCAGTAAGTCACCATCCTTTTCTTTTATGAACAGTGTACAGTCAATCACTCCACTGCGAAATCCGTGTTTCACAAGACGAGTCGAGAATTTTTCATACCATGCTCTTGGGGATTGATGGAGCCCATAGAGTGCCTTGTCTAGTTTGTAAACTTTGTCTCAATGATACGGATCCTCAAATCCTTCGAGTTGACTAACATACATTGTCTCCCAGATTTTACCATGAAGAGATACACTCTTTACATCCAGTTGATAACTTTAATCTTCATGTAAGATGCATAGGCTAGGAAGATACAGATTGCTTCCATTCTCGCCACAGGTGCAAAGAATTCATTGTAATCAATCCCCTCAACTTGTTGAAATCTTTGAACTACAAGTCGAGCCTTGTTTCTGATTATGATCCCTTGGTCATCATTCTTGCATTTCAAGACCCATTTGGTGCCAATGACCTTAGCACCTTTAGGTCTATCCACCAGTGTCTATACACCTAACTTCTTGAATTGAAGAAGTTCTTCTTGCATGGCACTCACCCATGCCTTATTGTTTAGGGCTTCACTAACATATTTTGGCTCTAATTGAGACATAAAACATCGATACAAGTATCATAAAGATATCCTTTTTCCATTACCGAGGCATAGTCAACTGAGTATAGTTGATTTCTTGTCTAAACTCATGATCTTACATCTCTAATGACATTGTCCAGAGGATGATAACATATAAGCATGATCTAGGAGTGGTGAGTACTACTACCTCATGATCCAGATTGTGAACAACAGGTTTGGTATATAAGGCAGTAGGAGTGTGAGGTTCCGAAGTGTCAGAGCCATCAAAATCAGATGCTTGTGTACTTGAAGTAGAAGGAATCTATTCCTCCTGATCCACCTGATCGTTCTCCACGTCTTCATCTTCTATGGAAGAGTCACCGACTTCTAGTGCTCCCCCTGAATGACTGGAAGACTCACCTTGTGAACATAATGTTGTTGAGTCTTGTGACGGTGTGTTTAAGACATCATACATCATTTTGGTTGCCAACTCATCTTTAGGAGGGGAGAGAAGGATGTTGAAGGACTTAAAGAATCCATCATAATCGAAGTAGAATGCGGGTCCTTTGCCCGCCAAAGGGGTGGTGTATCTCTGAATGTCGACGTTACACCACACTTCTACTTGACCCGTTGAATTGTTGTAAACTCTCTTATTCGGTATGTTGTATCCTAGAAAGATTCCTTCTTCAGCCTTCTCGCTGAACTTCCCTAGCTGAGTTTCTTCAGAAGAGTACATGGTGCTCCAAACGGTTCGAGGAACTTTAGATTAGGTTTACGTCGTTGTAGTAACTTGTAACACGTTTTACCATGAAGCTTGACCACCAGGACTCGATTTAGGGTGTAACATGCATTGGCAACTGCCTCATTCCAGAATTGAATGGGCAGTTTCAAGTCTGCTAGCATTGTCCGGCTGTCTCTATCAGACAGCAATTCTTTCTCTCAGCAACTCTGTTCATTTGAGGAGTTTAGGCGGATGTGAACTGATGAACAATTCCTTTTTCTTTGCAGAATGCCTCTATCCATTGGTTCTTGAACTTGGTACCGTTGTCTGAGCGAACTTTTCATACCTTCAGCTTGTAGAGTGATTCCAATGTAGTTACCAATTCTTGAATGATTTAAATGTCTCTGATTTGGATTTCAGAAACATTACCCAAGAGAATCTTGAGTAATCATCTGTAACTACATAGCAGTATAGGTCGCCAGTAATGCTCCTCGTACTGACTTGACCAAACAAATCCATGTGTAGAAGCTCAAGAGGCAACTCAATGGAATTAACTTTCTTAGCCTTATGAGCCTTCTTGGTCTGTTATCCTTTCTTACAAGCAACACAGAAATCAAGTAGTTGGAAGTTCTTAACGTTTACTCCACACACTAGATCATTCTGGATCAAGTGGTTCATCTTCCGAGGATTTATGTGTCCCATTCTCCTATGCCAGGAGATGGAGTTTTTTTCTGTTGCCTTTGACAAGAAGCATTGTACTTGATGATCTGTTATGGAGGCTTGTGATAGATCCAAGACATATAATCATTATATCTTGAAGCTAACATTAAGACTTGGTCCTCCGCGATTACATAATCCTTCTTCAACACATAACACTTCTTTTTGTCACAGTCTACCTTAAAGCCTTTGTCCCAGATTTGGGATACAGGAAGTAAGTTATTTTGAAGTTGTTGAACATAGTTTACCTTATCAAACTTCACTTTCTGGTTTCCCACCTCTCCTTGAGCTGTGATGTAGCCTCCTTTATTTCCAGCAAATGAAACGTATCCTCCTTTAATTTGTTTGACATTTGAAAGGAGAGACAAGTTCCCAATCATGTGCCTTGATGCACCGCTATCAACAATCCAGGTATTTGTAGAAGCACTATAGCGGACACCCTGCACATTTGAAGGAAATGATTAGTTTAGGTTAGGGACCCAAGCCTTAACTGGCTTGGGTGACCTAGAGGCGTCACATATCATAAATTCTACCCACTGTCCATTAGAAGGTGAGGCCAGGTTTGTTTTCTTCTTGTTCTCATTATCAAACGATGAACTTAATTTTTCCTTCCATAAGCCAGTTTTGTGTAAGGCTTGTTTGTGATAAACAGATGACTGGCTTACAGTTTGAACTTTATGTTCACTGATCCTTATTGGTGGAGTAATAGAGCTCCGTTTTGAAGAACTTGGTTTAGTGTCATGAAGTTCAACTTTCTTCCTTGGTGTCTGATAGTAAGGACAATGAGAAGCAATGTGTCCATACTTTCCATAGTTGTAGCATGATCTACTTTCAATATGTTGGTGGAATGGTCTTTGTGGGGAAGTATGTGACACATGTGTAACTTTAGGTTGTTTAGGTTCAGACACTTCTTTAACAAAATTCATGGTTTGAACATTTTTAGCATCTTTAACCTTTTGTTTATTTGGACTAAGACATGGTGCACATGATTGGTTAACCTGTTTGGTCTTTTTAGGTTCAAAATTAGACATGCTTGAACCTGAATTTATCTTAACCTCTTCAAATTGTTTATCCAGATTAACAATAGGAAACTTACCTTTAGATTGAAAAGTGGCCTCCTTCTGTTTAGTGACAGATTCCTCTGATTTACTCGTGGAATCTGGATCACTAACTAAAGGAGTGGACACCACATGATCCTTGAAAGGGTTGTTATTTACTGGTCAATATTTAGCATTTAACACTGTCTCATGTGGTGGTGGAACCACTTTGTATCCCAACCCCTCCCCATTGTTTCGTTCTCTCACTAAGTGTTGTACTATATGAGAAGAACTTGTCCAACTGTGCAGTTTTTGCTTTAACGAGTTTACTTCGACTTCCAAAACTACTTTTTCTTTCTTTGTTTCTTCTAAAGAGTTTAAATAGGACTTTATGTCATTTGCTTGGTTAAAAGAAACAACCTCGGTTTCCCTTAGTTGTTTATTTAAAAGCTTTATTTTCTCTTTGTAACTGTGCTCATTTTGTTTTAAAATTCAGTTTGCCTCCATGCACAGCTGCAAGTCATTTACTAAACTATCACTGTGATCTAATAACCTAGCAAATTTTGAATCTATGCTGTCTCTAAATTTATTACATTCAGTACGAGCATGATTATCAAAAAGTTGGTCTATGGTACTTACCAGAGAAGGTTCGGTTGAACCAGCCATCATCGCAGAGTTTGACTGTTCGGGTGCTGGTGATTCTGAACATGTTGTTCTGGGACCTTCTTCATTCAGGTGCGTGACCACAATAGCAGTATATTCATGATTTGACATTACTAGTTCAACTGCTATATCACCTTCACTTGTAGTGTCATCATCCAAAACCTCAAGATTTGCAATGTTGGACTCACCGGGGGAAACAAAACAAAAGGTCCAATCTTGACCTTCGTCATCTTGTGCAGTCAAAGCTTTAGGATCTTTGCTTGATGATGTAGCTTCACTTGTGGATTTGTCTTTACGGTTGAATGATGAGAAAGGATTACCGTTACCTGTCTTCTTGGGCTTAACACATTCACGTTTGAAGTGCCCCTTTTCTCCATAGTTGAAACAGGTAACTTTGATTTTATCGAAACCAAAAGTAGTATCCTTCGTGGCTATCAAGTTCTGTCTAGTCTTCTTCACAATCTTCTTGGCTCTACGAACAACACTTGCCAATGCCCACATAATATCCATTCTTTCCAATTCATTCTCGTCCACCTGCTCATAATCCTCATCAACCAAATGGCAATTTCTGATCTTTCCTGCAACTAGATCATCATAAGAATGAACGACTGCAGGTAAGAGGTCCATATGCTCCTTTGCAACCTCCATAGTGATATTCTCGAGATTCTCGGTCTTCAACTTCATAGCATTTGATTCAGGTACTATATATTGGGTGCTAGGTGACCTAGATGTTTCAGATCCTGAAGTAGAGGCTTGCAGAGGAGCTACAAAACTTGACACAAAAGCAGTTTGAAGTGGTGCTCCTGAGCTTTTTGAGGTGGAAGCTGGATTATACAGAGACGGTTTTGATCATACGATCCTTTCTAGACCTGTACTTCATCCTCAGTGCCTCCTCTCTTAGTTTCAGGATGAAGTCGTTTATGTCTAATTTGGCCAGTAAATTGTTCTGTCTCAAATTAGACACAAACGAGTCCCACTTCTCTTGCAGACCATCGGCAAAGCTTGAGACCTTATCTTCCATTGACGTTGTAACCCCATGAGTGTGCAACTCACTCATTAAATGGTAGAATCGGTCGATGATATCATCCAAGCTCTCCTTGCCCATCGATGAGAAGTTATCGAACTCCTTCTTCAAAGCTTTCGCCTTTAGAGCTTTTAACGATGCATTCCCATCGTATCATTTTTCCAGAGCCTCCCATAATTTCTTTGCCTGCTTATTCTCAGAAAATTTGTAGAATATATCCTTAGGTATCGACTGAGTCAACAGAGCATAGACCTTTTTCTCAGCATTGTACTTCACCTTCTAGCTATCAGTCATGCCGCCTAGAGTATGTTTGATGCCATCAACACCAACCGGCATACTATAACCAGTCTCGATTGATTCCCACATATTGGGATCAACACCATTTGGATAAATTTCGAACCTTTGCTTCCATTGTGGGTAATCGTCTAACGTGATAAGCTTAGGCGGCTTATCGTGATTTCCAATCTCGTTTTCCAGAAGTAACAGGTTCTGGATACGCGAGTCCCTACCTGCAGTAAATGCCGAGTAGTGATCTTCTATTTCTTTATACATCAAGTGTTAGAACAAAACTATTTAACTGGTATGAATGGAGAGATGCGATTGGGCCAATCGTGCCGATGGACTAATGCGGATGAGACAATCGTGCGAATGAATCAATGCGGATGAGTCAGTCGTGCGATTGAGCAGGTGCGGATGAACAAAGCGAATGGGGTGCTTAGTCATACGTATGGATGGGTGACTGAGTTCAATCATGCGTATGGGAGGTGCGATTGAGTTCAGTCGTGCGATTGAGCCAATCGTGCGACTGAGGCTGCTGGATTTGAAAATTCGAAGATTTTGGCACTTTGACACAAAAATACGATTTTGCACAAACCCTAATCTGCCGTAAGCCAGAAAACTTGAACGTTTAGACCTGGAGACACTGAAAAACACTATTTAACCAAAAAGATTGTGTTTTTACTGCAAAAACATGAGATTTACACCGAAAACGATTGAATCACATGCAAAATCACGAGCCAAGGCTCTGATACCACTGGTTAGGACCGTTTAGATACAGAGTACTAACTAATTTTGCGCGTATACCAACTCAAATAGTGCAGAATCCTATTTCATTGGCGATCCAATCAGGGAGAACACAGTTACGATCATTATAACAATTAATGAAACATTATGAATGATTAGAACATGATCATCTGTGATCTATGAACTTCGAACAGGTCTTCTTGAGTATCTGGATGGCTAGGGTATGATTATGTGCATAGGTGTTCGAATAGTTACATTTTTCCACGAATTAGGTGTTATTCATAGGTTAGGGTTTTCCATTCTTGCGACTGAACCATTAGTATGGTTCATTCGTGCGACTGAAGCATGCGATTGATCGGTCTGCACGACTGAAGGTCTAGTCATGCAACTGAGTCAATCTTATGTCTTAAGCATGCGACTGATCCAGTCTCCTGGATCAGTTGTGCCACTAGTCCATTAGCATGAAGTATTCATGCATATGGTCCATTAGCATGAAGTATTCATGCATATGGTCCATTAGCATGAGAACTTCAACCGATTAAATTTGAACATATTTCTTAATCATTATTGATTAAGAATTATGTAAACAACCACAAACCTATATAGATAGTTCAATATGCGTTATCACATAATAAACAATGAAATATTAAACATTATATTCATCAACCACACTTTTTATTTCATTCATACCCATTTAATTACATATATCTAAGACATGAAAGATATTTTACATTAAGCTGCTAAACTAGGTACACATGTATCTACACCTTCCCACTCGGTCCTGCTTCCTCATCATCATCATCTTCTTCTTCAAATCCATCTTCAGTTAGCTCATCTTCATCATCCTCATCATCACCATCTTTAATCTTTAAAGGCTCACTCTTAGATCCCTTTAGCTTTAGCAAAATCTTTTTGTTCTTTTTCTCCAGTCCTTTAATCCTCTTTACCAATGCCAGCACCAACTCTTTTTGACTCTTCAGTGCATGGTGAGCTTGGCCTAAAGCTCTCTTATAAAGTGCATTCTTCTCACTGAGTTGAGCTATTTGCTTGGCTTGGGCTGCATTTACCACCATCATCTGGTTCATTTGAGTAGCTCTCAAATCATCAGTTGCGATTAGCTTGAGCACAATGTGGTTTAGGCTTGCCAGCTGTTCCTCTAACCTTACCGTGGGTAGAGTAGAGCCATGTGTCATTGGGGATTAGGTGGATGTACCAGCTTGTTGAGTGGTTGTTGTGGTGGTGGATGTGGTGAAGATGGGAGTGGATTATGGATGATTTGTGTTGGGTAGTATGGTTGAGGTGGAGGTAGGTGTATAAGTGGTGGTGGTAGTGTCAGTGGCTATGGGAGTGAGGGTGGGTGTTGTGGTGGTAGTGGCTGTGGTAGTGGTGATGGCTGTAGTGATTAGGGTGATCTTTTGCCTTTTGCTCTTATTGACGTGGGGTTGGGCCATCCTTTTCTTCCTTGATCCCTTGGAGATCGAGGCTCCCCCTGAGCTGATTAGCTGGTCGGTGTGTAAGTGGGATCAGTGACATCAGGATCATCACCTGTAGTACCAGCTAGGCGTCCACCAACAGCCTCTTTCCCTTTCTTGGTAGCCACAACCTGGCTACCGGCTTGCCTAACTAGAGGCTCATCATCTGACTCTTCTTCTTCATCCAACAGAAAGTCAGGGTGGATAGCCACCTACTCAGATCCACCTGGAGCATCAAATGTACCTTGTGGAGATAGTGGAGATATAGTAGAAGTGCTAGTGGCCCTTGATTGACTCGAACGAACATCTCCACCACCTTGACTAACATCAAGATCATCATCATCATCGTCATCTTCATCGTGGGTAACACAATAGGCTCAACATCGGAATCGCTATCAACGTGATGCCATTTCTTGCGAGCATAGTCTTCATTGGCCAGATACCAAAACAATCTCCTGACCGGGGGATTCACTTGCTTTCCCCGGATACCTTCATTCTTCCTAAGGTAGTGTCATCCATCACCCCTAGAATAACATCATCATCTTTCTCTTTTTGCAGCATAGGAAGCTTCTTATCTATGATCATCTATAAGAACTGTGGATACATGCAGAAGCCTTCCTTGCCTTTGGCTTCAATGTTCTTGATCATGTAGGAGAACAACACGTGGGAGAAACTGAATGGGCAACACGTATGCATTTTGGATTTGGTCCAACATTTCATCAAATCCTCCCTGCCTTGAAGCTATGCACTTTAGGATAACATGACCAACTACTTGAACTGGGTGCACATGTTGCTCTTCTTCAGCACACCTACATTGATGTCCCTAGCATACTTTATCCTTAGAAAGCACCCTCGAACAGTCCAGTGGATGCGGCTTGGTTGGGTAGGCAACCGTCCTCACCCAGATCCCATACTCGCCTCAGATCATCTTCAGTAATCTTAATTTTGTCCGAAGATGGAGCTCCGAATGTAGTGGGGCTCAATGGACCTGTCAACGGAGGCACCTCCCAGAAGGCCTTCTGTATAGATCGGTATGGTGTGCATGAAGCAGAGATGGCCTTGTAGATCTTCAATCTACAGAAGAAGGCAATAATCCCCGTGAATTAGAGGCATTCCGTGAAGTAGCATCGAGATGAGCACAAATGTTGTGCTTAGTGCTTATTTTCCATCTATTAGCCATATTACTGCAACACAAGGAACATATACATTATATTTTTGCATAAGAGATGACAGTTGGAACTTAAACTATTTTGATCAAACTGGTTCAGTCGTGCGATTGAACCATGCGACTGAGTTCAGTCGTGCGATTGAACCTGCAGCTGAGTTCAGTCGTGTGATTAAGCCTGCGACTGAATTTATGTTACACCATGCGGTTGAGTTAGTCGTGTGACTGGGTCACCGATTGATTCACTCGTGCGAGTGCATCGTGCGATTGAATCGTGCGCCTGGCTCAATCGTGCGCTGAGGTTCATATGGAGTGTCTATTTGCAACTTGCTCTGTTTGACACTCTAACTCTGAATCTTTGTCAAAACTTTATATTGGACTTCTTCTTTAGACTCATTAGATTCGCAAGGACTCGGAATAGCACTTAATGTCCTTTAAATAAAATTTTATGTCCATTTGAGTGGTCTATTTTTAGGGTATCGTCCCGGTTTGATCTTATAAATTTAGGTCATTTAGGGATCGATTAATCCATTCATTTTGGCCGATTTCAATTGCAAAGTACCTGCAGATGAGTAGGAAATCAATTACTATCACAAATGGGAGTAGTCACAACGATAAGCAATTTGGTAGAGTATGTGTGTGTACGGGCGGTTTTAGAGAGATTTGAAGGGTGGCAAGGGTTATCACCGACTGACCCCTTTATTTATATTGTTTTAAATTTTAGTTATGCAACTGGACCCATATGCAAGCTTCATTCGTGCAACTGGGGTTTAGTCGTGCGACTGGCTTATACTCTTCATCCATTCGTACGATTGGTTCATTCTTCTGCTCCAATCGTATGATTGTCTCATACTCTGGTCCAATCGTGTGACTAACTCATACTTATGGTTCAAACGTGCGATTGGCTCATTCTTATGATTCAATCATGTGATTGGCTCATAATTATGATTTTGACCTCATACACTTTCAAACACTTAAAATTTTAACTTTTGATATATAACATTATGACCAATGATCATCTCAGACATGACCCTTGTAATTTAACATTATTTGATCACATCAGACGTGATCCTTTTAGTTTAGAACCAATTGGTCACCTCAGACGTGACCCTTTTTAGTGAGTGATTCATAGATTTCATCTAGTTGTATAGCCCGACATCTACGCAACAAAATAGAAATAGAAAAAACTTGAAATTTAAAAGAAAACAAGACATATTTTTGTGGTTTTGGGTTTGAGATGGATGGAAACCTTTTAGAATACATCTAATTGATTTTACTTCCTGAGCATAATAGCTTCAAGTTAATTTGATCATTTCTGGAAAGATTCATTATGGAATCATACAGGTATATCATAATCATTTGGGACCCCTTTTAATATCCAATTTGATGCTAGATTCGTGTTTTGTCTGAGAGTCAATAGCACTTTCAAGAAATCACACTAGAGCTACAAGATGCACACATTGATTTTGACTGTCAAGAGTTGCAGCCATGATGATTGCAGTATATTTGTCCACTTAAATCATCCACAGATTTTTGACGCACACTGGTGGTGAGTTAGGTTTAATTATTTCAATAAGCATTTGTGGATCCCACACTTATATGGTAATCAACATTCTTCAGGACATTTTTGAGCGGTCTACTGGTATTTGACAAGAAGAAACTATTCTAAGAGCTTTCAAAGAGATGCCACGCCTCAGGTTAGTGCCATCACACAATAGAGAGGCACAAACAACAATGACTTCTAGAATATTAAGGTTATGCTTATCCTCAAGTCAGTGCCACCGCACAGCAGAGAGGCACACAACTATCTTCTTGTTAGAGCATTTGTTTTTCTTTTGCACATAGCGCACCAACAATATTAGTCATTAGCTGATTGCCTTAGCACTCATTCCATGTGCTTTGCTTATTTGTATGGTCATCCGCACACATTTGTGGCGTTATTTGGTCGTCACCCCTTATTGGAAATGCGTTGATTGTGTTAACCGGGGATAAGTTGTGAACGCCAGCAAGTTGAACAAATTAGTTTGAATTTAATTCACCAATGAAGTTACTAATCTATTGTGTTGAATCTACCGACACATCATATAATGAACTAGCAACCTCTAGGTCTACTTTCTCTATGTTACCTTAGTAGTAGACTAGTTTTACTATTATTTTCATTTTGTTGTGCTTAGACTTCTTAGACTTGTAATTTGAATTTAGTATGTTGAACATTTAAATCCTTTTAAAGTCCCAAACAATTTGTTCCCTGTGTACTATCATTTTCCATAAACTTTGAATCAAAATCACAGATTTTATTTCATTTCTTTCAGCTAATCTACCCCCCCTTGTTTTTTAAGTAAATAAATATGTAACTAAGTAAATACTAAAACTAACTATTCTCCCCTAAAATTCTAAAACCGAAAATCTTTTTGTGGTTTTGGATTTTAATAGACAGGAAAATAAAATACAAGAAAATAAATAATAAACTAAGAAAATACTTGTCGGACTAAGAACTTTCTTCTTCTTGAATCACATCACTTTTCTTTTTCACGCCATGAAAGATATAAAAACCGAGTTTTGTCAAATGCTTTTGTGTAGAGGTCGGCGCGTTGAAAGTCCGTATTAATTTTAACAACATCGATTAATTGCTTTTCGAAACAGTCACGTAAAAGTGATAATTAATACCGATGTGTTTTGTTTTCAGGTGTTGGACCAGATTTTTGGTGACAGTAATTGCAGCAGAATCATCAACAAAGATAGGGGTGCTAGAAAATTGCAAATCGTAGTTGTGCATTTGCTGTTGAATCCAAATGATTTACGAACAGCAACTTGCAACAGCAACATATTCAGCTTCTGACAGAGCAACTGATGTCTGCTTCTTACACTACCTAGTGACTAACTGTCTACCAAAGAACTGACATCCGCTGATGTTAACTTGTAATTCATCTTGCAACCACATAGTCTGAGTCACTATATGCTATAAGCTCAAAGTCATCATCATGAGGATACCACAACCCGAGTGTTAGAGTACCCTCAGATAACGAAAAATCATTTTAACTCCAATCAGATGATTTACTTTTGGTTTTGCCTGATATCTGGAACACAGACACGTGGGTACATAATATCAGGACAAGAGGCTGTGAGGTACATTAGAGATCCGATCATTCCTCTGTACATGGTGGCATCCACCAGATCACCATTTTCGTCGGGTGCCATGCCATGGTTCATGGCAAGTGGAGTTCCAGCAGCCGTAGCATTCTCCATGTTGAATCGATTGAGGATATCTCTTACATATTTGGACTGATGCAGGAAGATTCCTTCATCTCCCCCATGGCACTCATCTCAAACTCTGCCTTCATTACAGATTCGAATTCGTTTCATAATTCTTCATTTTTGGAACTGAAGATTATGTCATCCATATATATCTGTACTAGTAGTGAATCACCATCCTTTTCTTTGATGAATAACATGCAATCAATAACTCCTCAGCAAAAACCATGTTTCACTAGATGAGTTAAGAGTTTCTCATACCAAGCTCTAGGGGCTTGATGGAGCCCGTAAAGAGCCTTGTCCAGTTTATAAACTCTATCCGATGATAAGGATCCTCAAATCCTTCGGGTTGACTGACGTAGACTGTTTCACGGATTTCAGCATGAAGGAATGCGCTTTTTACATCTAATTGATAAACTTTAATCTTCATGTAGGATGCATAGGCTAGAAAGATACGAATTGCTTCCATCCATGCCACAGGTGCAAACACTTCATTGTTGTTATATCCTTTGACTTGTCAAAACCCTTGAACCACAAGCCGAGCTTATTTCTAATTCTAACCTTTGGTCATCTTTCTTACACTTTAGCACCATTAGTGCCAATGACCTTAGCACCTTTTGGTCTGTCCACAAGGGTCCATACTCCTAACTTTTTGAACTGTAGGAGTTTTTTGCATAGCACTAACCATGCATCATCGTTTAAGGATTCACTTACATATTTTGGCTCAAATTGAGACATAAAACATCGATAAGCACCATCGTGAAGATATCCTTTTTCCATGACTGAGGCATAATCAGCTGGTATACCTAATTCCGTGTCTGCACTCCCTATAGAACATCCCCAATGACGTTTTCTAAGGGATGATGCATATTAATTCGAGATCCAGGAGTGGTGGGAACAGCTACTTCAGGATCTAGATTTTGAATTCCAGGTTCAGTATTTGTAGCTGTTAGAGTATGAGGTTAGAGGCATCAATATATGATGCTTGTGTACTTTCATTGGTGGGAACCTGGTCCTCATGGTCCACATTTACAGTCTCAACTACTCATCATCAGAGGAGGAGTCACTTACTTCAAGCTCTCCCCCTAAAGGACTAGATGAATCGTCTAATGGAAGATGGTGTCGAGTCTTGTGGAGGAGTGTCAGAACGTCATATATTCATTGTAGTAGATAACTCATCATCTGGATGAGAGGGAGGTAGGTTGAAGGACTTAAAAAATCCATCATAGTCAAAAAAGAAAGAATGTCCTTTTCTAGTAGGGGTGGTGTATCTTGAACATCAACATTGCACCACACTTCTACCTGACCCGTTGAGTTGTTACAAACTCTCTTGTTTGGTATATTGTATCAAGAAAGAAACCTTTTCTACCTTCCCACTAAACTTCCCAGTCTGAGTTTTCTTTAACAACATGTGATTGACTCATACGCATGACTGAACCATTAGCATGGTTCAGTCGTACGACTGACTAGTGCGGTTTGATTCATACGCACAACTGAAGGTTCAGTCATGCGAATGAGTCAATCTTATGTCTCAATCATATGACTGATCCAGTCTCCTGGTTCAGTTGTGCGACTGGTCCATAAGCATGATATATTCATGCGTATGGTCCATAAGTACGGTCTATAACATGAATAAATACCCAACTAGGTTGAACACATTACTTAATCATTATTGACTAAAAACTATGTACAACATCCTCAAACTATATAAGAAGTTCATACATAAGAATCAAAGATAAATAAAACATCAAGGCATATATCACACTTCATTACATTATCACATTACATATATGTAAGACATGAACGCCTTTTATATTTATGCACATAAACTAGGAACATCATGTATTTTTAGGACCGTTTAGGTATGAAGTACTAACTGATTCTGCATGTATACCAACTCAAAAAGTGCGGAATCCTATTTGATTGGCGATCCAAACAGGAAGAACACAGTCAGATCAATCTAACGATTAATGTAACGTTATGAGCAATTAGAGCACGATCAACTGTGATCTATGAACTTGGAACAGGTTTTCTTGAGTCTCTGGATGGCTAGGGTACGATTATGTGCTTAGGTATTCTAATTGTTAATTTTTTCCATGAATTAGGTGGTATTTATAGGTTAGGGTTTTCCATTCGTATGACTGAACCATTAGCATGGTTCAGTCGTGCGACTGATGCATGCGATTGATCCATCCACACGACTAGAGGTCCATTCATGCGACTGAGTCAATCTTATGTCTCAGTCATGTGACAGATTCAGTCTCCTGGTTCAGTCATGCGACTGGTCCATTAGTACAAAGTATTCATGCGTATGGTCCATTAGCATGGTCCATTTGCATGAGAACTTCACACGATTAAGTTTGAACATGTTCCTCAATCATTATTGACTAAGAATTATATAAACAACCACAAACCTATATAATCAGTTCAACCACACATTGTATTTCATTAATACCCATTCAAATACACATATGTAAGACATGAAAGAAATTTTACATTAAGCTCCTAAACTAGGTACACATGTATCTACAAACTCCCCTTTGGACCAAGTTTACATCATTGTTTAACATTCTTTATCAGCTCTTCAAACTTCTTGTACTTCTCCTCTCTTGTAGCTCCGACATTTATCTCAAATGCAAAATAGAGCCTTATAACATTTGGAAACTGGAGGGCTTGTACAATGTTTTGTAATCATAGAATAGTGGCCACTTCTTTAAAGTATAAACATCATCAACAGACAAGTTGGTCAGCCACATAAGGTCAAATACCTGGATAGTATCCATTTGGCTCTCTGTTTGTAAGCCTATGACCGCTTCACCGGTTCTTCAATCATAGTACCACCACTTGAAGGGTGGAGTGAAGTCCTGTGGCATTTCCCTTAGAGGGATTCTTGACATTGTGCATGGAGGACTCCACTTCAGCACTATCTTAGGCTTTCCAGTAATAGGATCAATTTCAGACCGTCTGATGTACCTCGTCGGTTATTGAGGTCTCAAGTTAACCCACCTGGTGTGGTACTCTTTCCTCAATGCAGCCTCAAACCAGCCTGACAGTTTCTTTGGATTAGCATATAACAACTTTAGGCTTGCCAGCTGGTTGAGCTCAAAACCAGGGAGAGTCTTTAGATCGTGTGGGAATCTAAAGTACTCTATGCCATTTTCTCTCTTCACAGCATAAACGTTAAGATCCTCAAAATAACCCCATGCGATGATCTTGCCTGACACCTTTAAGTGTTTCTCGACTTTGTACAACTTGGTGTAGACATTAGGCTTTTGTGCAGTGCGTATGGCTCGGATCTCAGCAAAACAGGCCACCCAATCAGCCTTTTTGATGTTGACAACCGGCGTCTGAGGCTTGGGCTTGATACTAATTCTTCTTGGACTCTTTCTCCATCTGATCCAGTTTTTCAAATGTATCACTGACGAGAGTACCACCTAGATTAGGGACTACATTTCCCTCTCTGTCAGCAATCTCTGGATAATGATCAGCAGTGACGTCCTTGATCTCGATTTCATCTATGTCATTGAGCTCATCATCACTTGTAACATCAAAAGTAGGAATGTCCTTGACAATGTCGTCTGGGTTGAGCTGGAACATCTCAGCAAGCTGGTCATCAGTAAGGTCATGAATGATTTCTCCTTCTTTAGGAGTATAGCTTACAGACCTTCTGACTATTCCTTTCAAATCAAGAATCATTGTAAGTTGAGACTTGATTTGCTAAAGGGGAGTAATATCATACTCATCTTGCTGAGATGATTGATCTGCTTGATTTACTCATTGTAACACATCAATTGTTAGTAATTAATCAAGACAATCAAATATTTGATAAAGATATATAAACATAAATTGCGTAATATTAATACAAGATTCAAGTACAAAAGTTTTCAAATACATAAATATCTAATCATTACTTTTGCCCTAAATAGCAAGCGCATCCGTAGGTGGGGTAGAAGATGAGGCTCCTTGGTCTTGATTTCTCTTTGTACGTCTCTCTTGACCCTGAGCTGAGGCAGATGCAGTTGCATCTCCTCCTTCATCATCATCATCATTCTGCCTTTCCCTTGTCTCTTCATCATCACTGGCCTCATCATCATCACTATCATCATCATCATCGTCATCTCCTTCTATTATCTTGAGTGGCTCATCCTTTGATCCCTTGAGCTTGAGCATGATGGTCTTGTTTGTAGCGTCCAACTCCCCAGTCCTCTTAGCTGATTGGTCATTTTGCTCCTGGAGTTGGGCAATTTGTTGAGCTTGCTGTGAGATCTGCTGTGCTTGGGTAGCATTAAGCTCCGCAAGCTGAAGTAGTTGGGCAGCCTTCTCTTCATTAGCAGCTAACAACTTCAACACCATTCGGTTGTGTGCTCAGCTATTTTGTCTACCCTAATAGGGGGCAAAGATGGTCATATGGTGAATGTTGGGTGGGATGATGGTCCGGCTTAGTGGCTGGTGGTGGTAGTGGTGGAAGTGGTGAAAATGGGTGGTGGTATGTGAGTCGGTGGTGAAGGGTAGGCTGTAGTAGTGGTGGTAGGGAGTGTGGTGGTGATAGGTGGTGTGGTAGTGGTGGTGGTGGTGGTAGCTGTGGTAGATGTGGATGTGGTAGTGATGGCTGTAGTGGTGGCAGTGGCAGTGGGAGTAGATGTGGTCAATGTGAATCTCTGCCTCTTCCCCTTTTTGCTATAGGGGTGAGCCATTCTCCTCCTCCTCAAGCCTTTAGACACAGTGGCTCCCCCTTGGCTGATGGGTGGGTCTGGGGTGTAAGATGGATCAGTAGTAGCCTCCGCAGACTCACCTTGGCGTCCACCTACCGCCCTAAGACCTCTATCCGTGGCTACGACCCTGCTCCCCACCATCACACTAGAGGCTCATCATTAGTCTCTTCCTCCTCTTTTATCTAGAAATCAGAGTGAATGGGAGCAGACTCAGTCCACCCTGACCATCACCACCCTGATCATCATCGTGGTCATCTTCATCGAAGTCATCAAAGGGTAGAGCAATCTGCTCAACGTCCGAGTCACTATCATCATGGCTCACTTCCTCCTTGCCGGCGCCACGTAGTCTTCCTGGGCCAAATGCCCAAACACCTCCTTACAGGGGGCTTCACCTGCTTTCCCCTGTACACCTTCATCCTACTCAGAGTGGTGTCATGGATCACCTTAACATCAAGGCGTCGTCCTTCTCCTTGGAAAGTAAGGGAAGCTTCTCATCTATAATCAGTTGTAAGAATCGAGGGTACATACAAAAGCTCTCTTTCCCTTTAGCCTCTAGGTTCTCGATCATGTATGTAAAAATCATATTGGAGAAGCTGAAGGGGTGGTTTAGTAACAGTGCCACGTAGGCATTCTGGATTTGGTCAGAGAGGTCATCGAATCCACCCCTCCTCAATGTAACACACTTAAGAATGACGTGTGCTAAGTACTTAAGCTGGGGACACATATGGCTTTTGTTCAGCACCCCTGCATTGATGCTCATAGAGTACTTCATCCTGATAAAGCATCCCTGAATAGTCAAGGGGTGTAACCTGGTTGGGTGAGCAACATCATCACCTAGGTCCAAAACTCGTCAGAGGTCTGCTGCTATTACCTCTATCGCATGCCCAAAAATGCTACTGTGTATGTAGTAAGGCTCTGTGGATCTCTCAACTGATGCACCTTCCCAGAAGGCTTGCTGTATAGAGCGGTAGGGTGTGCAGGGTGGAAATATAGCCCTGTAGATCCTAGATCTCCTTAGAAATGGAATGATGTCAGCAAAATTTGCAGCATTCCTGGTAGTGGCATCCAGATGACCATAAATGTTGTGCTTGGTGTTGATGATCCACTTCTCAGCCATGTTTCCGTAAGACAAGATGCATAAACATTAGATTTGTCCATAACATAAACTGTTGAACCTTAAACTGTATTGAAATCAGTCTGGTTCAATCGTGCGATTGAACCATACGACTGAGTTCAGTCAGGAGACTGAGTATGCGACCGACGTCAATCGGGCGACTAAGCCTGCATCTAAGTTCAATCGGGCGATTGTTCTCATACGTCTAGTTCATTCAGCCGATTGTGTCATTCGCCCAATTCAATCGTGCGATTGAAGTTCAATCGGAGTGACCAGTCGTATACGTCTCTATTCGACACTTTAATCCTCAATCTAGGTACAAACTGGAAACTAAACGTTGCGGTTAGGTTCTTTAGACTCCCAGAAACCCTAATTGTCACATTAAGTCTTTCAATTTAACCAATTTGCACATTTATATGTTTTGTTAGTTGATTATGACTAATTTCTTGATATTAACCAGTTTAGGCCTGTTAGGGTTCGATTTCACGATGCATTTTGTGTGAGATGGATCGTTTATTACCTATAGAAGATGTAACAACAAGTTAGTATCACAATGGTGAAGGGAAATCGATTCTATCAAATTTTGGCAGAGTTTCGCTACTATCGGGCGGTTTTAGGGTGAATGAGGTGCGATGAAAATATGCGACCGACTTTAGCCCTATTTATATTGAGTCTGGCTTCAATCAGGAGACTGGATCCATTCACACTCTTCATTTGTGCGATTGGAGCTTAGTCGTGCGATTGGCTCCGTCGGTCACCTTCAGTCGCCCGACTAGGTTTCAGTCGTGCGACTGACTCATTCGGTCACCTCCATTCGCGCGATTGGTTCATTCTGATGAACCAATCGTATGGATTGACCCATGCTGATGGTGCAATCATAGGACTAGTCTATACTCGTGGGTTAGTCTTGCGATTGGGCTCATACGTATGGTCCAATCGTACGACTGGTCCATACTCATGATCCAGTCGTGCGAATGTTTTATACTTATGAGTTTGACCTTATGACCATTCATACACTTAGCTCTTTTACTTATTGATAAGACATTTTGACCATTTATCATCTCATACATGACCATTTTAATTTAGCTTCACAAGTTGACAGAGCAACTGATGTCTGCTTCTTACACTGCCACGTGACTAATCTTCTCCCAAGAATTGACATCCTACTAAAGTTGACTTGTAGTTCATTTTGCAGCCGCCATAATTTGTACGCTATAAGCTCAAAGTCATCGTCATAAGGATACCACAATCCAAGTGTTGGAGTACCCTTCAGATAACAAAATATCTTTTTGACGCCTATGAGCTGGTTGACTTTAAGTTTTGCCTGATATCTAGAGCACAGACACGTCGCGTACATGATATCAGGTATTGATGCAGTGAGGTACATGAGAGATCCGATCATTCCTTGGTCCATAGTGGCGTCCACCAGATCACCATTTTCGTCGGGTGCTACGTCATGGTTTGTAGCAAGTGGAGTCCCAGGTGCAAAAGCATTCTGCATATCAAACCCACTTAGAATACCACCTACATACTTGGTCTGATGTAAAAATATGCCCTTTGGTGTCTGATCCACCTGTAACCCTTGAAAGAACTTTATCTCTCCCATGGCGCTTATCTCAAACTCAACTTTCATAACTGCTTCAAATTCTTTACATAGTTCTTCGTTTTTGGAACCAAAGATTAGGTCGTCAACATAAACTTGAACAAGCTGTAAGTCATCATCCTTTTCTTTGATGAACAGTTTACAGTCAATCACTCCTCTACGAAATCCGTGTTTCACAAGATAAGTCAAGAGCTTTTCATACAATGCTGTCGGGGCTTGATGGAGCCCGTAGAGAGCCTTGTCTAGTTGTTAACTCTGTCCTGAGGATACGATCCTCAATCCTTTAGGGTGACTGACATACACTGTCTCCCGGATTTCACCATGAAGAAACACACTCTTTACATCCGGTTGATATACTTTAATCTTCATGTAAGATGCATAGGCTAGGAAGATACGAATTGCTTCCATTCTCGCCACAGGTGCAAAGACTTCATTCTAATCAATCCCCTCGACTTGTCAAAATCCTTGAACTACAAGTCAAGCCTTGTTTCTGATTATGACCCCTTGGTCATCTTTCTTGCATTTCAAGACCCATTTGGTGCCAATGACTTTAGTGCCTTTAGGTCTATCCACTAGTGTCCATACACCAACTTCTTGAATTGAAGAAGTTCTTCTTGCATG
Organism: Flaveria trinervia; assembly: GCA_025506515.1. NCBI lineage: Eukaryota > Viridiplantae > Streptophyta > Magnoliopsida > Asterales > Asteraceae > Flaveria > Flaveria trinervia. The sequence continues at coordinate 32,928,276 of CM046458.1, read as the reverse complement.
GCACTCACCCATGCCTCTTCGTTTAGGGCTTCACTGACATATTTTGTCTCAAATTGAGACACAAAACATCGATACGCACCATCGTGAAGATAACCCTTTTCCATCACTAAGGCATAATCAGCTGAGTATAGCTGATTTCTTGTCTGAACTGTGAAGTCGGTTACATCGATAAACATCCGAGCATGTTCTTGACGGAAGGATAAACAATAGCATAAACCAAAAATCAAACAATAATACGAACTATAATTGAATGGTTTCATTGACAAAACCTAACGATTACAAGCTCGTTACAACATAAGAATCAAGACTCTTGGCAAGGGGAAGATCGAGCATGATCTCCCCTCTCATCCGGTAGCCCTGGGCTCCGGGCAGACTTCCTCTCAAAACCCTTAATCTCTCTACACATTGAAACTGGTATATATAGGCCTCGGCCCATATTAGATACGACTGGGCCCATTCGTGTGATTGGACCATGCGTATGGTTCAATCGTATGACTGGACCATGCGTATGGTTCAATCGTACGACTGGACCATGCGTATGGTTCAATCGTACGACTCGACCATACTTATGGTTCAGTCTTACGAATGTCCCAATCGCATCTCTCAGTCGCACGACTGGTCCATTAGCATGGCTCAGTCGTACGACTGAGTCTTATTCACATATGCTCCTGCGAATGACCCAGTTTCATGTGTTTATAACATATCAGGTGTAATACATTAAGCCTAGACTATTTGTTAAGTGACGGACACACTATATATGACTATATATGCTCCAATATGAACTCCTAAGCTTACATCACCAGTGACATTGTCCCAATGATGATAAACATTTGAGTGTTATCCAGGAGTGGTGGGAACCACTACCTCATTATCCAGATTGTGAACAGCAGGTTCGGTATCTGAGGCAGTGGGAGTGTGAGGTTCTGAAGTGTTAGAGGCATCAACATCAGATGCTTGTGTACTTGCAGTAGTAGGAACCTGTTCCTCCTGATCCGCCTGATCATTCTACACATCTTTGTCATCAGAGGAAGAGTCACTTACTTCCAGTGCTCCCCCTGAATGACTGGAAGACTCACCTTGTGAACCTAATGTTGTTGAGTCTTGTGACAGTGTGTTTAAGACATCATACATCATTTTGGTTGCTAACTCATCTTCAGGAGGGGAGAGAAGGATGTTGAAGGACGTAAAGAATCCATCATAATCGAAGAAGAATACGGGTCCTTTGCCAGTAGGGGGTGGTGTATATCTGAATGTCGATGTTGCACCACACTTCTACTTGACCTGTTGAGTTGTTGTAAACTCTCTTATTTGGTATGTTGTATCGTAGAAAGATTTCTTTGTCAGCCTTCTTGCTGAACTTCCCTAACTAAGTTTTCTTCAGAAGAGTACATGGTGCTCCAAACGGTTCGGGGTACTCTAGATTAGGTTTACGTCGTTCTAGTAACTCTTAACACGTTTTACCATGACGCTTGACCATAAGGAATCGATTTAGAGTGTAGCATGCATTGGCCACTGCCTCATTCCAGAATTGAATGGGCAGTTTTGAGTTTGCTAGCATTGTCCGGGCTGGCTCTATCAAGCTGCGATTCTTCTCTTAGCAACTCTGTTCATTTGAGGAGTGTAGGCAGATCTGAACTGGTGTACAATTCCTTTTTCTTTGCAGAAGCTTCCATCATTGGTTCTTGAACTCGGACTGTTGTCTGAGCGAACTTGTCGTACCTTCAGCTTGTAGAGTGACTCCAGTGTAGTTACCAGCTTTTTGAATGATTCAAATGTCTCTGATTTGGATTTTAGAAACATCACCCAAGAGAATTTTGAGTAATCATCTGTAACTACATAGAAGTACAAGTCGCCATCAATGCTCCTCGTACTGACTGGACCAAATAGATCCATGTGTAGAAGCTCAAGTGGCAACTTAATGGAATTAACTTTCTTAGCCTTATGAGCCTTATTGGACTGTTTTCCTTTCTTATAAGCGACACAGAAATCCAGTAGTTGGAAGTTCTTAATGTTTACTCTACACACTAGATCATTCTGGATCAAGTGATTCATCATCCGGAGATTTATGTGTCCCATTCTCCTATGCCAGGAGATGGATTCTTTCTTTATTGCCTTTGACAAGAAGCATTGTACTTGATGATCAGTTGTGGAGGCCTTTGATAGATCCAAGACATATAAATCATTGTATATTGAAGCTGACATCAAGACTTGGTCCTCTGGGACTACATAATCCTTCTTCAACACATAGCACTTCTTGTTGTCAAAGACTACCTTAAAGCCTTTGTCACAGATTTTGGATACAAAAAGTAAGTTATTTTGAAGTTGAACATAGTTTACCTTATCAAACTTCACTTTCTGGTTTCCCACTTCCCCTTGAGCTATGATGTATCCTCCTTTTTTGCAGCAAATGAAACATGTCCTCCTTTAATTTGTTTGATGTTTGGAAGGAAGGACAAGTTCCCAGTCATGTGCCTTCATGCTCCGCTATCAACAATCCAGGTATTTGTAGAAGCTCTATAGCGGACCCCCTGCACATTTGAAGGAAATGATTAGTTTAGGTTAGGGACCCAAGCCTTAACTGGCGTGGGTGACCCAGAGGCATCACACATCATAAATTCTACCCACTATCCATTTGAGGGTGAGGACAGATCTATTTTCATCTTGTTCTCATTATCAGACACTGAACTGATATTTCCTTCCATAAGCCAGTTTTGTGTAAGGCCTATTTGTGATAAAAAGACGACTAGCTTACAGGTTGAACTTTATGTTCACTAATCCTTTTTGGTGGAGTAATAGAGCTTCGTTTCGAAGAACTTGGTTTAGTGTCATGAAATTCAACTTTCTTCCTTGGTGTCTGATAATAAGGACAGGTAGAAGCAATGTGTCCATATTTTCCATAGTTGTAGCATGATCTACTTTCTATACGTTGGTGGAACTGTTTCTGTGGGGAAGTGTGTGACACAGATGTAACTTTAGTCTATCTGGGTTTGGACGCTTCTTGTTTAGATGCTTTAAATTCTTTAACAAAATTTATTGTTTGGCCAATTTTAACATCTTTACCCTTTTGTTTATTTGTACTCATACATGGTGCACGAGGTTGGTTAACTTGTTTGGTCTTTTAGGTTCAGAATTAGACATGTTAGAACCTTACTTCACCTTAATCTTTTGAAATTTCTCATCCAAATTAACAATAGGCATCTTACCATTAGATTTTAAAGTGGCATCCTGCTGTTTAGTGGTAGATTCCACCATTTACTCGTGGAATCTGGATCACTAACTAGAGGAGTGGACACCACATCATCCTTGACAAGGTTTTTATTTAACGGTCTACATTTAGCATTTAACACTGTCTCATGTGGTGGTGGAACCACTTTATATCCCAACCCCTCCCCATTGTTTCGTTCTCTCACTAAGTGTTGGACTATAAGAGAAGAACTTGAACAACTATGCAGCTTTTGTTTTAATGAGTTTACTTTTAATTCTAAAACTGTTTTTTCTTTCTTAATTGTTTCTAGGGAGTTTATATAAAACTTTATGTCATTTTCTTGGTTAAAAGCAACAACTTCGGTTTCCCTTAGTTGTTTATTTAAAAGCTTTATTTTCTCTTTATAACTGTGCTCATTGTGTTTTAAAATCCGGTTAGCCTCTTTGCATAGTTGCATGTCATTTAAGCTATCATTGTGATCTAATAACCTAGAAAATTTTGAATCTATGCTATCTCTAGATTTATTACATTCAGTATAAACATGACTATCAAAAAGTTGGTCTGTGGTACTTACCTGAGAAGCTTTGGTTGAATCAGCCATCATCATAGAGTTTGACTGATCGGTTGCTGGTGATTCTGAACATGTTGTTTTGGGACCTTCTTTATTCAGGTGAGTATCCACAGTAGTAGTATCTTCATGATCTGACATTACTAGTTCAACTACTATATCACCTTTGCTTGCAGTGTCATCATCCAAAATTCAACATTTGCAATGTTGGACTCACCCGGGGATACAAAACGAAAGGTCCAATCTTGGCCTTCGTCATCTTGTGCAGTCAAAGCCTTAGGATCTTTGCTTGATGATGCAGCTTCACTTGTGGGTTTCTCTTTACAGTTTAATGATGAGAAAGGTTTACCGTTACCTGTTTGCTTGGGCTTCACACATTCACGTTTGAAGTGCCCCTTTTCTCCATAGTTGAAAAAGGTAACTTTGGTTTTATCGAAACCAAAAGTTGTATCCTTAGGGGCTATCAAGTTTTGTCCAGTCTTCTTCACAAACTTCTTGGCTCTACGAACAGCACTTGCCAATGCCCACATAATATCCATTCTTTCCAATTCATTCTCGTTCACTGCTCGTAATCCTCATAAGCCATATGGCAATTTCCGATCTTTCCTGCAACTAGACCATTATAAGAATGAACAACTGTAGCTAAGAGTTCCATATGCTCCTTTGCAACCTCCATAATGATATTCCCGAGATTCTTGGTCTTCAACTTCGTAGCATTTGATTCAGGTACTATATTTTGGGTGCTAGATGACCCTGACATTTCAGATCCTGAAGTAGAGGCTTGCGGAGGAGCTGCTGAACTTGACACAAATACAGTTTGTAATGGTGCTCCTGAGCTTTTTGAGGTGGAAGTTGAATTATACAGTGATGGGTTCTGATCATAAGATCCTTTTTGATACCTGTACTTCATCCTCAGTTCCTCCTCCCTTAGTTTCAGGATGAAGTCATTTATGTCTAATTTTGCCAGTAGATTGTTCTATCTCAAATTAGACACAAACGAGTCCCACTTCTCAGGTAGACCATCAGCAAAGCTTGATACCTTATCTTCCATTGACGTTGTAACCCCATGAGTATGCAACTCACTCATTAAATGGTAGAATTGGTCTATGACATCATCCAAGCTCTCCTTACCCATCGATGAGAAATTATCGAACTCCTTCTTCAAGGCTTTAACCTTTAGAGCTTTTAATGATGCATTCCCATCGTATCGTTTTTCCAGAGCATCCCATAATTTCTTTGCCTGTTTATTCTCAGAAAATTGGTGGAATATATCCTTAGGAATCGATTGAGTCAACAGAGCATACACCTTTTTCTCAGCATTATACTTCACCTTCTGGCTATCAGTCATGCCGCCTAGAGTAAGTTTGACGCCATCAACACCTACCGGCATACTATAACCAGTCTCGATTGATTCCCATAGATTGGGATCAACACCATTTATATAAATTTCAAATCTTTGCTTCCATTATGGGTAATCATCTAACGTGATAAGCTTAGGCGGCTTGTTGTGATTCCCAATCTCAATTTCGAAAAGCAACAGGTTTTGGATATGCGAGTCCCTACCTGCAGTAAATGCCGAGTACTAATCTTCCATTTCTTTATACTTTGAGAGTTTGAACGAAACTGTTTCAATGGTGTGAATGGAGAGGTGTGATTGGGTCAATTGTGCGGATGAGTCAAGCATGCGATGAATCAATGCGGATGAGTCAATCGTGTAATTGAGCAAGTGCAGATGAACAATGCGAATGGGGTGTTCAATCATACGAATGGATGGGCGACTGAGTTCAATCGTGTGATTGAGCCAATCGCGCGACTAAGGCTGCTGGATTTGAAAGTTCGAAGATTTTTGGTACTTTGACACCAAAATACGATTTTTCAGAAACCCTAATCCACCGTAAGCCAAAATACGTGAACTTTTTGATCTGGAAACACTGAAAACACTATTTTACTCAAAAAATGGTTTTTTTGAATGAAAAAACGTGAGGTTTACACCGAAAACGATTGAATCACACGCAAAATCAAGAGCCAAAGCTCTGATACCACTTGTTTGGACCATTTAGGTATGGAGTACTAACTGATTATGCGTGTACCAACTCAAATAGTGCGGAATCCTATTTGATTGGCGATCCAATCAGGGAGAACACAGTTCAGATTAATCTAACGATTAATGAAACTTTACGAGTGATTAGAGCACGATCAACTGTGATCTATGAACTTGGAACAAGTTTTCTTGAGTCCTCTGGACGGCTAGGGTATGATTATGTGCGTAGGTATTCGAATTGTTAAGTTTTTCCATGAATTAGGTGGTATTTATAGGTTAGGCTTTTCCATTCGTACAACTAAACCATTAGCATGGTTCAATCGTGTGACTGAAGCATGCGATTGATCCATGCGCATGACTAGAGGTCCAGTCGTGCGACTTAGTCAATCTTATTTCTCAATTGTGCGACTGATCAAGTCTCCTGGTTCAGTCATGTGCCTGGTCCATTACTATGAAGTATTCATGCATATGGTCCATTAGCATGGTCCATTCGCATGAGAACTTCACACGATTAAGTTAAACATGTTCCTCAATCATTATTGTCTAAGAATTATGTAAACAACCACAAACCTATATAGTTAGTTCAATATGCGTTATCACACAATAAACAATGAAATATTAAACATTATATGCATCAACCACACATTGTATTTCATTAATACCCATTCAATTACATATATGTAAGACATGAAAGAAATTATACATTAAGCTCCTAAACTAGGTACACATGTATCTACAGATTAGATACCCTTGCCTTAAAGAATTGTTTCTTAGGGAAGTTATCCGGATGACCCATCAACATAAGCACCTCTCTACATTCATTGAATGTGTATTCAGTTGGATCTTGAGGTTCATTCTCTCCCACTCTAAGAGCAACTCTGATTGACTGCTCATAGACTTCTATCATTCTATCATTAGAAACAAAACCTCTCAATACGTTGTGTCCTTCATCATCTCTTTCCACCTCAGCTGTTCTCCAAAACTTTTTTATCAATCTAACAGTAATAGTTGGGCGTGCACACATGGAAAATACATACTTAGTCCTCAGAAGGAATCTAATCATCTCTTCATGTCCAGTTGCTTCTCTAACATATTCATCTAGAAAAGTAGCCACATTGTGCTTTGGCTCAAACTTTAATCCAGCCATCTGCCAATCACAAAGAAACAATTATTAGTATGAAGGCATTGAATTAATGAAACACACAAGATAATTTGTCAATTTTATACACAAATACCTTTGAAAATATTTAAGGTGTTTTAACACTTAATTTCTTAAAAGTTTTTAATAAAAATCAACCAATCTTCTGAGATTTTTAGCAAACATGTAACAAGTTACAAATCCTTCCTTAGTTTTATATTTTACTTAACAATTTTATATTTTAAAATTTGATCAATGTTGTTTTTTAAAAAATAAATTCTAACTATTTAACACTTACTGTTTTATTAATCAATCAAATTTTAAAATATATAATCCATTAAGTAATTTGTTTCTTGATGATTTTTAAGCATTTGTCGAGATTTAAAGATTAACAATCACACTTTATTTGAATATTTGATTTGTCGATTCAGTAGTGTACAATTTTTTTTATTTTACACTAATGAACTCATGAATTATTAAAAATTTTTGTGATGAAAGTCGGATTTGATGATATTAAACAAGTCGTAATCCAGAATCATTAACAATTTCAGATTACATTTTAACATACAATTGCATTTGAATTATCAATTTCAAATTTATTCAAGTGTTAGGGTTTGAACCCCCAAATAGGGTTCAAACGCCCGAATGATTTTGATGATTAAGAACACTGATTCAATGAAATAAGATCAATAAGTTGTTTATGATAACTGCTTTTACCTTTAAATTACAACTATCTCATATAATCAGAGTAAATAGAGAGTAATGTGTGCGTCGAGTTTGTGAGTGTATGAACAGGGAGAATAAGAGAGTGAAAATTTCGAATGAAATTAAATAAAATCAAGTGTAGAATTTGTACAAGTGTGAAACATTCTTCGACTGCAACTGTGTAGGCGTATGACCACTGTTAAGACGTATGAGGTTTAGGCGTATGAGCACTGTACAGGCGCACTACCCCTGTTCAGGCATATGAGACCTAGACGCATGAGTTTCACTTGTTCAAATTTTGTTCAAGGACTTAGGCACATGAGCACAGTTTAGGCGCATGAGCACAGTCTAGGCGCATGAGCACAGTCTAGGCGCATGAGCACGGTGCAGGCGCATGACCTAGTATGAAACGCTTAACACTTTGTTTTATTTTCAATATGAAACGCCTAGTACTGTTTAGACAAATGAGATTGTACAAAACGCCCAACACTTAACCAAAATTTTCAAACTCATGACCATTGTTTAGGCGTATGAGTTTGACTCAAAACATCCAACACTTATCATAAAACTAAAAATTCATCATGTATCTAAACTTAGACTTATGGTCATTGTTTAGATGCATGAGACATCCATATGCCTAACACTTAACAAATATTTTCACACAAAATTCATTCAAACCCTAATTTTGATGAAATTCACTGTTCTTTATAAAAAAATTTCAAACTTTGATCAAACATTAAATAATGACTATGACATTGATTATTTGACCAAAACTTTGACTTTTTGACTAAATGTTGACTTTTTGACTAAATGTTGACTTTTTGATCTTTTTATTTTTAATTAATTTCCCGTTATTTTAGTCTCAAAATTTCATAAAAATACAAACACTCTCAATTCTTTGCAAGAAGATTTTCCACATTTAAAAAATTTGAAAATTATTGTGTTTAGGTTCATTTCTAAACATATCAAACACACAATTGCTTGAATATTTTAGCATTATCCTGTTGATGAATATGTCCCTAGTTTAGGAGCTTAACGTAAAATGTCTTTCATGTCTTACATATATGTAATTGAATGGATATGAATAAAGTACAAAGTGTGGTTGATGCTTATAATGTTTAATATTTCATTGTTTATTGTGTAATAAAGTATATTGAACTAACTATATAGGTTTGAGGTTATTGTACATTGTTCTTAGTCAATAATGATTGAGAAATATGTTCAAACTTGATCATGTGAAGTTCTCATGCGAATGGACCATGCTCATGCACCATACGCATGAATACTTTATGCTAATCGACCATTCGCATGACTGAACCAGGAGACCGGATCAGTCGTATGATTGAGACATAAGTTTGACTCAGTCGCACGACTGGACCTTCAGTCGTGCGGATGGATCAATCGCATGCTTCAGTTGTGCGGATGGATCAATCACATGCTTCAGTCGCACGACTGAACCGTGCTAATGGTTTAGTCATATGAATGGAAGACCTTAACCTATAAATACCACCTAATTCGTGAAAAAACATAACCATTCGAATACCTACGCACATAATCGTACTGTAGCCATCCAAAGACTCAAGAAAACCTGTCCCAAGTTCATAGATCACAGTTGATCGTGTTCTAATCATTTGTAACATTTCATTAATCATTTGATTGATCTTACTATGTTCTCGTTAATTGGATCACCAATCAAATAGGATTCCGCACTATTTGAGTTGGTATACGCGCAGAATCAGTTAGTACTCCGTACGAGAACGGTCCTAACACATCCTTTTTCATCCAAACATTTACTTTGATGTTCTCTTTTACATCTTTACTCCCCGAAAACTTTTATGTTTACAAACTTAGAAGTTTATAAAAGTTGAAAGTTGAAGTAAAACTAGTCATTATTAACATGCCTACACACATAATATCATGCAAAAATCAAAATAAAGCATAATAAAATTCTACACATTGAATCACATGCCTGCAGTGAGATCATATCTATTAATAATCAGCACATTGAAATAAAGAAATTATGGATAGTCATAGACAATGATTAAATCCTAATTAGGTGTGTTCTAGGTCAGTGTTACCACAACAAAGGAGACACAAGATCTAAGGACAGATAATGAGTTTATGACAAAAGAATGAGTACACCTACTTTTTCAATTCTTGGATTTATTAACAAAAGAATGGATTATATATGACGTTATGTAATCCACACTTAGACTTAGAGAGGCCGACCCTCGTCAAGGTATGCAAGCAAGCACTTTTACTCAACTTAAAAACCTCTCATATATGAATAACCAGATCTTATGTTCAGGTCAATAAGAGAATCATCATGGTTAAACCAGTTGATAATCTCTAAGAAACCACCATAAACAAGCCATTAGGTAATCCCCGAATCTGTTTCATAAAGAAATAGATAGAGATGATTCATAAGAATGATAGGGCATCCATATTGGACATTTGAAAGGATTATGCATATTGGCATCTTATGCATAAGGTGAGAATATCCAAGTCTGTAGTGACTTACAACAAAGGATACCTCATCACTTTAGGTCTATGATGACTCATAATAGAGAAGTGAACAGATGCGGTAAATAGATCTCATGGTTACACATATTATCACTAGGTGTGAGATTGTGACTTTACAAGCAATCGATCAGATAAGTCAATATTACTCATCAGAACTAATATGGACACACACAAATGCATAGATGATTTAGTTTAATCACAAGAATTTACTTTTTCAGTATAATTACATGAACTTGCCTGCAAATCATAGCTGATCACGTCATACTTTATGATCGAGTGAAGTATGCAACTGATTAAAACTGATGTACTATCATTTCTCACATATTGCAATGGCAGATTCAATCCTAAAAAATATACCAACTAAACTATATGTTTGTATTTTCATTTATAACTTTCTCTTTGGTTTATGCAATTTTCTAATGTTGTATTTTCTTTTTCATTTAACAAACACACACAATATACATAATCAGGCAATTAACTTTGACAATTTAACTTTTGATTTGTTTATGAAAATTAGGGAGGGTTATTATTATTTTGATAAAGAAAAACTATTTTTCAACATGATTAATAAGACCAATTAACTCAACTAGATACTTAAACCTTCCTCGTAAGAAAGCTTTGAAAAATAGGTCAGCTAACTATTTTTCAGTTGATATCTGAATCAAAGTTATTAGACCTTTTTCAGAGTTGTCTCTGAGACAATGATATTGAATCTTGATATTTTTTTGTTTTAAAATGTTGGACAGGATTAGCTGTAATAAACATAGCACAGTGTTATCAATGTAAATAGGAGTTTTAAGAAAATTGAACCTGTAATCCAGTATTTGATTTTGCAACCAAAGGATTTGAGAACATCCTACTGATACAGCAATGTACTCAGTTTCTGCAGTTGAGACTGAGACGTTTGTATATTTCTTACATTACCATGAGACTAATTGAGGACCCAAAAACTAACAACCACCCATGGTAGATTTTCTATCTTGACTACATCCCCCATAATCACTATCAGTATATCCATGTAACTTGAAGTTTCCTTCATAAGGATACTATAGCCCTAGAGCTGGTTTTCCTTTGAGATATCTGAATATGCGTTTGACAGCGATAAGGTGAGATTCCTTTGGGTCTGATTGATACCTAGCATAGACACAACAACATATATTATGTCAGGTCTAGATGCAGTTAAATACATCAAAGAACCAATCATAGATCTATATAATGTTTGGTCTATAGTTTTTCTTTTCAGATCAGGATCAGTCTTGGTGTTTATGTTAGTTGGAGTTCTCATGGATTGACAATCTTGCAGCTTGAATTTCTTTAATAGTTTATCAACAAAATTCTCTTGATTGATGAAGATGCCATCTACAGACTATGTAACTTGCAATCCAAGAAAGAAATTGATTTCTGCCATAGAATTCATCTGGAATCGTGATTTCATGTTTCTTCAAATTCGGAGCATAGTTTTTACATGTTGATCCAAAAATGATATCATCCACATACACTTGCACACAAAGAAGATCAGATGCATCTTTCTTTATGAATAAAGTAGGATCAATCTTCCCTCATGTATATCCATATTGGATCAAGTGTTGGGACAATGTTTCATAGCAGATTCTTGGGGCTTGGTGTAGACCATATAGAGCTTTGCTAAGCTTGTACACACGATGAGGAAATTCAACATTTTCAAAACCTTGAGGTTGCTTAACATACACATCATCGGTGATTGGTCCATACAAAAATGCACCCTTAATGTCCATTCGATACACTTTGAATTTCATAAGAAGCATGTGCTAGAAAGACTCAAATTGCTTCTAGTCTTGCAACAGGAGCAAACACTTCATCATAACCTAATCCTTCCTCCTGAGTGTATCCTTGAGCTACTAATCGAGCTTTGTTTCGAATAATTATTACTCTATCATCTGACATATTTCAGAATAACCATTTTGTGCCAATGACATTCTCTCCTTTAGGCAAATCTACCAGTTTCCATACTTCTTGTTTTCTGAATCGTAGTAATTTCTCTTGCATTGCTTCAATCCAAGTATTGTCCTTTAATGCTTCAGTAATATTTTTAGGGACAAATTGAGAAAGAAAACATGAGTACAAGCAAAGATTTGCTCGTTCGGAGTGACTTCTTGTTGTTCTTTCATTCAAAGGACCAATAATCTGAGAGATGGGATGGTTCTTGTGAATATGAGTTGTTAGAATCTTGTCTTGTTGAACATTCACATCCACATTGGTTTGGTTCAGGTCAGAGAGCTGGTGCAATAGAGTTGAAGAATGTGGAATGAAATTTGGAACTTGAGTTGGAGAATTGACAAAGTAATCAAACTTGTCATTAACATGTATATCTCCAGATATAGATGAAGTTTAAGACTCAGATTGCTGAATTTCTGGTCCATCATTAGGAATAGGTTGAGAAACATCAGAATTTTCAGGAACTTGTTGATGCTCAGGATTTTGTTGATCATGATTGTCTGTAGTGAATAGAGGAGCTCTCTCAAAATAGAAAAATGGATATTCTATGCTTGTATCATCCATATCATCAGAATTAGAATCTTCATTGAAGGTTCCAAGATCTCCTGCTTGTTTCCTGTTGACACACGAAGATTCAAACACATTAGAATTAAATGAGTTTGTTAATGAGTCTAAATCAAATAACCACTTTGGACCATTCACAACTGATGGAAAAGAGTTTTCAAGGAATTTAACATTGAAAGTTTTAATGATAACATTCATCTTAGAATTATAAACTCTATACGCTTTCAAAGCGGACGAATATCCAAGAAAGAATCCATCATCAAACTTTGAATCAAATTTGCCTTTATGGTCATTTGAATTTAAAATCAATACAGGACATCCAAAAGATTTAAGAAAATCAATATTGGGTTTCCTGCCAAACCTTAACTCATAAGGAGTTTTTTGTTTGTCTTTAACCAACAAGTACAATTTTTTTTGAATGAAAGAGGCAGTTGATATGGCTTTATCCCAAAAAGTGATAGGCATCATTGCATCAGCTAACATTACAGGAGCTGCTTCAATCAATGTTCTGTTTTTCCCTTCTACAACTCCGTTTTGTTGTGGAGTTCGAGGAGCAATGAACTGATGCGCTATTCCTTTTTCAGCACAAAAACTATCAATATTAGCATTTTTTAAATTCGGTTCCATTATCACTTCTAATTAGTTTGACTTTTGATCTAGTTGATTTTCTACTTTAATGATAAACTCTTTTAAATATTCAACTGTTTCTGATTTTGCATTTAAAAAGAAAATCCAAGAAAATCATGTATAATCATCACTCATAAATAAACAACATGATTTCTTCCCGATACTCTATATGTTTATAGGACCAAATAGATCCATGTGTAACATTTGTATAGGTTTTGAATTTGAGTTTATTTTTTTGGTCTTATAAGACGCTCTATGTTGTTTTCACTTCAAACATGCTTTGTAGAGATCTGATGTTAAGAACTTCTTTGAAGGAGTTCTAATAACATGATTTCCTACTGCAAGCTTGTTCATGTTCTTGAAGTTTGAATGACTGAGACGTCTATGCCAAAACTGGCTTTCATCATCAGATGCACGATCAATGAGACAGGTTGTTTCTGTAGAAGGATCAACATGATACATGTCTAGTTTGTAGACATCTCTATCTCAAACAGCTTTAACAATAACTCACTCCTTGCTGATCTGAAATCGTGGCTTTAAGATATAATAAAAGAGTCGTAAAAAATAGAATATGATTTATCGCATATTTGTGAAACACTTAAAAGATTGAAAGTTCAATTGTTCATAGGAGTTGAATTTATCAAAACTTATTATTCCTTTTGATAATGTTCCTTCACCGTTTATCTTCCCAACTGAATCTCCACCAAACACTACATGAGTACCATCATTTAGCTTAAAGTATTGAAGCAAGGCTTGATTGCATGTCATATGCCGGCTACACCCACTGTCAACATACCATGTATTTACTGGTGTCTGCGGACGTTCCTACATTCAAAAATATTTAAGATGAGTTAGTAACCCTAGCCAAAATGGTCTTGGGCTTTTGAAATTTATCAACAATGGTAAACTGTTTGAAATGGAGTTTGTTTACTTCAGGTTTCCTTTGAAATTTATGATTTTAAAATCCTCTTTGGAAAACAGTTTGATTGTCTTTTCTTTGTTTTGTTTTCAAAACATTAAATCTATTTTCAAGATCATCCTCAAGAAATTTGAACCATTTTTTGAAACATTAGAAGCATTTTTCATATTATATGTTTCATTTTTCATTCTCACTGAGCGTGGAACAAAATGTCCTTGATTATACTATTATGATCTAACATTATACTGCTTATCATAATGTGAACTGATTCTTCTAAATGATTTCAAACCCAGAGAAGGTGTTTTTGACAGATTTTGAAATCCATGATAATAATTGCTTTGGAACTTTGGATTAACATATCCTTGATTATCAAAATCCTTTCTAGGTGAGTTCTTTCTGAAGAAACAATCCTCTGTATTATGATTCTTTTCATCACATAATGCACAATATTTGTTAAAATAATCATCAGCTATGTTGTGATTTGTCATATCACATATATGGCGGTATTTATTAAAATAACACTCAGATGTGTTATGATTGTACATGTCACATATATCATAGTATTTTTGTGGTTTTTTAAACAACTTTTGTTTAACCATAGATGTTGATGCCACATTAGATCATTGTCTAGATTTAGAATAAGACTGGTTAAGCTTTTATTTTTGTTATGTGAGTTTGGTCTTTTGAATTTTTGAATTTTGCTTTTTAACACTCTTATAATTCTTTAAGTATATAGATACAAATCTACTTTGAACAGTGAAAGACTTTGGACCTGAACTTGTTTTCACATCAGAGTTAGATTTGATCTTAGTTTTTGAAGTTGTTTCAGATATTGTGTTCATGTTAAAGGTTCCTACAGACAAACTTCACATGTTTAATTTGACTTGATTTATTGATTGGTTCATCCTGTTTAGTTTTAGAAGATGTTTTTCTTCTTCTTTGATTTCTTGATGACTTCTAATGCTTTGATTTTAATTGAATCTTGAGAAGATTCTTTTTCACCATATTTGTTTTGAGTTAATTCATTTGAGCTTGAATCATTAGAACATGAAGTGTCTGATTTCTCTTCTTGACATTTTCCTTTCATTTTGATATTGATCTCATTAGATTTGTCATTCTCTTGATCAATTCGACACTTCTCTATGACACATTCACCTTTTAGAACAAATAATCATTTATTCTTTAGACGAGGTTCAAAAAATTTTACTTTAATTCGATGCCTATTCTTAATCTTTTCTGAATATTTCTCCTTGAATATTTGAATGTTTAGTTTTTCAATTTCACTTTCAATAGTGTCTTGACCACTCTTTTTCTTCTCTTGAAATTCTTTTAGCTTAGCTTTATTTTTTGGAGAATGGTCATGAGTATTGAAGTATTCTGGTAAAGTATTAGAGATAGTTTCAGGCATAGGTTCATGTGTAAAACCTAATCTTGTTTTACCTTTATCCTTTCTTCCATTTACCAGTTGCTCAACTATAGTCTTTGAGCTTTTTACTTTGGCCAAATAAATTTGAGTTGCAGAATGTGCCAATTTTTCTTGTTCAAGTGTTTTTGTCATTTCTTCAAGTTGTTTCTTAACAAATTCAAGTTCTTTTAGAGTTTTGTTCCAACTTGCTTGAAGTGAGATGATTTTATCAGCAGCAACTTTATGATCATCTTTCAGTTTTTTGTGCATTGATTCTTCTTGCTTCAATTCAACTTGTTCAAAACATGCTTTAGTGCATAGTTTTTCTCTTACTTTAACTGGAATTTCAGGATGTGAACTTGAAGACTCAGTGTCAGATCTAGAGTTGACAACCCTTGGTTGTTTAGACTTTTCCATGAGTGCAATTCTACTGTGTCCTCCTTTAGATCAGATTTGTCACTCTAGTCATAGTTTGTCTCATTTTCTGATTCATCTTATTTTAGATCATTGTTTTCAGACCAGTCTTCGTTCATTTCAGAAATTAATGCTAAACCTGAAGTAAGATCAGTTGTAAATTGTTTGGCATAACCATTCTAGTCATAACCATCCTTTATGCTTACAATTGGTGATTTCTTTGTTTTTTTGATGTCTTTTAATCATCTTTTAATTCTGACATAGGTAGACTTTGATATGGTTTTTGAAAAGTCTTTTGAGTCTGATGTTGATGTCTCTGACTATTGGAACTGCTTTGGCCATTTCCACCTTGAGTTTAGAGCTTTACATTCTCTGGAAAAATGGCCATAACTGTTGCAACTGAAACATCTTGATTTTGACTTGTCAAAACCAACTATTTTGTTGGCACTAGGCTTGTAGTTCTTGTTGACATACAAGTGCTTTTGTGTTTTGTAAGCAATCATCACCATTTGCCAATTAAGGTCCATTTCTTCCACATCATCAGGATCCATCTCAAACAAGTCCTACATGATCAAATCAACTTGAGTTAGATGACTACCCTGATAGGCTTGAAAGCTTGCCATAAAAGCTGTAAATGTAGTTTTGGACTCTTCATCCTGTAAAAGGATATTTATAACATCTTGAACTTTGTTAGGATTAGAAGAGTTTGAAAGTGGAGTCTCATTATGTTTTTAGGCATTGTAGATTTTAGAGGAGACTGATTATGGTAGAGTTTAATAGACTGGGGTAGTAGTAAAAAAACTCCAGCTCCCACGAACAGATCACCCTCATCTTTAGGAGTAGTATCATCTTTGGCAAGAAAGGCATTCTCAACATTATTTGCTAGAGAATACTTGTATTGAGATGTTGATGCTGATCTATCAATATTTCTTGAGCTCTCATCAATTTCCACAGATTCAATCTTAGCAATGAGAAGATTAAGATCCATAGGAAACCTTTTAGTGTGCTTTAACAGGGTTACAATTTGTTTCCATGATGATGGAAGTGCATATGGAGTCTGTCATTTAGGTCTTTAAGATCATTTTTGATTCCTAAGGTTGACATTTCAGATGTGAGTTGCACATATCTATTCATCATCTGGTTTATAGTTTCTCCTGATATATGCTCAAAAAGTTCAAGTTGCCTATTTAACTTTTGTCTTTTGAGATCTTATATCTTTGTTCCTCCTTCACAGAATATCTATGTTCCTCCTTCACAGATAACTTTCAGAGCTTTATACATGGTATAACCAGTTTGATAGTTCTCCAGTCTTGAAAGTACCTCCAAAGGTAACCCTTCGCACATGAGAGAATATGCCTTATCATCATTCTTCACCTTCTTTAAATCATCACCATGGAAGCCATCTTTAGGATATGGCTCTTGAGTATCTTTAGTATATAAAAATTCTCTATCAGGACCATCAGAAGTAACTAGGATGTAAGGTCCTTTCTCAATTGATTTTCACAGATCTTCTCAATTGATTTTCACAAATCTTCTCAATTGATTTTCACAGATCAGTATCTATTGAGTTCAAATGATGTTTTAGCATGCGTGACCAATTCATGAAGTCATCTCTATTCTTCAGTTTTGATACTCTATTCTCTAAATCTCTAGACTTAACCATTATTAAGTTTTGAATTTAATAAAATATACTATTTTTGATGTTTTTAGATTTAAAATGAACTAAAGAAATGAAAATATTTTTGGATTTTAGAAATTTTGAAAAATTTCTAAGTGTTGAGTGAAAAGTCTGAATTAGATACGCCTGAATGGTAGTGAAGCGTCTCAACAGTAGTGAAACGCCAAACTTGACTTAGACACGCCTAAGGGAATGCCTTAGTGAACTTGAAGTTTCCAAGTGTAGAAACGTCTGAACAGTATCAAAATGCCCAAACAGTTCCCAAACAGTTCCCAAACAGTTCCCAAACAGTTCCCAAACAGTTCCCAAACAGTTCCCAAACAGTTCCCAAACAGTTCCCAAACAGTTCCCAAACAGTTCCCAAACAGTTCCCAAACAGTTCCCAAACAGTTCCCAAACAGTTCCCAAACAGTTCCCAAACAGTTCCCAAACAGTTCCCAAACAGTTCCCAAACAGTTCCCAAACAGTTCCAAACAGTTCCCAAACAGTTCCCAAACAGTTCCCAACAGTCCCAAACAGTTCCCAAACAGTTCCCAAACAGTTCCAAACAGTTCCCAAACAGTTCCCAACAGTTCCCAAACAGTTCCCAAACAGTTCCCAAACAGTTCCCAAACAGTTCCCAAACAGTTCCCAAACAGTTCCCAAACAGTTCCCAAACAGTTCCCAAACAGTTCCCAAACAGTTCCCAAACAGTTCCCAAACAGTTCCCAAACAGTTCCCAAACAGTTCCCAAACAGTTCCCAAACAGTTCCCAACAGTTCCCAAACAGTTCCCAAACAGTTCCCAAACAGTTCCCAAACAGTTCCCAAACAGTTCCCAAACAGTTCCCAAACAGTTCCCAAACAGTTCCCAAACAGTTCCCAACAGTTCCCAAACAGTTCCCAAACAGTTCCCAAACAGTTCCCAAACAGTTCCCAAACACCCAAATAGTGTTGAAGCGTCTGAAATAGTTCCAAAGCGCATGGGACTTAGTTTTCTGAAAAAAGTTTGAATAGTATTGAAATCTCCACACAGTGTCAAAACTACCACTCTAAAACGCCTAAACAGTGTTAAAGTGTCTGAATAGTGTTCATGCGCCTAAACACTTAGGTGATTTTTCAGATGATTTCAACACCTCAAACGCCTAATTCATCTTCTTCGTAACAACATGATCTTAAGAAATTTTTCAAAACTTGATAAAATGATCTCAAACTCTTCAATCAATTTACTAATACACCAATAATCAATCCTTTAGCATCATTTCATTCAATTAACAACAAATTACTTCTCAATTTTGAAGAATTAGTGTTCGACTTTTTGAAGAACAGTTCAAAGTCAAATCTGCCAAAAATTCAGATTTGAAGATGTCAATTCACCCAATTATGATTCAAATCATGTTTCTAGTGATGAAACACAACTAAATAAACAATTGATTGAATAATTGCGATCAAAACACAGGTTCAAGTGATTCAAAAGTGCTCAAAAGTCGAGTTTGAACTACAAATTCCTAAACCAAAAGCTCTCATACCATTTGATAGGTTCAAATGGATCGATCTATGTTTGTTATCAAGCAATTGACAATTTGAATGAACAAAGTAATCAACACAAACAAATATCAGAAGAGTTCATAGAGTTTCAATTGATATTAGTAAGGATTACAAAGTGCAAAATGAGAGAACTAACAACAGTTTCAATGTCGATCAAAGTGTCTTACCTGCACAAAAATAAGAAATCCTATTTATACTAATAACAAGAAACAAAAGGAACATATATTTACATAATAAGTCCTACACTATGACAAAATGCTAATCTTTCTAGAGTTCTAATAATTATGGTGGTTTGTGGGTTGCAAAGTTTGTATTTGGACTAACTAGGTGTTGCAGGTGTGGTCGTTGCTTGGTTATTAATGATAGTGAATGTGAGTGTGGTTGTGAGGGGGTGCTTCAGTGTTGAAGAAGTTGATTGAGTATGGACGTGGGTTGTTTGGTGAAGGATAATACTAGTAAATAGGGGGGTTGCTAGTGGTTTGGATCGGGCTGATGTAGGAGTTATGCTAGTGAGATTTTTGAAGGTGAGTTAAAAAAATGTTTAGAAGCTATAGTGTGTTTGTGCGGATTGTGGGCTGCACAAATATATGGGTTTGGTTGAGTTACAAGTGGTAATAGGCTGCATTTTGTTAAGGTTAATAATGCTTTTGACAAGGAATGGGATTAAGAATGAGTTAAATGGTGTTTTGAATGGGATATTGATTTGATTTAATGGGGTTTGTTAATAATGACAAGATTAATGGTATTTTGGGGCGGATATGATTTGTGTAGGGGCTGAACTAAGATGGTGTTGAAGGGGATGTTTAGGATTTTATTTTGGGATGATTATGGACTGTTTTGAGTATTGTTTTTGTGGTTTTGGGTGGTTTGAGGCTTTTGAGGGCTGTTTGAGCTGATAAAGTTGGGTCTAAAATGGATAGTTTATATTATGAACATAGTTCAAGTTAACAAAAGGTAACGTCATGGTTAAAGTCAACTGAAAAGGGAAATAAAGCGTTCGAGACAAAGACCTGATTCTAGACGTTGAAGATATATTATGACTAGGATCGTTATTGTAATAAATATATTTTTTGCCAACAAAATATATTTGATCTAGTTTTAGTCTTGTTTTAGTTTATTTGTAATTTTCCCTAATTAGTCTAAGTCTAGGGGCTTAATATGCAATTAGTGGATTTTATTATTCACTATATAAGGATAAGAGTAATTAGGGTTTAGGGGCTTGAATGAGACCCAGGATTGGGAGGTTTTCATGTAAACAATATTCTTGCAATCCTTGTGGATTAAAGTGAGGATTTTTATTGTGTTCTTGTGTGTTCTTCCTTGTTCATCAAGATTATGTGTCATTTTGATCCAAAATCTGCACAATTTCCATTGATTCAAGTGTTTGTGGACCTACAATACCAAATACAGGACACAAATCAAAGATCTCATCACTAAATTAACTGAATACCAGGTTAAGCTTGTGATCGGCTAAGCCAGGGTAAAAAAATGTGTTCTTGAAAAAGAAACTTCAAGAACATAATGTCCTCATCCCTGCATGCAAAAGTTTATTATCAGAATAAATAGGGACTGGGATCTATTGAGAAAGCTCATCCACACATAATCTTGTCTGTAAGATCTCCTAGGTGTGGAACTTGTGAAGATGAGTTTTCCCTCATAGATCCCAAGAGTGAAGAGGATGAAGAAGGGATAGTGAAGGATGTATCTGAGAAGAGTGAAGAAGAGCTTTCTAAAAAGGGTCACTATTCTCCTAAGGAGAGAAAGAAAGATGGGATTACCAAGTCTAAAAGATAGAACTTGATTAGGAAGGCAAAAACAAAATCCAAGAAGGCTCAAATGATTAATGCCACTTTTAACTCTATGCAAAAACAAGTTTTTATCTCTGGCAGTTTTGAAGTGGTTAAGGCTAAAGACACATACTTGAACTCTAGTACCAGGAGTTCTAGTTCAGGTTCAAATCATCATAGCATCATGAAGAATGATGGTCAGTTGTGTATCACTGCTACACAACTTGAACCATCTAGATCAAAAGGTAGTTCTCACCCTAAAAGAATTGCCATATCATCTCCAAGGATGAAGATGGAGAAAGAAAGTGACCAAGTTTAGCATTGTTCTCAAATAAAGGGAAAGAAAATGAATTGTGACTTGTGTGGTAGTACTTCTTATTTTACAAAGAATTGCCTCTATGTAACACCCAGTTATTTTAAAGTCAAAGGAAGAGAGGAATAAAGTGAAAGAAAAGAAGGAAAAGAAATAAAACCCAAGCCTAGGGGTAAAAGTGTCCAAAAGGACAAAATGTTTGAAAAGTGGGTGTAAAAGGTGGTATGGCTGCCCATATGTCACATACACCACAGATTTTCGGGTTTAAGAGAGAGAAAGAGCAGCAAATTCTCGGTTTTGAAGGAAGAACAAGAAAGAATTCGAATTCAAGGTAAGAATTCATGCTTTTATGGTGTTCTTGACTGGTCTTATCCTCAGGTTTATGCTTATGGTGTTTGTATGTGTTTGGGTATGTTTTTAGTGGGTTTCTAGCGGTTGAATTCAATTTGCAAACGAGTTTGGAGGAAGCCATACTCAATAATTGAAAAAGTGAGTTCTAGAACCCCTCTTTTACTGGTTTTTAACTAATTTTAGGGCTGGAAATGCATGAATGTATGTTGTTATTTACTGGGTTTCAGACCCGTATATTTGAATATGTGTATGATGATGTTATGATGTGATGTGTGACTCTGTTCATGCTTGATGATGTATGATTGTGTTTCTAAGGCTTAGAGGGTAAGAAGTAAGCTTAGAACATGATGAATGGTGCATGGAAATTGAATCTGATGTTTTCGACCCAATAGATAAGTTTTTAAATCCGCCTAAGTGTTTGGAAGTAAATGCGGATAAAAAGGGTTAATGCGGATGAACATTAACCAATGGGTAAGTCAATGCGGATGAACATTGACTAAGTGCAGGAAATGCGGATGAGCATTTGCCTAAGTCTGGGAAATGCGGATGAGCATTTGCCTAAGTCTGGGAAATGCAGATAAGCAAAGTAAGTCAATGCAGATGAAGTGAGTCAATGCGGATGAGCATTGACTAAGTATAGAAATGCGGATGAGCAAAGTAAGTCAATGCAGATGAATTGAGTCAATGCGGATGAGCATTGACTAAGTATAGAAATGTGGATGAGAAATGCGGATGAACTATAGCAAATGCGGATGAGCTGTAGGAAATGCGGATGAACACTTAGTAAAATTCTGACTTTCGGGGAAAAAGAGGTAATGTAGGCTTTGACCTAAGAGATTCCCGAGGGTCATGAAAGTTGACTTTTGGGGTCATAGATGGTATGATGGGCATGTAATGGTGTGTTCTTGATGCTTATGATGATGATGATGATGATGATGTTGCATGGTTTTGCATGATGTATGTTATGTATGTACGATGCCCTGCGTGATGATGTATGAATGATATGTTTATGTTCCTTGTGATGATGTATGATTATCTTTCCTATGAATTTACGTGTTATGATAATGAATGAATGAACGAAGTATTATGTAACGTAAAGTGAAAGATAATGAAAGAGGAACACTAGGGTCTAATCTTTCTGATTGACCATACGTATGGGATCCTTGCCGCTTGCCCTAGGTACTGGAGTCAACTTCGTGCATAATGTTCGAGGTCTATAAAAGGCCTCAGGCCCAGTTACCCACTTCATGCACAATGTTCGAGGTATAGCATATGGCATTGATCCAGAATGAAAGAGAAAAGATAATGGTGAATGTACTTAACCTAGGTACTGGAGTCAGCTTCATGCATAATGTTCGAGGTCTATGAAAGACCTCAGGTCCAGTTACCCGCTTCGTGCACAATGTTCAGGGTAATGTACATTTCACTAGAAGTAATAATGAATGAATGAAAGTATAAATGAAAGAATGACGAAGATAATAATGATATTATCTATATGTACGTACGATGTATGATCACGAACGAATGTAAAGTATAATATGATTTTAAAAGAAAGGATGGTTTTATGAAAGAAAAGTATGTTTTGCTATAAAAGTAGAACTCACTCAGCAACGCTGACTTTTATGCATTTTCCAGTTGCCAGGTAATGTTGCTGAGGATGGCACGAGGCATCTGCTCAGCTCTTTTGGATGGCATCCATTTATTTAAAGCTTTTGTGATGTAATACAACAAACGAAATTTTGTAACTGGCAAACGATGCATTATTTTGCAAAAGTTTTATTGATGAAATGAAATGCCATTTGTTCTATGTTTCCGCTGCAATATTTTAATGACTAAATGCAAAATATATGTTTTATGTGTGATGATTTACCAGCTGTGTGCGTCCCGGGAACGGGGCCTTACAAGTTGGTATCATAGCCAAAGTTAAACTGAGAATGGGACGGAATGGGACTGGGATGCCAATCTGAGTAGCTGCGTGCCATCAGGTATTTTGTGAAGTTAACCAGTATTACGTGCGCTTGTTATGTGGATTATGTGTTGCTGGTAGAATTAGACACTGATGTGGTCAGGATAGGTAATGCTTGGGGTATGAAGAGTAAAGTAAGTGCCTAATCACAACTAGCCACTATAATTAGGAACTTACTATACTTGACATAAACAGAGCTGTTTCCTTGAATGACCGTGTTGGTGTTTGAATCTTTCAGCGTGTGTGTGAGGATGGCCGGTGGTAGATCATCTAAAGCTTCGCGTGGTGGTGGACATGGTTCCGAACCATGGGTTACGAGAGGAAGGCCTAGGGCCGAAAAGGTGGTTCATGAAGAACCAGAAACCCCCCATTTGGAGGGTGGAGATGAGAGTGCCAATCTGAAAGCCTCAGTGAAGGAGGCGGTTGTGGAAGAAATGCATCAAGTCATGTAGACAATCCTACCGTCTGTGGTGACCGAAGTGATAAAGGCGGTTAGAGAGGGAGAGAGAAGGGAAAGGAGTGGACCTACGGGCGAAAGAAGACAACCCGAGACTGAGACGGTTCCATATGATGATGAAGAAGAATAGGAAGAAGCAGAGCCCGTGCGGGAGGCAGTACAAGGCTATAACTACGGGGTATTCATGAGATGCAAGCCCCCTACGTTTGATGGAAACGACCCTGCTGCTGCTGCTCACCAGTGGGTGAGGGAAATGGAGGTTGTACTTGATATCAGCGAGTGCCGAGAGGACCAGAAGGTGAAATTCACTACCCACTCTTTTGTGGACTCAGCTCTATGCTGGTTTGACAATATTGTCC
The DNA here is from genome assembly GCA_025506515.1 of Flaveria trinervia. NCBI lineage: Eukaryota > Viridiplantae > Streptophyta > Magnoliopsida > Asterales > Asteraceae > Flaveria > Flaveria trinervia. The sequence continues at coordinate 32,903,756 of CM046458.1, read as the reverse complement.
AAGCTGAAGGCAGCAGGGCCATCGGAAGAATGAGATGGTCCGAACTGAAGAAGTTGGTGATCGAGGAGTTTTGTCCCCACTAGGAAATGGACAAGGTTGAAAGAGAGTTCCTGCAGTTGGAGGCGGGAATGATGACACACCAAGAGTACACCACAAAGTTCAATGAATGGCATGTCTGGTGCTAGATCAGGTGACACCTGTATCTCGGAAGATCAAGAGGTATATTTAGGGTTTGCCAGCAGATATTCGCAGGTACATGATTGCCGTCCGACCAAGCACGTTTAGGTCAGCGGTGGATCTAGCAGGGAGATTGTATGATGAGAGGACTGTGGTGGTGGTGAGTGAAAGTAGTCGGAAGGGTGGAGGTGATAGAAACTAGAATGGGAAGAGGTTTGGTCGGGGTGGTGCCTCGACGAGTAACAAGAAGGCTCTAGTGGATGACCGCCGTGTGGTCACATCTAGTGGTGGGTTGAAAAAGTGTGGGAAGTGTGGGAAGGAGCACGGTGGCGAGTGTAGATGGGGGTCGAATGTTTTTTTCAAGTATGGGAAGCCTGGTCATATGGCTAGAGACTGTGGAGGTGTGAAGTGTTTCAACTGCGGGGGAAGTGGTCATATAAGCAGGGAGTGTAAGAAGCCAAGAGTTGAGGGTTCTGGGGTGAAGAAAACTGGAAGTGAAGGACCAAGGGCGAGCGCCAAAGCATTCACAATGACACAGGAGGAAGCTAGAATGGACCCTGATGTCGTGTCCGGTACAATTCTGGCGAACCAAACTTTAGCTTCTGTGCTATTTGATTCTGGTACTAGTAAGAGTTTTATTTATGCTGCTTTCTGTGCTAAGTTGCTTGTTAGTAGTAGATGTATTGATGCACCCTTCGATGTAGAAACTGCCAAAGGTAGGTCTACTAGGATTTTGGAGATGTTAAAGGGCTGTGATGTGGAGCTAGAAGGTCATAAGTTTCCTGTTAGACTGTTCGTGATGACCTTAGGTGGTTTTGATTTGGTTCTTGGGATGGATTGGTTAACAGACTTCGAGGTAAACATTGTGTGCCGTAAGAAGATGATTCGTTTGACAACGCCTGACGGTAGTTTGGTGACAGTTTATGGTGATCGGGTGACTACGATTCCGAAGGTAATTTCAACGGCGGTGGCAGAAAAGTGTATGAGGCGTGGATGTAGTGCCTACTTGGCCTATGTAAAGGATGTGGATATGCCAACACCACCCGTTGTGAATGACTTTCCAGACGTATTCCCAGAAGAATTATCAGGAGTGCCATCTGATCGTGAAATCGAGTTCCAGATTGACTTGATATCGGGTGCCCAACCTGTTGCCAAGGCACCATATCGATAGGCCCCGACAGAGATGAAAGAGCTGATGGAGCAGTTGCAAGAGCTGCTTGACAAGGGGTTTATTAGACCGAGAATCTCTCCTTAGGGTGCTCCGGTTTTGTTTATGAAGAAGAAAGACGGTTGTATGAGGATGTGTATTGACTACCGTGAGCTGAATAAGTTATGTTGGACCAAAAGAACCAATGAGCCTGATCAGAAAAACCACTAAGTCCCACAGACATCACAACAACTGTTGAAGACTTGATCAGCTGTTTGACAAAGTCTGAAGATTTCAATAGTTCAAGACTAAAGTACTGAAGACTTAAAAAGTTGAAGACCAAAGTATGAAGATCAACAGCTGAAGACTAAAGTACTGAAGACTTCAACAGCTGAAGACCAAAGTCTGAAGATCAACAGCTGAAGAACAAAGTACTGAAGATCAACAGCTGAAGTACAAAGACTGAAGACATTAGCTGATGACAATAGCTGAAGTTCAAGTACAAGTACTGAAGCCTTCAGAGTTTGTTACAACAGCTGAAGAAGCATTCTTCAGTTGTTGTGATGGTTTCCTTTCAGTAGTTTTCTTTTTGTTTCAGTATTTGTAAAACGACTGAAGAGCATGTTCTTCAGTCGTTGTAGTTTCAGTAGTTTCTTTTCAGTAGTTGTAGTGATAGTTAACACTTAGCATTTTTGTAAGAAGATGTCAGCTGTTTGACATCTTTAGTAGTTGTGTTAACAATCAGTAGTTTGAATAAATTCTGTTAGATGTCACTATCAAGTGACATCAGCAGATGTCACATCTCTTATATAAGAGGTGTTGACCTAATTGTATTTGTGACATTCTGTTACCACGAAAGCGAATATTGAATGAAATATATTTTGCAGAATTCTTTCTGTCTATAACCGTTTGTTCTTACCTTGAATATCTTTTGTGTTCTTGTGAATTAGCTAATTCATTGTTTGATTTCCGCTACTATACTCTCTAATCAATCAAACGTAGATCGTTGATCCTAACAAATGGTATCAGAGCTGGTTAATCATTGATCGATCTAATAGTTGATCATTGAAACTGCTATTTGATATCTATGTTTGATTGAATTAGCTTATTTGCAAGAACTGATTATAGATTATTGATTTTCTGCCGCTTTCGTTTATTCATTTTGAGATCTCTCTTGGTTCAATTTGGTTTGTTGTGTTTTGTTCTAAATCTGCTATAGCTTAATTGAATTTGGTTGAATCTGAGATGACTACTCCTTCTAATGACCCTCACAATACCGGTTCCTCAACCAAGCCTCCGATGCTGGTTAGGACTGAGTATAACATATGGCAACGAAGGATGCTTCATCACCTGTCTGTTAACAGTTCAGGTTGTTGGACATCTGTGGTACATGGACCACATAAGCCTATGGTGAACAATCCGGAAACCAATCAAATGGTTCCGAAGAAGAAGGAACAATACTCAGATGAAGATCGGAAACTGTTTGAGATTGATGCTAAAGCCCATGGAATTCTGGCCATGGCACTGCCAAATGAAATCTATTAAGGGCTTATGCATCATGAAACTGCTCATGACCTCTGGAATGCACTGAAGGAACAATTCGGTGGAACTGATGAGGTCTTAGCAAACAACAGAGAAATCCTCGCCCAACAATATGAGACATTCTCTCATAGAAAGGGTGAGACACTGACTCAACAGTTTGAGCGTTTTTCCTGTTTGATCTCTGAGCTGAAAATGGTGAAACAAGAATACACCAACATCCAGATGAATAACAGATTCCTCAGATCACTGCCTGAGAGATGGGACACATACACTATTGTCCTACGCTCTAGTGCAAATCTGGATAGCCTATCTCTCACCCAACTTCATGGGAAACTGCTTACATTCGAAGAGAGATAGAGCAGAAAAGGAAACTGTCATCATCAGGAAAGCTCACTGATGACTTTGTACCAGGGAACACTGCCTTGGTTGGTCATGAGTCAGAATATGCTGCATGTGAAAGCAATTATGATGAGCATATTGATTTCTCTTCAAACAGTTCTGATCATGCATTGTTGGTATTGATAGTCATTCTGGCAGTAATAGTGACAATCTATGCTTCATCATGGATGATCTAAAGGGAATTGCTGATGATGATTTAGAAGAGATGGATATTCTAAGCCAAATGGCCTTAGTTAGTATCAGATCTCAGAAGTTCTACAAAAGAACTGGCAGGAAATTTCCTAGACTCTCTGGCAAAACCAAAGTTGGTTTTGACAAGAGTAAGTTGAGGTGTCACAAATGCCAAAGGCTTGGACACTTTGCAAGAGAATGTAGATCAACTGGATCTAACTCTTCTGCACCCTTTGTGACTTTTCCTAGCACTAGTCTACAAAAGAGAGGGCAACATCCTGCTAGTTCTGGTCATCAATCACACCTGTATCTCCTGCATACTTTGTCCCCCAGGGTCCAATGTCATATCCTTTATCCCTGCTATTACATGCCTCAGCCAAATCTGGTTCAAGTTCCAATTGCACAACAACCACATGCATTACCTGAACCTCAACCTTCCCAATCTCATCAACAAACTCAACCTCAACAACATAGCTTTTTCACCCCAGGAGTTGTTGACTGGAGTAGTTTACCAGATGATTTGTCTGGTCATGAACAAACTGTTCTCTGGTGCTGGTCAACATGGTGGTGACAGTCCTTTTGGAATCTAGCTCTTATGGCTTTGGAGTTTGCTGATACTTCATCCTCTAATGCCTCTACACCACAGGTATCACAGGTATCCTCTGAGGCAAAAGCCAAACTTGTTCTGAAACATGCATAGCCGCATTTGCATCTATTAGAGAAGCAAATGTAGCTTTAATTAACAAGAACATTGAGCTAGAACAAACAATTTCCAAAAGCAAAGCTGAATTTGAGTCTGTGATTAATGATAAGAATGATGAGATTTACAAACTTAAATGCCAAATCACTGATGATAAGGCTAGGGAAGAGATACTTCTAGAGAAGTACGGAGACCTCAAAGAAACACTTGCAACTACCCAGGTAGAGTGTGATCGATGGGTAAATTCTTGCAAGGGTTTTGAAATGCTTCTTAGTAAGCAATCTGCTTCCAATGTGAAGTTTGGCATTGGTTATAATCACACTGCTCCTCCTACAGACTTTACTCCCAGAGCAGAGGTAGAATCTGATGGTGAAAGCAATAACCAATCCTTTTCATCATGTGATCTACTATCTGATAGCCAATCAGAAGAAGTAGAAGTCAGCATTAATTCCTCTCAGAAACTATCAGCTGATGTTGATGGTTCAAATGCTGACACTCACATGATCACAAAGTTGATCACTCCAGGTGATATTTCACAAAGTACTGAAAGTACTAAAAAGAATGTCATAACACCTGGAGAACAAGCCCAAACTACTACATGCACTAAAGGAAAGAAAACTGCAAGTAGAAATGGTGGGAAAACTACTGAAGAAGATATCAGGAAAGTAGGTACTAAAGCAAAGAAAACTGCTAGTACTGATAGCAAACTGCTGAAGAACAAGTCTTCAGTAGTTTCATCTTCTTCAGCAGATGATCAACTTAAGATGAAGAAAAAGCCATGTGAAATATGTGGCTTATTCAATCATCTTACTGATGATTGCTGGTATAAAAGGGTTCCAAACTCAAACATAATGAAAATATTAAGAGAAAATGGATAAAATGAAAATTGAGTTTGAAATCAAATTTGTACCAGCAACACCAAACCTGTAACCGCAAAATCCAAAAGAAATCCAAAAAGAAAGGGTTTAAACAGGCAACAGCTGAGGTTGCTCAAAGAGAGATGGTACAACACAGGAACCCATCCAACTCAAGCACTAATGTGTCTGATGAGCTGAAGGCTTTATCACAAATCAGACACAACTTGTTATGATGGTTCAACATCTATTGGGGAGAGTCAACCAATTAGATGCTCCTGTGTTGAAACCACAGAGAAGAAAATACATGCCAAAGGAATCTTCTTCTTCACCATCTCATCCCCTCAGGCTGTTATTCATAGAAAGTCTACTAGTTTACCATCTGTTGATGTGAATAGACCAAACCAAAAAGGTTGGGTCTCAAAAACTAACTAATTGTTTATGATTGCGAGGTTCTTCAACATGCCAAAGTAGCATCTGGTATGTAGACAGTGGGGGATCTATGCATATGACAGGGAACAACTCTCTTCTTCATGACTACTCTCAAGAAAGAAGGGGTTTGTTTCTTTTGGCAATGATGCTAGGGTTACATCATTGGAAAAGGCTTTGTCTCCAATGGAGAAATAAAGTTTGATGATGTTAATCATGTGGAAAATCTCAAGTACAATCTCTTGAGTGTCAGTCAAATGTGTGATAAAGGCCATGTTGCTCTTTTCACCAGTCAGAACTGCAGGATTCTGTCATCCAAAGCTCTGAATTTGATTGATAAGGTGTTGGATGATCACACTCTCCTGAGGGCCAACAGGACAGGAAGAGTGTATGCCTTAGATCTTTCCAAGAAAATAGATCTCAGAGGCCATCCTTGCCTATTTTCCAAAGCCTCTCCTCAGGAATCTAAACTGTGGCACAGAAGGCTGGGTCATGTTAATTTCAAAAACATGAATCAGCTGATCCACAATAGTTTAGTGAGAGGTTTACCAATAAAGGAGTTCCACTGTGATGAAACCTGCACTGCTTGTTTAAAAGGAAAACAACACAAAGTCTCATTTCCTCCTATTGAAGAGCCTAAGTCCACTGTCTGCTTGCAACTACTGCATATGGATCTAATTGGTCCTGTGAGAGTGATGAGCATGGAAAAGAAGAAATACTGTCTGGTAATTGTGGATGATTACTCCAGATTTGTATGGACTTTCTTTCTGCATTCAAAGGATGAGGTTGCTCAGAAGATTATCAACTTTGTGTTGTATATTGAGAAGCAGTATTCCCTTTCAGTCAAGTGTATAAGGAGTGACAATGGAACTGAATTCAGAAACCATACACTTGATGAATTTTATCTTTCAAAGGGAATCAAAAGACAGTTTAGCATCCCAAGGACTCCTGAACAAAATGGAGTAGTGGAGAGAAAGAACAGACCCTAATTGAAGCTGCAAGGTCTATGTTGTTGACTCTGGTTTGCCATTGACCTTTTGGGCTGAAGCTGTTAACACAACTTGCTATGTGCAGAATAGAGCCTTAGTAAATCAGAGGTTGATGATGACTCCATATGAAGTTCTACATCATTTGGCTCCTCTAATTTCATTTTTCAGAGCATTTGGGTGTCCCTGTTTTATTCTCAACACAAAGGATCAACTCCAAAAATTTGATCCTAAGGTGGATGCAGGGTATTTGTTGGTTATTCATCTACTTGCAAAGCATACAGAGTCTTCAACTGCAGAACAAAGATAGTTGAAGAGACTTTGCATGTGAAGTTTAATGAATCTCCAATGGACAAGATTCCACAAAACCTGTGGAGTTGTTTGATTTGGACATACTGCAATATGTTCCTTATCAACCTCTAGTTGTTGCAGACCATGTGGATAAATCATCTTCTGCAGCATGTCTTCCACCTGGTGGTATTGATGATGATGATGATGATAAATCAATACTCACATATTCAAGTTTAGTGACCAACTGCCTGAGTCTGCTAAACTTGATGTTCCTGTAGCTTCAGCAGTTCCATTCAGAACAAATGCTGATGAGATTTCTGATTCCTCTACATCTTTTGAGTTACCATCAATTCTTGGTTTCAAGAGTCTGCATCAACATCTGCTGCTGCTGAAGGTTCTACAAACACTTGCATAGATATCATTTTATCAAGAGCTGAAGAATCACCCATGTCTCAAATCATTGGTGATATCAATGCTGGAGTTTAACAAGAAGTCAATTGTCTAACTTCTGCTTCTATGCTCTTCATCAGTCAGCTAGAGCCAAAGAACTATCATGTTGCTTTAAGAGACACTGGATGGGTTGAAGAAGATGCAGCTTGAGCTACAGTTCAAGAAACAGCAAGTGTGGGAACTGGTTCCTCTACCCCAGGTAAGTGTGCAATAGGCACTAAATGGGTGTTTAGGAATAAAACTGATGAAAATGGGCTTATTGTTAAGAACAAGGCTAGGCTGGTTGTATAGGGTTCTCACAAGAAGAAGGTATTGATTATGATGAAACCTTTGCCCCTGTAGCCAGACTAGAGGCAATTAGATTGTTCTTAGCCTATGCTGCATTCCACCATCTTAAAGTTTTTCAAATGGATGTCAAAAGTGCATTTTTATATGGCAAAATAAAAGAAGAAGTTTATGTGTGTCAACCACCAGGTTTTGAGGATAATAAACATCCTGAATAGGTGTATAAACTTGATAAGGCTCTTTATGGGTTGAAACAAGCTCCTAGAGCCTGGTATGAGACACTTTCCACTTTTCTTCTCAAGAATAATTTCACTAGAGGCTCCATAGATAAATCTTTGTTTATTAAGACGGTGGATCATCATAAGCTACTTGTTCAAATTTATGTTGATGATATTATTTTTGCATCCTCTGATCCCTAGTTGTGTGATGATTTTACCAAATTAATGAAAAAGAGGTTTGAAATGAGTGCAATGGGTGAATTACAGTTCTTTCTAGGATTGCATATCAAACAAAAGGCTGATGGAACCTTTATTCATCAATCCAAATATACAAAAGATCTTTTGAATAAGTTTGATTTACAAAATTGTAAGCCCTGTTCTACTCCATGTGCAACACCACACAACTGGATGCGGATCAGAAAGGTAAAGCTGTTGATGAAACACTTTACAGATGTATGATTGGGTCCTTGATGTACTTAACAGCTTCTAGACCAGATATCATGTTTGCTACTTGTGTCTGTGCAGATTTCAGGCTGCTCCTAAAGAGTCTCATTTGATTGCAGTCAAGAGGATTTTTAGATATTTGCAAGGTACACAATCTCTAGGTTTATGGTATTCCACTGGACACTCTTGCAAATAGTTGCTTTTTCAGATAGTGACTATGCAGGGTGCAAGTTAACTAGAAAGTCAACTTCTGGTGGATGTCAATGCCTAGGCAACTGTTTGATTTCTTGGGAGAGTAAGAAACAAACATTTGTTGCTACATCCACTTCTGAAGCAGAGTACATTGCAGCTGCAAGTTGTACTTCTCAGGTACTCTGGCTTCAGAACCACTTTTGGATTATGGCATACAGAGACTAAGACTCCATTATTAATGGATAGTGCTTCAGCTCTGTGCATTGTCAAAAATCCAGTCCAACACTCTAGGACCAAACATATAGAGATCAGACATCATTTTATTAGAGATTGTTTTGAAAAAGGTCTGATTGATCCTAAGTTTGTGCCTAGTGCTGATGAGCTTGCAGACATTTTTACAAAGCCTTTGGATTGTTCAACTTTCCAAAACCTAGTGTTACGGCTTGGTATGCTGCAGCTAGAATAAGTGATAACTACTGATGATCTCAGTAAATAACTACTAATGATCATTAGTAACCATATCACATATAGTACTGATTCTGTTAAAACAACTGATAAAGTTACAACTACTGATGTAGTTATAACTACTAATGTCAGTAAAAACAGATAAGTATTGATGTCCTATGAAACAACTGAAAACAGCTAAAAGGCTGATGAGTAAGTGTTGAGGACAGTATGAAACAGATGAAAGGCTATGAATTTACGAAAACTACTGATGAGAACTTTCTCTTCAGTTGTTTCATCCTAAACAACTGATGACAAAACCATGTCTTCAGTAGTTTCACAACTACTGATGACTTACACCAAGTCATCAGTTGTTTACAACAACTGATAACAAAACCATGTCTTCAGTAGTTTCATAACTACTGATGACTAAAACCGAGTTTTTAGTTGTTTTCAAACATCTGAAGTCAAAACCATGGTTTTCAGTAGTTTTATAACTGTTGATGCCTAAAACCAAGACTTCAGTTGTTTCAACTTCTGAAAGGGTAATACCATGTCATCAGTCGTTTACAACTACTGATGACTAACACCAAACCCTTCAGTCGTTTTCTAACCCTTACCCTATAAATACCAAATACCTAAGCCTTCAGCGCTTCATCCTCTCCAAACCTAACATTCAAATCTCTGAAACTTCTCTCTCATTAATGGCGACCATGCAGCTCAAACCACGCCATAACTGTGTTGCCTACCTCACAAAATCACCTTTCTGGACAAAGTTCGACTACGCCATTGATCTAATGGTCCAATCTCCCTACCAACGACCTTCCTTCTAAATCCCACCATTCATGTCGAATCCTTACACCAGTTTTGGATGAACGTCACCCTTATAACTGGGGAGAACAACACCGAGTCTCTCTAGTCATTCGTCAACAATCGTCAAGTGGTCATCCCTCCGGAAGTCATTCGCCAACCCTTAACATGGATGATGCCACTTTCCCCGTTGGTTATCCAAAGGCACAACTGATTTATCCTTTGCCCACCATGGATATCAGGGAAACCTCAGTGCCTCTACCATCCTAAAGAAGCATTTCCATGATGCAGAACGTCTTATCTTTCACATGGTTAATGTTTGCTTAGCTTCTAAGACATCCTCTTGGGATCAAATGTCTACCAGGTGGCAGCAGGTACTATTCTCTATCCTTGAGCAACAAGACTTAAACTTTTCTGAAATTATTTTTCTTGAACTTAAGGATTGGCCTCAAAATCTCTTTCTAATCGATGGATATTATATCCTCGATTCATTATGGCCATCATAGAGAATTAGCTTCAAGCTGAGGGACTTGTTGGCCTTGGAGTCCCTGCACGGCTGTATTGCCTGAAGTATACTCCAGGCACAACTCTGACCACACACTGAAACAGGCTGCCAAACTGCGAAAACCCACGCAGTTGGAACCCACAGCCACCACCCCTCCAGATCCAAAGTCCCCACTAAACCAAAATCCAAAAAGCCAAAAAAGGCTACTTAGGGAGATGAGTCCCCTGAGGATGCCCCTGTACCACAAACACAGGAAGCACATACTGGTATTAACCCCCCAGTTGTGTCAAAGACTCAACCTGCCAAAGCCGCACAAGTATCCTCTCAACAGGATCCTATTGCAACCAATATTGGGGAACCCACACTGCTGGAACCTATCTCACTTGAGAGGGTTACCATTGAAGCGCACCATTCACCCCGGTGCAATCTGCTTCTACCTAATCACCCCATGCAACGCCCCCAAAGTCCTACATTAATTGTTGCACAAGTGCTGAGTCAGTTGCACTCCTCACCCCCCTCCCCAGATACCAATTACAACTGGGATACCTCTACCATTGAGGGGTAGGATCAAAGTGCATCTGATAACCCACAGCATAGGGGTTACAATGTTCCATTTCCTAGTGTAGAAAAGGAGATTGGAACTTCTGGTGAGGCTGCCACTTATCCTGCTTCAGCATATGATCAGGATGTAGTTGGTACCATTACTAAGACCTTACCAGAGGCAACTGCTGATGAAGGACATAGTCCTGAGGCAGGAAGTCCCCAGTTCCAAGAGAAAGGGGCACATGCTATAACTGATCTACACTCAGTGCATGTTTATCCTGATTCTATGAGGAGGTCAGGTGATTCAGCAACCACTGATGATGACCTAGGCTTCTTTTACGATGTATTAGCCCAAAACACCATCCTGGAAGAGGAGGTGAGCAGACTCAAAGAGCTGCTTGCCAAAACTTCTGCGGATCAAAGACCATCTGTCTCTCAAACCCCACAGATGGCACCTTCATCTGAAGGTCTCCCAAACACAGAGCCACTCCCACATACATAACCACCTGCCTCTGCTTCTGGCACTATTTCTCAGGAACAGAACCCCCCTAAGCAAATAGCTGCTATCTTTCAAAATTCCATACCTCTCATCACACCTATAATCAATGATATAGTGATCAAAACCATTGATGAGAGGCTTTCCTCAGTAATACAACCCTTAATAGAGGAAGTTGTGGGCAAAAAGTTTCTGACAATCAAACCCTTGCAACCAATGCAACCAAAAGGGGGAGATTCAGCCAGTGAAAGCAAAAAGAAAGAGGAGTGCAGAGAGGAAAGAGAAAGAGAAAGAAACAGAAGTGGCATAAGTGGAAAAAGAGAAGGAGTTGGCTGTGGAGACTGAAAAAGAGAGGGGAAGGAAGCTGACATGGAGAAATCAAAAAAGAAGAATGAGAAGGAGACTGCCTTGGAGCTGATGGTAAAAGAGGCTGATGCTGAACACAGCAGATCAATGGATAACATCATTGATCAGTTGTTTAGGCAAGGCCATGACACTGACAAACTTGACTCTGAGATCAGAAGATTAGAGATTGAAGAAATCCAAAACAGATGGGCAAGTTATGATGTGTTAGAAAGAGAAAGGCTGGAGATCATGATCAGATTTATAGCAAAATATCTTGGAAGATCAATGATCGAAATCAAGGCTTGGTCCAGAGACAGCATCTTGGCAATAACCACCAAGATCTGTTCGTCTGAAGTATACACTAAAGGATTAGTTATTGAAGCTTTGAATGAAGCTGGTGCTGGGAGCAGGAATGAACTAGCCAAGCAATCTAAAGCCACACTTCCAAATGCTAGAACGCCTGTCAACATTCCCACACCTAAACCACCAAAACAACAACCCACCAAACCAACTCCCTTTCCCTTAAAACCAATAGCCGATGATGTACCCCAGAAGAAGAAGAGAAGGGTATTGAGGCTAGAAGATGATGAAGAAGATGGATGATGAAGATAAAGATAGGCTGCCACTCTCAGCTGTTATACAGTTTCCGAAGGCCACAAGTCACTCCCCAACAATTACTCCTGAAACTCAAAGACAAATTGTGAAAGTGAAGCTAGAAGAAGAAGAACTTCACAAACAACACGATGAGGAATTGCTGAGGAGGGTTGACAAAGCATATGAAGCCACATCTTCTATCATCAACATGAAGAAGCATGCTCTCAGATTATACACTCTTAAGCATATATTTCAATATCAAGAGGAGATAGTGAGGATTTGGCCTGATCCCAGGGTGTCTCATAGGATTCATAAGAAAAACATTCCACAGAGATACATTGGCTAGGTGAAAAAGGTTGTAGATGAAGTGATCTCACTGGTCTTTGTAGTATCACCCTGGGAATCCTAGAAGACTTCAAGAAAGCTTATAAAGCTAACCAAACCCCACAGAAGATGCTGGAAAATAAAATGGTGAAAAAGGGGTTAGTATATAAGAGGCTTGAAGAAATCAGAAAGAATGAGCTCCAGTTGTTCCTAGAGGGTAATCACCCTGATGAATTTGCTTATAGAATAATAACAACTGTGGAGCTAAAGAATGGGAAACAGGTCAAATACCTATCTGAGTACTATGGGCCTGAATCATTATTTGAAGGAGGTGCTGAAGAACTGACCATGGAGGAACAAATTACCTTCCTTGAGGCCTACACAAGAGAGTTATACAGACTTATAGTGGGGAAGTAGATCTCATGGATGGGGTAACAACTCTGTGTCCAGTTCCCCAAGACAGAGTTCCTATTCATACTTTGCCAAACAGATCATTGAGACTTCTTCCCAGGCCTGTGCTTAAAAAGGGTCACTTCTGAGCTGATCTAGAAGACAAAAAGACCAATTCTTCTGCCATAATAAGTAAGACATCTTCAATAAGTTTAGAGGTTTTGGCTGCATTGGTTCAGGGGGAGTTTGTTGGACCAAATGAACCAATGAGCCTGATCAGAAAAACCTCTAAGTCCCACAGACATCACAACAACTGCTGACGACTTGATCAGCTGTTTGACAAAGTCTGAAGATTTCAACAGCTGAAGACTAAAGTACTGAAGACTTCAAAAGCTGAAGACCAAAGTCTGAAGATCAACAGCTGAAGACTAAAGTACTGAAAACTTCAACAGCTGAAGACTAAAGTACTAAAGACTTCAACAGCTGAAGACCAAAGTCTGAAGATCAACAGCTGAAGAACAAAGTACTGAAGATCAACAGCTGAAGTACAAAGACTGAAGACATTAGCTGATGACAACAGCTGAAGTTCAAGTACAAGTACTGAAGCCTTCAGAGTTTGTTACAACAGCTAAAGAAGCATTCTTCAGTTGTTGTGATGGTTTCCTTTCAGTAGTTTTCTTTTTGTTTCAGTAGTTGTAAAACGATTGAAGAGCATGTTCTTCAGTCGTTGTAGTTTCAGTAGTTTCTTTTCAGTAGTTGTAGTGATAGTTAACACTTAGCATTTTTGTAAGAAGATATCAGCTGTTTGACTTCTTCAGTAGTTGTGTTAACTATCAGTAATTTGAATAAATTCTGTTAGATGTCACTATCAAGTGACATCAGCAGACGTCACATCTCCTATATAAGAGGTGTTGACCTAATTGTATTTGTGACATTCTGTTACCACGAAAGCGAATATTGAATGAAATATATTTTGCAGAATTCTTTCTGTCTATAACCGTTTGTTCTTACCTTGAATATCTTTTGTGTTCTTGTGAATTAGCTAATTCATTGTTTGATTTCCGCTGCTATACTCTCTAATCAATCAAACGTAGATCGTTGATCCTAACAAGTTAACATTGAAGAACCAATACCCCTTACCGAGAATAGACGATTTGTTTGATCAGCTTCAGGGTGCCAGTTGGTTATCAAGAATAGACCTTCGATCCGGTTACCATCAGTTGAAGGTGAAGAAGCAAGATATTCCTAAAACAACTTTCCATACGCGCTACGGTCACTATGAGTTTCTCGTCATGTCTTTTGGTTTGACCAATGCACCAGCTGCTTTTATGGATCTGATGAGTCGGGTGTGTCGGCCGATGCTAGATAAAACAGTAATTGTGTTCATTGATGATATCTTGATTTATTCGAAAAGTGAGGATGAACATGTCGGTCATATTCGAGAGGTTTTGGAGATGTTGAGAAGGGAGAAACTGTATGCCAATTCTCCAAGTCCGCATTTTGGTTGCGTGAAGTTCAGTTCAGTTCTTAGGTCATGTGGTGAATCCCAATGGGATTATGGTGGACCCAGCAAAGGTGGAGGCGGTTATGTAATAGAAGTCACCAAAGACAACATCCGAGATTCGTAGTTTCTTGGGTTTGGCGGGCTACTATAGAAGATTCATTCAAGACTTTTCCAAGATCGCTTCTCCACTAACCAGGTTGACCCGAAAAGATGTGAAGTTCGTATGGGGTCCAGCTCAAGATAAGGCATTCGAAGAATTGAAGGTGAGATTGACTCAAGCTCTTGTTCTGTCACTACTTGATGGGAGCGAAGATCTGGTGGTTTATTCTGATGCTTCCTACTCGGTGCTGGGGTGTGTGTTAATGCAGAGAGGGAAGGTCATAGCCTATGCATCCTGACAGTTGAAGGTTCATGAGGTCAACTACCCTACTCATGACTTGGAGCTAGCAGCCGTGGTCTTTGCACTAAAAATTTGGAGGGACTATCTTTATGGTACGAAGTGCACCATTTTCACTGACCACAAGAGCTTGAAGTACTTCTTCGAGCAAAAAGATCTGAACATGAGGCAGAGGAGGTGGTTGGAGCTTATAAAGGATTATGATTATGAGATCCATTACCATCCGGGCAAGGCCAATGTGGTGGCGGATGCCCTTAGCCGAAAAGAGAGGCCCGAGCTAATTTGGGTGAAAGCATATCAACTAATCATGACCTCTGATGTAATGAAGCAAGTTAAAGAGTTTCAAGATGAGGCATTAAAAGAAGATCATCTTAACTTTGAAAGGATGAGAGGTCTGGTTGGGGAATTGGGCGAA
Organism: Flaveria trinervia; assembly: GCA_025506515.1. NCBI lineage: Eukaryota > Viridiplantae > Streptophyta > Magnoliopsida > Asterales > Asteraceae > Flaveria > Flaveria trinervia. The sequence continues at coordinate 32,888,704 of CM046458.1, read as the reverse complement.
AACACACTCGGTGTTAGAACCCGATTCGGTCGTGTGTGGATTCCTCGTTTTGGGGATCTACAGGTGAAGATTACGGTTGAAGCTCACAAGACTCGATACTCCATTCATCCTGGTGCCACAAAGATGTATCAAGATATGAAGAAAGATTATTGGTGGTCGGGTATGAAGCGCGATGTGGTAGGGTATGTGAGTAAGTGCCTTACTTGTTTAAAAGTAAAGGCCAAGCATCAAAAGCTGTATGGAAAGATCCAACCTTTGGATATACCGGAATGGAAGTGGGAGCATATCACCATGGATTTCATTACGAAGCTGCCACGTACCCCGAAAGGGTATGATGCCATATGGGTGATTGTGCACCGTCTGACGAAAAGTGCTCACTTCCTACTGATTCACGAAACATATTCATCTGGGAGGTTGGCTGACCTGTTCATCAAGGAGATTGTAACTCGTCATGGTGTGCTGATGTCCATTGTGTCTGATTGTGACACCTGGTTTACCTCTAAATTCTGGAAGAAATTCCATAATGCCATGGGGACGAGATTACATATTAGCACGACTTACCCCAAACTGATGGTCAGTCAGAAAGGACCATTCAGACATTGGAAGACATGCTTCGGGCATGTGTGATTAATTTTGGGGGAAGTTAGGATGACCACCTACCGTTAGCCGAATTCTCATACAACAACAGCTGTCATGCCAGCATTGGTATGCCACCATATGTGATGCTATACGGTAGGAGATACAGAACACCCGTTTGTTGGGGTGATATTGGTCAGAAGCAGTTAGGGAGCATCGACGTATTCGAGGCTACGACTGAGAAGATTGAAAAGATCAAGGCCTTCATGAAGGCAGCCAAAGATAGACAGAAGTCGTATGCCGATAAGCGACGTAGACCGATTGAGTTCCAGGAGGGTGACCAGGTTATGTTGAAGGTCTCACCTTGGAAGGGTATTATTCGTTTCCAAAGCAGGGCAAGTTGAGCCCGAGATACATAGGCCCTTTCCGAATCATTGCTCGGGTAGGAGAGGTGGCCTATAGATTGGAGTTGCCAGAAGAGTTAAGTGGAATTCACCCAATGTTCCATGTATCTCATCTAAGGAAGTGCTTAGTTGATGAAGAGATGATTGTTTCATTGGAGGATATCGAAGTAGACGAACGGCTCAATTATGTGGAGCAACCAGTGGCAATCATTGATCGAAAGGAAAAGAGGCCGAGGAATAAAGTGGTTCCCCTTGTGCATATGCAGTGGAAGCACAGGAAGGGATCTGAGTCTATGTGGGAGACTATATAAGGGGGTGGACTTGTAACACCCGGTTATTTTAAAGTTAAAGGAAGAGAGGAATAAAGTGAAAGAAAAGAAGGAAAAGAAATAAAACCCAAGTCTAGGGGTAAAAAGTGTTCAAAAGGACAAAATGTTTGAAAAGTGGGTGTAAAAGGTGGTATGGCCGCCCATATGTCACATACACCACTGATTTTTGGGTTTTAGAGAGAGAAAGAACAGCAAATTCTCGGTTTTGAAGGAAGAATAAGAAAGAATTCGAATTCAAGGTAAGAGTTCATGCTTTTATTTTGTTCTTGACTGGTCTTATCCTCGGGTTTATGCTTATGTGTGTTTGTATGTGTTTGGGTATGTTTTTAGTGGGTTTCTAGCGGTTGAATTCAATTTCCAAACGAGTTTGGAGGAAGCCATACTCAAAAGCTGCAAAGGTGAGTTCTAGAACCCCTCTTTTACTGGTTTTTAACTGATTTTGGGGGTGGAAATGCATGAATGTATGTTGTTATTTAATTGGGTTTTGGACCCGTATGTTTGAATGTGTTTATGATGATGTTATGATGTGATGTGTGACTATGTTCATGCTTGATGAGGTATGATTGTGTTTCTAAGGCTTAGAGGGTAAGAAGTAAGCATAGAACATGATGAATGATGCATGGAAATTGAATCTGATGTTTTAGACCCACTTGATAAGTTTTTCCTATGTGTTTGGAAGTAAATGCGGATGAAAGGGTTAATGCGGATGAACATTAACCAATGGGTAAGTCAATGCGGATGAAAATTGACTAAGTGCAGGAAATGCGGATGAGCATTTGCCTAAGCCTGGGAAATGTGGATGAGCATTGGCTAAGTTTGTGAAATGCGGATGAGCAATGTAAGTCAATATGGATGAAGTGAGTCAATGCGGATGAGCATTGACTAAGTATAGAAATGTGGATGAGCAAAGTAAGTCAATGCGGATGAAGTGAGTCAATGCGGATGAGCATTGACTAAGTATAGAAATGCGGATGAACTATAGCAAATACGAATGAACTGTAGGAAATGCGGATGAACACTTAGTAAAATTCTGACTTTTGGGGAAAAAGAGGTAATGTAGGCTTTGACCTAGGAGATTCCCGGGGGTTATGAAAGTTGACTTTTGGGGTCATAGATGGTATGATGGACATGTAATGATATGTGCTTGATGCTTATGATGATGATGATGATGATGTTGCATGGTTATGCATGATGTATGTATGTATGATGCCCTGCATGATGATGTATGAATGATACGTTTATGTTCCTTGTGATGATGTATGATTATCTTTCGTATGACTTTACGAGTTATGATAATGAATGAATGAACAAAGTATTATGTAACGTAATATGAAAGATAATAAAAGAGGAACACGATGAATGAATGCATGCATTAATGAATGAATGTAAGAAAGCCTTGCAAGCAATGTATGGAGGTTCACACCCAATGATGGGTGTTAGCACAATTGTGTGCGGGTTAGCTACCACAGAAGGATGCACACTAGGGTCTAATCTTTGTGATTGACCATGCGTATGGGATCCTTGCCGCTTGCCTTAGGTACTGGAGTCAGCTTCGTGCACAATGTTCGAGGTCTATAAAAGACCTCAGGCCTAGTTACCCGCTTCGTGCACAATGTTCGGGGTATAGCATATGACATTGATCCAGAATGAAAGATAAAAGATAATGGTGAATGTAATTAACCTAGGTACTGGAGTCAGCTTCGTGCACAATGTTCGAGGTCTATGAAAGACCTCAGGCCCAGTTACCCGCTTCGTGCATAATGTTTGGGGTAATGTACATTTCAGTAGAAGTAATGATGAATGAATGAAAGTATGAACGAAAGAATGACGAAGATAATAATGATATTATATGTATGTATGTACGATGTATGATCACGAACGAATGCAAAGTATAATATGATTTTAAAAGAAAGGATGGTTTTATGAAAGAAAAGTATGTTTTGCAATAAAACTAGAACTCACTCAGCAACGCTGACTTTTATACATTTTCCAATTGGCAGGTAATGTTGCTGAGGATGGCACGAGACAGCTGCTCAGCTCTTTTGGATGGCATCCATTTATTTAAAGCTTTTGTGATGTAATACAATAAATGAAATTTTGTAACTGGCAAACGATGCATTATTTTGATAAAGTTTTATTGATGAAATGAAATGCCATTTGTTCTATGTTTCCGCTGCAATGTTTTAATGATTAAATGCAAAGTATATGTTTTATGTGCGATGATTTACCAGCTGTGAGCATCCCGGGAACGGGGCCTTACACTCTACAATCCTAAAAGTACTTTCCATATGATCTAGAAAAAACCTTTTGAGAAGATGAAGAAGAAGCAAGTTTTGGAATGAAACTCTTTTCCTTTCAGAAGCTCCAAAATGGAGAAGAAGACAAGTTTTGAAATGTCATAAGTCATCATAAAACATAACCGATCATCCGCGGGACAGCGAGGGTTTGGGGGCGGCAACCCCTGATAGTGGGGTCCTAGGGGCAGTAGCCCCAAGAGGAGTCCAAGGGGCAACGCCCCTGGTTGGGGTTGCGCTGCCAGGTCAACGTGATTTTTTTATTTTAGTACATTTACCTAGCACATTTTGTTATAGAAAAATTGATCTTCATGTTAAAACCTCTTAAAATCTTGGTCGTTCAAAACGTATATTTGGTATGCATTTCCAACCCCAAACTAGTTCAAAACCTTTCAATAGGGGATCTAGAACTCACCTGGACTCAATGAGTAGCTCCTCAATCAAGCTTTCAAAGCAAGGGTCACACTACACAGCTTGTAGATATGTTAACACACAAAGGAGTTAATTTCTGCCTAATTTTGCTGCTAATTTTTCCCCAAGATCAATAGTGTTGCTGAGCATCCGCATTAGTTAATACGGATGTACAAATCCTTTTCAACATTTGTTCGACTGTCCGCATTTGTAAATGCGGAAGAACAAACACTTGTCAGCATTTGTTCTGTGCTCATGCATATATACAAATACGGATAGCCGATACTAGTATTCTATTATAGATGCTGATTATTCATCTGCTTTGGTTCATGGAATTATGGGATTTCCATTAGAACAACCATTTACCCACCACCTGAATTGGCATGTATGATCCTTTCAGGGTCCAAGAATACTCCCCTTAAGATACAACCTATGGGCTTCAAGGGTTTGATAGTGGATGAGGTTATGAGATTTTGTTCGGTCTTGTGCAGTGGGAAGAGGTACTGGTGGTGCAAGTGATGGAGCGAAAATGGCCTTTATCATACTAATGAAGTCATTGGCTTTGAACATCTTCTCTCTATTAAGTACATGAATCTTCATTTGGCTCATGGAGTATATGGCTTCAGTTGGCAGCTTCCTCAATGAAATAGGTTCCTAGATTGATATTGTTGATAACCCATCTCCATGAATCACTAAAGCTCCTTCCACGTCAAACTCTAGTTTTACTTTGTTGCCTAGTTACAAAGGAGTCTTCTTCTTCTTCCTTCTTTGCTCTCTCTTGGCTAAAGTTCTATCATAGGCCATCTTTAGTATTTTTATGCACTTGAGAAAGAAGTGCATATTAGCTTCTCCCAGCTTGTTATTTATTTCTCTGAAGTGCCTGGTGTAAATGTAATGGATATAGGATTCATCAAGCAGTCTTACCTCATATCCACTAAATAGACTTATCTCAGCACCCTCCTTTCCTCCCCACCTCCTTTCAATCACCAACTCATAGGTCTTCTCATCCTAAAAGAGATTTGAGATTGGTTTGGAGGAGTGGAGTGTCTACCACCATCTTCCTCTTAGAGATTCAGTTGGCTTTACCTTCAGTTTAGAAAATACCACCTCTTCAGCTTCTTTGATTTTTTTCTTCTTCTCAAGAGGTTTGATGAACGATCTATCTTTTCTCATACACATAGCTTTAATACATTTGAAGTTGTATGTTCTTTTGAACATCCGTAGAATGTCTTCAAACTCATACTCTCTGAACATAGCCTTGTGATTGATCAGCTCCACATTGGGTAGTTCCTTTAGATCATGAATTTGATGGAAGTTCACTAGAGCATTATACTCAGTGAAGAATTGAACTAACCTGGAGATACTTTTGATCATGAACATAGTCTAGTCAATATCATACTTCCAGGCAATAATTTTCTGAACAGTCTTGCGTTGAAAAGTAGATACACCCTTGATTAACACTACAGTGGTGAGTCCTTCTTGAAGTTTTAATTGAGAAGGCTCTATAAACCACTTAAGATTCTTGTGAAGCACAGGTGCTAGAGAGTCATGATCTCTGTGAGTGAGCTGAATGTCTTGGTATGATACCATTGTTATTAGTTTCTTACTTATGATATCTTCCTCTAGCTTCTTTAATCTCTCCTTTTTCTCATTTATCAACTGGAGGATTGCAACTCTTAAGGAGTTTGTCTTCGTGTTTCCAAGATTTTCTTCATAAAACCTTGTTGAGAAAGATAATCCTTCATTTCCCTATCAGTCATGGAATAAGGATTAGGATACAATGATTGAGGAGCTTTAGTGTTTTTGGCTCGGAAGATGGGTTTTTCCACAGGTAACTTGGATACTTGAGTCTTCTCATACTTAGTAACATATGAAGGATCTAGCAGCTTATTTAGCTTTTTTCTTCAACTATTATACCCTCATAAGTCATTTCAAATACCTTATCTGTATCGTAACCATGATTGATGTGAAACATAGCCTTCACTATCAAATCATCTGTTTGAGCCTTTTCCACCATCTTTTGAATTAAAGACTCAACCTTTACAAATCTTTCTCTTGCTATTGGTTCATGAACCATATAGCATCCCTCTATTTCTCCTTCTTCAAGGTCTATTAATTCAGCTCTTTTCTTCACTTGTGCCTCAGCCTTCTCATGCTCATCAAGAAACTCAGCAATGGATGCTAGACTACAGGGATCATCCTTTTGTTTCTTCTTTATAGGTTTTCTTTTACTATGGGTCTTTTGCCCTTTGCCTTTTCAGCTAAAAGTTTCCTTTTTCTAGTGTAGGTCTACATGCTTGGACCAGAAGAGGTTTCTACCATTTCAGCCTCTTGGGGCACTTTTTTAGCCTTCATTAGTTCTTTCTTCTTGTGTTTAATTTCTATTTCTTCTATCTTTTGTTATTCTTCATAGATTTTTCTAATCAGCTCTTATTGTTCCTCGGTCAAAGACACAACATGTACTATCAGGAAGCTCAATTCCTTCTCAATTGGCACAAGATATTGAGGAATTGTCATAATTGGCTTAGTTCCTTGTCTTTGGTCACCAATAAAGTTCTAGAATTCATCATCAATGATGAAATCTTCAATAGTGAAGCTATCAAGAGATTTGATCATGTCACTAAATTCTGATTCCTTAATTTGAGATTTTTCATGATCTTTGCTTGTGCATACAACCATAGCTAAGCTTTGCTCTTTGGACTTTGTCCCACTAGATTCAACCTATTTTTAATGCTAATGAATCTCATCTTTTTGGCAGGAGGAGAGTCATCATCACTTTCCTCTGAGGAACTTTCATTACTTTCTTCTTTGTCATCATCTCTCTTCTTTTCAACCTCATCCTTATCATGTTCATCAACTTTCTCCTTTTCTACTTCTTGTTTTATCATAATGAGCAACTCCAATTAAAATATTCTCTTATTCAGAGATTCTATTTGTGTTTGTTATTCCATGATTATCTCATATTGTTCTTCAATCAATCCTTCGTGCTCTCCTAAAGCAATGGTTTGAATAGCCAAAGTGCCCACATGACCACTAACTTCATACCTAGAATGTTGAAGAATAGCCTTTAGTTCCTCTATCTCCTTGTCTTTTTTTTCTGCTTTATCCGACTCGTACTTTTCTTTCATATCTTTCAATTCTTTCTACTTCTCATCTAACTCTATAATTCTATCCTTTATGATACCAGACCTTCTATCAAGCAGTTTTTCCATTTTAGCCATTTTCTTCAAAAGCTCAGAGATCATTTCATCTTTCTCATCACGTCTGTTTACCTCAGATTCAATAAAACTTTCAGATGGAATGACTTCTGAAGTGACTTGTCTCAAAAGCATTTGCATTTGATGATCCTCCTCATCAGAAGATGATTTGGACTCATCTGAAGAGCTGGCAGAGTCACAAATTTAATAGGCTTAGTAGTGATAGGTGATGATGGATGAAAGGCACCGTTCCCGGGACGCTTACAGTTGGAATCTTATCGCACATAAAACATATATTTACATTTGTATTTCATAAAATCGCAGCGGAACACTAAAATAATCTTTCATTTCCATGTAAATGCTTTTGCAAGTTAATACAACATTCATTACAAAACAGCTTGTTCGCATTACAATGCAAAAACATTAATCAAAAGAATGCCCTACCAAAAGAGCCGACTAGTCGCCTGTGCCATCCTCAGCAATCATTACCTGCCAACTGGAAACACATAAAAGTCAGCGTTGTTGAGTGAGTTCTAGTTTTAAAGTAAAACATACTTTATTTATCGTTAAAACCATACTTTACTTTCATGCGATCATACATCATACGTACATACAGATAATAACATCATTATCTTCTTTAATCTTTCATGCTTCATTCTTTACCTTTCCCTTCTATCAACCATAAATCTTACCCTTCTATTCATGGTACTAGACCTAGGCCTATCATAGACCTTCTATAACGGTGCACCGCACCTCATGGTTGCAACACCTAAGGTAAATTTTAGGTTTACTATGCAATACCTTTCTGTTCATGGTTCTAGACCTAGGACTGTCATAGACCATCCATAACGGTGCATCGCACCTCGTGGTCACAGTACCTAAGGTATGAATGTAGGTGTACCATTGCCATACGCGATACCTTTCTGTTCAAGGTTCTAAACCTAGGCCTATCATAGAACTTCTATAATGGTGCATCACACCTCATGGTCACAGTACCTAAGGTATGTAGCAATAGTTCTATGCAAGTGGTCAATCACAAAGGAAGACCCTGATGTACAAATCATGCTCACCAGACTATCATTACTTTCATTACTTCTTAATGCATGCATTCTTACTTCATGTTCCTATTTTCTTTATCTTTCACTTTAAGTTACGTAATACTTCATTCATTCATTAGAATGACACGTAAAGCACAGGAAAGATAGACATACATCATAATACGGAACAAATCATACACAGTTATCAGCATCATACAAGGGCAACATCATACATCCGTAACATGCAACATCATCATCATCATGCCCAACATGCTCTCTAAGGCCTCAACAGTCATCTTACATCAACTTACGAAAACCTCTACATCTACACTTTCCCCCGAAATTTAGAAGTTAAACTACGCTTCTCCTCGGGTGCAATAGTCCTATTCGGGCCTATGGACATCCTTCAGTCGCATGACCTCCATGCGACTGAGCATCATGCGAATGAATCAATGCAGATGAAAATTCTTGCGAATGAAAATCCAATCGTGCGAATGGACTAATGCGGATGGACCTTTATGCGAATGGGACTAATGAGGATGAACCCTTATGCGACTGGACCTTCAATCTCACGACCTCCATGCGACTGGCTTTTCAGTCGTACGAATGGACCCTCAATCGTACAAATGAACCTCAATCGTGAGAATGGACCTCAATCACACCTATTCAGCCGTATGGGCTCCATTCAGTCTCCAGTCGGTCGCCTAGCCCTAGCTGATGCAGAATGCAGTTCATCCTGACTGCAGCTGAGGGTTTTTGGCCTCCAAATTCATCTAAACCCATTTTAAGCCCAAATCGACCATCCTAAACCTTAGGGATGCATACCACAACACCATTCAAGCACACACAAGCTGACAATCAAGGCTCAAACGCATCATACACACACATACACATACGCAAATGGGTCAAACATGCATACATTTAAAAAAACGGGTTTTCTATGTTTCCAGCCCCAAAATCGTTTGAAAACAAATAATAGTAGGGTCCTAGAACTCACACAAACCACAGCAAGAAGTAGAGCTTCGGTTTGACTCACTTCTCGACGATTTTGGCCCACTCGAACCAACCCGAACCAACATTTTCTCCTTTTTCTCTTCTTTCTCTCTTTTCCTCTTTCTTTTGGCTGAAATGTCGGTGTGGGGAGAGGGTAAGGGCTGCCCTATCCCTTTATATGCCCCCCACTCTCCTGACTTTCTTTCATTGACAAGTTTGGTCCCTCGAGTTTGGACTTTATTTCTTTTTCCTCCTTTATCGGCTTTAAAAAATAAATAACAGGGTGTTACAAGTCCACCCCCCTTAAATAGGTTTCGTCCCCGAAACCTGTTATTCCTTGAACAAGCGTGGGTAATGCTGTCTCATTTCTTCCTCAGTCTCCCACGTTGACTCGGATCCTTTTCAGTGCTTCCACTGTACATGCACAAGAGGAACCACTTTATTTCTCAGCCTTTTATCTTTTCGATCGATGATTCCCACTGGTTGCTCCACGTATTTGAGCCATTCGTCTACTTTGATATCCTTCAATCTATGGAATGTCGGGTGAATTCCACTTAATTCATCTGGTAACTCCAATCTATAGGCTACCTTTCCAACTCGAGCAATGATTTTGAAAGGGCCTATGTATCTTGGGCTCAACTTGCCCCACTTTCAGAAACAAATGAATTCCCTTCCAAGGTGAGACCTTCAACATAACCCGGTCACCCACCTGGAACTCAATCGGTCTGCGTTGTTTATCAGCATACGACTTCTGTCTGTCTTTGGCTTCTTTCATGAAGGCTTTGATCTTTTCAAGCTTCTCAGTCATAGCCTCGATTACCTCAACGCTTCCCAACTCCTTCTGACCAATATCACCCTAACAGACAGGTGTTCTGCATCTCCTACCATATAGCATCTCATATTGTGGCATACCAATGCTAGCATGATAGCTGTTGTTGTATGTGAATTCGGCAAACGGTAGGTGGTCATCCCAACTTCCCCCAAAATCAATCACACATGCCCGAAGCATGTCTTCCAGTGTCTAAATGGTCCTTTATGACTGACCATCATCTGGGGATGATAAGCCGTGCTAATATGTAACCTCGTCCCCATGGCGTCGTGGAATTTCTTCCAAAATTTAGATGTAAACCGGGTGTCACGATCAGACACAATAGACACCGGTACACCGTGACGAGTTACAATCTCGTTGATGAACAGATCAGCCAACATCTCGAATGAATATGTCTCACGAATCGGTAGGAAGTGAGCACTCTTCATCAGGCGATCTACAATCACCCATATGGCATCGTACCCTTTCGGGGTACGCGGCAACTTCGTCATGAAATCCATGGTGATGTGCTTCCACTTCCATTCCCGAATATCCAAAGGTTGAATCTTCCCATACGGCTTTTGATGATCGGCTTTCACCTGTAAACAAGTAAGGCACTTACTCACATGCTCCACCACATTGCACTTCATACCCGGCCACCAATAATTCCTCTTCATGTCTTGGTACATTTTCTTGGCACCAGGGTGAATAGAGTATCGAGTGTTGTTAGCTTCAACCATAATCTTCACCCGTAGATCCCCAAAACAAGGGATCCACATCCTCCCGAATTGAGTTCTAACACCAAGCGTGTTTTCACCCAATTCTGCGACCAGACCTCTCATTCTCTCAAAGTTAAGATGATCTTCCTTCAATGCCTCATCTTGAAACTCTTTGACTTGCTTCATCACATCGGAGGTCATGACCTATTGTACCCTGAAAGGATCATACATGCCAACTCAATGGGTGAATTGATGATTGCTCAGCTGGAATCCCATAAGTCCAAGATGAAATGCGGATGAAGATCTGCAAGAAAATTAACAAGTGTTATCTTGCGCATTAGTTAATGCGGAAGACAAAACTTTGATGCGGACAAGTGTTTACTCTTCTGCATTAACTAATGCGGAAGACATAATACTTATGCTGAAGAACAAGTTACTCTTCTGCATTGACTAATGCTGAAGAACAAAAGAAGATGCGGACAAGACTTTGATCATCCGTATTGACAAATGCGGATGACCAACCAAATGCGCACAAGTATTTGTTCATCCGCATTAACCAATGCGGATGACCAACTTACTAATGTTGATGATCAAGTGGAAATGATGATCAAGATTATCTCATCCACATTTGTCAATGCGGATGAACAAGCAGAGATGCGGATCAAGACTTAGACTAGTTTCTGATGTAACAGGTCAGGGGTAGTTTAGTCATTTTGTAAAGGCATCTTGTCCTATCTATAAATAGAATAGTTAACCTCGTACTGAGGTGAAGGTTGATAGAGAGAGAATTTTTGTTGTAATTATTCTCTGTAACTTATCATCTTTCAAATATTAATACAAACAACATTTATGAGTAATTGTCTTGCTTGAATGTCCTTTGATTGTTTTTTTCCGCCACTCAATCATTGACTTGATTATCATATTCGATTCTCAGTAAGAATATCACTCTTACTCAAACACAGTCATGACCAACTGATAAGCTTTCACCCGAATCGGCTCGGGTCTCTCCTTTCGGCTAAGGGCTTTTACCACCATATTGGCCTTGCCCGAATGGTAATGGATCTTGCAATCATAGTCCTTTATGAGCTCCAACCATCATCTATGCCTCATGTTCAGATCCTTCTGCTCAAAGAAGTACTTCAAGCTTTTGTGGTCGGTGAATATGGTGCACTTCGTCCCATAGAGATAGTGTCTCCAAATCATTAGCGCAAAGACCACGACAGCTAGTTCCAAATCTTGAGTAGGATAATTGACCTCATGAACCTTCAACTGTAGGGGTGCATAGGCTATAACCTTCCTTCTCTGCATTAACACGCACCCCAACCCCGAATAGGAAGCATCAGAATAAACCACCAGATCTTCACTTCCATCGGGTAATGACAGAACAGGAGCTTGGGTCAACCTCGCCTTCAGTTCATCGAACGCTTTCTCATGAGCTTGACCCCATATAAACTTTACATCCGTTCGGGTTAACTTGGTTAGTGGAGAAGCAATCTTGGAAAAGTCTTGGATGAATCTTCTGTAGTAGCCCGCCAAACCCAAGAAGCTACGAATCTCGGATGGCGTCTTTGGTGACTTCCATTGCATCACTGCCTCCACCTTAGCCAGGTCCACCATAATCCCATCGGGATTCACCACATGAACCAAGAATTGAACCTCGTGTAACCAAAGTGCGCACTTGGAGAATTTGGCGTACAACTTCTCCTTTCTCCACTTCTCCAACACCTCCCGAATGTGGCCAGCATGCTCAATCTCGCTTTTCGAATAAATCAAGATATCATCAATAAACACAATCACTGAATCATCCAACATCGACCCACACACATGGTTCATCAAATCCATAAAGGCAGCTGGCGCATTGGGCAAACCAAAAGACATGACAAGAAACTCGTAGTGACCATAGCGCGTGCGAAAAGCTGTTTTAGGAACATCCGGCTCCCTCACCTTCAACTGATGATAACCAAATCGGAGGTCTATCCTTGAAAACCAACTGGCACCCTGGAGCTGTTCAAACAAATCATCAATTCTCGGTAAGGGGTAGCGGTTCTTCACTGTCAACTTATTCAGCTCATGGTAGTCAATACACATCCTCAAACTACCGTCTTTCTTCATCACAAACAAGACCGGAGCACCCCAAGGAGAGATACTCGGTCTGATTAACCCCTTATCTAGAAGCTCTTGCAACTGCTCCATTAACTCCTTCATCTCAGTCGGAGCCAACTGATACGGTGCCTTGGCAACAGGTTGGGCACCTGGTATCAAATCAATCTGAAACTCAATCTCACGGTCAGGTGGCACTCCTGATAAATCTTCTGGGAACAAATCTGGAAAGTCACACACAACCAGTACCTCAGAAAGTTGTGGTGTTGGCGTATCTACATCCTTTACATATGTCAGGTAGGCTCTACGTCCATGCCTCATACACTTTCCCGCCACCGCCATCGAAATTACCTTGGGAATCGTAGTAACCCTATCACCATAACCGTTACCAAACTCCCATCGGGCGCTATCAACCGAATCATCTTCTTGCGACACACAATGTTTGCCTCAGAGTCTGCTTACCAATCCATCCCCAAAACCAAATCGAAACCACCTAAGGTCATCACAAACGGTCTAACCGGGAAGTTATGACCCTCAAGTTCCACGTCACAGTTCTCCATCATCTCGGAAATCCTTGTTGTATTACCTATGGCTGTTTCTACATCAAAGGCATATCAACACATCTACTACTAATAGGCCCCTTAGGACAAAAAAGCAACAGAAATAAAACTTTTACCGCACCCGAATCAAATAACACAGAAGCTAAAGTTTGGTTCACTAGAAACGTACCAGACACAACATCAGGGTCCATCCAAGCCTCCTCCTGGTTCACTAGAAATGTTTCTGCTCAATCATTCATCGATTACAAATAGGTTGACACTCCTTATATAGAGTGCAATCACTTCTGATATCACGGGATAGTGACATCTGGCAGATTTATTACAAAAAACTAAAACTTACAAACTACTGAAATGTTCACAACTACTGAGACATATCAGAGTGCTAAGTACAAAACATAAAACTACTGATACGAACTACTGAAACTACAACGACTGAAGAACAAGCTCTTCAGTCATTTTACAAAACTACTGAAAAGAAAAACATAAAACTACTGAAAAGAAAACCATCACAACTACTGAAGAAGACCTCTTCAGCTGTTGTGACAACGTCTGATACTTGGTCTTCAGCACTTGTGTCTTCAGACTTTGTCTTCAGCACTTATGTCTTCAGACTTTGTCTTCAACACTTGTGTTCAGACATTGTCTTCAGCACTTGTCTTCAGACTTTGTCTTCAGCACTTGTGTTCAGACTTTGTCTTCAGCACTTGTCTTCAGACTTTGTCTTCAGCACTTGTGTCTTCAGCTGTTGTGGACTTTAGCAGTTGTTGTGACGTCTGTGGGACTTAAGGTTTTTCTGATCTGGCTCATTGGTTCTTTTGGTCCAACAAACTCCCCCTGAACCAATGCAGCCAAAACCTTAACTTTATTGAGGTCCCACTTATTGTTGGCGATAAGATTGGTCTTTTTCCTTCTTGATCAGCTAAGAAGATGACCCAATTAAGCACTGGCCTGGGAATAGATTTCTGAAATTTGGTTGGCATAGTATGGATAAGAGCCCTGACTTTGGGGAACTGGACACAGGGCTGTGGTCCTATCCATGAAATCTACTTCCCATGTATAAGCCTGTAGGATTCTCTGGTGTATGCTCTGAGAAACATAATTTGTTCTTCCATGGTAAGATTTTCAGCTCCACCATCAAACAGTCCTTCACGCCCATACAGCTCTGAAATGTACTTAGCCTGTTTGCCATTTTTGAGCTCAACTGTTGTAATCTGTCTGTATGCAAACTCATCTGGGTGAGTACCTTCAAGCAACAGTCTGAGCTCATTTTGTTTGAAGTTCTCAAGCCTCTTGTAGACTAACCCCTTTTTAATTACTCTGTTCTCTAACATCTTTTGGGGTGGCTGTTTAGTTTCATAGGCCTTCTTGAAATCTTCTACAATTTCCCAGGGTGATACTACAAGGACCACTGTGATCTCTTCATCTACGATCCTTTTTACTTGGCCCTTGTATCTCGAAGGAATGTCTTTCTTCACAATTCTGTGAGCCACCCTAGGACCAGGCCATATTCTCACCTTTTCCTTTTGATATTGAAATGTTTAGCAAGGGTGTACAATCTCAGAGTTTCTTTCTTCATACTGATTATTGATGAAGGCGCAACATACGTTTTGTCTATTCTTTTCAGCATCTCATCATCATGAAGCTTTTGCTGCTATTCTTCTTCTATCTTTACTCTCACAGCTTCCATCTGTGAGGTGGGAGTGATGGGCATAGGTTTGGCTTTAGGCAAAGTCAGGACTGCAGAAAGAGGCAGCCTATCTTCTTCCTCATCATCCTCTTCTTCTTCTTCTTCTAGCCTCAACACCCTTCTCTTCTTCTTCTTGGGTGCATCATCGGCTGTTGGTTTTGAGGGTAAAGGAATTGGTTTAGTGGGTTGTGGTAGTGGTGATTTTGAAGTGGGAGGTTTTGCAGGTTGTTCTAGCATTCTTGTAGTGAGTGAGGCTTTTAAGTGTTTTGCTAGTTCCTTTCTGTTCCCATCACCTGCCTTATTTAGTGCTTCAGTCACCATCCCTAGTGTATGCTTCAGACGAATAGATCTTGTGGTTATTGCCAAGATACTATCCCTGGTCCATGACTTAATCTCGATCAATGATCTCCCAAGTACTTTGCAATGAATCTGATCATGATCTCTAGTCTTTCTCTTTCTAATGCATCATAACTTGCCCATCTTGAGTTAATTTCTTCAACTTCAAGTCTCCTAATCTCTGAGTCAAGTTGTGCAGTATTGAACCCTTGTCTATACAGTTGATCAATAATGGAGTCCATTGATTTACTGTGTGTAGCATCCGCCATTTTGATCATCTCATCGAGTTCGAGTTCTTTTTCTTTTCCTTCACCTTCCTCTTTTTATATGTGACATGAAAGTCTTTGTGACTTTCACCCACTTGATCAATGTCAGCTCCCTTCACAAACTCCTCTTCCTTCTCAGTCTCCTTTTCTTTCTTCCCCTCTATGCTCTCCTCTTTGTTTTCACTGACAGACTCTCCCCCTTTTTGGTTGCATTGGTTGTAAGGGTTTGAGTAGCAGAAAGCCTTGTGCTCACAATCTCCTCCACCAGGGGTTGTATGATTGAGGGAAGCCTCTCATCCATGGTTTTGATCACAATGTCTGTGATTATTGGGGTGATGAGAGGTAGAGAGTATTGCTGAAAGATAGCAGTTGTTTGCTCAGAGGGTTTGTCCCTGAGAAGCAGTGCTGGAATAGAAGCTGGTGGCTCGGAAGTTTTGAGTGGCTGAGTGTGCGGGAGACCTTCAGGTGAAGGTGCCATCTGTGGGTTTATGTTGGTGGCAGATGGACTTGTTTTTTGAGAGAATTGGTCAAGTAGTCTTTGTAGTCTACTGACTTCTTCCTCAAGAATTGTGTTCTGGGCCAGAACATCATAAAAGAAGCCCAGGTCATCATCAGCAGATGCTGAATCACCTGACCTCCTGCTTGTAGCAGGATGTACATGCACTGGGGGTAGACCAGTTTTAGCATGTGACCCTTTTTCTTGGAACTGGGGATTTCCAGCCTCAAGACGATGTCCTTCATCAGCTGTTGCCTCTGGTGAGGTCTTAGCTATGTTACCAGCCTCACTCTGATCATGTGCTGATTCAGAAGAGGTGGCAGCCTCACCAGATGTTCTTATCTGCATATCTACACCAGGAGATAGAATAGTTAAACCCTGGTGCTGTGGGCTGTCAGAAGCATGTTGATCCTCTTCCTCAATTGCTGTGGTTTTCCCCTTTGTTGGTGTTTGTTGGGGAGGAGGAGAGGCATGTAGCTGAGTCAACACTTTGCAATAATGAGAGTAGGACTTTGTGGGGTGTTGCAGTGGGAGATGGGGTAAAAGCAGTATGCACCTGGGGAGAATGGGCTCTTCAATGGCAATCTCCTCAAATGAGGAAGATCCCAGATTAGTGGGTACCCCTTGTTTGGTTGCTGTAGGCTCCTTTTGAGAGGAAGCCTGAGCGGCTGTGGCTGGTGAAGTCCTTGTATCCACTAGGGGGTTATAACCAGTGGATATAGCCTGTGTTTGTGTTGCAGGGGCATCCTCAGGGGACTCATTTCCCTGAGTAGCCTTTTTTGACTCCTTTTAGTGGGTTTGGTGGGGACTTTGGATTTGGAGGTGGTGGCTGTGGGTTCCAGCTGCGTGGGTTTGCGCAGCTTGGCAGCCATTTTTAGTGATTGGTCAGAGTTGTGCCGGGAGTATACTTTAGGCAATACAACCGTAACAGGGACTCCCATGCCAACAAGTCCCTCAGCTTGAAGCTGGTTTTCAATTATGGCCATTATGAACCGAGGATATAATATCCAACGGTTAGCAAGTTGTTTTTGGGCCATATCCTTGAGCTCTAAAAATAGTATTTTAGAAAAATTTAAAGGTTGTTGCTCAAGGATGGAGTACATTACCTGTTGCCACCTTGTGGACATTTGATCCCATGATGAAGTCTTGGGGGCAAGGCAGACATTTACCATGTGAAAGATGAGACGTTCGGCATCCTGGAAATGTTTCTTCAATATGGTAGATGCACTCAGGTTACCCTGGTATCCATGGTGGGCAAATGATTGATCTATTGTGCCCTTTGGATAACCAGTTGGGAAAGTGGCATCATCCAGATTGAGGGTTTGGCGAAGAATGTCTGGAGTAATGACCACTTTTTGACAATGGACAAAGATTGAAGAGACTTTGTGTCATTCTCCTCAGACAAGAGTGACGTTTGTCCAGAATTGATTAAGAGATTCGGCATATATGGTGAGATTTAATAGAAAAGTCTTTTTGTATGGTGACTGAACCATCAATCAATGGCGTTGTGAAACTTGGTCCAGTATGGCGATTTTGTGAGATGTGCGACACAGTTGTGTCATGGTTTTAGTTGCATGGTCGCCATTGATGAAGAGAGGTTACAGAGTTTTTTGAACGTTAGGTTTGAGAAGGAAGACAGGAAAAACTCTAAAGGGTTGGGATATGTATTTAAGGGTAGGGTTAGAAAAGGACTGAAGGTTTTGGTGTTAGTCATCAGTTGTTGAAACTACTGATGACGTGGTATTAACATTCAGAGGTTTGGAATGACTGACCGTATTGTTGTGATCAGCAGTTGTTATAAACAACTGAAGACTTGGTTTTAACCGTCAGACCGTTGAAACAGCTGAAGTCTCAGATTTAGTCATCAGTAGTTATAAAACTACTGAAGACAGTTTTGACTTCAGGTGATGAAACAACTGAGGACTTGGTATTAGTCATCAGTAGTTGGGAAACTACTGAAGACTTGGTTTTACCATCAGTTGTTGTAAACATTTGAAGACTTGGTGTTAGTCATCATAGTTGTGAAGCTACTGAAGACATGGTTTTGCTTCAGTTGTTTAGAAAGAAACAACAGTTGGGAAACTACTGAAGAGAAAAAGGCTCATCAGTAGTTGTCGTCAAATCATTGCTTTTCAGCTGTTTCATACTGTCCTCAACACGTACTCATCAGATTTTCATCTGTTTTCAGATGTTTCATAGGACATCAGTACGTAGTTGTATTTCTGACAACAGTAGTTATAGCTACAATCAGCTGTTGTAACTACATCAATTGTTTTATCAAATAAAGTACTTGAGTACTGAGAAGTTAAGCTCTATTGTTTTAAAGAAAGCTTTCAGAGGGTAAATAACTTCGGTACTTATATATATGACAATAATAAACTAATGATCATCAGTACTTGGGAGCTGAGATCATCAGTAGTTGTCACTTATCTCTAGCTGCAGCATACCAAGCCTTAACACTAGGTTTTGGAAAGTTGTGCTATCCAAGGGCTTAGTGAAAATGTCTGCAAGCTCATCAGCACTAGGAACAAATTGGATCAATCATACCTTTTTCAAAACAATCTCTAATAAAATGGTGTCTGATTTCATAGGTTTAGTCCTAGAGTGCTGGACAGGATTCTTGACAATACAAAGAGCTGAAGAGCTATCCATTAACAATGGGGTCTTAGTCTCTGTTATGCCATAATCCAATAATTGGTTTTGAAGCCAGAGTACCTGAGATGTACAGCTTGCAGCAGCAATGTACTCTGCTTCAGCAGTTGATGTAGCAACTGAGGTCTGCTTCTTACTCTGCCAAGAAATCAAGCAGTTGCCTAAGAATTGGCATCCTCCAGAAGTGGACTTTCTTGTCAACTTACACCCTGCATAGTCACTATCAGAAAAAGCAACTAATTACCAGAATCTCTAGTAGAATACCATAAACCTAGAGATGGAGTGCCTTGCAGATATCTAAAGATCCTCCTTGACTGCAATCAAATAAGACTCCTTAGGTGCAGCCTGAAATCTAGCACAAACACATGTAGCAAACATAATATCTGGTCTAGAAGCTGTTAAGTATATCAAGGACCCAATCATACATCTGTAAAGTGTTTCATCAACCACTTTACCTTCTGATCTGTATCCAGTTGTGTGGTGTTGGACATGGGAGTAGAACAGGGCTTACACTTTTGTAAATCAAACATTTCCAAAAGATCTTTTGTGTATTTGGGCTGATGAATGAAAATTCCATCAGCCTTTTGTTTGATTTGCAAACCTAGAAAGAACTGTAATTCTCCCATGGCACTCATTTCAAACTTCTGTCGCATCAACTTTGTAAAGGCATCACACAACTGTGGATCAGAGGATGCAAAAATAATATCATCCACATAAATTTGAACAAGTAGATTATGTTGCCCAGCTTTCTTAATGAATAAAGTCTATCTATGGAGCCTCTAGTGAAATTATTTCCCAAGAAAGTTTGATAATGTCTCATACCAGGCTCTAGGAGCTTGTTTCAACCCATAGAGAGCCTTATCAAGCTTATACACCCAATTAGGATGTTATTGTCCTCAAAACCTGGTGGTGACATACATAAACCTCTTCTTCAATTTTCCCATACAAAAATGCACTTTTGACATCCATTTGAAAAACTTTAAGGTTGTGATAAGCAGCATAAGCTAAAAACAATCGAATTGCTTCCAGTCTGGCTACAGGGGCAAAGGTTTCATTATAATCAATACCTTCCTCTTGTGAAAAACCCTGTACAACCAGTCTGGCCTTGTTCTTAACAATAAGCCCATTTTCATCAGTTTTGTTCCTAAACACCCATTTAGTGCCTATTGCACACTTACCTGGAGGTAGAGGAACCAGTTCCCACACTTGCTGTTTCTTGAATTGAAGAAGCTCAAGCTGCATGGCTTCAACCCATCCATTGTCCCTTAAAGCAATATGATAGTTCTTTGGCTCTTACTGACTAATGAAGAGAGCATAGAAGCAGAAATTTGACAATTGACTTCTTGTTGAAACGCCAGCATTATATCTCCAATGATTTGAGACATAGGGTGATTCTTCAGATCTTGGTACACAATAAGTTCAGTGCAAGTGTTTGTAGAAGGCTCAGCAGCAACAGATGGTGATGGTGAAGCATTTCCTTTACCAATCAGTAGATGGTAATTCAAAGGAAGTTGAAGTTGTAGAAATCTCATCAGCATTTGTTGTGGATTGTGCTACTGAAGCTACAGGAACATCAGGTCTAGCTGAATCAGGCAGTTGATCACTAAACTTGAAAAGGTGATTACTGATATCATCTCATCATCAGTAGCACCAGATGGATGACTAGCTACAGAAGATGATGGATTCATATGATCTGTAACAGCAGGTGGTTGATAAGGAACATATTGCAGAATGTCCAGATCAAACAACCCCACAGGGTTTTGTGGAATTGTATCCTTAGGGGATTCATTGAACTTCACATGGAAGGTTTCTTCAACTATCTTTGTCCGACAGTTGAATACTCTATAAGCCTGCAAGTGGATGAATACCCAACAAAATACCCTGCATCCACCTTAGAATCAAACTTTTGGAGTTGATCCTTTGTGTTGAGAATGTAACAGGGACACCCAAATGCTCTAAAGAATGAAATCAAAGGGGCCATATAATGAAGAACTTCATATGGAGTCTTCATCAACCTCTTATTTACTAGAACTCTATTCTGTACATAGCAAGCTGTATTGACAGCTTCAGCCCAAAAAGTCAGTGGCAGACCAGAATCAGCCAACATGGACCTTGCAGCTTCAATGAGGGTCTGTTCTTTCTCTCCACTACTCCATTGTCACTCCTCACACACTTAACTGGTAGGAATACTGCTTCTCAACGTGTAACACAAAGTTCATAATGGATTGAGCAGCCTCATCCTTTGAATGCAAGAAGAAGGTCCATACATATCTAGAGTAATCATCCACAATTACCAGACAGTATTTCTTCTTTGCCATACTCATTACCTTCACAGGACCAAAAGATCCATGTGCAGTAGTTGTAAGCAGGCATTAGACTTGGATTCTTCTATGGTTGGGAATGAAACTTTATGTTGTTTCCCTTTTAAGCATGCAGTGCAGATTTCATCATAATTGAACTCCTTTATTGGAAGACCTCTCACTAAACTCTTGTGGATCAGCTGATTCATGTTTTGAGATTAACATGACCCAGCCTTCTATGCCACAGTTTAGATTCTTGGAGAGAGGCCTTGAAGAACAAGCATGGATGGCCTCTTAACTCAATTTTCTTTGACAGATCCAAGGCATATACTCTTCCTATCCTGTTGGCCTTCAGGAGAGTATTATCATCCATACTTTGTCAATCAGGCTCAGAACCTTGGAAGAGAGAATCCTACAGTTCTGGCTTGTGAAAAGAGCAACATGTCTTTGTCACACATCTGACTGACACTCAATAGATTGTATTTGAGATTCTCCACATGGTTGACATCATCAAATCTAATATCTCCATTAGACACAAATCCTTTCCAATGATGTAACCTTTAGCATCATTTCCAAAAGAGACAATTCCTTCTTTCCTGAGAGTAATCATGAAGAAGAGAGCTGCTCCCAGTCATGTGCATGGATCCTCCACTGTCCACATACCAGATGCTTCTTTGGCATGCTGAAGAACCCTGCACAATCATAAGAAACTAGTTAGCTTTGGAGACCCAAACCTTTTTGGTCTTGGGACTGACTTTATCAACAGATTTAACCATGCTGGTTTTCATGATTAACAGCTGATGAAGATGGAGATGGTGCTGAAATAGATTTGGACCTGGAATTCCTCTCCAGTGGTTTGGTCACAGTGGCTTCAAGTTGGTTAACAAGCTGTGTCTGATTTGAAGCTCGAGTTTTCAGTTCATTTGACACTCCAGAGCTTGTTTTTGATGAGTTCTTGTGACCCACCATTTCCTCCTTCTTAGATTTCACAGATTTAGTCTTATGTTTATCATGAGGAACAATATCAACTGTCTTCTGATAAACCGTATCCTTCTTAGTGGATTTGGGTAAGGCCTTGGGTTTATCAGGTTGAGATGATTGTGGTACAAACTTGGTCTCAAACTCAGTTTTCATTTTATTTATTTCTAGTTTAATGAGCTCATCCCTTTGGAGCTTTAAACCCTTTTTGTACCAACATTCATCAGATAGATGATTGAATTTACCACAAATTTCACATGGTTTATTCTTCATCTTGGACATCTTTACTGCTGAAGTGGAAACTACTGAAGGTGTGATCTTCAGTACTTTCCTCCTATCAGTACTAGGTACTAAAGAATTTGTAACAGCTGAAGACTGGAAATTCAACTGTCTTCCATCCGTCCTAATAGACTGTTTGATGGATTCCTCAGCAGTTGTTAGTCCTTGTATTTCAACTGATTTGAAATGCTTTTCAGATGTTGGGTCTCTTTCAGTACTTGGGGTACATTGAGGAACAACATCTGAAGTACTCAGCTTCATATGAGTCTCAGTAGTTAGACCATCAGTCAATTTATTTGTTGAGATCTTAACACTGGTTTCATTCTCTGATCTTAGATTATCATTGGAGAATGACTCACACGATAATGTGGTTTGGAGATTGCTTTCACTTTCAGACTTAACTATGGAGTTAGGAGTAAAGTCTATTGGTGGAGCAGTATGGTTGTAACCAATGCCAAACTTCACATTTGAAGCAGTTTGCTTGCTAAGAAGCATTTCAAATCCCTTCCATGATGAGACCCAGCGTTCATACTCAACTTGGGTCACTGCATTTTTCTTTGAGACTCTTGTGGTCTTTCAGAATAACCTCTAGCTTGGCCTTTTCTCATTTAATTGGCATTTAAGCTTATAAATCTCATCACTTTTACTTAAGAGCAGACTCATACTCAGCTTTTCTTTTGAAAATGGTTTTCTCAAACTCAAGTTTTTGATTTATTATGCTACATTTGCCTCTCTAATAGAGACAAAGGCAGCTATGCATGATTCAAAACATAACTTGGCTTTAGCCTCTGAAGATATCTGAGTTACCTGTGAAGATGATGCATTTGAACAGGAACCCTCAGTAGATCCAGGGCCATGAGAGCAAGATTTCCAAAAGGGTGTTCACCACCATGTTGACTAGCACCAGCATAGTATTGCTCAGTGTGACCAGACAAGTTATGAGGTAAGCTACTCCAGTCAACGACTCCAGGTGTTAAGAAGCTGTGATGAGGTAGTGATTGAGATGGAGATGGTTGAGGTTCTGGTAGTGCATGAGATTAAGGTACTATAGGAGCTTGAACTTGATTTGACTGTGGCATATAATAGCAGGGATAAGGATATGGCATTTGACCCTGAGGAACAAAATATGCAGGAGATTGAGGGTGTGATGGATGACTAGAACCACAGAATGTTGCCCTTTGGATTGTAAATTGTTATTTGGAAAAGTCAAAAAGGGTGCAGAAGTGTTACATCCAGTTGATCTACACTCTCTTGCAAAGTGTCCAAGCCTGTGGCATTTGTGACACTTCAACTTGCTTTTGTCAAAACCAACTTTGGTTTTGTCAGAGAGTCCAGGAAATTTCCTGCCAGTTCTCTTGTAGAATTTCTGAGATCTGATATTGATCAAGCCATTTGGCTCAAAATATCCATCTCTTCTAAATCATCATCAGCAATGCCCTTCAAATCATCCATGATAAAGCATAGTTGTCACTATTATTACCAGAATGACAATCAACACTCACAAGGCATGATTATAATTGTTTGAGGTGAAATCAATATGCTCATCATAATCGCATTCTGATCCTGCATACTCTGACTCATGACTTACCAAGGCAGTGTTCCTGGTACAAAATCATCAGTGAGCTTTTCAGATGATGACAGTTTTCATTTCTGTTCTATCTCTCTCTCAAATGTGAGCAATTTCCCATGGAGTTGGGTGAGAGATAGTTTGTCCAAATTTGCACTGGAGCGTAGGACAATAGTATATGTGTCCCATCTCTCAGGCAGTGATCTGAGAAATCTGTTATCATCTGGCTATTTGTGTACTCATGTTTGACCATTTTTAATTCAGAGATCAAAAAAGAGAACCGCTCAAACTGTTGAGTCAGTGTCTCACCCTTCCTATGAGAGAATGTCTCATATGTTGGGCAAGGATTCTCTATTATTTTCCAAGACCTCATCTGTTCCTCCAAATTGTTCTTTCAAGGCATTCCAGAGGTCATGGGCAGTTTCATAATGCATTAGCCCAGAATAGATTTCATTGGGCAGTGCCATGGCCAGAATTCCATGGGCTTTTGCATCAATCTCAAACAATTTCTTATCCTCATCTGAGTATTGCTCCCTCCTCTTCGGAATCATTTGATTGGTTTCCGGGTTATTCACCATACGCTTGTGTGGACCATGTACCACTGATGTCCAACAACCTGAGCTGTTAACAGACAGGTGATGGAGCATTTGTCGTTGCCATATGTTATACTCACTCCTAACCAACATTGGAGGCTTGGTTGAGGAACCAGTATTGTGAGGATCATTGGAAGGAGTAGTCATTTTAGGCCAAATACAATTTAATTCAACCTTTTAAAAGATTTTACACAGATCACAACAGACTCAATGAAAACCAAGAATAAATCTCAGGATGAATGACCACAAACACAGAAAATTCATCTCTATAACCGTTTCTTGCAAAAATGCTAATTCAATCAAACTTGGATCTTGGATAGCAGTTTCAATGATCAATTATTGGATATCGATCAATGATTAACCTGCTCTGATACCATTTGACAGGATCAGTGATCTCAAGTTTGATGGATTAGAGTGTAACGCAGCGGAATAAGAACAAGAATTAGACAGATTATAGCAAGAATATGATATTCGTATGCATTAAGAACAAATACGGTTGTAACGAGAGAATATATTTTAGTGAAAAGGAATGTTTCAATAATATCAAATGTTTCTGCTCAATCATTCATCGATTACAAATAGGTTGACACTCCTTATATAAAGTGCAATCACTGCTGATATCACGGGATAGTGACATCTGGCAGATTTATTACAAAAATAACTAAAACTTAACAAACTACTGAAATGTTCACAACTACTGAGAACATATCAGAGTGCTAAGTACAAAACATAAAACTACTGATACGAAACTACTGAAACCACAACGACTGAATAACAAGCTCTTCAGTCGTTTTACAAAACTACTGAAAAGAAAAACATAAAACTACTGAAAGAAAACCATCACAACTACTGAAGAAGACCTCTTCAGCTGTTGTGACAACGTCTGATACTTGGTCTTCAGCACTTGTGTCTTCAAACTTTGTCTTCAGCAATTGTATCTTCAGACTTTGTCTTCAGCACTTGTGTCTTCAGACTTTGTCTTCAGCACTTGTCTTCAGACTTTGTCTTCAGCACTTGTGTGTTCAGACTTTGTCTTCAGCACTTGTGTTCAGACTTTGTCTTCAGCACTTGTCTTCAGACTTTGTCTTCAGCACTTGTGTTCAGACTTTGTCTTTAGCACTTGTCTTCAGACTTTGTATTCAGCACTTGTGTCTTCAGCTGTTGTGGACTTCAGCAGTTGTTGTGACATCTGTGGGACTTAGGTTTTTCTGATCCGGCTCATTGGTTATTTTGGTCCAACACCTTACTTTACTTTCATGCGATCATGCATCATACGTACATACAGATAATAACATCATTATCTGCTTAATCTTTCATGCTTCATTCTTTAACTTTTCCTTCTATCAACCATAAACCTTACCCTTCTGTTCATGGTACTGGACCTAGGCCTATCATAGACCTTCTATAACGGTGCACCATACCTCATGGTCGCAGCACCTAAGGTATAGTTTAGGTTTACTGTGCAATACCTTTCTGTTCATGGTTTTGGACCTAGGCCTATCACAGACCTTCTATAACAGTGCATCGCACCTCGTGGTCACAGTACCTAATGTGTGAATGTAGGTGTACCATTGCCATGCGCGATACCTTTCTGTTCATGGTTATGGACCTAGGCCTATCATAGACCTTATATAACGGTGCATCGCACCTCATGGTCACAGTACCTAAGGTATGCAGCAATAGTTCTATGCAAGTGGTCAATCACAAAGGAAGACCCTGATGTACATATCATGCTCACCAGACTATCTTTACTTTCATTACTCGTTAATGCATGTATTCTTACTTCATGTTCCTCTTTTATTTATCTTTCACTTTACATTACATAATACTTCATTCATTTTAGCATGACACGTAAAGCATAGGAAATATAAACATAGATCATAATACGCGACAAATCATACACAGTCATCAGCATCATACAAGGGCAACATCATACATACGTAAACATGCATAATCATACAACATCATCATCATGCCTAACATGCTCTCTAAGGCCTTAAAAGTCATCTTACATGAACTTACGGAAACCTTTATGTCAAAACTTACATCTGCACTTTCCCCCAAAAGTCAGAAGTTAAACTACGCTTCTCCTCGGGTGCAACAGCCCTATTCGGGCGTATGGCATCCTTCAGTCGCATGGCCTCCATGTGATTGAGCATCATGCGAATGAACTAATGTGGATGAAAATTCATGCAAATAAACATCCAATCGTGCAAATGGACTAATGCGGATGGACCTTTATGCGAATTGGACTAATGCGGATGAACCCTTATGCGACTGGACCTTCAATCGCATGACCTCCATCCGACTGGCCTTTCAATCGTAGGAATGGACCCTCAATCATACGAATGAACCTCAATCATGCAAATGGACCTCAATCGCACCCTATTTGGTCTTATGGACTCCATTCGGTCTCCCGTCAGTCGCCTCGCCCTAGCTGATGCAGAATGCAGTTCATCCCGACTGCAGCCGAGGGTTTTCGGCCTTGAAACTCATCTAAACCCATTTTAAGCCCAAAACGACCATCCTAAACCTTAGGGATGCGTACCACAACA
This sequence comes from Flaveria trinervia, assembly GCA_025506515.1. NCBI lineage: Eukaryota > Viridiplantae > Streptophyta > Magnoliopsida > Asterales > Asteraceae > Flaveria > Flaveria trinervia. The sequence goes on along the minus strand of CM046458.1, from coordinate 32,861,567 downwards.
CCATTCAAGCACACACAAGCTCACAATCAAGACTCAAACGCATCATACACACACATACACATACACAAACGAGTCAAACATGCATACATTCAAAAAAACAGGTTTTCTATGCTTCCAGCCCCAAAATCATTTTACAACAAGTTAAAGTGGTGTCCTAGAACTCACACTACTGATACCAAGAAGTAGAGCTTCGGTTTGACTCGCTTCTCGATGATTTTGGCTCACTCGAACCAACCCGAACCAACTTTTTCTCCTTTTTCTCTTATTTCTCTCTTCCCCTCTTTCTTTTGGCTTAAATGTGGGTGTGGGGAGAGGGTAATGGCTGCCCTCTCCCTCTATATACCCCCCACTCTCTCGACTTTCTTTTGTTGGCGAGTTTGGTCCCTCGACTTTGGACTTTATTTCTTTTTCCTCCTTCGTCGGCTTTAAAAAATAAATAACCGGGTGTTACAATGGAGTAGGAGATGTATAGTGAGGATGAATGGATGAAACATGAGGTGAATGGATGGGTGATATATGTGGTAAGATGATCGGTTGTTTTTGTGGTGATGGGACTGATTATCTTTGAGGTGAGGGAATGGGTGTAGGCATGAAGGGTGAGGCTATCTCAGCTTCTTAAACAGAAGGCCCCTTATGAAGATCACCACCTACATCCATCTATGGTGATACTAGCCTTTGTCCATCTTCAGCTGACACAACATGCTCATCAACATGTTGTTGATCATGAGTAGCTTGTTGTTCTTCTTCTTGAACAAGCTCATAAATAGGATCCTTTTGTTCATCTACATGTTCTTTTGGATTAATCTACTGTAACATCCATGGTAACAGAGGAAAGAATCTTCCACTATAGAAGTTACTTGGATCTCTATTCTTTATGTACTTATAGGTCTTGACATTCTAGTGAGAAATAAATATCACTGGTCCTTCAAGCACTATCTCTAGGAATGCTTCGTTAATAAAGCATTGTATGAACATTGGATACATCAGGAACATGTGACTTCTTCATTCATGAATGTTTGAAACAAGACCATAAAACACATTTGTGGACATGTTAAATGTCCTCTTTGTGCACAAAGCACATATGGAAGAAGAGCTTGTTACTGGGATATCACTCCATCCTGTCTTCCTCTTTGATAGACAATGTGGTATAAATGAATGAGGAACCTCCATTGTAAGTCAACCAATCCTTTCATAATCTGCTTTCCTTCATAACCTCCTTCATACCCAATCTTGGCAAAGAAAGTCATGAATTCATCTTCTTCTAATTATAAGGGAGTGTTGGCATCATGACAAAACTATAGACACTATCTCATAGTCTGTTCCATAATGGCTGATATATAATCGTTGGTGATTATTCCAGATAGAGTCTATACACCATCAATCTTTGTAACTTCAGTAGTATCCCAGAAATACCTTATAAAGTTCTCATATATGATAGGTCTCACTATAATAGCATGGGCTACATTAGTGGTAGAGACGAATCTGATCATATCCTTAAGTCTTTCGCCTTAGGTACATCAGGGTCAAGATAACCACTGACATTATGGAGCTTGCTCCATGTGAGATTAGCCATTATAACCTGCATTAGAGGCATATGAATTAAAAAATTCAATAATAGTTGTCAGATTGTAAATCACAAGACAAGTTGAGTTTTCTCAGTTTTGACTTTTGTTAGTTAAAATAGAGTGTTCATAGGTACTGTTCCATAGGAATTTGACCTAGCTTAATTTTGTGATGAATGACCACTTTTATTGTGTTTTTCATGTTTGTAGTGATGATCTTTTCAGATTTTAACATCTTTTAATACTTGGAATCAGTTTTAGAATTCATCATTTTCAGTTTTTGCTTACCTTGTTCATGTGATGAACTAGGTTTATGAAAAGCACTTGTTTGTTGTTATATTCATGTTTAGCAAGTTCATTGCATTCAAAAATGGTTATCATTCCTTAGTTTGGTGTTACTTTTGATGATTATTTCTTGACCTAGAGTTCTAAGTTCAATAGAGATTTGAAGGTCCGACGGATTTAGGTCATATACTTCAAAGATTTTCCCCTTGTTTTCGATACTACAGTGGTATGGAATCGAAACTAAGGAATATTGAGTATGAATGAACTATGAACATAGGTTTTTGGTGATGGTGATGATGATGGATGAAGAATAGTGATGAACGCTCGTCGCACTTTTAAGTCTCTCGAATTTGAATAGTATCAAATGAACTTTTGAAGTGGGTTTAAATAGTCAGTTTACTGTCTTTTACAAACATTACATGTTCCGAGACAAATGGGGTAGATTTTTAATATCCCTGTAGCCAATGTGGTGAGGAATTGTTCATCAGCATTTGTTTACTGTTACAAATATGGAAGTATAAAAACATAACAGCATTAGTTCACTATAACAAATGCGTTTAAACAAAAGTTACCCAACATTTGTTTACTGTAGTAAATGTGATAGAGCAAGTTACTCAACACTTGTACACTATAGAAAATGCAATTGAACAAAGTTAATCAACATTTCTACACTATAGCAAATGTGATAGAATACATCACATTTACTTCAACAAATGTGGTAGCACTATAAGTTTGTTCGCATTTCTTGACTTTCAAGCATCATCATGACATAAGAGATTGAGCACATTTTTATTCATTTTTTGATGCACAACAAAGTTTTAGTGTTGAAGACATTCACATTTAAGAAATGTGAATGAATAAACTAATTTGCCAAAAGAAATACCACAAAACAAAAGTTAACCTCATCAAGAAATGTGGTTGAACAACTTTGTCTGCATAAGTTTTCAATACTTCAAACATTTGTGTACATGTTCTTGAAACAAATACGGTAGAGTTAACTTGTCCACATTAGTTTTACTTTGTATTTATGACTTAAAATAGTTACTGCATTGGTTATATGCATGGGTTACCTTCACCCGCATTAACCGATGCACTTACCCACATTAACATTTGAACTTAATCAAAATTAATGTGTCTGTAGATTAACGTGTTTTCTATTCTGCCGATTCTTTGACTGTTATGAAGAATTGTCTTTGCTTTTGACTTGCTTCTTATAAAGTTTTGACTGTTGTTGGATTGTCAATTCTTGTTTGGATTGACTTGTATATCAGATGTGATACAAGTTTCCCAGATTTTTATGGATTGTAGATACATTGTACCTAGTTTAGGAGCTTAATGTAAAATGTCGTTCATGTTGTACATATATGTACTTGAATGGGTATGAATGAAATACAATGTGTGGTTGATGCATATAATGTTTAATATTTCATTCTTTACTGTGTCACTATGTATATTGAACTAACTATATAGGTTTGTGGTTGTTTACATAATTCTTAGTCAATAATGATTGAGAAACATGTTCAAAATTAATCGTGTGAAGTTCTCATGCGAATGGACCATGCTAATGGACCATGCGCATGAATACTTCATGATAATGAACTAGTCGCACGACTGAACCAGGAGACTGGATTAGTCGCATGATTGAGACATAAAATTGACTCAGTCGCATGACTAGACCTTTAGTTGTGCGGATGGATCAATCGCATGCTTCAATCGCACGACTAAACCATGCAAAAGGTTCAGTCGCACGAATGAAAACCCTAACCTATAAATACCACCTAATTCGTGGAAAAACTTAACAATTCGAATACCTACACAAACAATCGTACCCTAGCCGTCCAAAGACTCAAGAAGACATGTTCCAAGTTCATAGATCACAGTTGATTGTGTTCTAATCATTCATAATGTTTCATTAATCGTTAGAGTGATCATAACTGTCTTCCCCCTGATTGGATCGCCAATCAAATAGGATTCCTCATTATCTGAGTTGGTATACGCGCGGAATCAGTTAGTACTTCGTACCTAAACCAACCTAACAAATGGTATTAGAGCCTTGGCTCTTGATTTTGCATGTTAGTTCAATCATTTTTGGTGTAAATCACATGTTTTTCACTCAAAAACACCATCTTTTTGGTTAAAATAGTGTTTTCAATGTCTCCAAATCTGAAAGTTCATGTTTTTCAGCTTACGGTAGATTAGGGTTCGTGAAAATTCATAATTTTGTGTCAAAGTACCAAAAACCCTTGAATTTTCAAAAAACATCAGCTTCAGTCGCAAGATTGACTCAATCGCATGACTAGACTCATTCGCACCTCCCATACACACGATTGAATTCAGTCGTTCATCCATTCGTACGACTAAACACACCATCTACATTGTTGAATCGCACGGTTAGCCTAATCGCATCCCTTCATTTGCATCAGTGAAATAGTTTGTTCTAAAAGTCAAAGTAAATAGCAATGGAAGATCAGTACTCAACATTCACTGTAGCAAGGGATTCACGGATCCAAAATCTATTGCTTTTGGAAAATGAAGTTGGGAATCACAATAAGCCCCCTGAGCTCATAACATTAGATGATTACCCACAATGGAAGCAAAGGTTCTAGATATACTTAAATGGAGTTGATCCTAGTCCGTGGGAATCAATCGAGACAGGGTATAGTATGCCGTTGGTGCCAATGGAGTTAAACATACCTTAGGTGGCATGACTAATAGCCAGAAGGTGAAGTACAATGCTGAGAAGAAGGTGTATGCTTTGATGACTCAGTTAATTCCTAAGGATATATTCCATCAGTTTTCTGAGAACAGGCAAGCAAAGAAGCTATGGGATGCTCTAGAAAAATAGTATGACGGGAATGCATCGTTAAAAGCGATAAAGGCTAAGGCTTTCAAGAAGGAGTTCGAAAAATTCTCATCGATGGGTAAGGAAAGTTTGGATGATGTTATAGACCGCTTCTACCACTTAATGAGTGAGTTGCACACTCATGGGGTTGTTACGTCCATGGAAGACAAGGTCTCGAATTTCCCAGATGGCCTGCCAGAAAAGTGGGTTCATTTGTATCAACCTCAAACAAAATGACATGCTGGCAAAGTTGGATAACCACGATTTTATTCTGAAGCTGAGAGAGGAATAGTTGAGGATGAAGTACAGGTCACAAAAGAGTTCATATGATCAGAACCCCTCACTGTACAATTCAACTCCTCAACCAAAATCATCTGGAGCACCACTTCAAACAGCATTGGTGTCGAGTTCAGATGCTCCATCCCAATCCACTACTTTAGGATCTGACACGTCAGGGTCATCTTGCACCCAATACATAGCACCTAAAGCCAACGCTATGAAATTGAAGACCGAGAATCTCGGTAATGTGACTGTAGAGGTAGCAAATGAGCATATGGACCTCCTAGCAGCTATCGTTCACTCCTATGATGGTCTAGTTGCAGGAAGGATAGGAAACTGCCATCTGGCAGGTGAAAACTACGAGCAAGTAGACGAGAATGAGCTAGAAAGGATGGACATTATATGGACTCTTGCTAGTGCTGTCCGGAGGGCGAAGAAATTTGTTAAGAGGACAGGACAAAACTTGATAGCCACAAAGGATACAACTTTTGGTTTTGACAAAACCAAAGTTACCTGTTTTATCTATGGAGAGAAAGGGCACTTCAAACGTGAATGTGTGAAGCCCAAGAAGACATGCAATGTAATCCTTTCTCATCCTTCAATCGCCAAGATAAACCCACAAGTAGTACTACATCGTCAAGCAAGGATCCTAAGGCCTTGATTGCTCAAGATGACGAAGGGCAAGATTTGACCTTTCAGTTTGTATCTCCGGGAGAATCCAACATTGCATGTGTTGAGGGTTTGATGACGACTCAGCAAGCGAAGGTGATATTGCAGTGGAACTCGTGATGTCAAATAATGAAGAAACTACAAATGGAGTCAATCACTTGAATGAAGAAGGTCAAAGTTCAACATGTTCAGAATCACCAGCACCAGAAAAGTCAAACTCTGCTATGATGGCTGATTTAACCAAATCTTCTCAGGTATGTACCAAAGACCAATTATTTGACAATCATGCTTGTTATGAATGTAATAAATTTAGGGAAAGCATAGATTTGAAACAAAAACTTCATAGTTGGACTAGTTCTTCTCACATAGTTCAACACTTAGTGAGAGAACGCAACAACGGGGAGGGTTGGGTTACAAAGTGGTTTCACCACCACATGAGACCTTGTTGAATGCTAAATGCAAACCAATTAATGACAAACCAATCAAGGATTATATGGTGTCCACTCCTCTTGTAAGTGATCTAGATTCCATAAGTAGAACTATTGAATCTGTCACTAAACAAAAGGAGACCACTTTAAAGTCAAAAGGTAAAATGCCTATAGTTAATTTGGATAAACAATTTGAAAGGGTTAAGGTAAAGTCATGTTCAAACATGTCTAATTCTGAACCCAAAAAGACCAAACAAGTTAAGCAAACACCTACATCATGTTTAAGTCCTAATAAACAAAAGGGTAAAGATGTTAAAAAGGTTCAAACAATTAATTTTATTAAAGAAGATTAAACATCTAAACAAGAAGTGACAAAACCCAAATAGACTAAAGTCACACCTGTGTCATACATGTCCCCACAGAAACAGTTTCACCAACATGTTGTAAGTAGATCATGCTACAATTATGGAAAATATGGACACATTGCTTCTTATTGTCCTTATTTTTAGACACAAAGGAAGAAAGTTGAACTTAATGACACTAAACCAAGTTCTTCAAAAAGGAGTTCTATGACTCCACCAAGAAGAATTAATGAACATAAAGTTCAAACCATAAGCCTGTCGTTTATTTATCACAAACAGGCCTTACACAAAACTGGCTTATGGAAAGAAAAATCAAATTCAATGTCTGATAATGAGCACAAGAAGAAGAATGATCTGCCCTCTCCCTCAAATGGATAGTGGGTAAAATTCATGATGTGTGATGCCTTTGGGTCACCCAAGCCAGTTAAGGCTTGGGTCCCTAACCTCAATTAATCATTTCCTTTTAAATATGCAGGGTGTCTGCTATAGTGCTTCTACAAATACCTGGATTGTTCATAGCGGTGCATCAAGGCACATGACTTGGAACTTGTCTCTCCTTTCAAACGTCAAACAAATTAAAGGAGGACACGTTTCGTTTGCTGGAAATAAAGGAGGCTACATCATAGCTCAAGGGGAAGTGAGAAACCAGAAAGTGAAGTTTGATAAGGTAAACTATGTTAAACAACTTCAAAATAACCTACTTTTTGTATCCTAGATATGTGGCAAAGAGTTCAAAGTTGTATTTGACAACATGAAGTGTTATGTTCTGAAAAAGGACTATGTCATCCTGGAGGACCAAATGTTACTGTCAGCTTCAAGATATAACGATCTGTATGTCTTGGACCTCTGAAAGGCCTCCGCAACTAATCATCAAGTATAATGCTTCTTGTCAAAGGCAACAGAGAAAGAATCCATCTCCTGGCATTGAAGAATGGGACACATTAATCCACGGAAGATGAATCACTTGATCCAGAATGATCTAGTGCGTGGCGTAAATGTCAAGAACTTCCAATTACCAGATTTTTGTGTCGCATGTAAGAAGGTAAAAACAGACAAAGAAGTCTCATAAGGCAAAGAAATTTTACTCAATTAATCTGCCTCTTAAGCTCCTTCACATGGATCTGTTTGGCCCAGTCAGTACAAAGAGCATTGTGGGCGACTTGTACTGCTATGTAGTAATGGATGATTACTCAAGATTCTCTTGGGTGATGTTTTTGAAATCCAAATCAGAGACATTTGAATCATTCAAAGAGCTAGTAACTACCTTGGAGTCACTCTACAAGCTGAAGGTACATTGTAACCCCTATGCTGTGGGTTCTCAGCTGCACTTTGGTCCTCCCCCTCAATGGTAGAAGTGTTCCCAGTAGTAATTGGTATCTGGGGAGGGGGTGAGGAGTGCAACTGAGTTAGCACTTGTGCAACAAGTAATGTAGGACTTTGGGGGGCGGTTGCATGGGGAGATGGGGCAAAAGCAGTCTGCACCTAGGGAGGATGGTGCTCTTCAATGGCAATCTACTCAAATGAGGAAGATCCCAGAATGGTGGGTACCCCTTCTGATGTTGTTGCAGGCTCCTTTTGAGAGGAATCCTGAGCGGCGGTGGCTGGGAGAGTCCTTATATCCACTAGGGGTTTATAACCAGTGGATATAGCCTGCGTTTGTGTTGCAGGGGCATCCTCAGGGGACTCATTTCCCTGAGTAGCCTTTTTGGTTTTTTGTTTAGTGGGTTTGGTGGGGACTTTTGATTTGGAGGTGGTGGCTGTGGGTTCCAGCTGCGTGGGTTTGCGCAGCTTGGCAGCCATTTTGAGTGATTGGTCAGAGTTGTGCCGGGAGTATACTTCAGGCAATACAGCCATAGCAGGGACTCCCAGGCCAAGACGTCCGTCAGCTTGAAGCTGGTTTGCAATTATGGCCATTATGAACCGAGGATATAATATCCAACGGTTAGCAGTTTGTTTTTGAGCCATATCCTTGAGCTCTGAAAATAGTATTTCCGAAAAATTTAAAGGTTGTTGCTCATGGATGGAGTACATTACCTGCTGCCACCTTGTAGACATTTGATCCCACCTTGTAGACATTTGCTCCCAAGAGGAAGTCTTATGAGCCAAACAGACATTTACCATGTGAAATATGAGACGTTCAGCATCATGGAAATGTTTCTTCAGTATGGTGGAGGCACGAAGGTTTCCCTGATATCCATGGTGGGCAAAGGATAAATCAGTTGTGCCCTTTGGATATCCAGTAGGAGAAGTGGCATCATCCAGGTGTAGAGTTTGACGAAGTATATCGGGAGTGATGACCACTTCGTGGTTGTTGATGACCGACCGAAGAGACGCTGTGTTGTTCTCCCCAGTGGTGAGGGTGACGTTCATCCAAAACTGGTTGAGGGATTCGGCATGAAGGATTGGATTGAGAAGAAAGGCCGTTTTGTAGGGTGACTGGACCATAAGATCAATAGCATTATTGAACTTAGCCCAGAATGGCGATTTTGTGAGGTAAGCTACACAGTTGTGTCGCAGTTTGAGCTGCATGGACGCCATTAATGAGAGAGAAGTTTTGGAGAGATGAACGTTAGGTTTGAAGAAGATGAGGCTCTGAAGGATTAGGTCAGGGATATTTATAGGGTACGGGTTAGAAAACGACTGAAGGGTTTGGTGTTAGTCATCAGTAGTTTTAAACGACTGTTGACATGGTATTACCCTTTCAGACGTTGAAACAGCTGAAGTCGTGGTTTTAGGCATCAGCAGTTAGAAAACTACTGAAGACCATGGTTTTGACTTCAGATGATGAAACAACTGAAGACTTGGTATTAGTCATCAGTAGTTGGGAAGTAGTTGGGAAACTACTGAAGACATTGGTTTTGTCATCAGTTGGAAACAGCTGAAGACTTGGTGTTAGTCTTCAGTAGTTGTGAAACTACTGAAGACATGGCTTTGTCATCAGTTGTTGAAAACAGCTGATGACTTGGTATTAGACATCAGTAGTTGTGAAACTACTGAAGACATGGTTTTGTCATTAGTTGTTTAGGATGAAACAGCAGTTGTAGAAACAACTGAAGAGAAAGTTCTTTTCAGTAGTTTTCATCAATTCATAGCCTTTCAGTTGTTTCAAACTGTCCTCAACACTTACTCATCAGACTTTGCATCTGCTTTTTAGGTGTTTCAAAGGACGTCAATATTTATCTGTTTGTACTGATTTCAGTAGTTGTAACCACATCAGTGGTTTAGAACAGATAAAGTACTTCAGTACTTGTGAGGCATTTAGCCATCAGTAGTTATAAAAACTACTGAAGGTGAAAGGACTCATCAGTACTTATATGTGACATGGTTACCAATGATCACCAGCAATTATTGCTGGAATCATCAGTAGTTGTCACTTATTCTAGCTGCAGCATACCAAGCCTTAACACAAGGTTTTGGAAAGTAGAACTATCCAAAGGCTTAGTAAAAATATCTGCAAGCTCATCAGCACTAGGCACAAACTTAGGATCAATCAGACCTTTTTCAAAACAATCACGAATAAAGTGATGTCTGATCTCTATATGTTTGGTCCTAGAGTGCTGGACTGGATTTTTGACAATACACAGAGCTGAAGCACTATCCATTAATAATGGAGTCTTAGTCTCTGTAATCCCATAATCCAGAAGTTGGTTCTGAAGCCAGAGTACCTGAGAAGTGCAACTTGCAGCAGCAATGTACTCGGCTTCAGCAGTTGATGTAGCAACAAATGTTTGTTTCTTACTCTGCCAAGAAATCAAACAGTTGCCTAGGAATTGACAACCACCAGAAGTTGACTTTCTAGTTAACTTGCACCCTGCATAGTCACTATCTGAAAAAGCAACTAATTTGCAAGAGTGTCCAGTGGAATATCATAAACCTAGAGATTGTGTACCTTGCAAATATCTAAAGATTCTCTTGACTGCAATCAAATGAGACTCTTTAGGAGCAGCCTGAAATCTAGCACAAACACATGTAGCAAACATAATATCCGGTCTAGAAGCTGTTAAATACATCAAGGACCCAATCATACATCTGTAAAGTGTTTCATCAACAGCTTTACCTTTCTGATCAGCATCTAGTTGTGTGGTGTTGCACATGGGAGTAGAACATGGCTTACAGTTTTGTAAATCAAACTTATTCAAAAGATCTTTTGTATATTTTGACTCATGAATAAAGGTTCCATCAGCTTTTTGTTTAATTTGCAAGCCTAGAAAGAACTGTAATTCTCCCATTGCACTCATTTCAAACCTCTTTTTCATTAATGTTGTAAAATCATCACACAACTAGGGATCAGACGATGCAAAAATGATATCATCAACATAAATCTGAACAAGTAGCTTATGCTGATCCACCTTCTTAATAAACAAAGTTTTATCAATGGAGCCTCTAGTGAAATTATTATTAAGAAGAAAAGTGGAAAGTGTCTCATACCAGGCTCTAGGAGCTTGTTTCAACCCATAAACAGCCTTATCAAGTTTATACACCCATTCAGGATGTTTATTATCCTCAAAGCCTGGGGGTTGACACACATAAACTTCTTCCTTTATTTTACCATATAGAAATTCACTTTTGACATCCATTTGAAAAACTTTTAGATTGTGGAATGCAGCATAGGCTAAAACAATCTGATTGCCTCTAGTCTGGCTATAGGGGCAAAGATTTCATCATAGTCAATACCTTCTTCTTGTGAAAACCCCTATACAACCAATCTAGCCTTGTTCTTAACAATAAGCCCATTTTCATCAGTTTTATTCCTAAACACCCATTTAGTGCCTATTGCACACTTACCTGGGGGAAGAGGAACCAGTTCCCACACTTGCTGTTTCTTGAACTGAAGTAGCTCAAGCTGCATGGCTTCCACCCATCCGTTGTCTCTCAAAGCAACATGGTAGTTCTTTGGCTCTAGCTGACTGATGAAGAGAGCATAGAAGCAGAAGTTAGACAATTGACTTCTTGTTGAAACACCAGCATTGATATCACCAATAATCTGAGACATTGGGTGATTCTTCAGTTCTTGATAAACAATGAGATCGGTGCAAGTGTTTGTAGGACCTTCAGCAGTAGCAGATGTTGATGCAGACTCTTGAAACCAAGAATTAGATGGTAACCCAAAAGATGTAGAGGAATCAGAGATCTCATCAGCATTTGTTGTGGATGGAACTGCTGAAGCTACAGGAACATCAAATTTAGCAGACACAGGCAGTTGGTCACTAAACTTGAATAGGAGAGTATTGATATTATCACCATCACCATCAATACCACCAGGTGGAAGACATGCTACAGAAGATGATTTATCCACATGATCTGCAACAGCTGGAGGTTGATAAGGAACATATTGCAGTATGTCCAAATCGAACAACTCCACAGGGTTTTGTGGAATCTTGTCCATAGGAGATTCATTAAACTTCACATGCAAAGTCTCTTCAACTATCTTTGTCCTGCAGTTGAAGACTCTGTATGCCTTGCAAGTAGATGAATAACCAACAAAATACCCTGCATCCACCTTAGGATCAAATTTTTTGGAGTTGATCCTTTGTGTTGAGAATAAAACAGGGACACCCAAATGCTTTGAAAAATGAAATTAGAGGAGCCAAGTGATGGAGAACTTCATATGGAGTCTTCATCAACCTCTGATTTACTAAGGCTCTATTCTGCACATAGCAAGCTGTGTTAACAGCTTCAGCCCAAACGGTCAGTGGCAAACTAGAGTCAGCCAGCATGGACCTTGCAGCTTCAATTAGGGTCCTGTTCTTCCTCTTCACTACTCCATTTTGTTCTGGAGTCCGTGGTATGCTAAACTGCCTTTTGATTCCCTTTGAAAGATAGAAGTCATCAAGTGTATGGTTTCTGAATTCAGTTCCATTGTCACTCCTAATACACTTGACTGGAAGGGAATACTGCTTCTCAACATACAACACAAAGTGAATAATCTTCTGAGCAACCTCATCCTTTGAATGTAGAAAGAAAGTCCATACAAATCTGAGTAATCATCCACAATTACCAGACAATATTTCTTCTTTGCCATGCTCATCACTCTCACAGGACCAAATAGATCCATATGCAGTAATTGCAAGCAGGCAGTGGGCTTAGGCTTTTCAATAGGAGGGAAGGAGACTTTGTGCTGTTTTCCTTTTAAACAAGCAGTGCAGGTTTCATCACAGTGGAACTCCTTTATTGGTAAGCCTTGACTAAACTATTGTGAATCAGCTGATTCATGTTTTTGAAATTAACATAACCCAGCCTTCTGTGCCATAGTTTAGATTCTTAAGGAGAGGCTTTGGAAAATAGGCAAGGATGGCCTCTGAGATCTATTTTCTTGGAAAGATCTAAGGCATACACTCTTCCTGTCCTGTTGGCTCTCAGGAGAGTGTGATCATCCAACACCTTATCAATCAAATGCAGAACTTTGGATGACAGAATCCTACAGTTCTGACTGGTGAAAAGAGCAACATGGCCTTTATCACACATTTGACCGACACTCAAGAGATTGTACTTGAGATTTTCCACATGATTAACATCATCAAACTTTATTTCTTCATTGGAGACAAAGCCGTTTCCATGATGTAACCCCTAGCATCATTGCCAAAAGAAACAAACCCCTTCTTTCCTTGAGAGTAGTCATGATGAAGAGAGCTGTTCCCAGTCATATGCATAGATCCCCCACTGTCTACATACCAGATGCTACTTTGGCATGTTGAAGAACCCTGCAATTATAACCAATTAGTTAGTTTTGGAGACCCAAACCTTTTTGGTTTTGGGCCTGTTCTCATCAACAGATGGTAAACTAACAGGTTTGATGGAAACAACAGCCTGAGAGGAAGAAGATGGTGAAGAAGAGGAATCTTTTGGCTTGGACCTCCTTTTCTGTGGTTTCAACATAGGAACATCTAATTGGTTAACTCTTCCCAATAGATGTTGAACCATCATAACCAGCTGTGTCTGATTTTGTGATAAAGCTTTCAGCTCATCAGACACATTGCCATTGGAGTTTGATAAGTTCCTATGTTGCACCTTCTTCTTTTGAGCAATTTCAGCTGTTACATGTTTAACCCCTTCCTTTTTGGATTTCTTTATGGACTTAAGGGTTACAGGATTTGATGTTGCTGATACAAATGTGGTCTCAAACTCAGTTTTCATTTTAACCATTTTCTCTTTAATTTCCTCTTTATGTTTGAGTTTGGATCCTCTTTTGTACCAACAATCATCTGTAAGATGATTGAACAAACCACATACTTCACATGGTTTCTTCTTCATCTTATGTTGATCATCAACTAAAGAGGATGAAACAACTGAAGACTTGCTCTTCAGTGCTTTGAAAGCATTGTTTGCTTTCTTGACTTCCTCTTTAGTAGTCTTCAAACTCTTTCTGCTGACAGTTTTCTTCTTTTCAGTACTGACAGTAGTTGGAGTTTGAACTTCAGGTGTTAAATCTTGCTCTCTAGACCTTTCAGGACTTTCAAAATTAACTCCTGAGTTGATCAACTCTTTGATCATGTGAGTGTCAGCAGTGGAACCATCAACATCAACAGATAGGTTCTGAGAGGGCTTAGTGCTGACTTCTACTTCTGATGGTGCTGTATCAGAAAGTAGATCACATTATGAAATGGATTGGTTATTGCTCTCACCATCAGATTCTACCTCTGCTCTGGGAGTAAAATCTGTAGGTGGAGCAGTGTGATTAGAACCAATGCCAAACTTCACATTGGAAGCAGATTGCTTACTAAGAAGCATTCAAAACCTTTGCATGATTGTACCCATCGATCACACTCTACTTGGGTGACTGCAAGGGTTTCTTTGAGATCTTTGTACTTCTTTAGAAGTACCTCTTCCCTAGCCTTATAATCTGTGATTTGGCATTTAAGTTTGTAAATCTCATCATTCTTTTCATTAAGCACAGACTCAAATTCAGCTTTTCTTTTGGAAATTGTTTGTTCTAGCTTAATGTTCTTGTTAATCAAAGCTACTTTTGTTTCTCTAATACATGCAAATGCTGCTATGCATGTTTCAGAACATAATTTGGCTTTTACCTCAGAGGATACTTGTGATACCTTTGGTGTAGAGGCATTAGTGGATGAAGTATCAGCAGAATCCAAAGCCATAAGAGCTAGATTTCCAAAGGGACTGTCACCACCATGTTGACCAGCACCAGTGAACAGTTGTTCATGACCAGATAAATCATCTGGTAACTGCTCCAGTCAACAACTCCTGGGGTGAAGAAGCTGTGTTGTTGAGGTTGAGTTTGTTGAAGAGATTGGGAAGGTTGTGGTTCAGGAAATGCTTGTGGTTGTTGTGCAATTGGAGCTTGAACAGGATTTGGTTGAGGCATATAATAGCAGGGATAAGGATATGACATTGGACCCTGGGGGACAAAGTATGTAGGAGACCTAGGATGTGAATCATGACCAGAACCAGCAGGATGTTGCCCTCTGTTTTGTGGACTAGTACTAGGAAAAGTCACAAAGGGTGCAGAAGAGTTAGATCCAGTTGATCTACACTCTCTTGCAAAGTGTCCCAGCCTTTGGCATTTGTGAAACCTCAACTTACTCTTGTCAAAACCGACTTTGGTTTTGCCAGAGAGTCCAGGAAATTTCCTGCCAGTTCTCTTATAGAACTTCTGAGATCTGATATTAATCAATACCATTTGGCTCAGAATATCCATCTCTTCTAGATCATCATCAGCAATTCCCTTCAAATCATACATGATGAAGCATAGATTGTCACTATTACTGCCAGAATGACTCTCAATACCAACAAATGCATGATCAGAACTATTTGAAGAGAAATCAATATGCTCATCATAATTGCTTTCAGATGCAGCATATTCTGACTCATGACAAACCAAGGCAGTATCCCTGGTACAAAGTCATTAGTGAGCTTTCCTGATGAGGACAGTTTCCTCTTCTGCTCTATCTCTCTTTCGAATGTAAGCAGTTTCCCATGAAGTTGGGTGAGAGATAGGCTATCCAGATTTGCACTGGAGCGTAGGACAATAGTGTATGTGTCCCATCTCTCAGGCAGTGATCTGAGGAACCTGTTATTCATCTGGCTATTGGTGTATTCCTGTTTCACCATTTTCAGCTCAGAGATCAAGCAGGAAAAACGCTCAAACTATTGCGTTAGTGTCTCACCCTTTCTATGAGAGAATGTCTCATATTGTTGGGCAAGGATTTCTCTGTTGTTTGCTAAGACCTCATCTGTGCCACCGAATTGTTCCTTCAGGGCATTCCAGAGATCATGAGCAGTTTCATGATGCATAAGCCCTGAATAGATTTCATTAGGCAGTGCCATGGCCAGAATTCCATGGGCTTTAGCATCAATCTCAAACAGTTTCCGATCTTCATCAGAGTATTGTTCCTTCTTCTTCGAAACCATTTGATTGGTTTCCGGATTGTTCACCATAGGCTTATGTGGTCCATGTACCACAGATGTCCAACAACCTGAACTGTTAACAGACAGGTGATGAAGCATTCTTCGCTGCCATATGTTATACTCGGTCCTAACCAGCATCGGGGGCTTGGTTGAGGAACCAGTATTGTGAGGATCATTAGAAGGAGTATCATCTCAGATTCAATCAAATTCAATTAAGCTATAACAGATTTAGAACAAAAACACAACAACCAATTGAACCAAGAGAGATCTCAAAATAAATGAACGAAAGCGTCAGAAATTCAATAATCTATAACCAGTTCTTGCAAAATGCTAATTCAATCAAACATAGATATCAATTAGCAGTTTCAATGATCAATTGTTAGATCAATCAATGATTAACCTGCTCTGATACCACTTGTTAGGACCAGTGATCTACGTTTGATTGATTAGAGAGTATAGCAGCGGAATTCTAACAATGAATTAGTCAATTCACAAGAACAAAAACATATTCAATGTAAGAACAAAAACGGTTATAGATAGGGAGAATTCTGCAGATATATTTCATTCAATATTCGCTTTCGTGGTAACGGAATGTCACAATTACAATTAGGTCGACACCTCTTATATAAGAGTTGTGACGTCTGCTGATGTCACTTGATAGTGACATCTACAGAATTTATCACAAACTACTGATAGTTAACATAACTACTGAAGATGTCAAACAGCTGACATCTTCTTACAAAAATGCTAAGTGTTAACTATTATTACAACTACTGAAAAGAAACTACTGAAACAATAACAACTGAAGAACATACTCTTCAGTTGTTTTACAAATATTGAAACAAAGAAACTACTGAAAGGTAAACCATCACAACTACTGAAGAAGACCTCTTCAGCTGTTGTGACAACGTCTGATACTTTGTCTTCAGCACTTGTGTCTTCAGACTTTGTCTTCAGCACTTATGTCTTCAGACTTTGTAATCAGCTGTTGTCTTCAGCTGTTGTGGTTTTCAGTAGTTGTTGTGATGTCTGTGGGACTTACAGGTTTTTCTGATCCGGCTCATTGGTTCTTTTGGTCCAACAGAATTCTTACGAGTTACTCCAATGACGCAAACCTAATCTTGAGTACCTCGAACTCTTTGCAGCACCTTGTACACTACTGATGAAAACTCAGTCAGGGAAATTCAACGAGAAGGCCGAAGAAGGGATTTTCTTAGGATACAAGATACTGAATAAGAGAGTTTACAACAACTCAGCGGGTCAACCAGAAGTGTGGTGCAATGTTGATGTAGAGAGATACACCACTCCTCCTACTTGAAAAGGACCCTTGTTATTTTTTGACGATGATGGATTCTTTAAATCCTTCAACATTCCTCTCTTCCTTCTGAGGATGAGTTATCGACTAGAATGATGTACGAAGAGTTAAATACACCATCACTGGACCCACAACCTCAGCGACACAAGGTGCATCTTCTAGTTCTTCAGGGGGAGCACTTGAGGTAAGTGACTCATCCTCTGACGATGAAGACGTGGCAATGATTAGGTGGATCAGGAGGAATAGGTTCCTATTACTGCAAGTTCACAAGTATCTGATGTTGATGCCTCTGACACTTCGGAACCTCACACTCCCACTGCCTCAGTTACCGAACCTGCTACTCACAATCTGGATCATCAGGTAGTTGTACCCACCACTCCTAGATCACGCTTAAATGTTTATCATCCTCTGGACAATGTCATTGGAGATGTACAATCAGGAGTTCAGATAAGAAATCAGCTATACTAAGCTGATTATGCCTTGGTAATGGAAAAGGGATATCTTCACGATGGTGCGTATCGATGTTTTGTGTCTCAATTTGAGCCAAAATATGTTAGTGAACCCTTAAATGAAGAAGCATGGGTGAGTGCCATGCAAGAAGAACTTCTTCAGTTCAAGAAGATAGGTGTATGGCAACTGGTAGATAGACCTAAAGGTGCTAAGGTCATTGGCACCAAATGGGTCATGAAATGTAAGAAAGATGACCAGGGTGTCATAATCAGAAACAAGGCTCGACTTGTAGTTCAAGGATTTCGAAAATTCAAGGGGATTGATTACAATAAAGTCTTTGCACCTGTGGCGAGAATGGTAGCAATTCGTATCATCAGGACATAGTTTACAAACTAGACAAGGCTCTCTATGCGCTTCATTAAGCCCCAAGAGCATGGTATGAAAAACTCTAAACTCATCTTGTGAAACATGGATTTTGTAGAGGAGTAATTGACTGTACATTGTTCATCAAAGAAAAGGATGGTGACTTACTGCTTGTTCAAATTTATGTTGATGACATAATCTTTGGTTCCAAAAATGAAATACTATGTAAAGAATTTGAAGCAGTTATGAAAGCTGAGTATGAGATGAGCGCCATGGAGAGATGAAGTTCTTTTGAGAGTTACAGGTGGATCAGACACCCAAGGGCATATTTCTACATCAGACCAAGTATGTAGGTGATATTCTAAGTCGGTTCGATATGGAGAATGCTTCCGCAAATGGGACTCCACTTGCTACAAACCATGCCGTAGCACCCGACAAAAATAGTGATCTAGTGGACGCCACTATGTACCGAGGAATGATCGGATCTCTCATGTAGCTCACTGCATCAAGACCTGATATGATGTACGGGACGTGTCTGTGCTCCAGATATTAGGCAAAACCGAAAGTCAACCATCTCATAGGCGTCAAAAGGATATTTCGTTATTTGAATTGTACTCCAACACTTGGATTGTGGTATCCTTATGATGATGACTTTAAGCTTACAGCATACAGTGACTCGGATTTTGGTGGCTGCAAAATGAACTACAAGTCAACTTCAGCAGGATGTCAATTCTTCAGGAGACGATTAGTCACATGGCAGTGTAAGATGCAGACATCAGTTGCTTTGTCAACTTATGAAGCTGAATACGTTGCTGCTGCAAGCTGCTGTTCACAAATCATCTGGATTCAATAGCAAATGCGGGACTACGGTTTGAAATTCTCTAACACTCCTGTATTCGTTGATAATTCAGCTGCTATAGCTGTAACTAAAAATCCGGTTCAACATCCTAAGACCAAACACATCGGCATTAAATATCACTTTATACATGATTGTTTTGAAAAGAATTTAATCGATGTTGTCAAAATTAATACGGATTTTCAATGCGCTAACCTCTACACAAAAGCTTTTGATAAACCACATTTTTTATATTTGTTAGAGGTCAACGGAGTTAAAAAGAAAAGCGATGTAGTTTCAGAGGATGAAACTGTGTAGTCCGACATTTTTGTTTTTATTTTCTTTATTTTTTCTTCTTTTAATTCTTGTTTTATAAAATTCAAAAACTCCAACAAATTTTCGGTTTTAGAATATTAGGGGGAGAATAGGTTAAGTTAGTATTAAATTTAGTTGTTTTAATTTCAGTACATAAAAAACAACAAGGGAGGAGGACATTATTGCTAAGAGAAATGAGATCGTATCTATGATACTGATTCATTGACTATGGAAAATGATAGTACACAGGAACAAATTGTTTGGGACTTTAATAGAAGAAATTGTTTAAAATGCAAAATTTGAAGTTTAAGTTTGAGAAGTCTAAGCAAACAATAAAAGGAAAAATGATGGTAAAAGTAGCTGCTACTGAGGTAACATGGAGAAAGTAGACGTAGAGGTTGCTAGACCATTAGATGATTTGTCAGTAGATTCAACACATTAGATAAGTAGACCTCGTTGGTGATTTCAAGTTCAAACTAAGTTGTTTAACAAGCTGTGGGTTATCATCTTATCCCTAGTTAACACAATCTACAAAGTTTCAGTAAGGGGTGACAAGTAAAATAAATGCCACAAATGTATGTGGATGACCATAAAATGAGCAAAGCACATGAAAAATGCAAAAAGCAATCAAGCTAATAACCTATGTTGTAGGTGCAATCTGTGCAAAAAGAATATAATTGCTCAAACAAGAAGATAGGTTGTGTGCCTCTCTGATGTGCGATGGCACTGACCTGAGGATAAGCATAACGTAAATATTTTATAATTCATTGTTGTTTGCGCCTCTCTACTGTGCGGTGGCACTGACCTGAGGCCTAGCATCTTTTTGAAAGCTCGAGAATAGTTTCTTCTTGAATACTACCCGTAGACCGATCAAAAATCTCCTGACGAATGTTGATTACCATATAAGCGTGCGATCCACAATTGCTTGTTGAAATAATTAAACCTTAAATCATCACCAATGTGTGTCAAAAATCTGTGTATGAATTTCAGAGGACAAGTATATTGACAATCATCATGAGCTCCAACTCTCGAAAGTCAAAATTGTTGTGTGCATCTTGTAGTACTAGTATGATTTCCTAAACTTGCTAATGACTCTGGATGAAACCAAGAATCTAGCATCAAAATGTTTTGGTATCATGTCTCGAATGATTGATATACCTGTATGATTCCATAATGAATCGTTCCAGTTATGGTCAAATTAACTTGAAGCTGTACTGTTCGAGAAATAAATCTATTAGATATCTATCTTAGAATTTCCACCTCACACAAAAATACAAAAATATGTTTTAGTTTTGTCTTTTAGTTCTAGTTGTTAAATTTGTTTAAGTTTTAGTCAGTTTAGTTATTAAACGTCGAACTATGCATTGGAATTCTGTCTGGGAGTTAATCACTAAAACGAGTCACGTCTGAGGTGACCAAACGGGTTTTCAAATGTTAAAAGGGTCACGTATGAGGTGACAAAATGGTTTTACTATTAAAAGGATCACATTTGAGGTGATCAAAAGTTCTCTAATTAATATGGTCATGTTTGCGATTATCGAATGCTTGAACTGTTTTATCAATTGTTAAAAGGGCTAAGTGTCAAATGGTCATAAAGTCAAAATCATAAGTATGAGCCATTCGCACGACTGGACCATGAGTATAGACCAACCGTACAATTGGACCATATGTATGAACCCAATCGCACGACTAAACCACACGTATGGCCCAGACGTGCGATTGGACCATAAGCATGAGCAAATTCACACGATTGGATCACAAGAATGAACCAATCGCATGAATGGAGGTGACCGAATGAGACAGTCGCACCACTGAAACCTAGTCGCACAACTGAAAGTGACTGACTGTGCCAGTCGCACGACTGATCCTCAATCGCTCACTTTATCCTCAATCCTCAATCGCATGAATCAAGAGTGCGACTAGGTTCAGTCGCACGACTGGAAGAAACCCTAATATAAGTAGAGGGGGAGTCGGTCGCATACGCCCATTCACCCCAATCGCTCACTTTATTGCACGAAGTACCGTTACGATGCCCGATTTTCATTTGACTGTTCTAGACTACTGATTGTTGTGATCTAATGATTTCTAGTGTTTATCCAGGTAGTGCGCGACGCTATTCAATCCAAAGTTCAATCAATTTGTGCCCTAATAATCGAATTTGAGCCCTAAACTTAACCGAGATTTAGGTTGCCTAGGAAAAAATAAAACTAAGTATATTTTTCAAATAAATGTTATTAGGTGTTATGTCGGTCATTTGCGAGACTAATGAGCCAAACCACGACGTCTAACATTAAGTTTTGCTCAAAATTTAAATTTGAATGGAAAAACAGTCTGTCACGTGAATGGACACCTTGATGAACTTCAATCGCATGACTGAGCTGGGCGAATGGCGCAAATTGCACTACTGAGCCATGCGTATGAGTTCAGTCACACGATTGGTGTAAACGCATGGGATAGCATACGACTAAGCCCAGTCGCATGCTCAGTCATACGTATGAGCTCAATCGCAGGACTAGATCTCAGTCGCACACTTCATTCACATGACTAAATCTCAGTCGCACGGTTCATTTGCACGACAGAACATAAGATTTCAAGTCCAATGAATCAAACTGTTACTCATTGACACACATTAACATTTATTTGTATTGTGTAGCAGAAGGCTAGTCGTTGGACTATGAGCACAAAGCATAACATTTGGGCACATCTGGATCTGACCTCTCGAAACGTGGTGGATTTCTCGGGCATTATTAAATTCTTACGGAGATCGAGGATCTTCTGTGCTATATCGACTTTGTGCACTCCGTACCATTCAGTTCAACAGGCTTTTTGGGAAAGCACTATTGTCGATAGGTCCTCAAAGCCCCACTGCATCTGGAGCTCCATTTTCGGTCTGGCTATAGAGATCACTGAGGACGATCTCAGGACAGTCTTCGAGTTTGGGGATGATGCTGACTGCCCTACACGACTACAACCACTGATTGTACGAGGCTGTTTTCTGCGGGCCAAGTACTCGGGGGATATAAATGTAGGTGTGCTCAACAAGAGCAACTTGTGCCCCTAATTGAAGTACTTAGCCCATGTGCTGCTTAAGTGCATTGCGTCAAGGAAGGGAGGCTTCGATGAGCTATCTGATCAGATTCAGAATGCCTATGTGGCGTTGGTGTTGAACCATCCGTTTAGCTTCTCAAGGATGGTCTTCACCTACCTGGTGGAGAACATCGAGGCGAAAGGCAAGGAGGGCTTTTCATGTACCCTCGCTTTATGCAGATGATTATTGACCAGAAGCTCCCTTCGCTACCAAAGGACAAGGAGGATGCCGTGGTGCTTGAGCTCATGGATGACACCACCCTTAGGAGGATGAAGGTGTATAGGGGGAAGCAGGTGAAACCCCCTGTCACGCGACTGTTAGGGCATCTGGCCCGTGAGGATTATGTGGCGCTAGCTTAGAGAAAGTGGCGCCACAATGATAGTGACTCAGACACTGAGCAGATTGTGCTCCCCACTGATGACTCGGATGATGATGATAGCGGTGATGGTGGAGATGCTAGCCACACCCAATCTAGGCCACTACTACTGATATGACATCTCCATCATCCACCCGAGGAAGAGCAGAGACTGTGGGATTCCATTAGGACTTCCGACCTGATGAGTAGGAGGAGTCGGATGAGGAGTCATTGACTTGAACGGTGGGTAGCAAAGTGGTTGCCACCGAGCGAGGGATTCGTGCGCTTGGTGGACGCCCGGACGAGTCTGGGGAGACTACGACTCATGCTACCTACATCCCAGATCAGCCCAGCATCCCAGGCGGAGCATCCTCCCTGAAGGGTTCAAGGAAAAAGAGGATGGCTCAGCCCCACGGGATGAAGCCCAAGAGACGGAGGTACACGTTGATCACTACCTCTTCCCCCACTACCACCACAGCTACCACCACCACAACTACCTCACCCACGACCACTACTACCACTCCACCCACCATTACTACCATACCTCCACCTACCACTACCTCACCCACCACCAGTACTACCACTCCACCCACTCATATACCACCACCCATATTCACCACAGTCACCACTACTACCACCAGCCACCAAGCCGGACCATCATCCCACCATCATTCACTACAAGATCATCTCTGCCCCCATTAGGGTAGAGGATAGTTGTCAGCACTCAACCAATGGTGCTGAAGCTGTTGGCTGCTGATGAAGATAGAGCTCCCAAATACATCAGCTTACGGAGCTTAATGCTACCCAAGCTCAACAAATATCATAACAAGCTCAACAGATAGCCCAACTCAAGGAGCAAAACGACCAATTAGCTATGAGGATTGAGGAGTTCGAGGCTACAATCAAGACCATCATGCTCAAGCTCAAGGGATCAAAGGATGAGCAACTCAAGATATGAGAAGGAGATGATGATAATGATGATGATGATGATGATGATGATGATGATGATGATGATAGTGATGATGATTAGGCCAGTGATGATAAAGAGACAAGGGAAAGACAGAAGGATGATGATGAAGAAGAAGGAGATCCAGCTACGTCTACCTCAACTTAGTGTCAAAAGAGATGTACCAAGAGAAATCAAGTCCAAGGAGCCTTATCTTCTGCCCCACCTACTGATGCGCCTGCTATACAAGAAAAAAGTAATGCTTAGAAGTTTATGTATTTGTGAAAACTTTTGTAATTGAATATGTATAATATTATGTAATTAATGTTTATGCATCTTTATCAAATGTTTGATTGTCTTGATTAATTATTAACAATTGTTGTGTTACATGTTTAAATCAAGCAGATCAATCATCTCAACAAGATGAGTATGATATTACTCCCCTTCAGGAAATTAAGTCTCAACTTACAATGATTCTTGATTTGCAAGGGATCGTCAGAAGGTCAGTAAGCTATACTCCTGAAGAAGAAGAAGAAATCATTCATGATCTTACTAAAGAATAGCTTGCTGAGACGTTCCGGCTCAAGCCGGACAAGTTGTCATGGATGCCCCTACCGTTGACGTGGCTAGTGACGACAAGCTTAATGATGTGGACGAAATAGTTATTGAAGATGTCATAACCATCATTATCCACAGTATGCTGACAGAGAGGGAAATGTAGTCCCCAATCTAGGTGATACTCTCGTCAGTGATATGTTTGAATAACTGGATCAGAAGGAGCAAGAGTCCGAGAAGAATAAGGATCAAGCCCAAGCCTCAGACGCCGATGTCAACATCAAAAAGGCTAAATGGGCGGCTTGTTTTTCAGAGATCCGAGCCCAATGCAATGCTCCAAAATTGAGTGCCTACACCATGCTCTACAAATTGAAAATGCATCTAAAGGTGTCAGGAAAGATTATAGCGTGGGCATATTTTGAGGATCTAAACGTGTATGCCATGAAGAGAGAAAATGGCATATAGTACTTTAGATTTCCACACGATCTAAAGACTCTTCCCGGTTTTGAGCTCAACCAGCTGGCATGCCTGAAGTTGCTATATCCTAATCAAAAGAAAATGTTAGGCTGGTTTGAGGCTGCATTGAAGAAAGAGTACCACACCAGGTGGGTTAACTTCAGACCTCTACAACCGACGAGGTACGTCAGGCGGTCTGAAGTTGATCCCATTACTGGAAAGCCAAAGATAGTGCTGAAGTGGAGTCCTCCATGCATAATGTCAAGAATCCCTCTAAGGGAAATGGCATAGGACTTCATTCCACACTTCAAGTGGTGGTACTACAATTGGAGAAGAGGTGAAGCGGTCATAGTCTTACAGAAGGAGAGCCAAATGGATACTATCTGGGTATTGATCCTCTGTGGCTAACCAACTTATCTACTGATGATGTATATACTTTATACAAGTGGACGTTATTCTATGGTTTGCAAGATATTATACAAGCCCTCCAGTTTCAAAATGTTATAAGGCTCTATTTTGCATTTGAGATACATGAAGCTACTAAAGAGGAGAAGTACAAAAAGTTTGAAAGCTGATGAAGAATGTTAGACAACAATGTAAACTAGGTCCAAGGGGGAGTTTGTAGATACATGTGTACCTAGTTTAGGAACTTAATGTAAAATGTCTTTCATGTCTTACATATATGTAATTGAATGGGTATGAATGAAATACAATGTGTGGTTGATGCATATAATGTTTAATATTTTATTGTTTACTATGTGATAATGCATATTGAACAAACTATGTAGTTTTGTGGTTGTTTACATAATTCTTAGTCAATAATGATTGAGAAACATGTACAAACTTAATCGTGTGAAGTTCTCATGCGAATGGACCTTGCTAATGGACCATACACATGAATACTTCATCCTAATGAACCAGTCACATGACTGAACCATAAGACTGGATCAGTCGCATGATTGAGACATAAGATTGACTCAGTCGCACGACTGGAGCTTCAGTCGTGCGGATGGATCAATCGCTTGCTTTAGTCTCACGACTGAACCATGCAAATGGTTTAGTCATACGAATGAAAAATCTAACCTATAAATACCACCTAATTCATGGAAAAACTTAACAATTCGAATACCTACACACATAATCATACCCTAGCTGTCCAGAAACTCAAGAAGACTTGTTCCAAGTTCATAGATCACAGTTAATCGTGTTCTAATCATTCATAACATTTCATTAATTGTTAGAGTGATCATAACTGTGTTCTCCCTGATTGGATCGCCAATCCAATAGCATTCCGCACTATTTGAGTTGGTATACGCACGGAATTAGTTAGCACTCCATACCTAAACGGCCCTAACACGGATCTTGGACTTTTATGCTTCTAGATATCTGCATAAGCTGAGATCCTATTGTATAACTTCTACACCAACACAAACAATTCCTTTTTTTATTATAATTTTAAGAAAGGAAATACTTGTACAAACTGATCAAATTATAAATTACTCCTCTTAAAGCTTATATCCATACATAGATAGAAACTTTAAAAAATTAAAATTTATGTAAATAAAATACTTTCGAAATGATTTTGTTTTCTTTTCTATAAATGAAGAAGAGGTATACTTTTCTTGGGATAATATCAATCTTGCATTACACAAGTGCAACCTTTTGTTAGTAAAATAGACATGTTATGATCTCATTGATTGAAGGTATGTTTGTCCTTTTAAACTCATACCTGGTTAGTATTATAATGCATATGATATTTATCATGTTTTGATTTATTTGAGTGTTCAACATGTACCTCACACTCAAAGGCATGGTATGATCAACCACCCTCATGTAATGCATGGTAGAACTTTTTTACAACTTACTTGACCACGTCACTTAAAGTATGTAATCTCAATTTCACTGATCTTCATTGTGATTCTTTTACTTTGGCTTTTAATGATTTAATCGACACTTGGATTCTTTTTCACTTCACTTTAGAAGGTGATCCATAATGGATTCTTTTTGTTCATTCATGTTGATACATATATGTCCCTAGATCATGATATGAATGTAATAGATCTTGTTTGTCTGATTCTGATGAAATGTTTGGAATGATTAATGAAATGATATTGATTGTTTGTTATTTATAATGATTAATATTTCATTAATGAGTCGATGTTGAATTGGTTAATTAGGTTTGTTGTTGTTTGAATTCTTACACATAATGTTACATTAATCAATACATTCAAACTTAACAAAATGAAGTTCTCATGTGAATGGCCCATGCGAATGGACCATACGCATGAATAACTTCATACGAATGACTCAGTCGCGCGACTGAACCAGGACATTGGATCAGTCGTATGATTGTAACATAAGATTGGCTCAGTCGCACGACTGAACACTCAGTCGTGCGGATGATTCAATCGCATGGTTCAATCGCACGACTGAACCATAGTAATGGTTCAGTCGCACGAATGAACAATACTAACCTATAAATACAACCCAATTCGTGGAAAAAAGAGAGCATTCATTCTATTTCAACTCCAGACGTACCCTAGCCGTCCAGAAGCCTCCAAGTTGATACTCCAAGTTCATAGAACGCTGTAGATCGATTCGTAATCGATTCTTAACATTTGATTCAATACTTTATTGATTCTACGTGCGTTCTCACTGATTGGATCGCTAATCAAATAGGATTCTGCACTATTTGGTTTGGTTTACATGTTATCATTAGGTATTTCGTTCAAATACCAGGTCCTAACAAGTGGTATCAGAGCTTTGGCTCTTGATTACGTGTGATTCAATCAAGATTGATAAAAAGTTTGTGTTTTTACACTAAAAAACACAATCTTTTGTGTCAAAAGTTGTCTTGGACGTTCTCTGCTCATCAAGTTTTGGTTTCTACGGCCTTAGGCGACTAGGGTTGCGAAATTTCGAATTTTTACGGCTAAAACACGTTTAACCTAGAAATTTTCGCAAAACAGCAGCTTCAGTCGCACGAGTGAGCCATTCGCATGACTGGACTTCATTCGCATACACCAGATGCACGATTGGACTGAGTCGCATCTCCATTCGTACGACTGAACCATCCGTTGACAATGTTCATACGCATCAGCTTCATTCGCACGACTGAACCAATCGCTTAGTTCAGCCGCACGATTGAACCAATCGCATAGTTCATTCGCACGGATAGCCCATTCGCATCACCCATTCGCACCAGTTTAACAGTTTGTTTAGTACACTTAAAAGTTCATCGTGATGGAAGATCAGATGTCAGCGTTTACTGTCGGCAAGGACTCAAGGATCCAGAACCTACTATTGCTTGAGAGTGAGGTGGGGAATCATAATAAACCACCAAAACTCTTAACGTTAGATGAGTTTCCCCACTGAAAACAACGTTTTGAGATCTACCTCAATGGAGTGGATCCAAATTTGTGGGAAGCTATCGAGATTAGGTATAGTATGCCGGTGGGAGTAGATGGGGTAAAGCTTACTTTGGGAGGGATGACTGATGCTCAGAAAGTTAAGTATAATGCAGAGAAGAGAGTTTATGCATTGATTACACAGTCTATTCCTAAAGATATTTTCCACCAGTACTCGGAGAATAAGCAGGCCAAGAAATGGTGAGATGAGCTGGAAAAGAGATACGACGGGAATGCTTTGCTGAAGGCAATTAAAGCTAAGGAACTGAAGAAAGAATTGACAACTTCTCATCGATGGGAAACGAGAGTTTGGCCGATGTTATTGATAGATTCTACCATCTGATGAGTGAAATGCATACACATAGTGTTGCTACTACCATGGAAGAAAAGGTGTCAAATTTCGCAGACGGATTGCCGGAAAAGTGGGCTTCATTTGTGTCAAATCTTAGATAGAATGAGATGCTGGCAAAGTTGGATATCAATGACTTCATTCTAAAGCTACGAGAAGAAGCACTTAGGATGAAGTACAAAGCTCAGAAGTCTTTGCACACTCAGAATCCAGCTTTCTACAATGCCACGCCTCAAGCTAAGACGTCTCGAGCACCTCTTCAGACTGCATTTGTCTCTAGCTCATCGGGTCCTTCACAAGCTTCTCCTTCAGGTTCAGAAAAATCAGGGTCTTCTTGTACCCATTACATTGGAACTGAAGCGAATGCTACTAGACTGAAGACCGAGAACCTCGTAATGTGACTGTGGAAGTAGCTCTAGAGCACATGGATCTTTTGGCAGCAGTGGTTCATTCTTATGATGGACTTGTTGCTGGGAAGATTAGAAACTGCCATCTAGCAGATGAGGACTACGAGTAGGTGGATGAAATGGAGCTGGAGAGAATGGACATTATGTGGGCCTTACCTAGTGCTGTCGGAGGGCGAAGAAGTTTGTGAAAAAGACCGGACAGAACTTGGTTGCTACTAAGGATACCACATTTGGCTTTGACAAGAGTAAATTGACCTGCTTTAACTGTGGAGAAAAGGGGCACTTCAAGAGAGAATGTGTGAAGCCAAAGAAGACTGGGAACGAGAACCCATTCTCGTCTTTCACTCGTCAAGAAAAGCAAGCTAGCAGTTCTACTTCATCAAGCAAGGATCCAAAAGCCTTGACTGCTCATGATGATGAAGGACAGGACTGGAGCTTTCGGTTTGTCTCTCCAGAGGAATCTAATATTGCCAGTGTAGAAGATTTAGATGATGATTCCGCGAGTGAGAGAGATATTGCAGTTGAGATAGCGATGTCAAATATTGAAGAGACAACTGCAACTGAGGTCAGCTACAAGTCTGAAGAAGGGATTTCAACAGCAAAGACAGAATCACCAGAACCAGAGACATCTGATGCTGCGTTGATGGCTAACTCCTCTGAACCTCCTCAAGTAAGTACCACTGACCAACTGTTTAAAAATCATGCTTGTTCTGATTGTGATACTTTTAGAGATAGCGTAGATGAGAAATTTTCTAGGTTATTAGATCATAATGATAACTTAGTAAAGGATTTGCAACTGTGCACTGAGGCTAATAGAGTTTAAAACAAAATGAGCATAGTTACAAAGAAAAGATAGACCTTTTGACGAAACAGCTTAGGGAAACTGAAGTAGTTGCATTTAACCAAGCTAATGACATTAGGTACTATCTTAACTCCCTTGAAGACACTAAGAAACAAAAAGCAGTCTTAGAAGTAGAAGTTAACTCTTTAAAGCAAAAACTGCACAGTTGGACAAGTTCATCTCATATTGTCCAACACTTAGTGAGAGAGCGTAACAACGGGGAGGGTTTGGGTTATAAAGTGGTTCCACCACCACCTGAGACCTTCATGAACATTAAGAGTAGACCAATAAATAACAACCCCATCAAGGATCATGTGGTGTCTACTCCTCTTGTTAGTGATCCAGATTCCTCATGTTCATCAATTAAATCTAGAACAAAACAAAAGAAGGCCACTTCAAAGGCAAAGGGTAAAATGCCTTGTGTTAATCTGGAAAAAGAATTTGAAAAGGTAATATAAAGTCCGAGTCAAACAAAGTCAAATTTGAATCGAAAAGGACTGCTAATGTTAATCTTTCACAAGCTTCATGTCAAAAACCTGTTAACCAAAAGGAAAAAGATTTTAAAAATGTTAAAACAACTGATTTTGTTAAACATAAGAAAACATCAAAAGAAACAGAGTCAAAACCAAACTAAGTGATGTTACTAGGGTGTCACACACATCTCCACAATGAAAGTTTAATCATAAAGTTGATAGCAGGTCGTGTTACAACTGTGGAGAGTGTGGACACATTGCTTCCTTTTGTCCTTACTATCAGACCCCAAGGAAGAAGATTGAACTTCAGGATTCAAAACCTAGGTATTCTAAGAGGAGTTCTTTAACTCCACCTAGAAGAACTAGTGAACCTAACGTTTAACCCATTAGCCAGTCGACTATTTATCACAAACAGGCATTGCACAAATCTGGAATATGGAAAGAGAAGTCATCCTCTGTGTCTGATAATGATGACAAGAAGGAACCTGAGCTACCCTCACCCTCTAAGGGTCAATGGGTTGAATTCATGATGTGTGATGCCTCTGGGAAACCCAAGCCAGTAAAGGCTTGGGTTCCTAACCTAAACTAATGTTTTATATTGTATGTGCAGGGTGTTCGCTACAGTGCTGAAACCAACACGTGGATTGTAGACAGCGGAGCATCCAGGCACATGACAGGAAATAGGGCTCTTTTATCAAACGTCAAGCAAATAAAAGGAGGGCATGTTTCGTTTGCTAGAAACAAGGGAGGCTATATCACAGCTCAGGGAGAAGTTGGAAATCAGAAAGTTAAGTTTGATATGGTGAACTACGTTCAACAACTTTAAAACAACTTACTTTCTGTTTCCCAAATCTGTGATAAAGGTTTTAAAGTCATATTCGACAACAAGAAGTGTTATGTCCTAAAGAAAGACTACGTGATTCCAGAGGACCAAGTTCTGATGACAGCTTCAAGACATAAAGACCTTTATGTTTTGGATCTCTCAAAAGCTTCTACAACGGATCATGAAGTTCAGTGCTTTCTATCAAATGCCACCGAGAAGGACTCCATCTCCTGGCATAGGAGAATGGGACACATCAATCAACGGAAGATGAATCACTTGATCCAGAAGGATCTTGTGAGTGGAGTTAATGTCAAGAATTTCCAACTTCTTGATTTTTGTGTAGCTTGCAAGAAAGGCAAACAGATGAAGAAGTCTCATAAGGAAAAGAAAGTTCATTCAATAGAACTTCCTCTTGAACTTCTTCACATGGATCTGTTTGGTCCAGTCAGTACAAAGAGCATTGCAGTGACTTGTACTGTTTTGTGGTTACTAATGACTACACAAGATTCTCTTGGGTAATGTTTCTGAAGTCCAAATCAGAAACATTTGAGTCATTCATGGAGTTAGTAACCACACTGGAATCTCTCTACAAGTTGAAAGTGAGACAAGTACGCTCAGACAACGGGACTGAATTCAAGAATCAGTGGATGGAGGCTTACTGCAAGGAAAAGGGAATTGTGCACCAATTCACTTCTACCTACACGCCTCAGATGAATGGTGTTGCTGAGAGAAAGAACAGAAGCTTGATAGAGACAGCACAGACAATGTTGGCAAACTCGAAACTGCCTATCGAATTCTGGAATGAGGCGGTGGCTAATGCGTGTTATACACTGAATCGAGTTCTGATAGTCAAGCGCCACGGAAAGACATGTTACGAGCTACTACAACGACGTAAACCGAATCTGGAGTATCTCAAACCATTTGGCGCGCCGTGTAAACTTCTGAAGAAGACTCAAGAAGGAAAATTTTGCAAGAAGGCTGATGAAGGAATCTTCCTAGGATACAACATACCAAACAAGAGAGTTTACAACAACTCAACGGGTCTAGTAGAAGTGTGGTGTAATGTTGATGTTTAGAGATATACCACACCACCTACTGGCAAAGGACCCACCTACTTTTTCGACTATGATGGATTCTTTAAGTTCTTGAACATCCCTATCTCTCCTTCTGATGATGAGTTAGCTACTCGAATGATGTATGATATATTGAATACACCATCTCTTGATTCAACATCATCGAGTTCACAGGGAGAATCATCTACTCAATCAGGGGGAGTAGTCAACGACAGTGACTCCTCCTCTGAAGATGAAGCTGAAGAAGATGACCAGAACAGTCAGGAGGAACAGGTTCCAGTTCCTGAAAGTCCACAAGCATTTAACGGTGATTCACCTTCAACTTTGGAACCTCAAACTCCTTCTACCTCAGATGCAGAACCAAATGTCCATAATCTTGGCTCTGAGGTAGCTGTCCTACTACTCCAGGATCACGTCTAAACGTCTATCATCCCTTAGACAATGTCATTGGGGATGTTAGATGTTAGGATCTCAGCATCTAGTTTGATCAATTAGATTGGATTTGCAGCGGAATGAGCCCACGAATTAACAAATTTAAACAAGAACACACGAAATTTATCAATTAAACAGTGTTTGTTATAGAGAGAGAATTTCTGCCAAAAGGAATATATTCATTCAATACACGCTTCGGCTGGCTTCCACTACGTTACAATTAGGTCATCTTTCCTTTTATAAGGGAAGCTGACGTCAGCTGATGTCACTTGACAGTGACATCTAACTGTTATTTAACTACTGAAAGTTAAGACAACTACTGAAGATGTCAAACAGCTGCCATCTTCTTACAAAAATACCAAGTGTTAACTATCACTACAAGACTCAGTCGGTTAACTGAAGTTGTATTTTTGTATTTAGTTTAAGTTTCTAGTTAGTTAGTCATTTTAGTTTGTTTGTTCGTCGAACTATATCATGAAAATCAGTATGGGATTAACTCACCTAAAAGGGTCATGTCTGAGATGGCCACATGTGTTTTCAAAGTTTAAAAGGGTCACGTCTGAGGTGACTAAATTGTTTAAAAGGATCACGTCTGAGGTGATCAAAAATTTTTTAAGTTAAAATGATCATGTTTGAGATGATCAAATGCTCATAATGTTAATTTCAATAGGTAAAAAGGGTTTAAGTGCTAAATGTTCATAAGTGTAACCCATTCACACGACTGGATCATAAGTATGGACCAACCATGCGAATGGATCCCATTCGCACGACTGGACATGAGATGGCTCCATTCACCCAAATGGCTTATCAGAATGATCCATTCGACCGAATGAAATGGTGCGAATGAGTCAGTCGACCGACTAAGACTCAGTCGGTTAACTGAAGGTGCGAATGAAGGGCACGAATGAGTCAGTCGACCGACTGAGACTCAGTCGGCCAACTGAATGCGACTGACTGGGCCAATCGCACGGCTGAGCCTCAGTCGCCCGAACGAACTGAGCGAATAAGGCCAGTCGGCCGATTGAACTCAGCTTCAGTATTTAAAGGGCCATAGTCGATCGCATTCCACTCATCACCCTCAATCGCTCCTAAATCGCACCAAGTACCGTTACTCTGCCGAAATTCTCTCGACCTTGGTTTTACATCTTTATTGATCTTCTGACGTGGGTGGACGGTTATACAGGTATATTGCAATGAAATCTTACCGAAATCAGAAGACATTGAACCCTAATTTGTGATATTCGGGTGAAACAAGAACCGGACTATAAATGACCTAATAACCAACATAAACTAAGCAAAATGTTAAAATTAAGTTTAATAGGTTATTAGTGACAAGATGGCGAGTCTAATGGACCATTAAACCATGTTAAATTACTTGATTTGGTCAAGATTCAAACCATAGGTGACTGAACAGTGGGACAAGCGACTGGTCGACCGGATGAGCTCCAATCGCACGATTGAATCTTACGATTGGGTCAATCGGCCGAATGCACCATGCGAATGAACTCAGTCGGCCGACTGAACCAATTGCAGACTCAGCCAACACATTGAACTAAGTCGCATGTATCATTCACCCGAATGAGCTCAGTCACATGAAAGGACAACCGGCTGACTTCAGTCGCATGATTCATTCGCACGAATGAATCAGATTGAATTTAAACTATGCACCCTGAACTGAATTTTGAATGTATGACTTTCTAATGGTTTTGTGTCTTGTGTTTCAGGTCAATGGCTGATAGATGGTCCATCAATCCAAAGCATAATATATGTGCTCATTTGGACCATACGACTCGGAATGGGGCCGAGTTTACCGAGATTATTGCGTTCCTTCGACGTTCTCGGATACATAAAGCCATATCCACACTGTGTACTCCTTACAGGTCGTTACATCAGGCTTTCTGGGAGAATGCCTCCGTAGATCGTTCACGTGAGCCTTACAGCATACGGAGCTCCATTCATGGTCATGATATTGAGATTACAGCAGCTGACATCAAGAGAGTACTTGATTTTGGGAACGATACTGATCACCCCACCAGACTACATCCATTTACAGTCACACGTTGCTTTCTCAGGATTAAGTACGCTGGGGACATCAACTCAGGTGTGCTCAACAAGAGCAACCTGTGTCCCTAGTATAAGTACTTGGCGCATGTGATCCTAAAGTGTATTGCTTCTCGGAGGGGTGGGTTTGATGACCTGTCAGACCAGATTCAGAATGCCTATGTGGCACTGGTGCTGAACCACCCCTTCAGCTTCTCGAGCATGATCTTCTCATATCTGGTGGAGAATCTGGAGGCCAAGGGGAAGGAGGGTTTTTGTATGTAGCCTAGATTCTGTAGCTGATCTTTAACGAGAAGCTGCCATTACTTCCAAGAAGAGCCATGATGTGGTTGCCCTAGAGATTATGGATGACACGACTTTGGGTCACATGAGAGTGTATCGAGGCAGCAGCAGGTAAAGCCCCAGGTAAAGAGGTTGATCGGCAATCTGGCAAATGAAAGATATGTGGCGCCAGGTAGATGCAAGTGGCGTCATGATGATAGCGATTCAGATGATGAGAGGCTATTGCTCCCAGAGCATGATTCAGACGATGATGACAGTGGGGATGCTCGGGATGATATGCCTATTCCACCGAGGGGCACAGCTTCAGATGTTATACCTCCAGTATCTGCCCCAACACGCGACATAACTGAGTCTGCGGGTTTCCACCAGGACTTCATACCTGGTGAGGAGGAAGAAGAGTCGGATGAGGAGCCCTTGACGAGGACTATGGGAAGCAAGGTTGTTCCCACAGAGTATGGACAACGGGCGGTTGGTGAACACCCCAAGGATTCGGGAGAGACGACTGCAGATCCTAGCTATGCCTTGAGTCAGCTAGCCGTGTTCTAGGGGGAGCATCCACCTCGACTGGATCGAGGAAGAAAAGGATGGCTCAGCCCCACCGCCAGAAGAAGAAGAAGAGAAGACTCACCTTCGTCACCACTACAGCCACACCATCCACCACCACAGCCACCACAGCTACCACTACCACCACCACACCTCCCACCACTGTACATATGCCAACCACCACCATATCTTTCACTTCTAAATCACCTCCACTATCTCACAGACCCAACCCCATCTTCACCACAGCCACCACCACCACCACTAGCCACCAAGCAGGACCCTTATCCCATCCCCCACATATATATGGATCTCCTCTACCTCTAATTGGGGTAGAGAATAGCTTTCTTGCGCTGAACCGGATGGTGATGCGTTTATTAGCTGCTGATAAGGAGAAGACGGCACAGATCCGTCATCTGACAAATCTTACAGCAACGCAGTCTCAGCAGATCTCGGAGCAGGCTCGGTTCCTAGATGAGCAGGCCCAACAAATGGCTGCTCAGAGCACGAGATCACCCAACTCCAAGAGCATAGTGTCACATCTACTAAGAAGATTGAGGAGTTGGAGGAGGCTAAGAAGACCATCATGCTAAAGCTTAAGGGATCTAAAGATGAGCCACTCAAGATTAAAGATGGAGACGAAGATGATGAGGATGATGATGAGGATGATGATGATGAGGATGATGATGATGAGACTGAGGATGATGAGGGGATTGAGGATGATGATATGAGGATGATGATGACGAGACTGAGGATGATGAGGGGATGAGGATGAGAGGACAAAGGAGAGGAATGAGGATGATAATGATGAAGGAGGAGATGCAGCTGCATCTGCCTCAGCTCAGGGTCAAGATAGAAGATCAAAAAGAAATCAAGACCAACGAGCTTCCTCTTCTGCCTCACCTACTTCTGATCCAGTGATTCAAGATAAAAGTAGTGATTAGATGATCACATATTTGATAGCTTTTGTACTTGAATCATGTATTAACTTATGTATTGATGTTTATATTAAGATTAATGTATGTCTGTCTTGATTATTAACTAGTGTTTGCTATGTTGAATGTTTTAAATCAAGCAGATCCTGTTTTCCAAAGAGATAAATACGATATTGCTCCCCTGCAACAAGTCAAGACTCAACTAACATTGATTCTTGATCTGCAGGGTATTGTCAGGAGATCGGTTATGTACACTCCTGAGGAAGGAGACATCATTCATAATCTTACTGACGAGCAAGTAGCTGAGATCTTCAAGTTAAATCCCAATGAGATTGTGAAGGATGCTCCAACGTGCGACTCGACAAGTGACGAAGAGCTCAACGATGTTGATGAAATAGAGATAGAAGATGTCACTGCAGAGCACTACCCTCAGTATGCTAACAATGTGGGAAATGTGGTCCCCAATCTGGGTGAATCCCTTGTCAGTGATACATTTGAGGTGTTAGACAAAATAGAGCAGGAGTCAGAGAAGACAGAAGGAATGGCACAAGCCTCAAATGATGATGTTGATATCTAAAAGGCTGAGTGGGCTGCCTGTTTTGAAGAAGTTAGAGCCCAACGCGCTGCACCTAAACAGGACGCCTACACCAAACTCTACAAAGTCAAGAAACATCATAATGTGTCAGGCAGGATTATAGCATGGGCATACTTTGAGGACCTTAACGTCTATGCAGTTAAGAGGGAGAAGGGCATAGAATGCATTCAACAAAATTAAGTTCTCATGCGAATGGACCATACACATGAATAACATCATACGAATGAGTTAGTCACACGACTGAACCAGGAGACTAGATCAGTCGTATGATTGTAACATAAGATTGGCTCAGTCGCATGACTAAACACTCAGTCGTGCGGATGAATCAATCGCATGGTTCAATTGCACGACTGAACCATACTAATGGTTCAGTCGCACAAATGAACAATACTAACCTATAAATACAACCCAATCGTGGAAAAACGAGAGCATTCATTCTATTTCGACTCCAAACGTACCCTAGCCGTCCAGATGCCTCCAAGTTGATACTCCAAGTTCATAGAACGCTGTAGATCGATTCCTAATCGATTCTTAACGTTTGATTCAA
This sequence comes from Flaveria trinervia, assembly GCA_025506515.1. Taxonomy (NCBI): domain Eukaryota; kingdom Viridiplantae; phylum Streptophyta; class Magnoliopsida; order Asterales; family Asteraceae; genus Flaveria; species Flaveria trinervia. The sequence continues at coordinate 32,824,331 of CM046458.1, read as the reverse complement.
TACTTTATTGATTCTACGTGCGTTCTCACCGATTGGATCGCCAATCAAATAGGATTCCGCACTATTTGGTTTGGTTTACACGTTAATCATTCGGCATTTCGTTCAAATACCAGGTCCTAACAATTCATAAGGACTGTATTCTTTTGTTAATTCATACTAGAAGGATGTGTTCTATATTAGGAATTTCTTGAATCATGACATCAACATCATGTGCTTGTTTCTCCATGTCTTTGCTAAGCAAAAGAGAGAAGAAACTGATATAGGTGAGAGAGATTCATAAGATATCATTACATGGTGTGTTTAGGTTGCTACACACAGATACACTTGGATAAGTCAATACTTACCAGTACTCTAAGATGAGTGCTTCATAATTGAATATGGATTATAGTGCATCACAGCATGTATCCTCTGTAGATACATGTGTACCTAGTTTATGCGCTTAAATGTAAAAGTCTTTCATGTCTTACACATATGTAATCAATGGGTTCAATGAAATATAATATGTGGTTGATGTTTATTCATGTTTATTTATTTCATATTATTATTGTGTTAAAGTATAAGTTATACGTATGAACATATTATATAGGTTTGAGGTTGTTATACATGATTCTTAGTCAACAATGATTAAGTAATGTGTTCAACATAGTTGGATGAGTATTCATGCAAATGGCCCATAATTATGGACCATACATGTGAATACATCATGCTTATGGACCAGTCCCACGATTGAACCAGGAGTCTGGATCAGTCTTATGATTGAAATATAAGATTGACTCAGTCGCATGACTGAACCTTGAGTCGTACGTATGGATCAATCGCATGATTCAGTCACACTGAACCATGCTAATGGTTCATTCATATGAATGAAAACCCCTAACCTATAAATACCACTTAGTTCGTGGAAAAGAAAGAAGAATTCGAAATAACTGAAGAACACTTGATACTTTCACGAACCCTAGTAGTCTAGAATGTCCAAGAGAGCCAGTTCATAGATCATTATTGATCGATTCCTTTTCATTCATAATGTTTAGTTTATTCTTATATGGATCGGGTTAACGTGCTCACTGATTGGAGCGCCGATCAAATAGGATTCTGCACCATTTGATTCGGTATAAACGTAGAATCTATTAGTATTCTGTACGTACATGGTCATGACATCTTCCTTTAGATGAGCCAGCCCACTTATTAGGTAAGTCATGTCAGTCTTTTGTGATTTTGAAATAAGCACAACGAATGATATAACAACTTTAAGTATATCATTTCCCATGTATAAAACACAAAATTCAGTAAACTGACTTCTTTTTGTAATTTTTGTTAATATTTAAATGTTTTTGTAATTTTAAAATTTTATTCAAGGTTAATCATGTCAATTGATTAAGCTAGAATTCAAAACAACTAGGTTCAAATGCCTTGGTAAATTAATCAACTAATTGATTGTCAATACGAACTTGAATCAATTTGATTACATCTCTTAAAAAGTGATATCTAATTTTAACTAGTAAAGCATCTCGTTATGAATCTAGTGAAATTGAGAGCAACAAGCTGATGCTACTATATACTCAACTTCTGCTGTTGTAAATTACAAGTTGGTCTGCTTCTTGCACAACAAGGATGACTAGGGTTGAGTAAGAGTGATATTCTTACTGTGAATCGAATATGATAATCAAGTCAATGATTGAGTGGCGGAAACAAACAATCAAAGAACATTAAAAGCAAGAAAAATACTCATAAATGTTGTTTGTATTGTTATGTGAAAGTTGATAATTACAAAGAATAATTACAACAAAAATTCTCTATCTATCAGTCGTCACCTCAGTATGAGGTTAACTATTCTATTTATAGGCAGACAAGATGCCTTTACAAAATGACTAAAGTACCCCTGACCTATTACATCATAAACTAGTTTAAGTCTGGGGATGAGATAATCTTGATCAGCATTTCCACTTGATCATCCGCATTAGTAAGTTTGTCATGCGCATTGGTTAATGCGGATGAACAAATACTTATGTACATTTGGTCTTTCATCCGCATTTGTCAATGCGGATGAGCAAAGTCTTGTCCGCATCTTCTTTTATTCTTCCGCATTAGTCAATGCGGAAGAGTAACTTGTTTTTCAGCATTAGTATTTTGTCTTCCACATTAGTCAATGCGTAAGAGTAAACACTTGTCCACATTAGAGTTATGTCTTCTACATTAACTAATGCAGAAGATAACACTTGTTATTTTGCTTGCAGATTTTCATCCGCATTTCATCTTGGACTTGTGGGATTCCAGCGGAGAAATCATCAATTCACCCATTGAGTTGGCATGTATGATCCTTTCAGGGTGCAACACAGGAGACCAGTCTGGTAACAAGAAAATAATAACTGCTAGAAGTGGACTTCCTATTGAAGTTGCATCCTCTATAATCACTATTAGTGTAGACATAGAGATTGAAGTCTTCTTCCTTTGGATACCATAATCCAGAGCAAGCTTGCTCTTAACATATTTGAATATCCTCTTGAGAACATTCATATGAGATTCCTTGGGATCCGCTTGATATCTAGCACACACACAAACATCAAACATAATGATAGGCCTATTGGCAGTTAGATACATAAGTGAACCTATAATTGATCGATAGTGAGTTTGATCCATTGATTTGCCTTCTGGATCTGGACTAATCTTCACTTTAGTGTCAATAGGATTTTGATGGACTGACAATCAACAAACTTGAATTTCTTTAACATTGTTTCCATTTATTTTTATTGATTGATCAAGATTCCATTTGCTCTTTGTTGGACTTGCACTCTTAGCAAGAATATGAGTTCCCCGATAGCACACATTTGGAATTTTGAATGCATAAGGTCTTTAAAGTCTTTATAGAGTATCGTGTTTGTTGAGCCAAAGATAATTATCATCCACGTAAATCTAGTCCAGTAACATGACTTTTCATTTTCTCTTTTTGAAGAGAATCTTATCAATCTTTCCTCGTTCATATCCATGTTCAAGGAGAAAAGACAATAGAGTCTCATACCATTTCTTTGGAGGTTGATGAAGAGCATACAAGGCTTTGTCAAGCTTTTACACCATGTGTGGAAAATCTAGGTATTCAAAGCCAGGTGGTTGACTCACATATACTTCTTTAACAATCTTTCAATACAAAAAAGCACATTTCACATCCATTTGATAAATAATTAATTTCATGGAAGTTGAATATGCTAGAAAGAGTCTTATTGCTTCTAATCTAGCAACAAGAGCAAACACTACATCATAATCAATTCCTTCTTCTTGTGTATACCCCTAGGCCACTAATATTGCTTTATTTCTGATGACAAATCCCCGATCATCACTTTTGTTCCTGTATAGCCACCTAGTACCAATATGGTGTTGTCCTTCGGGAGGATCAACTAGTTGCCATACTTCTTGTTTCTTGAATTGTAGCAATTCTTCTTGCATTGCTTCAATCCAACTATTGTCTTGAAGAGCCTTTTTGATATTCTTGGGTACTGTTTGACATAGAGAGCAAGATAATAAACAAATGTTTACATTGCTTGACTTGCTACTTGTCACCCGTTCATTAATTTCACCAATGATGCTTTCCACTAGATGGTTCTTGTGTATTCTAGTGGTTGGAATTGAGTCACTAGCAATGGTTAAATCAAGATTTAAGGCATTTAGATGATCATGGTGAGAGGCACTTTTATCATGTACTGTGGGAGAGTTGTGAAGGTAGTCAAAGTCATTTCCAGTTACTACGTCAACATCAGCAGCACTTTGATGACTTTCATCATTTGAATTTATTTCAACTTCAAGTAGTGGTGTAGGTTGATCTTGATTTCTGACATTAGTGGATGGTTCTTCTGAAGGAGAAGGAAGTATGCTAGGACTAGCCTTAGTTGAAACACTCTAATTTTGAGATGGTTGTCTGACATGATCAGCTTACAATGGGACACTTTCATTCAGTTGCTCAGTAGAAGTTAGAGGAATAATTGGGAAATCATTTCTTCTTTTTACTAGCAGAGAAGATTCAGCTGATTATCGGTTTCTTGCATCAGACAAATGAAATTGATCAAAAGATATTGTAAATGAGTCAATATCAAACAACTAGTTAGGACCGTATGTTGATTTGGGAAAGGAATGCTCATTCAATTGAACATTGGTTAATTCATTGATAATTTTTACTCTAGGATTAAACACTCTATAAGCGTTTGAAACACAAGAATAACCTATAAAGAATCCTTCATCAAACTTTGTTGAAAACTTTCCCAAATGATCTCAGGTGTTCATTATTGATACAGGTTTACCAAATGAGTTGAAAAATCCAATGAATGGTTTTCTGTGAAAGAGAAGTTCATAAGGAGTCTTGTTGCTTTCTATTACGATCAAAGTTCTATTTTGAACAAAGCACCATGTGTTAACTGCTTCTGCCCAAAAGGTAATTGGCAGTTTGGCGTCTTCTATAATGGTTCGTGCTACTTCAATTAGTGTTATATTTCGCGTTTCAGCTACCCTATTTTGTTGAGGAGTTCTAGCTGCACTAAATTGATGAGCAATGCCTTTGGTTGCATAAAAAGAACTCATATCTTCATTTATAAATTCTGTCCCATTATCACTTTTAATTTTTTTGACTTTATGATCAAATTGATTTTCAATTTTAGTGATAAAATCTTTTATTAGTTTGGACGCTTCGTTTTTATGAAATAAGAAGAAGACCCACGTAAATCTTGAAACGTCATCTATGATCACCGAACAATATTTTTTTTACCAATGCTCATAACATGAGTTGGTCCAAAGAGATCCATATGAAGCAACTGCAATAAAGAATTGTTTGTGTTCACATGTTCTAGTTTGTGGGAAGACTTATGTTGTTTACCTTTAAGACACATTGAACAGTGATCAATAAAATGAAATTCTTTTTGGGGTAAACCAATGACATGATTTCCCTTGACCAATCTGTTCATGTTTTTGAAATTTGTGTGTTCCAAACGTCTGTTCCAAAGTTGTGACTCATCAAAAGATGTTTTTGACAGAAGACATATGTCTTCTTTAGGTTGAGTAGAATTGACGTTTAAGACAAAGGTATTTTATTCCTTGGAGTATTCAAGACAACCCATTCTTTAGGAATTTGAAATCCTGGTTGTAGAATGTAACAATGAGTGTTAGTAAAGTGAGTGAAATATTTGTTATCATAGATATGAGACATGTAGAGCAAATTGAAGTTCAGTTGTTCATAGTATTTCACTCTATCAAAGCTTAACGACCCATTTGTCACAGATCCTTCACCAGTGATTTTGCCACATTGTGAATCTCCACCAAATGTCATAGTAGTTCCTTGAATATGCTTGAAATCATGAAGGAGGGAACCATCTCTAGTCATGTTTCAGGAGCAACCACTATCCACATACTATAGATTATTGGTCCTGTATGGATGACCCTACAAGCATGTAAAGAACTAATTAGAATATGGAACCCAAGCCATGATGGTCTTGGGTTTCTTGTTCTTATCCATGATAGTAACTTCCTGGTATTTTCCTCTAAACTATAAATTAAAGGATGGAGTTTTGTATGATTTTTGATACCTTAATGATTTCATCTTATCAACCACATCTGATGAGTCAAAAGAATATTCAAACCGTTGGTCCCTATTTCTTTTGAGAAGTTGGACACGTTTATGATTGTCAAACAACAATTTTGAGTTATGAAAATGATTGGATTGTTTGTTGTTATGATTTTCATTTCTTTGACTCCTGATTTTTGGCTTCACCGATGGTCTTGGTGAGATGGGCTTGTTTTGTGGAATTCTCAAGCCTTTTTGTTTGAAGAAACAACTAGATGTGTTGTGATTGGTCATATCACAGACAAAAAAAATATTTTTTAAATAATACTTTTTGGTGGAATGGTTGTTCATGTCACAGATTGAACAATATTGATTGAAAAACATTTATCTATTCTCTGATTTGACATGTCACAATACATGTGTTTGTCTCTTTTGATTGACCTTGATGCCTCAGTAGATTTACTAGTTTTTAACTAAGCATCACTCTTTGATTTGGACGAGGAAGCAATATCAGCCTTGTTAGCAGTTTGTTTCATAACACTACTGTTTTTCATTCTTTTGTGCTGATGTCGTTTCCTTAGGCTTTTTCTGACTTCTTTTTCTAACTGATTAAATGATCTTTGTTGAAAATATCAAAACCAAGCCCTTGCTTTGGTTTTGATGATTGAGGGTGTGATTTGATCTTTGTTTTTGAAATCAGTGAGATTTTTTTGTTTTTTTGTGAAACGTTGTTTGATTTAATTGTATTCCTAGGAGATTTAATCTTACAATCAGATCTACTTTCAACAGTTGGTTTCACTAAAACATTGAATATACTCTTTTATTTAGAAATGCGGGAATGAATTTCACAAATGACACTATGGCTTTGACTAGGCTTTTTGGTTTAATGGCCTTCACTAACTTGTCTCAGCACTCTTTGATCTTGATTGGGTGACCTAACTTGATGTTTTCCTCAATTGTTTCAATATAAACACCTGGTTTATTTTGAGGTTTTGTAATTTGTATTATTACAGATTTTGTTTCAACATTTTTAGGTTCATTTTGTTTAGTAAGAGTGACTGACTGAGGCATGATAGTGTAATTGTCATTATATGGTGGGGGACATGAATTATATTCGATCCCAGTCATATCTTTAGGATCCTTTTGTGAATCAAGCACTCTTGTAGCTTGGTTGAAGAGATTTGAAACTTTTCAAGTTTCACTTTAGTGATTGATTGCTCAGCCTTGGATTGAGCTAACCTTTTAGTTATATTTCCATTCTCAGCTGCAAGAGTGTACTTTTCTCCATGCAATTTTTTAATCTTAGAGATAAGTGATTTGATTTTTATTTGAAAATATTTTAGTTCTCTTTTAAGCATCTTTGTTTTTACATTTTCTTCTTTAATCTTAGCAGCTATTTTGTGATTATGCTCATGATATCCCTGGAGTTTAGCAATGCATTTATCACTACATAGATTAGATTTTACCTCAGATGGCATTGGATATGGGCAATCAATGATGTGAGCCATAAGAGTATGATTTTGAAATTGAGGCTTCGCCTCCTCAGCATACAAGCTCTAATCACATACTCCATCTTATCTGATGACAAGAGCATTTGAAGTAGGTTGGCTGCTTCCAAGGGCTTGATTGGTCAGTTTTCGCTGACTTTGGTATGCTTGTTGATGTTATTGTTGATTGTGATATTAGTGTTGATTTTTGGATTGGAAGCTTGAGCTTGGTTGTAATGATAATTGGCCTTGAGCATTCCTTTGAAGACTGTTGTTGTTTCTTCTTGGAGCATTGCATTCTCTTGAGAAGTGGCCACTCACACCACATTTGAAGCACTTAACTTTGGATTTGTCATATTCATCTTGGTATTCTCATTGAGACTTAGCTTTCTTCCTTTTCGGAAAAAACATTTAGGCCCTCATTGAGATCATTGCCATCTACCACTGTAGATCCATTACTTTTACATTATCAGGATCCATTTCTTCCAGATCTTCTTGGATCAAATGAGTAGAAGTGAGTCTTCCTCCCAAGTAATCTTCAAAGCTTGCTCAAAGGCATTGTAAGTAGCCTTTTTCCCTTCAGATCTCTATTTTTCAGGCGTACTTGAAGGAGTGGCAGTAAACCCAGTTGGCGGAGATGAGGTTGATGGCTTGTTGATTGATGGAGTAGCAATGAATCTAGTTGATTTTACTTGATATATGGATGAGAGAAAATCATCTTCTTTAGTGATGAAAGCATTTTCCACAGCATTATTTTCTCATGGAAATTTGTATGCTTCAATTACTTTTGGTCCACCAAGGTTTCTACTCCTTGCATCAAGTTCAAGAGCTTTAGTTTTTGCTATCATTATATCCAGAGTGGTGCTTTCCAGATCAAGTGTGTTTTTCTACATGGTCACATTTTGTTTTCAACTTTCAGGGAGATTGTGTAACATCTTAAGATCATTGACCAACTGCACAAATCTATGAAGTTGTTTAGAGATTGACTCCCCCTTGGAGTGATGGAAGGTTTCATATTGATTGACCAACTTTTCTTCGTTAATTTCAGCTACCTTACTGTTGCTTTCACACATGATCAGTAGTGCATCCCACACAGCTTTTGTTATTCCATATTTCTCCATTCTTGTTAGCACATCCATTTTCAAGGCTTGTGTGAGAATGGAGTATGATTTAAGGTCAAATTTTATCTTTTTGTAATCATCATCATCAAGATTTAGATCTTCAATGGGTATTCTTGAAGCTTTGTATAACGTAGCTTGGTGAGCCGAGAGTGTCTCAAGGATGTGAGGTCCTTTGGATATGGATGTCCAATAATCCGGATCTACACCTGTCATATAATTCATAAACCTGACTTTTCAATGCTTAAACTCAGATTAGTGTTTTAGCATAAGAAGTTAGGAGTATGACCAAGTTTAGAAAAATTATGAGTGTCCATTGTGATAAACCTTTTTTTAAGTTGTTGGAATAATAATTAGATTAATTTTTAAGTCCAATTGGTTGAAAACAGTCTATGTGTTCATATCTGATGAATAGTAATAGTGATTTGATAGGAGTCCTTTTGTAATTATTCTGTTATTTTTGATGTGTGGAGATTATGATATTAATGAAGTTTTTGTTATGATTTTATGGTAAAACAAGTTGTTCACAAATGTGTTCTTGAGTCTGGGTTCGGATGAGCAATGACTTCTTGATGTTTAAGATAGGTTTTAGCATGAGTACTGATTAGAGGTAGACGAAGTCTCTAACAACAACTCAATCACCAGACCAATCGAGTTTCAATTCAGATCTGAGTAGATATGAAAATGAACTAAGAACAGAAGCTCTAATACCAATTGAGTGGTGGTGAGAATGATATTCTTAGTTGATATGAATCAACTAGGATCAAATATGATGATTAAGTCAGTGATTATATGGACAAATCATATAAACCCAGAACATTAAATGCAAAATACTCATAAATGCTCTTGTATTAATGGCGCAAAGTTACAATGAACGCTTAGGGTTTTTCCACATATAACAATAACAAGACACCTTTTAAAACATAAGACTAAAACAAATATTCCAATTGTCTAATCGTAGTCATCCACAAAAGCAGTGTTTTCTATTCTATTTATAGACTGACAAGATGCCTTTACAAAAAGACTAAACTACCCATTTATTATAACCTAGTCTAAGTACAAAAAGTCTTCATCAGCATTTCTTTGTTCATCCACATTAGTTAATGCGGATGTGTTGGTTTTCAGTAGAATTTATTGTTTTTCTTCTATCGCATTTCTGTTTAGTCATCAGCATTGAGAATTGCGGATGAACAAACAATTAGCGCATTTGTGCTAAGCATCCACATTAGTTAATGCGGATTTACAAATTATTGTCAGCATTTGTTTGGTTTTCCACATTTGTAAATGCAGAAGAAAAAACACTTGTCAACATTTGTTTTGTGGTCATCCGCGTATACAAATGTGGATAGCTGACACTTGTCTTCTACTGTTGATGCAGATTCTTCGTCCGCATTGATTCTTGGATTTGTGGGATTTCCAGCAGAACAACCATTAATCCACCACTAGAATTGGAATGTATGATCCTTTCAGGGTCTAATAAAGACCCCTGAGATCCTAAAGAATTTCATCTCAAAGATTGAGAACAAAACCATAAGATGTGATCAAGGAATTGAAATCCAGAACCAAATCCTTGATATATTTTGTGATGAATAGGGTCTTTCAAGACATATAGTGCTCCCAGGACTTCTCAGCAAAATGGTGTTGCTAAAAGGAGAAACTGGAGGTGATCCTGATCCATATTTGAGCCAAGAAGACCATCAAGTCATACTACTTCAGCTCCAAAGGTAACTAACACTACAGATGGAGTTCCTATCAGCACAACCATGTCAAATTCAGCAGATACATCTAAGGTGTCATCAAATTCTAACTCAAAAGCATAAAACTCAAATGAAAGAACTTCAAATGTGGAAGGAAATGGTGGTGGTGACAATGATAAAGAGTTTCTTAATACTAAGAACCACTCCATTGAAGACAACATAAATGATGTCACACACTCATTGGATCAAGTTTTACTTGATAAGTGTGCTGATGTGGTGGAAGAAATGCTAGATCTAGAAAGGCTGGTACAACCAAAACCAAACACTTAGACAATTTTGGTGCAACTAATAAAGCTCTTCCGAAGCTAATTCAAGAACTTCCAAACGCAAATGGAGTTCTTCCGAAGGCAAAGCAAGAACTTCCAAAGATTTTGTCTGAAGAATCTTCTCAAGGAAAACTACAACTTCCGAAGACAAAGTCTTCTCTCTTCCAAAGTTCAGGACTTAGAAGAAACCAAGACAATGACTTCTGAAGCATGAAGAACTAAAGTAAACCTCAAGCCTCGGAAGAAGTAGCCTCTTCTGAAGTATAAATATCTTAAGAAGAACTAGTTCCTCCGAAGCTAGTTAACCTTCAAAAGAACCTACTATGAACGGTGGACATAAGTATGGTCCTTCCGATAGTCTACTGCAAATCTCTGATATACTACATGGCACTTTCCTATGCTCATGTAATTAACCATACTTTGTTCCACTTTTCACCTTTTATTTGTTAGTACAGTTAGCAACTTTAGTTGTTGACAAAAGGTAAGTTATGGACATGTCATGACTACCTTATCTTAGATAATATTTTATCTAAGTTACCTTATCTTTAGCATTATAGTATTTGATTTAGTAATAGGATTCTAGTTGGTATCAACGTATATCCGATGGTAGGCAATAGTATATATAGTTTCTCATTGTAACTCATGTAATATGCTTGTAAGACTCTTGTAATACCTTTGAGTTGAGAAGTAATATACACAAGTGCCTTGAAAATTATATTCTTGTGTTCTTAGTTACATAATATATTATTATCAATTCTTAGAGTGATTTTGCATCATCTAACCGAGTGTGTTTATGTGAGTTTGAGAGAAAACTAGTGTTTAGTGACAAAACCCAATCCTACAATTGGAATCAGAGCTTGTTAGGCTCTTGATTGTGAGATCTTACCATCCAATTCAACGTTTCTTCACACATTCTTCAACCACAATATAAAATGGCTCTTAGCCAAAAAATCTGAAGTTGAAATGGGGACGATGACCAAAGCACCTATCATCACCCCTAAAAGCTTTAGATCATGTAGTAGACGTATCGAAGGTTTCATCAGGTTTCAAGATGGCAAGATGTGGCAATCTATCATCAATGGTCCTTACAAACCAAAGATTGCTGCACTAGGTGGAAACGGTGCCATGATAGAGAAAGCTATAGAATACTACTCTTATGAAGACTGTAAGGCCTCGTTCCCGAGAAGCCTCACAGTTGGTTAATCATAACATAAAATCATTTTAATAACAAAGCAAAGTAGCAGAAATAAATAACCTTCACTTAAAACTTGTAGTTCATATTGTAATCATACATTTGTCCTTCATATGTCAACAAAACATAATACTTTTTCTTGAACTACAATAAAAGATTTCATAAACAGGAATGCCATCCATTGCTCTCCAAGTAGCTCCTATGTGCCATCATCAGCATCAACAATTTCCCTGTCGACTATTATGCATAAAAGTCAACTTTTCTGAGTGAGTTCTAGTTTTAGTTACTATAAGAAAATATAATCTTTATCCATCATATAATGACCAGGCATACATCATAATACATAACATTGGCGCCTTAATAGGCATGTTCATTATCTTTCTTACATTAATTATCTTTCACTTCATCATATATGAGATTGCTCAAAGCAAGAGCTCCATGTTGATCGAAAAAGAATGTCGATCCCTATCGGTACACTTCATCATGGTAGCTAACCCCTGACAGTGATCCACACTGCAAGGCACATAGCCCGCTCATGGATATAGATCAATCATCATACATCAGACTCACATAAGTGAAGTCTATCATAGTACTTGCAAGAATTTTCATCATCAAACGGGCTCGGGGGTAGCATTCATTAAGTTTCACTTTTAATTAATATCATCTTCCACTTTAATATATAATACTTTGCAGATAAACAACACAACATACCAAGTATTAGTCATCATAAAACATAACCGACCCTTTGTCGGACAGCAGGGGTACGGGGCGGCAGCCCTTGATAGTGGGGTTCTAGGGGCGGCAACCCCTTGTGGGGTCCAAGGGGCAATGCCCCTGGCTGGGGCCGGGCTGCCAGGTCAACGCACAAAATTTTAATTTTTAAGTATTTACATAACACATTTCCTTATTGAAAAATCGATCTTTTTGTTAAAACCTCATAAAATCTTGGTCATTTAAAAACATAAATTTAGTATGCATAATAACCCCAAAACATGAAAAAACTTAAAAATAAGGGGATCAAGAACTTATCTGGATACCTAGAGTAACTTCTAACTAAGCTTTCTATGCTAAGATCACACTTAAAGGGGTTAATTTCTGCCTAAATTCACTGCTAATTTTGCTGCTAGATAAGCAGTTTCGCAGGCAATTTCGCAGGCAGTTTCGCCGACAGTTAGAGAAAACAGTGTCATTGTTAAAACATGAACACACAAACTATAAGAATCAAATCAAAGATTTAATATCAAAATTGACTGAGGCTCAAGCCTAGCTTATCACAACCCAGGCTCAAGCCAGGAAGCATGCTATTTTTGAGCAAAACTTCCAAGCCATTCTTGCATCATCCTCTCACTCAAAACTTTGTTACCAAACAAAGGTGGGTTAGGAACCAATAAAATATCTCCACCACTTTCTTATGAGTCTTTTAGATAACCTTGATGTGGGACGGAAGAGCAAGAGGTTCCATCTAGTGACCCACCTTCACATGAGTGAAAGAGTGATGCTGAAAGGATCGGGATCCAGTTTGATCAAATAGATTAAGATTTGCAGCGGAATAGCACAAGAATTAGACGAAATTTAAGCAAGAATAATATGAATATTCAATCAAACAGTGGCGGTTATAGAGAGAGAAGTTTTCTGCAAAGAGAATGTTTTCATTCACGCACACGCTTCCCTCTTTAACAAATTAGGTCAACATTCCTTTTATAAAAGAATGTGACATTAGCTGACGTCACTTGATAGTGACAGCTAACTGATTTATACAAACAACTGAAAGTAAACTAAACTACTAAAGTTATAACATTTGAAGTATAAGAACTTCAGATGTTTTACATAAAATAAAACTACTCATTAGAAACTACTGAAAAGTAAACCATCACAACTACTGAAAAGAACTACTTCAGCTGTTGTGACAACTTCTGAGAACTTGGTCTTCAGACTTTGTTTTCAGCAGTTGTCTTCAGACTTTGTCTCCTACTTTGTCTTCAGACTTTGTCTTCAGACTTTGTCTTCAGACTTTGTCTTCAGCTATTGTCTTCAGACTTTGTCTTCAGCAGTTGTCTTCAGACTTTGTCTTCAGAATTTGTCTTCAGCTGTTGTCTTCAGACTTTGTCTTCAGACTTTGTCTTCAGACTTTGCCTTCAGACTTTGCCTTCAGACTTTATCTTCAGACTTTGTCTTCAGCTGTTGTCTCCAGACTTTGTCTTCAGACTTTATCTTTAGACTTTGTCTTCAGCTGTTGTAGACCACTTCAGTTGTTATGATGTTTGTGGGACTTAAAGGTTTTTTTGATCTAGCTCATTGGTTCTTTTGGTCCAACAATGCAACTTTGGAGACCATCACAGGGAAGAACTAGGAAATCCAAACCTCTCTCACTAGTGATGACCAAACCCTAACCACCAATGCCAGAAGAAGTCGAGCCATGGTAGCCATAAGAACTACTAAGGAAGTGGCTGAGTCCAAGATAAAATTAGACCCAAAACAAAAGGGTTTATTTATTGCAACAGGATTCCAAGTGGTTGGAAACTTTGATTCTAGAAAAATGTGTAGTACAAGCACACCCATCCAACAAAAGGATTAGAAGAAAAAGGGGAAGACTGTTAAGGAAGACAAGAAAGTCAAGAAACAATAGTCCTCAAATTCCTAAAAGATTAACATTGCATGGATAATGTGTGGTTTGCAAAACTATAGGGCAAAAGATTGTGACTAGAACGTATCTAGCACATACTATGTAAATAATGTTAAGAAAGAAGGAGTAAGGGAGGGTTTCACATTTGGACCATGTCAAATGGTTCAAGTAATAAAAAAGGAAAAGCTTGTTTCCGTAGCAAGGTTTCTTTCGGAAGAAAGATTTCTTCTGAAGGGAAAATGACTTCGGAAGATAAATCCAAGAAAACTCAGAAGAAAAAGAAAGTTCCCTTGAAATATTCCGATAAGAAGATTGCTTCAGAAAAAAGGTGGTAAAGGTATCTTTTGAAAAGAAAGAAGCTTTGAAAGAATACGATGCTGCTCAAGCTTCAACAAGCTTTGAAAGAATACGATGTTGCTCAAGCTTCAACAAGCTCGTCTAAAATGATCAACCAAGGGATGGACTGGAAGATCAAAGAAGATGCTGCAGCCCAGACCTCTTCTTAACAAACTCTTGTTGAACCCCATGCATAACTTTTGGTTCAATAAAATACTTATCATTGGAAAATCCCAAGACCAATAAGGCTTGGGTGTCTAACAAAAACTAACTTTCTACACCTTATGTACAGGGACATCCATATGACAAAAATAATAGTGTGTGTTGTAGATAGTGGATGCTCCAGGCACATGACAGGGAACAGATCTCTCCTTCAATAATTTCAATATTTTGATGGAGGTTTTGTTCAATTTAGAGGTGATGCTAGAGGATACATGGCAGAGAAGTGTATCCAACGACAAGTTAAAAGTTGACAAAGTTCACTTTCTCAAACAACTTGAACACAATTTTCTAAGTGTTTCTAAGTTTTGTGATCAAAAGCATCAAATGCTTTTCACAGAACATGAGTGCATTATTCTCAAACCAGGGATGACAATTACTTCTGAATTGGTGCTTCTTAGATCTTATAGATGCATATGTTCCTTGTTTATGAGCTTAATGTAAATGTCTTTCATGTCTTAAACAAATGTAATGAATGGGTTCAATGAAATATAATTTGTGATTTTTGTTTATTAATGTTTATTTATTTCATATTATTAGTGTGTTTAAGTATATTGTATATGTGTGACCTTATTATATAGGTTTGAGGGTGCTATGCATGATTCTTAGTCAATAATGATTAAGAAATGTGTTTAACATGGTCGGATGAGTAATCATGCGAATGGCCCATACACTTATGGACCATACACATCAAGACATCATGCTTATGGACCAGTCGCACGACTAAACCAGGAGACTGGATCAGTGGCATGATTGAGACCTAAGATGGACTTAGTCGCACGACTGAACCCTCAATCGTGCATATGACTCAGTCGCACGACTGGACCATGCTAATGGTTCAGTCATACAAATTAAAGCCCTTAACCTATAAATACCACTTAATTCGTGGTAAAACATAACAATTGAGAAAATTCAAAACACTTACGAACCCTAACCGTCTAGAACGTCCAAGGAAGCCTGTCCAAGTGCATAGATCATTCTTGATCGATCTCTATGATGGGTTTGATAGAACACAAAATAAACAAGTTTAACCTTTTAAACTTTCTGAAGAACGCAGCGGAAGTATAGCATTATAACATGTTATAATCTGAAAAATCATGTTCTTAATGATGTTTTAAGATGGAAAAACAAACCCAAATCAAAAGGATCTTTAATATGTGAATGAACAAGCTATGAACACATGTTAAACAACATAAAATCACAGCTACATAAAGCTGTGATGAACTACCTTTCTCCAGCCAAAAAGTCGACCAAGGAAGGGTTGAAAGATGCTTGTGAATCGGCCAAGACTCCAAGGAAGGATTCCTCAAGCTTGTATACCCCAAGCTTATATGCAAAGCACTCTTCTTGTTAGGGAGAACAACACCAAAGTTCTTCAAAAACCCCTCTATTCAGTTGAAAACCCGAGAGTTTGAGAGAGAGAGAGAGCTGCTGAGAAAATTGTTTGCATGTGTATCTTGAATGAGAGAGCAAAGAGTGTATCTTGAATGAGAGAGCAAAGAGTGTGAGACTTGCTTTGGATTAAAAAAGTAAACCTCTAATTGCAGAGTGTGGGCGGCTGAAAATGCTTGTCTAGAGCAAGTTCCCCCCAAAACTTTTTAATCCAATTTTATAAAAAAGTCCCTTGTAGTTTATGCAATTAACATTTAATTCTATAACTTATACACTCCTTAATTAGTTAATGTTATCTAACTAACTTAAATAACAATAAGTAATATTCTTGAACAAAATATCCTAATAAGTTGTTCCATCTCACATGCAACTTATTTAGAAAACCCATTTTCTAAATTTGGTGTTATTATTTAATTACATGATCATATCATCAATTGAATAATTGTCAGTGATTGCAAAGCTTGTTATTGGTATAACCCGACATGGATCATGACATACTAACCGCATCAATGTTCTATGTGTCTTGGCATATAGAATCTAACAATCTCCCACTTGCACAAGATTCATAGAAGATTGATGCAAGTAGTAAATACCGCCTAACAACGGTTTACTATCCTTAATACACATGACTTATAGCCATTCAATAACATCATCCCTTTCAAGTACCCTACTTGAAATGATTTAGGTGAATCAATCATCTATCCTTTTGTTACAGATGTCATGTTAAATCCAAGAACATAGAGTGATCATTCCTTGTTGATTTAACTTATCATGCCTTAGACATCTAACTCTCAACGAATAAGAGGAACAAATTCCATCTTGACTACCTACGTTTCTCACAAACACCTCGTGTCATACCTGAACATACCCTTATGTGCTGTCCACTATTTCAGGACAGTGAAGAGTTAGTTCAAGGTATAATACTTGGTGAATATCAAAACCCAATATGCATCTCAGGTTAGAGGATACCAAATGATATTCACCTTTACTCAAATTTACTTATGATCAATCAATAAGATTCCATGTAGTAAAATTTGAGATGCAGGTTAGTCCAATATTTGTATCCCACAAATATCTATGAACCTTGGTAGCAACCCATTGCTCTATATTCATCCTTATGAATATCAACCAATCCAAGTTCATAATAATCTTACCCTCACACTTGTTCCCACAAGTATGAATGACTACGGACATTTAGAGTAAACAATTTACTCATGGATTAAACATGCTAAATTGGAACATTAATTGAAACATTATAACCAAATAATTTTATTCAAATAACAAAGAGTTTGACATATCCAAATACAAAATTTACAGATCAAATCCAATCACTAGAATATCGAGTCCCATGGCACAAGTATGACCTTCATGCTTTGCCTTTTCAAGGAGTTTCCGGAGAGGATCCGCAATGTTCTGATCCGTGTGAACTTTGCGAATACATATCTTTCCTTTTTCAACTTCATCTCGTATGTAGTTGAATCTTCGTTCAATGTGCCTAGTCTTTTGATGAGCACGAGGTTCCTTGATTTGAGCAATCGCACCCTCGTTATCACAAAAGATCTCTAGGGGGTCCTGAATGGAAGGGACAACCCCCGGATCGGCAATGAATTTCTTTAACCATGCAGCTTCTTGAGCTGCCAATAAGGCGGCGGCGTATTCTGATTCTATAGTTGATAGAGCCACCACATCCTGTTTGGAGCTTTTCTAAGAGACCGCTCCTCCATTCAGAATGAAAATGTATCCTGATTGTGACTGAGAATCGTCACGATCGGTTTGGAAACTCGCATCCGTGTAACCTTTTACAACGAGTTCCTCATCACCAGATCCATAGATTAGGAACATATCTCTTGTCCTCCTTAGGTACTTAAGTATTTTCTTAACAGCCATCCAATGACTGTTTCCAGGATTTTGCTGGTAACGGCTTGTCATGCTTAAGGTGCATGACACGTCCGGTCGAGTGCATATCATCGCATACATGATGGATCCAATAGCAGATGCGTACGGGATTGCCTTCATTTTATCTTGCTCATCCTTTGAGCTAGGACATTGAGTCGTACTCAATATCGTTCCTCTTTGAATAGGTACGGTACCTTTCTTAGAGTTCTCCATCTTGAACCTTTTCAAGATATTATCAATATACGCACTTTGATTTAAACCAATCAACCGCCTTGATCTATCCCTATAGATCTTTATTCCCAGAATATATGCAGCTTCTCCAAGATCCTTAATGGAAAAACAACTTCCAAGCCAGGTTTTTACACCTTCCAAGGTTGGAATGTTATTTCCAAATAGTAGTATGTCATCAACATACAATACTAGGAAAGTTACTGTGCTCCCACTAGCCTTCTTATACACACAAGCTTCATCAACGTTTTTGATGAAGCCGAATTTCTTTACTTCCTCATCAAAACGATGATTCCAGCTTCTCGACGCTTGCTTCAATCCATAGATTGATTTTTTTAACTTGCATACTTTATTTGGATGTTTTGGATTGACAAAACCCTCAGGCTAAACCATATAGACATCTTCCTCAAGATATCTCTTTAGGAAAGCGGTTTTGACATCCATTTGCCAAATCTCATAATCATAATGAGCAGCTATGGCAAACAATATCCTTATAGACTTTAGCATCGCAACAAGTGATAAGGTTTCATGATAATCAACCCCTTGAGTTTGAGTGAAACGCTTTGCTACAAGTCTAGCTTTATAAGTATCCAAGTTTCCATGCATATCGGTTTTCTTCTTGAAAACCCACTTGCTTCCAACCACTTTGGAGTTAAGAGGTGGAACAACCAAGTACCATACTTGATTGTCATGCATGGATTGCATCTCAATGCTCATGGCCTCGAGCCATTTGTCACAATCTGAATTGGACACTGCATCATGGTATGTGGTTGGTTCATTTGAATCTACCACATAGCATCCATCCATGAAAAATCCGTATCTCTCAGGTGGATTACTTGTTCTACCACTTCTGCGAACGTTTTGTGTGTATTGATCAACCATTTGATCATCTTCGACATCCTCATGTTGAGTGCTAGTTTCAACCAACGTGCACCGGGTTGTGCTTCTTGATCCTCTTCAAGATCCACTGTTCTACTGCTAGTTCCTTCCATAAGGAACTTTGCTTTTAAGAACTCATCCTTTCTGGAGACAAACACCTTTTGTTCCAGTGGATCATAGAAATAATATCCCATAGAATCTCTAGGGTATCCAACAAAGATACACTTGGTGGATCGAACTTCCAATTTGTTTGGGGTGGGAGTCTTAACATAACCTCACAACCCCAGACCCTTAAGTATGATAGGGATGGAACTCTTCCATGCCATATCTCAAAAGGTGTCCTTTCCACTTTTTTGGTTGGGGCCATATTTAGAATACGGGCCGCGAAGAGCAAAGCGAAACCCCAAAATGATAGAGGTAATGTGCTTCTAGCCATCATAGATTGAACCATATCCAATAAGGTTTGATTCCTCCTCTCTGCAACACCATTATGTTGTGGGGTTCCGGTGGAGTGAGTTGTGAGACAATCCCACAATTCCTAAGATGATCTTGGAAAGCATCACTTAGGTATTCACCTCCTCTATCGGTGCGGAGAACTTTAATCGACTTGTTGAGTTGATTTTCTACTTCATTCTTGAAGATTTTGAACATTTCAAAAGCTTCATCTTTGTGCCTTAATAAGTACACATACCCATAGCGACTATAATCATCGGTAAAGGTAATGAAGTATCTTTCACCATTCCTAGTCATTGGTTTAAAAGGACCACATACATCCAAATGTATGATTCCTAATAAATCTTTTGCCCTTTCGTTAGTTCCACTAAAGGGTGCCTTAGTCATTTTACCTTGTAAACAAGATTCACATACATCAAATGAATCACATTCATTCATTTTTAAAAGACCATTCTTTTGAAGTGTTTGTATACGTTTCTTGTTTATATGATCAAGACGACAATGCCAAAGATAGGTATCACTCAAATCTTACTTGAGTTTCTTGGTGTTAGTATGGTACAATGAACTATTTAAAGCATTTTCATGAACCAATTCATAAATACCATTAACGGGTATAGCTTTAAAATAGAACATATCATTTAAAGAAACATGAATATCATTTTCATAAAAGATAATACAAATCATAAAGTCTTAATTGGGATACAGAAATGATGTTCCTAGTCAAACTAGGAGCATACAAAACATTCTTCAAAATAACATCCAAGCCACTTGGAAGTTTCAAGATGTAGTCCCCACGAGCTTCAACTTGGACTTTGGTTCCATTGCCCATGAAGAGGCTACATCCCCTTGATTGAAGTCCCTACTTCTTTTGAACCTCTTCAACAAATTGCAAATATGAGTTCCACATCCGGTATCTAATACCCATGTGTTTGAAGATGTAACATTAAGATCAATATGAATCATGTATATTGTACCTAAGGTCTGCCCGGCATCCCTCTTGGCTTTCAACTCTTGGAGATGGACAGGACAATTTCTTGCCCAATGTCCAATCTCCCCACACTTGAAGCATGGGTCATTGGTAGCAACCTTTTGCTTCTTCTCTTGTGGTTTGGGTGGCACCCTTACCACCCCTTTCCCTTTTCCCCATACGGGTCCCTTACCCTTGGCAACCTTTGCCTTAGGTGCGGGATGAGGCCTTTTCTTGTTCCCACCTTCATTGATGGTGAGAACGGGTAAAACCCTTTTACCCATGGCCACCTCGGCTGTTTTGAGCATTGAGTGAAGCTCACCAATGCTTTTGTCCCAAGCATTCATGTTGTAGTTCAACACGAATGTCTCGAACTTCTTGGTAAGGCCATTAAGGATCAAATCCATGGCCAATTCCTTCGAGACAAGACAATTAAGCCTCTCGAGGCGGTCAATATGAATTTTCATCTTAAGTACATAAGATGAAACAGATTGGTTGTCGTCCATACGACATGCATGGAGTGCTCGAACCGTTTCAAAGCGCTCAACCCTTGCTTGCGTTTGGAACGTTTCCTTGAGCTGGGTTATCATGTCATAAGCTCCATGATGTTCATACTCCTTTTGGAGATCCGGAGTCATGCTCGCTAGCATGAGACAAGACACTTGGACAGAGTCCTCAGTGTACTTGAGCCAATCGTTGTAGGCCACCTCATCATCCTCAGTAGGTTCATCGGGGATAGGGTCGTCTAAAACATATGATCTTCTCTCTTGCTTGAGAACGATTCTCAAGTTTCGATACCAATCAATAAAGTTGTTATGATTTAGACGTTACTTTTGGAGGATCGCTCGTAATGATTGGTTGGACTCGGATGAGTTATCGTGATTTTCATTGTTGGTGGCCATCTACAAAATTTAACAAAGATCTATTTTAGTATTTTCGATATTGTCATTTTTAATAATTAATGCCTTTTAAGGTCATTTTTTTATATTAAAGTCTGGAACCCAACATTACTTTTAAATTGTGGTAAGGTGACCTTTATCGCACGATTTAAATTAATAAGGTGGTCAACGTTTGACAATTGCAACCATTTGCAACTTCTAGAAATATGGGATCGACTTGAAACATCATATGTGAAGTCGGCATGTTAATCCCATCAACACCATTTGGAAACCACACCGTAGGTGATCCATTTGACATGGTTTGCAAATCAAGATACCCTACTTACACCTACATGTGAGTTTGCCAAATAAGTGGTTAGGTGACCTTTATCCCACAAATAAGGCATTCTCACCTCAACTCGCAAGTTCCCTCTAAAATGGTTAGGTGACCTTTATCCCACTAAGAGTTCCCAAGTGACTCGAGTGTTGTGTAAAAGGACAGTGTTGATCTTGTTAAAATTTTAGAGATTTCATAATACAAGTTTTAGAAAACCCTATGTACTTGTATTTGCATGCTTTCAAATACAAGGTACCCTATGGTCCTTTGATTAAAACCAATTTTTAATCTTTAAAATCATTAAATCAATTTAATAACCTTTTATTACTTTTAATGATTAAGAACCATCAATTTTCAGCTTGTTAAGTTGGTTAATTAGTTTGTAATGCATGTCAAAATTTCAACCATACAATCAAATAACAAACATTCAAACAAGCATAACACATACAAACATGAGTGCATAACCATAGCCACTAAGTTGACAACACTTGTTTGCCATCACAAGTGTCATCATAAGGTCTTTCCTAAGGGTTGTAATGACACATTATATGTGTCCATGGACTCCCACTTGAATCCATATCCAAATACTTCAAGGTCCATGTTCTTGATGTCCATCTTTGGGTCTTGATCTTGTGCATCTTCCTTTTACAAAATTGTATCCTAATACATTTTTTTCTAATAAAAGAAATGCACCTAATCTATTAATTACATAACCAAATGAACAAATAATTACAACCCAAATAATAACATAAAAATTACAACCCAACTGAATGAATAAAACTAACCATTCCAATCATCCAAATCAAAAGGGCCAAAGGCTAGGTTATGCACACTAACATCCAATGACCATATCATCCAAACATATAATGAAACCCCACTTAAAACCACCAAATTTCAGCCAACATAAACTGAAATTTTGGGTTTTAAACATTGTCCAAACAATCAACATTTCATAATATATATCTTTCAATGTCTAATCACTAGTATGTGTGATATGACCTTGAAAGTTTGGGAATCATTCATACAAAATATAGCAGCCCAAAATCAGCCTATAATAAGTGGATAATACTTCTTTAAAACCAATTTTAAAGACTAAGAACAAGCAAGTTATCCACATAACCGGCTCTAGATGCCATTGATGGGTTTGATAGAACACAAAATAAACAAGTTTAACCTTTTAAACTTTCTGAAAAACGCAGCGGAAGTATAGCATTATAACATGTTTATAATCGGAAAAATCATGTTCTTAATGATGTTTTAAGATGTAAAACAAACCCAAATCAAAAGGATCTTTAATATGTGAATGAAAAAGCTATGAACACATGTTAAACAACATAAAATCACAGCTACATAAAGCTGTGATGAACTACCTTTCTCCAGCCAAAAAGTCGACCAAGGAAGGGTTGAAAGATGCTTGTGAATCGGCCAAGACTCCAAGGAAGGATCCCTCAAGCTTGTATACCCCAAGCTTATATGCAAAGCACTCTTCTTGTTAGGGAGAACAACACCAAAGTTCTTCAAAAACCCCTCTATTCAGTTGAAAACCCGAGAGTTTGAGAGAGAGAGAGAGAGCTGCTGAGAAAATTGTTTGCATGTGTATCTTGAATGAGAGAGCAAAGAGTGTGGGACTTGCTTTGGATTAAAGAAAGTAAACCCTCTAATTGGAGAGGGTGGGCGGCCGAAAATGCTTGTCTAGAGCAAGTTCTCCCCAAAACTTTTTAATCCAATTTTATAAAAAAAGTCCCTTGTAAGTTTATGCAATTAACATTTAATTGTATAACTTATACACTCCTTTAATTAGTTAATGTTATCTAACTAACTTAAATAACAATAAGTAATATTCTTGAACAAAATATCCTAATAAGTTATTCCATCTCACATGCAACTTATTTAGAAAACCCATTTTCTAAATTTGGTGTTATTATTTAATTACATGATCATATCATCAATTGAATAATTGTCAGTGATTGCAAAGCTTGTTATTGGGTATAACCCGACTTGGATCATGACATACTAACCGCATCAATGTTCTATGTGTCTTGGGCATATAGAATCTAACACTCTATTCATTCATAACATTTAGTTTCAATCGTATATCGATTGGGTAATTGTTCTTATGATTGGATCGCCAATCAAATAGGATTCCGCACTATTTGATTCTGTGTAAACGCAAAATGTGTTAGTATTTTGTATGTACACGGTCCTAACAAGTGGTATCAGAGCTTTGGCTCTTGATTTTGCGTTTGATTCAATTAGAATTGTGTCAAAAACTCACGTTTTAACTCAAAAGAGTCATCTTTTTTAGTCCACAGGTGTTTTTCTACATTTCTAGGCATCAAAGTTGAGGTTTTACGTCACACGGCATATTAGAGTTTCTGGTAAATCGTAATTCGTGTCTTAGTGCCAAAAATTCGATTTTTCCAATTACAAATAGCTCATTCATACGATTGAACTAATTTGCACCCTCCATCCGCACGACTGAACTCAGTCGTATCCTTCGTTCGCATGACTGAACACCTTTAGTCGGTTGTGGCCATTCGCCTTCTTTATACGCATGACTAAATCCAATTGCATGATTGAATTCATTCGCACTCTTTATTCACACGAGTGATTCATACACATTGTCTATTCGCACGATTGAAGTTGTTCTGTTCTCAAAGTACAAAGTTCATCCAAATGAAAGATCGTTTTTTTGCATTTACTGCCAGGAAGGACTCACGCATCCAGAACCTTCTGCTTCTAGATAATGAGATAGGTAATCAAATAAACCCCAAAGCTTATAACATTGGATGACTATCCACAATGGAAACAACGGTTCGAGATTTACTTAATAGAGTGGATCCAAATCTCCAGACTTCAATAGAGACTGGTTACATAGTACCAATCAGCGCAAATAAAGTGAAGTTGACATTGGGTGGAATGAGCGAGGCTCAAAAGACACTCTTCAATGCCGAGAAAAAAGTGTATGTTTTGCTGACTCAAGCTATCCCGAAAGACATCTTTCACCAATTCTCTGAGACCAAGCAGGCGAAAAAGTTATGGGAGGCATTAGAGAAGAGATACGATGGGAATGCAACATTAAAGGAATTAAAAGCAAAGGCTCTCAAGTATGAGTTTGATAATTTCTCCTCAATTGGGAATGAGAGCTTGGATGACCTTATCGACAGGTTCTATCATCTGATGAGTAAGCTGCACACTCATGGTGTAACGACGTCTATGGAAGATAAAGTCTCAAGCTTTGCAGATGGTTTGCCTCAGAAATGAGACTCATTTGTGTCCAACCTGAGACATAATGACATACTTGCTATGTTGGACATATATGATTTCATCTTGAAATTAAGGGAGGACGAACTTAGGATGAATACAAGTCAAAGAAAGGATCGTACATTCAGAATCCTTCACTCTACAACTCGGTTCCCAATCCAACTAGTTCAGGAACACCACTTCAAATAGCTTTTGTGTCTAGTTCCGTCGCTCCTTCCCAATCCACTACTTCAGGACAAGAAACTTTTAGGTCATCATCAACTCAGTACATAGGGGTGCCTAAAGCCAATACTATAAAGTTGTAGACCGAGAATCTCGGTAATATCACAGTGGAGGTTGCAAAAGAGCACATGGATCTTCTAGCAGCAGTGACTCAATAGTATGATGGTCTAGTTGCTGGGAAGATCAGGAATTGTTATCTTGCACATGAAGACTACGAGCAAGTTGACAGAATGAGCTCGAAATGATGGATATCATGTGGACTATTGAAAGTGCAGTTAGACGACCCAAAAAGTTTGTTAAGAAAATGGGATAGAATCTAGTAGCCACAAAAGATACGACCTTTGGTTTCGACAAAACCAAGGTCACCTGCATCAATTGTGGTGAAAAGGGGCACTTTAAATATGAGTGCGTAAAGCCCAAGAAAACAGGAAATGGAAACCCATTTCCTACTTTTAACCGTCAAGACAAAGACATGGTTGGAACTAGTTCTTCAAATAAAGAGACAAAAGCACTAACTGCCCAAGGTGATGAAGGACAAGATTGGTCCTTTTGCTTTGTCCTCCTCGAGAATCAAACATTGTTTGGGTTAAAGCATTGGATGATGGTGTTGATACATATGTCCCTAGTTTATGTGCTTATTGTAAAAGTGTTTCATGTCTTACACATATGTAATGAATGGGTTAACTGAAATATAATATGTGGTTGATGTTTATTATATTTAATATATCATAGTATTATTGTGTGTTAAAGTATAATGACCTTACTATATAGGTTTGAGGTTGTTGTGCATAGTTCCTAGTCAATAATGATTGAGAAATGTGTTCTAACTTAGTTGTATCAGTTTTCATGCGAATGGCCCATGCTTATGGACCATACACATCAATACATCATGCTATTGGACCAGTCGCACGACTACACCAGAAGACTGGATCAGTCGCATGATTGAGACATAAGATTGACTCAGTCGCACGACTGAACCTTTAGTCATGCGTACGGATCAATCACATGATTCAGTCGCACGACTGAACCATGCTAATGGTTTAGTCGTACGATTGGAAACCCATAACCTATAAATACCACTTAATTTGTGGAAAAAGAGAACAATTCGAATACCTATGCACATAATCGTACCCTAGCCGTCTAGAGACTCAAGAAAACTTGTTCCAAGTTCACAGATCGCAGTTGAACGTGTTCTAATCGTCCTTAACATTTCTTAATCGTTAGATTGATCTGAACTGTGTTCTTCCTGATTGGATCGCCAATCAAATAGGATTCCGCACTATTTGATCTAGTATACGTGCAAAATCAGTTAGTACCCCGTCATACACGCTCCTAACAAGTGGTATCAGAGCCTGGCTCTTGATTTTGCATGTGATTCGATTAGTTTTGGTGCAAAAATCAAGTTTTTCATTCAAAAGAGTCACCTTTTTTTGAGTAAAAAAATGTTTTCAATGTCTCCAGATCTAAAGTTTAAATTTTTCGGCATACGACATATTAGAGTTCTTGAAAACTCGTGTTTTTGTGTCAAAGTGTAGGATTCTATGTGCCCAAGACACTTAGAATATTGATGTGGTTAGTACGTTATGATCCAAGTCGGGTTATACCCAATAACAAGCTTAGCAAACACCAAATATATTTAGTTGATGATATGATCATGCAATGAAATATTAACACCAATTTAGAAAATGGGTTTTCTAAACAAGTTGCATATAACATGGAACAATTTATTAGGATATATTGTTCAATGATATTATTTGTAATGTTATTTAGATGACATTACAAATTAATAATGGCTATATATGTTATACAATTAATGGGTTAGTTGTATACATTTTCTAAGAGGGACAAACTATAAGACCATTTTAACATGTGTTTGTGTTTAACAAAAAAAAGGGGAAACCCTTTTTTCAACCTATATTCGGCCGCCCCCCCTTGTTGGTGATTGGACCAATCTTGTTGATTAAACACAACACATTAAGGGTCTTTTAATACTTTTCTTGGACCAGCCATTTTGAGATACATATGCAACTCAACTCCAAGAAAAACTCTCTCTTCCATCTTCTCCAAACTCACGGTTTTGAAGGTGTTATAGCAGCTTCTTCTTGAAGTTTTGGTGACCAAAATCCTAGCAACTAAGGTGTTTGTTTGAAGGCTTGTGGGTATAGACGTTTGAGGACTTCTAGCTTGAAGTCTTGGCCATTAATCAGCCCTCATTCAGCACTATCTTGGACGTTTTTGAAGCTTACAACAGCCCTCTCCTTGGTCGTTTCTTGCTGCTCAAAAAGGTAGAAATCATAGCTCATTGTGGCTGTGATTTAATGTAGTTTTAGTTCATTTTCATAGCTTGATCATTCACATATTATGATCCTTTTGTTTGGGTTTGTTTTCATCTAAAATGGTCACTAAAGAACATTATTTTCAGCTTATAAAATGGGTTTTATTAAGTTGTAACTCCGCTGCGTTTTTCAGAAAGTTTAAGTGGTTAAACATTGATTTTATGTTCTAGCAAACCCTTCAATGGCATCAAGAGCCAGGTTATGTGGATGACTTGCTTGATTTATCTTTTGAAATTGGTTTTAAAAGATGATATTAGACATGTTATAGGCTGATTTTGGGCTGTTATAGTTTATATGAATGATTCCCCAAACTTTCAAGGTCATATCACACATGCTAGTGATTAGACCTTGAAAGAAACATATTATGAATGTTGGTTGTTTGGACAATGATTAAAACCCAAAATTTCAGTTTATGTTGGCTGAAATTTGGGGTTTTAAATGGGTTTTCATTATATGGTTAGATGATTTGATCATTGGTTGTTAAAGTGCATAACCTAGCTTGTGGCCTTGTGTTGTTTGGATGATTCTAGTGGTTGTTTTATTCATTCAATTGGTTGTAATATTTGTGTTTATTCCTTTGGGTTGTAATTATTCATTCATTTGGTTATGTAATAATAGATTAGGTTCATTTCCTTTACTAGAAAAAATGTATTAGGATACAATTTTGTAAAAGGAAGATGTACAAGATCAAGACCCAAAGATGGACACAAAGACACAAGAACATGGAGCATTTGGATGCGGTTTCTAGTGGGAGGTTCTTGGAACCTTTATGATATGTTTGACCCTTAGAAAGACCAAAGACAACACTTGTGATGGCAAACAAGTGTTGTCAACATAAGGGCTATGGTTATGCACATATGATTGTTTATGTTTATGCTTGTTTGATTGTTTGTTGTTTGATTGTTTGGTTTGTTTTTTGAATATTCATAACAAACTCATTAACAAACTTAACAAGCTGAAAATGTTGGTTCTTTAAAGTTAATAAAAGTTATTAAAATGGTTTAATGATTTTAAAGATTAAAATTGGTTTTAATCTAAGAACCATAGGGTACCTTGTATTTGAAAGCATACAAATACAAGTACATAGAGTTTTCTAAACTAGAATTAAGAAATCTCTAAAATTTTAAAAACGAGATCAACACCGTCCTTTTACACAACACTTGAGTCACTTGGGAACTCTTAGTGGGATAAAGGTCACCTAACCATTTTGAGGGAACTTGTGATTTGAGGTGAGAATGCCTTACTTATGGGATAAAGGTCACCTAACCATTTGTTTTGGCAAACTCACACGTGGGTGTAAGTAGGATGTCTTGATTTGCAAACCATGTTAAATGGATCACCTACAATGTGGTTTCCAAATGGTGTTGATGGGATTTACATGCCGACTTTACATATGATGTTCAAGAGTCGATCCCATACCTCTAGAAGTTGCAAATGGTTGCAACCGTCAATCGTTGACCACCTTATTAATTTAAATCGTGGGATAAAGGTCACCTAACCACAATTTAAATGTAATGTTGGGTTCTAGATTTTAATATATAATTGACCTTAATAGGCATTAATTATTAAAATTGATAATATCGAAAATACTAAATAAAACTTTGTTAAATTTTGTAGATGGCCTCTATATAATTCCGATAACTCATCCGCGTCCAACCAATCTTTACGAGCGATCCTCCAAAAGGAACGTCTAAATCACAACAACTTCATCGATTGGTATCGAAACTTGAGAATCGTTCTCAAGCAAGAGAGAAGATCGTACGTTTTAGACGACCCTATCCCTGATCAACCTAGCGAGGATGATGAGGAGGCCTTCAATGATTGGCTAAAGTACACTGAGGACTCCGTCCAAGTGTCTTGTCTCATGCTAGCGAGCATGACTCCGGATCTCCAAAAGGAGTATGAACACCACGGGGCTTATGACATGATAACCCAGCTGAAGGAAACGTTCCAACAGCAAGCGAGGGTTGAGCGTTTCGAAACGGTTCGAGCACTCCATGCATGTCGTATGGACGACAACCAATCTGTTTCATCTTATGTACTTAAGATGAAAAGTCATATTGACCGCCTCGAGAGGCTTAATTGTCCCGTCTCGAAGGAATTGGCCACGGATTTGATCCTCAATGGCCTTACCAAAAGGTTCGAGACATTCGTGTTGAACTACAACATGAATGCTTGGGATAAAAGCATTGGTGAGCTTCACTCAATGCTCAAAACGGCCGAGGCGGCCATGGGTAAAAGGGTTTTACCCGTTCTCACCATTAATGAAGGTGGGAACAACAAAAGGCCTCGTCCCGCACCCAAGGCAAAGGTTGCCAAGGGTAAGGGACCCGCTTGGGGAAAAGGGAAAGGGGTGGCAAGGGTGCCACCCAAACCACAAGAGAAGAAGCAAAAGGTTGCTACAAATGACCCATGCTTCAAGTGTGGGGAGATTGGACATTGGGCAAGGAATTGTCCTGTCCATCTCCAAGAGTTGAAAGCCAAGAGGGATGCCGGGCAGACCTCAGGTACAACATACATGATTCATATTGATCTTAATGTTACATCTTCTAACACATGGGTATTGGATACCGGATGTGGAACTCACATTTGCAATTTGTTGCAGGGGTTCACAAGAAGTAGGGACTTCAAACAAGGGGATGTTAGCCTCTTCATGGGAAATGGAACTAAAGTCTTAGTTGAAGCTCGTGGAGACTACATCCTAAGACTTCCAAGTGGTTTGGAAGTTATTTTGAAGAATGTTTTGTATGCTCCTAGTTTGACTAGGAACATTATTTCTGTATCCCAATTAAGACATTATGATTATGTATTATCTTTTATTGAAAATGATATTCATGTTTCTTTAAATGGTATGTTCTATTTTAAAGCTATTCCAATTAATGGTATTTATGAATTGGTTCATGAAAATACTTTAAATAGTTCATTGTACCAAACTAACACCAAGAAACTCAAGTTGGACTTAAGTGATACCTATCTTTGGCATTGTCGTCTTGGTCATATAAACAAGAAACGTTTACAAACACTTCAAAAGAATGGTCTTTTAAAAACAAATGAATGTGATTCATTTGATGTTTGTGAGTCTTGTTTACAAGGTAAGATGACTAAGGCACCCTTTAATGGAACTACCGAAAGGGCAAATGATTTATTAGGAATCATACATTCGGATGTATGTGGTCCTTTTAAGCCAATGACTAGGAATGGTGAAAGATACTTCATTACCTTTACCGACGATTATAGTCGCTATGGGTATGTGTACTTGTTAAGGCACAAAGACGAAGCTTTTGAAATGTTCAAAATCTTCAAAAATGAAGTAGAAAATCAACTCAACAAGTCAATTAAAATTCTTCGTACCGATAGAGGAGGTGAATACCTAAGTGATGCCTTTCAAAATCATCTTAGGAGTTGTGGGATTGTCTCACAACTCACTCCACCTGGAACACCACAACATAATGGTGTGTCTGAGAGGAGGAATCGAACCTTATTGGATATGGTCCGATCTATGATGGCTAGAAGCACATTACCTCTATCATTTTGGGGTTTCGCTCTGCTCTCCGCGGCCCGTATTCTAAATATGGCCCCAACCAAAAAGGTAGAAAGGACACCTTTTGAGATATGGCATGGAAGAGTTCCATCCCTATCGTACTTAAGGGTTTGGGGATGTGAGGCTTATGTTAAGACTCCCACCCTAAACAAATTGGATGTCCGATCCACCAAGTGTATCTTTATTGGATATCCTAGAGATTCTATGGGATATTATTTCTATGATCCAATGGAACAAAAGGTGTTTGTTGCCAGAAAGGGTGAGTTCTTAGAAGCAAAGTTCCTTATGGAAGGAGCTAGCAGTAGAACAGTGGATCTTGAGGAAGATCAAGAACCACAACCGATGCACGTTTGGTTGAAACTAGCACTCAACATAAGGATGTTGAGGATGATCAAGTGGTTGATCAATACACACAACACGTTCGCAGAAGTGGTAGAACTAGTAATCCACCTGAAAGATATGGATTTTTCATGGATGGATGCTATGTGATAGATTCTGATGAACCAACCACAT
This sequence comes from Flaveria trinervia, assembly GCA_025506515.1. NCBI lineage: Eukaryota > Viridiplantae > Streptophyta > Magnoliopsida > Asterales > Asteraceae > Flaveria > Flaveria trinervia. Next base: position 32,792,888 of record CM046458.1, on the reverse strand, counting down.
ACCATGATGCAATGTCCAACACGGATTGTGACAAATGGCTTGAAGCCATGAACGTTGAGATGCAATCCATGTATGACAATCAAGTATGGGACTTGGTTGTACCACCTCTTAACTCCAAGATAGTTGGAAGTAAGTGGGTTTTCAAGAAGAAAACCGATATGCATGGAAACTTGGATACTTATAAAGCTAGACTTGTAGCAAAAGGTTTCACTCAAACTCAAGGGGTTGATTATGATGAAACCTTCTCACCTGTTGCGATGCTAAAGTCTATAAGGATATTGTTTGCCATAGCTGCTCATTATGATTATGAGATTTGGCAAATGGATGTCAAAACCGCTTTCCTAAATGGATATCTTGAGGAAGATGTCTATATGGTTCAGCCTGAAGGTTTTGTCGATCCAATACATCCTAATAAAGTATGCAAGTTAAAGAAATCAATCTATGGATTAAAACAAGCATCGAGAAGCTGGAATCACCGTTTTGATGAGGAAGTAAAGAAATTTGGTTTCATCAAAAACGCTGATGAGGCTTGTGTGTATAAGAAGGCTAGTGGGAGCACAATAACTTTCCTAGTATTGTATGTTGATGACATACTACTATTTGGAAATGACATTCCAACCTTGGAAGGTGTAAAAACCTGGCTTGGAAGTTGTTTTTCCATTAAGGATCTTGGTGAAGCCGCCTATATTCTGGGAATAAAGATCTATAGGGATAGATCAAGGCGGTTGATTGGTTTGAATCAAAGTGCATATATTGATAAAATCTTGAAAAGGTTCAAGATGGAAAACTCTAAGAAAGGTACCGTACCTATTCAAAGAGGAACGATGTTGAGTACGACTCAATGTCCAAGCTCAAAGGATGAGCAAGACAAAATGAAGGCATCCCATACGCATCTGCTATTGGATCCATCATGTATGCAATGATATGCACTCGACCGGACGTGTCATACGCCTTAAGTATGACAAGCCGTTACCAACAAAATCCTGGAAACAGTCATTGGATGGCTGTTAAGAACATACTTAAGTACCTAAGGAGGACAAGAGATATGTTCCTAATCTATGGATCTGGTGACGAGGAACTCGTTGTAAAAGGTTACACGGATGCGAGTTTCCAAACCGATCGTGATGATTCACGGTCTCAATCGGGATACATTTTCATTCTGAATGGAGGAGCTGTCTCTTGGAAGAGCTCCAAACAGGATGTGGTGGCTCTGTCAACTACAGAATCAGAATACGTCGCCGCCTCATTGGCAGCCCAAGAAGCTGCATGGTTGAAGAAATTCATTGCCGATCTAGGGGTTGTCCCTTCCATTCAGGACCCCCTAGAGATCTTTTGTGATAACGAGGGTGCGATTGCTCAAATCAAGGAACCCCGTGCTCATCAAAAGACTAGGCACATTGAGCGGAGATTCAACTACATACGAGATGAAGTTGAAAAGGGAAAGATATGTATTCGCAAAGTTCACACGGATCAAAACGTTGCGGATCCTCTCACGAAGCTCCTTGAAAAGGCAAAGCATGAAGGTCATACTTGTGCCATGGGACTTCGATATTCTAGTGATTGGATTTGATCTGTAAATTTTGTATTTGGATATGTGGAACTTTCTATTATTTGAATAAAGTTATTTGGTTATAATGTTTCAAATAATATTCCAATTTAGCATGTTTAATCCATGAGTAAAATGTTTACTCTAAATGTCCGTAGTCGTTCATACTTGTGGGAACAAGTTTGAAGGTAAGACTATTATGAACTTGGATTGGTTGATATTCATAAGGATGAATATAGAGCAATGGGTTGCTACCAAGGTTCATAGATATTTGTGGGATACAAATATTGGACTAACCCGCATCTCAAATTTTACTACATGGAATCTTATTGATTGATCATAAGTAATTTTGAATAAAGGCGAATATCATTTGGTATCCTCTGACCTGAGATACATATTGGGTTTTGATATTCACCAAGTGTTACACCTTGAGCCTATTCTTCACTGTCCTGAAATAGTGGACAGTACATAAGGATATGTTCAGGTATAACACGAGGTGATTGTGAGAAACGTATGTAGTCAAGATGGAATTTGATCCTCTTATTCGTTGAGAGTTAGATGTCTAAGGCCTGATTAAGTTAAATCAACAAGGTATGATCATTCTGTGTCCTTGGATTTAACATGACATCTGTAACAAAAGGATAAATGATTAATTCACCTAAATCATTTCAAGTAGGGTACTTGAAAGGGATGATGTTATTGAATGGCTATAAGTCATGCGTATTAAGGGTAGTAAACCGTTGTTAGGCGGTATTTACTGCTTGCATCAATCTTCTATGAATCTTGGGCAAGTGGGAGATTGTAGGATTCTATGTGCCCAAGACACTTAGAATATTGATGTGGTTAGTACGTTATGATCCAAGTCGGGTTATACCCAATAACAAGCTTAGCAAACACCAAATAATATTTAGTTGATGATATGATCATGCAATGAAATATTAACACCAATTTAGAAAATGGGTTTTCTAAACAAGTTGCATATAACATGGAACAATTTATTAGGATATATTGTTCAATGATATTATTTGTAATGTTATTTAGATGACATTACAAATTAATAATGGCTATATATGTTATACAATTAATGGGTTAGTTGTATACATTTTCTAAGAGGGACAAATTATAAGACCATTTTAACATGTGTTTGTGTTTAACAAAAAAAAGGGGGGAAACCCTTTTTTCAACCTATATTCGGCCGCCCCCCCTTGTTGGTGATTGGACCAATTTTGTTGATTAAACACAACACATTAAGGGTCTTTGAATTTTTTTCTTGGACCAGCCATCTTGAGATACACATGCAACTCAACTCCAAGAAAAACTCTCTCTTCCATCTTCTCCAAACTCACGGTTTTGAAGGTGTTATAGCAGCTTCTTCTTGAAGTTTTGGTGACCAAAATCCTAGCAACTAAGGTGTTTGTTTGAAGGCTTGTGGGTATAGACGTTTGAGGACTTCTAGCTTGAAGTCTTGGCCATAATCAGCCCTCATTCAGCACTATCTTGGACGTTTTTGAAGCTTACAACAGCCCTCTCCTTGGTCGTTTCTTGCTGCTCAAAAAGGTAGAAATCATAGCTCATTGTGGCTGTGATTTATGTAGTTTTAGTTCATTTTCATAGCTTGATCATTCACATATTATGATCCTTTTTTTGGGTTTGTTTTCATCTAAAATGGTCACTAAAGAACATTATTTTCAGCTTATAAAACGGGTTTTATTAAGTTGTAACTCCGCTGCGTTTTTCAGAAAGTTTAAGTGGTTAAACATTGATTTTATGTTCTAGCAAACCCTTCAAAAGTATCAAAAACCTTCAAATTTTCAAAAAACAACAGCCTTCAGTCCCACGATTGGCTCAATCGCACGACTAAACTCAATCGCACATCCCATACGCACGATTGAACTCAGTCGCCCATCTATTTCTATGACTAAACACCCCATTTGCATTGTTCATCTGCATTAGTCCAATCACACGATTGACCCATCCGCATTTGTTCAATCTCACGATTGGTCCATTCGCACTTTTCCATCCACAGGAGCTGACGGTGTTAAACTTACCTTGGGTGCCATGACTGATAGCCCGAAGGTGAAGTACAATGCTGAGAAGAAAGTGTATGCTCTGTTGACGTTGATACCTAATGATATATTCCACTTGTTTTCTGAGAACAAACAGGCAAAGAAGTTATGGGAGGCCTTGGAGAAATGATACGATGGGAATGCATCGTTGAAAGCTCTAAAGGCAAAGGCTTTGAAGAAGGAGTTTGATAACTTCTCTTTGATGGGTAAAGAAAGCTTGGATGATGTCATAGACAGGTTCTACCATTTAATGAGTGAGTTGTACACTCATGGAGTCACAACCTCAATGGAAGATACGGTCTCAACCTTTGCCGATGGTTTTCTAGAGAAGTGGGACTCGTTTGTGTCTAATTTGAGACAAAACAATTTACTGGCAAAATTAGACATAAACGACTTCATCCTGAAATTGAGGGAGGAGGAACTGAGGATGAAATACATGTCACAGAAAGGATCGTATGACCAGAATGCTTCACTTTATAAATCCCATTCCACTTCAACAAATTCAGGAGCATCTCTTCAAACAGCATTTGTGTTTAGTTCAACCGCTCCTTCTCAACCTACAGCTTCAGGATATGAAACGTCAGGGTCATCTAGTACACAATATATCACATCGGAAGATAATGCTACGAATTTGAAGACCGAGAATCTCGGTAATATTATTCTTGAGGTTGCAAAGTGTTGGACCAAAAGAACCAATGAGCCGGATCAGAAAAACCTTTAAGTCCCACAGACGTCACAACAACTGCTGAAGACACAAGTGCGGAAGACATAGTCTAAAGACACAAGTGCTGAAGACAGAGTCTGAAGACACAAGTGCTGAAGACAGAGTCTGAAGACACAAGTGCTGAAGACAAAGTCTGAAGACACAAGTGCTGAAGACAAAGTCTGAAGACACAAGTGCTGAAGACAAAGTCTTAAGACACAAGTGCTGAAGACAGTCTGAAGACACAAGTGCTGAAGATAATCTGAAGACAAGTGCTGAAGACAAAGTCTGAACACACAAGTGCTGAAGACAAAGTCTGAAGACACAAGAGCTGAAGACAGTCTGAACACAAGTGCTGAAGACAAAGTCTGAAGAAAAGTACTGAAGACCAAGTATCAGACGTTATCACAACAGCTGAAGAGGTCTTCTTCAGTAGTTGTGACGGTTTTCTTTCAGTAGTTTTATATTTTCCCTTTTCAGTAGTTTTGTAATCAGTAGTTTAGTTTCAGTAGTTTAGTTTCAGTAGTTTAGCATCAGTAGTTTTATATTTTGTGCTTAGCACTCTCTGATATGTTCTCAGTAGTTGCGAACATTTCAGTAGTTGTTAAGTGTTAGTTATTTTTGTAATAAATCTGCCAGATGTCACTATCCCGTGATATCAGCAGTGATTGCACTCTATATAAGGAGTGTCAACCTAATTGTAATCGGTGAATGATTAAGCAGAAACATTTGATATAATTGAAACATTCCTTTTCATAGAAATATATTCTCTCGTTACAACCGTATTTGTTCTTAATGCATACGAATATCAAATTCTTGCTATAATTTGTCTAATTCTTGATCTTATTCCGTTGCGTTACACTCTAATCCATCAAACTTGAGATCACTGATCCTGTCAAATGGTATCAGAGCTGGTTAATCATTGATCGATCTAATAATTGATCATTGAAACTGCTATCCAAGATCCAAGTTTGATTGAATTAGCATTTTTGCAAGAAACGGTTATAGAGATTGAATTTTCTGTGTTTTTGGCCATTCATCCTGAGATTTATTCTTGGTTTTCATTGAGTCTGTTGTGGTCTGTGTAAAATCTTTTAAAAGCTTGAATTAAATTGTATTTGGACCTAAAATGACTACTCCTTCCAATGATCCTCACAATACTGGTTCCTCAACCAAGCCTCCAATGATGGTTAGGAGTGAGTATAACATATGGCAACGACGAATGCTCCATCACCTGTCTGTTAACAGCTCAGGTTGTTGGATATCAGTGGTACATGGTCCACACAAGCCTATGGTGAATAACCCGAAACCAATCAAATGGTTCCGAAGAGGAGGGAGCAATACTCAGATGAGGATAAGAAATTGTTTGAGATTGATGCAAAAGCCCACGGAATTCTGGCCATGGCACTGCCCAATGAAATCTATTCTGGGCTAATGCATTATGAAACTGCCCATGACCTCTGGAATGCCTTGAAAGAACAATTTGGAGGAACAGATGAGGTCTTAGCAACTAATAGAGAAATCCTTGCCCAACAATATGAGACATTCTCTCATAGGAAGGGTGAGACACTGACTCAATAGTTTGAGCGGTTCTCTTGTTTGATCTCTGAATTAAAAATGCTCAAACATGAGTACACCAATAGCCAGATGAATAACAGATTTCTCAGATCACTGCCTGAGAGATGAAACACATATACTATTGTCCTACGCTCCAGTGCAAATTTGGACAAACTATCTCTCACCCAACTCCATGGGAAATTGCTCACATTTGAGAGAGAGATAGAACATAAACGAAAACTGTCATCATCTGGAAAGCTCACTGATGACTTTGTACCAGGAAACACTGCCTTGGTAAGTGATGAGTCAGAGTATGCAGGATCAGAATGCCACTATGATGAGCATATTGATTTCACCTCAAACAATTCTAATCATGCCTTTGTGAGTGTTGATTGTCATTCTGGTAATAATAGTGACAATCTATGCTTTATCATGGATGATTTGAAGGGCATTGTTGATGATGATTTAGAAGAGATGGATATTTTGAGCCAAATGGCCTTGATCAATATCAGATGTTAGAAATTCTACAAGAAAACTGGCAGGAAATTTCTTGGACTCTCTGACAAAACCAAAGTCGGTTTTGACAAGAGCAAGTTGAAGTGTCACAAATGCCACAGGCTTGGACACTTTGCAAGAGAGTGTAGATCAACTGGATCTAACACCTCTGCACCCTTTTTGACTTTTCCAAATAACAACTCACAATCCAAAGGGCAACATTCTGTTGGTTCTAGTCATTCATCACATCCTCAATCTCCTGCATATTTTGTTCCTTAGGGTCAAATGCCATATCCTTATCCCCGCTATTACATGCCATAGTCAAATCAAGTTCAAGCTCCTATAGTACCATAACCTCATGCACTACCAGAACCTCAACCATCTCCATCTTAATCACAACCTCATCATAGCTTCTTCACACCTAGAGTCGTTGACTGGAGTAGCTTACCTGATAACTTGTCTGGTCACACTGAGCAATACTATGCTGGTGCTAGTCAACATGGTGGTGAACACCCTTTTGGAAATCTTGCTCTCATGGCCCTGGAGTCTACTGAGGGTTCCTGCTCAAATGGATCATCTTCACACGTAACTCAGGTATCTTCAGAGGCTAAAGCCTAGTTATGTTCTGAATCATGCATAGCTGCCTTTGTCTCTATTAGAGAAGCAAATGTAGCATTAATACATCAAAAACTTGAGTTTGAGAAAACCATTTCCAAAAGAAAAGCTGAGTATGAGTCTGCTCTTAACAGTAAAAGTGATGAGATTTATAAGCTTAAATGCCAATTAAATGATGAAAAGGCCAAGCTAGAGGTTATTCTGGAAGACCACAGGAGTCTCAAAGAAAAACTTGCAGTGACCCAAGTTGAGTGTGACCGCTGGGTCTCATCATGCAAGGGATTTGAAATGCTTCTTAGCAAGCAAACTGCTTCAAATGTGAAGTTTGGTATTGGTTACAACCATACTGCTCCACCAATAGACATTACTCCTAACTCCATAGTTAAGTCTGAAAGTGAAAGCAATCTCCAAACCACATTATCGTGTGAATCATTCTCCAATGATAATCTAAGATCAGAGAATGAAACCAGTGTTAAGATCTCAGCAAATAAATTGACTGATGGTCTAACTACTGAGACTCATATGAAGCTGAGTACTTTAGATGTTGTTCCTCAATGTACCCCAAGTACTGAAAGAGACCTAACATCTGAAAGGCATTTCAAATCAGTTGAAATACAAGGACTAACAACTGCTGAGGAATCCATCAAACGGTCTATTAGGATGGATGGAAAACAGTTGAATTACCAGTCTTCAGCTGTTACAAATCCTTTAGTACCTAGTACTGACAGGAGGAAAGTACTGAAGATCACACCTTCAGTAGTTTCCACTTCAGCAGTAGAGATGTCCAAGATGAAGAATAATCCATGTGAAATTTGTGGTAAATTCAATCATCTATCTGATGAATGTTGGTACAAAAAGGGTTTAAAACTCCAAGGGATGACCACATTAAACAAGAAATAAATAAAATGAAAACTGAGTTTGAGACCAAGTTTGTACCACAATCATCTCAACCTGATAAACCCAAGGCCTTACCCAAATCCACTAAGAAGGATGTGGTTTATCAGAAGACAGCTGATATTGTTCCTCATGATAAACATAAGACTATGTATGTGAAATATAAGAAGGAGGAAATGGTGGGTCACAAGAACTCATCAAAAACAAGCTCTGGAGTATCAAATGAACTGAATGCTCGAGCTTCAAATCAGACACAGCTTGTTATGATGGTTCACATCTGTTGGGAGAGTTAACCAACTTGAAGCCCCTGTGATCAAACCACTGAAAAGGAATTCCAGGTCCAAATCTATTTCAGCACCATCTCTATCTTCATCAGCTGTTAATCATGAGAAACCAGCTATGGTTAAATCTGTTGATAAAGTCAGTCCCAAAACCAAAAAGGTTTGGGTCTCCAAAGCTAACTAGTTTCTTATGATTTGGCAGGGTTCTTCAGGATGCCAAAGAAGCATCTGGTATGTGGACAGTGGAGGATCCATGCACATGACTGGGAGCAGCTCTCTTCTTCATGATTACTCTCAAGGAAAGAAGGGATTTGTCTCATTTGGAAATGATGCTAAAGGTTACATCATTGGAAAGGGATTTGTGTCTAATGGAGATATTAGATTTGATGATGTCAACCATGTGGAGAATCTCAAATACAATCTGTTGAGTGTCAGTCAGATGTGTGACAAAGGACATGTTGCTCTTTTCACAAGCCAGAACTGTAGGATTCTGTCTTCCAAGGTTCTGAGCCTGATTGACAAAGTACTGGATGATAATACTCTCCTGAAGGCCAACAGGATAGGAAGAGTATATGTCTTGGATTTGTCAAAGAAAATTGAGTTAAAAGGCCATCCATGCTTGTTCTGCAAGGCCTCTCTCCAAGAATCTAAACTGTGGCATAGAAGGCTGGGTCATGTTAATCTCAAAAACATGAATCAGCTGATCCACAAGAGTTTAGTGAGAGGTCTTCCAATAAAGGAGTTCAATTGTGATGAAATCTGCACTGCATGCTTAAAAAGGAAACAACATAAAGTTTCATTCCCACCCATAGAAGAATCCAAGTCTAATGCCTGCTTACAACTACTGCACATGGATCTTTTTGGTCCTGTGAAGGTAATGAGTATGGTAAAGAAGAAATACTATCTGGTAATTGTGGATGATTACTCTAGATATGTATGGACTTTCTTCTTGCATTCAAAGGATGAGGCTGCTCAGTCCATTATGAACTTTGTGTTACATGTTGAGAAGCAGTATTCCCTACAAGTTAAGTGTGTGAGGAGTGACAATGGTACTGAATTCAGAAACCACACTCTTGATGAGTTTTACTTGTCAAAGGGAATCAAGAGGCAGTATAGCATCCTAAGGACTCCAGAGCAAAATGGAGTAGTGGAGAGAAAGAACAGGACCCTCATTGAAGCTGCAAGGTCCATGTTGGCTGATTCTGGTATGCCACTGACCTTTTGGGCTAAAGCTGTCAATACAGCCTGCTATGTACAGAATAGAGCTGACAGGATCAGTGATCACAAGTTTGATGTATCAGAATATAAAGCAGCGGAATACAAACACGAATTAGACAAATTGTAGCAAGCCAACGATATTTGTGAGCATTAAGATCGCATACAGTTATAGGGAGAGAATATGAATTTCTGATTTCTAGGAATGTTTATAGATGTAGAATATTTCTAATCGAATCAATCAATCATTCCATTCAATTACTCATTTCACTCAATTATTACAATAGGTTGTCACTCCTTATATAGAGTGCAACAGTCACTGCTGCTATCACGGAAAGTGACAACTGGCAGATCCAATACAGAAATAACTAATTCTTAACAAACTACTGAAATGTTCACAACTACTGAGAACATATCAGCAAGTTAAGTACAAAATATAAAACTACTGAAACTACAACGACTGAAGAACAAGCTCCTCAGTCGTTTTACAAAACTACTGAAACATAGAAAATAAAACTACTGATATCACAACTACTGAAGAAGTACTCTTCAGCAGTTGTGACAAACTACTGAGGCTTCAGTACTTGATCTTCAGACTTTGACCTTCAGGTGTTTTATCAGCTGATGACTTTAGTAGATATCATCAGTTGATGTCTTCAGTCTTTGTCTTCAGACTTTGTACATCAGTTGTTGATCTTCAGCACTTGTGAACTCTTCAGCTGTTGTACTTCAGTACTTTGGTCTTTCAGCTTCAGCACTTGTGTTCTTCAGCTGTTGTACTTCAGCACTTTGGTTCTTCAGCTGTTAAGGTCTTCAGCACTTGATCTTCAGCTGTTGAAGTCTTCAGCACTTGTCAAACTACTGATGAGGCTTTCAGCAGTTGTTGTGATACCGTGTGGGACTTAGAGGTTTTCTGATCTTGGCTCATTGGTTCTTTTGGTTTTGAAGCACTATCCATTAACAATGGAGTCTTAGTCTCTGTAATGCCATAATCCAAAAGTTGGTTTTGAAGCCAGAGTACCTGAGATGTACAGCTTGCAGCAGCAATGTACTCTGCTTCCGCAGTGGATGTAGCAACTGAGGTCTGTTTCTTGCTCTGCCAAGAAATCAAGCAGTTGCCTAGGAATTGACATCCACCAGAAGTTGATTCCTGGTCAACTTACACCCTGCATAGTCACTGTCAGAAAAAGCAACTAATTTACCAGAATGTCTGGTAGAATACCATAACCTTGAGATGGAGTGCCTTGCAGATATCTAAAGATCCTCTTGACTGCAATCAGATGAGACTCTTTAGGTGCAGCCTGAAATCTAGCACAAACACATGTAGCAAACATAATATCTGGTCTAGAAGCTGTAAATACATCAAGGACCAATCATACATCTGTAAAGTGTTCATCAACCACTTTACCTTTCTGATCTGAGTCCAGTTGTGTGGTGCTGCTCATGGGAGTAGAACAGGGCTTACAGTTTTGTAAATCAAACTTTTGCAAAAGATCTTTTGTATATTTGGATTGATGAATAAAAATCCATCAGCCTTTTGTTTGATTTGCAACCCCAGAAAGAACTGTAATTCTCCCATGGCACTCATTTCAAACTTCTGTTGCATCAACTTTGTAAAGGCATCACACAACTTTGGATCAGAGGATGCAAAAATGATATCATCTACATAAATTTGAACAAGTAGATTATGCTGCCCAGCTTTCTTAATAAATAAAGTCTTGTCTATGGAGCCTCTAGTGAAATTGTTTTCCAGAAGAAAGTTTGATAATGTCTCATACCAGGCTCTGGGAGCTTGTTTTAACCCATAAAGAGCTTTATCAAGCTTATACACCGAATTAGGATGTTTATTGTCCTCAAAGCCTGGAGGTTGACATACATAAACCTCTTCTTTAACTTTTCCATACAAAAATGCACTTTTGACATCCATTTGAAAGACTTTAAGTTTTTGATAAGCAGCATAAGCTAAAAACAATCGAATTGCTTCCAGTCTGGCTACAGGGGCAAAGGTTTCATCATAATCAATACCTTCTTCTTGTGCAAACCCCTGAACAACCAGTCTGGCCTTGTTCTTAACAATAAGCCCATTTTCATCAGTTTTGTTCCTAAACACCCATTTAGTGCCTATTGCACACTTACCTGGAGGTAGAGGAACCAGTTCCCACACTTGCTGTTTCTTGAACTGAAGAAGCTCAAGCCGCATGGCATCAACCCATCCATTGTCCTTTAAAGCAATGTGATAATTCTTTGGCTCTTGCTGACTGATGAAGAGAGCATAGAGGCAGAAATTTGACAATTGACTTCTTGTTGATACTCCAGCAGTGATATCACCAATGATTTGAGACATAGGGTGATTCTTCAGATCTTGATACACAATGAGATCTGTGCAAGTGTTTGTAGCCGGTTCAGCAGCAACAGATGGTGATGGTGAATCATTTCCTTGAAACCAATCAGTGGATGGTAATTCAAAGGAAGTTGAATTCGAAGAAATCTCATCAGCATTTGTTGTGGATGGTGCTACTGGCGCTACAGGAACATCAGGTCTAGTAGAGTCAGGCAGCTGATCACTAAACCTAAAGAGGTGAGAACTGCAATCATCATCATCATCAGCAGTACCACCAGGTGGTGAACTGTTGACAGGAGCAACAGCAGGAGTTTGATAGGGAACATATTGCAGTATGTCCAAATCAAATAACTCCACAGGACTTTGTGGAATCTTGTCCTTTGGAGATTCATTAAACTTGACATGTAGAGTTTCTTCAACCATCTTTGTTCTGCAGTTGAAGACTCTGTATGCCTTGCAAGTAGATGAATAACCAACAAAGTATCCTGCATCCACCTTAGGATCAAATTGTGGAGTTGATCCTTTGTGTTGAGAATAAAACAGGGACACCCAAATGCTTTGGAAAATGAAATCAGAGGAGCCAAATGATGGAGAACTTCATATGGAGTCTTCATCAACCTCTGATTTACTAAAACTCTATTTTGCACATAACAAGCTGTGTTGACAGCTTCGGCCCAGAAGGTCAATGGCAAACCTGAGTCAGCCAGCATGGACCTGGCAGCTTCAATGAGGGTCCTGTTCTTTCTCTCCACTACTCCATTTTGTTCTGGAGTCCTTGGAATGCTGAACTGCCTTTTGATTCCCTTTGAAAGATAGAAGTCATCAAGTGTATGATTTCTGAACTCAGTTCCATTATCACTCCTAATACACTTGACTGGAAGGGAATACTGCTTCTCAATGTACAGCACAAAGTGAATAATCTTCTGAGCAGCCTCATCCTTTGAATGTAGAAAGAAAGTCCATGCAAATCTGGAGTAATCATCCACAATTACCAGATAGTATTCTTCTTTGCCATGCTCATTACTCTCACAGGACCAAATAGATCCATATGCAGTAATTGCAAGCAGGCAGTGGACTTGGACACTTCAATAGGAGGAAATGAGACCTTGTGCTGTTTTCCTTTTAAACAAGCAGTGCATGTTTCATCACAGTGGAACTCCTTATTGGTAAGCCTCTGACTAAACTATTGTGGCTAAGCTGATTCATGTTTTTGAGATTGACATGACCAAGCCTCCTGTGCCACAGTTCAGATTCTTGAAAAGAGGCTTTGGAAAATAGGCAAGGATTGCCTTTGAGATCTATCTTCTTAGAGAGATCTAAGGCATACACTCTTCCTGTCCTGTTGGCTTTCAGGAGAGTGTGATCATCCAACACCTTGTCAATCAAGTGCAAAACTTTGGATGACAGAATCCTACAGTTTTGACTTGTGAAAAGGGCAACATGGCCTTTATCACACATTTGACTGACACTCAAGAGGTTGTACTTGAGATTTTCCACATGATTAACATCATCAAATTGATTTCTCCATTGGAGACAAAGCCCTTACCGATGATGTAACCTAGCATCATTGCCAAAAGAGACAAATCCCTTCTTTCCTTGAGAGTAGTCATGAAGAAGAGAGATGTTCCCAGTCATGTGCATAGATCCCCCACTGTCTACATACCAGATGCTACTTTGGCATGTTGAAGAACCCTGCAATAATAAACAATCAGTTAGTTTTAGAGACCCAAACCTTTTTGGTTTTGGGCCTGGTCTCATCAATAGATGGTAAACTAACATGTTTATTTGTAACAACAGCCGAGAGAGAAGAGGAAGATGGTGTAGAAGAGGAGTCCTTTGGCTTAGACCTCCTTTTCTGTGGTTTCAACATAGGAGAATCTAGTTGGTTAACTCTACCCAACAGATGTTGTACCATCATCACCAGCTGTGTCTGATTTTGTGATAAAGCTTTCAGCTCATCAGACACATTGCTAGTGGAGTTAGATAAGGTCCTATGTTGCACCTTCTTCTTTTGAGCACCCTCAGCTGTCACCTGTTTAACTCCTTCCTTTTTGAATTGCTTTAAGGACTTAAGGGTTACAGGATTTGATGTTGCTGATACAAATGTGGTCTCAAACTCAGTTTTCATTTTTACCATTTTCTCTAATTTCTCCTTTTTGTTTGAGTTTGGAACCTCTTTTGTACCAACAATCATCTGTAAGATGATTGAACAAACCACATATTTCACATGGTTTCTTCTTCATCTTAGGTTGATCATCAACTAAAGATGGTGAAGCAACAGAAGACTTGTTCTTCAATGCTTTGGAAGCATTGGTTGCTTTCTTGACATCCTCTTTAGTAGCCTTCAAACTCTTTCTACTGCCAGTTTTCTTCTCTTCAGTGCTGACAGCAGTTGAAGTTTGAGCTTCAGGTGTTAAATCCTGCTCTCCAGTCCTTTCAGGACCTTCAGGATTAACTCCTGAGTTGATCAAAGATTGATCATGTGAATGTCAGCATTTGGACCATCAACATCAGCTGATAGGTTCAAGGAGGACTTGATGCTGACTGCTACTTCTGATTGTGCTGTATCAGAAGGTAGATCACATGATTTGATGGATTGGTTATCACTCTCACCATCAGATTCTACCTCTGCTCTCGGGGTAAAATCTGTAGGTGGAGCAGTGTGATTATAGCCAATGCCAAACTTCACATTTGAAGCAGATTGCTTACTAAGAAGCATTTCAAAACCTTGCATGATTGTACCCATCTATCACACTCGACCTGGGTAACTGCAAGGGTTTCTTGAGATCTTTGTACTTCTCTAGAAGTACATCTTCTCTAGCCTTATCATCAATATTTTGCAATTCAGTTTATAAACCTCATCATTTTTATCTTTGAGCACAAACTCAAACTCAGCTTTGTTTTTGGAAATTATTTGTTCTAGCTCAATGTTCTTATTAATTAAAGCTACATTTGCTTCTCTAATGGAAGCAAATGCTGCTATGCATTGTTCAGAACATAATTTGGCTTTTGCCTCAGAGGATACCTGTGATACCTGAGGTGTAGAGGCATTGGAAGATGAAGTATCACCAGACTCCAAAGCCATAAGAGCTAGATTCCCAAAGGGACTGTCACCACCATGTTGACCAGCACCTGAGAACAGTTGATCATGACCAGACAAGTCATCTGGTAAACTGCTCCAGTCAACAACTCCTGGGGTGAAGAAGCTGTGTTGTTGAGATGAAGGTTGTTGATGAGATAGGGAAGGCTGAGGTTCTGGTAATGCATGAGGTTGTGGTGTCATAGGAACTTGAACTTGATTTGACTGTGGCATGTAATAACAAGGGTACTGATATGGCATTTGGCCTGAGGAACAAAATATGCCGGAGATTGTTGTTGAGGATGATGACTAGATGTGACAGGATGTTGCCCTCTGTGTTGTTGACTATTGCCAGGAAAAGTCACAAAGGGTGCAGTAGAGTTAGATCCAGTTGATCTACACTCTCTTGCAAAGTGTCCAAGCCGTTGGCATTTGTGACACCTCAACTTGCTCTTGTCAAAACCAACTTTGGTTTTGCCAGAGAGTCCTGGGAATTTTCTTCCAGTTCTTTTGTAGAACTTCTGAGATCTGATATTTATCAAGGCCATTTGGCTCAAAATATCCATCTCTTCTAAGTCATCATCAGCAATCCCCTTGAGATCATCCATAATGAAACATAGATTGTCATATTACATCCAGTAAACTGACCATCAACACTTACAAATGCAGAATAGAAGTGCTCGAAGAGAAATTAATATGCTCATCATACTGGCATTCAGATGAAGCATATTCTGACTCATGACCCACCAAGGCAGTGTTGCCTGTATAAAGTCTTCAGTGAGCTTTCCAGATGAAGACAACTTTCTCTTTTGTTCTATCTCTCTCTCAAAAGTGAGCAATTTCCATGAAGTTGGGTGAGAGATAGTTTGTCCAAACTTGCACTGGAGCGTAGGACAATAGTATATGTGTCCCATCTCTCAGGCAGTGATCTCAGAAATCTGTTATTCATCTGAATATTGGTGTATTCAAGTTTGACCATTTTTAGTTCAGAGATCAAACAAGAAAACCGCTCATATTGTTGAGTCAGTGTCTCGCCCTTTCTATGAGAGAATGTCTCATATTGTTGGGCAAGAATTTCTCTATTATTTGCCAAGACTCATCTGTCTCCAAATTGTTCTTTCAAAGCAATCCAGAGGTCATGGGCAGTTTCATGATGCATTAGCCCAGAATAGATTTCATTGGGCAAAGCCATGGCCAGAATTCCATGGGCTTTTGCATCAATCTCAAGCAACTTTTTATCCTCATCTGAGTATTGCTCCCTCTCTTCGGAACCATTTGATTGGTTTCCGGGTTATTCACCATAGGCTTGTGTGGACCATGTACCACTGATGTCCAACACCCTGCGCTGTTAACAGACAGGTGATGGAGCATACGTCTTTGCCATATGTTATACTCATTCCTAACCAGCATAGGAGGTTGGTTGAGGAACCAGTATTGTGAGGATCATTGGAGGGAGTGGTCATTTTCAGTTCAAAAACAGTTTAGTTCAAGTTTTAAAAAGTTTTAGACAAACCACAACAAACTCAATGAGAACCAAGAAAAAGATCTCAGGATGAATGAGCAGAAATACAGAAAATTCAATCTCTATAACCGTTTCTTGCAAAAACAAAAACTAATTCAATCAAACTTGGATCTTGAATAGCAGTTCAATGATCAATTATTAGATCGATCAATGATTAACCTGCTCTGATACCATTTGACAGGATCAGTGATCACAAGTTTGACGTATCAGAATATAAAGCAGCGGAATACAAACACGAATTAGACAAATTGTAGCAAGCCAACGATATTTGTGAGCATTAAGATCGCATACAGTTATAGGGAGAGAATATGAATTCTGATTTCTAGGAATGTTTATAGATGTAGAATATTTCTAATCGAATCAATCAATCATTCCATTCAATTACTCATTTCACTCAATTATTACAATAGGTTGTCACTCCTTATATAGAGTGCAACAGTCACTGCTGTTATCACGGAAAGTGACAACTGGCAGATCCAATACAGAAATAACTAATTCTTAACAAACTACTGAAATGTTCACAACTACTGAGAACATATCAGCAAGTTAAGTACAAAATATAAAACTACTGAAACTACAACGACTGAAGAACAAGCTCTTCAGTCGTTTTACAAAACTACTGAAACATAGAAAATAAAACTACTGATATCACAACTACTGAAGAAGTACTCTTCAGCAGTTGTGACAAACTACTGAGGCTTCAGTACTTGATCTTCAGACTTTGACCTTCAGGTGTTTTATCAGCTGATGACTTCAGTAGATATTATCAGCTGATGTCTTCAGTCTTTGTCTTCAGACTTTGTACATCAGTTGTTGATCTTCAGCACTTGTGAACTCTTCAGCTGTTGTACTTCAGTACTTTGGTCTTTCAGCTTCAGCACTTGTGTTCTTCAGCTGTTGTACTTCAGCACTTTGGTTCTTCAGCTGTTAAGGTCTTCAGCACTTGATCTTCAGCTGTTGAAGTCTTCAGCACTTGTCAAACTACTGATGAGGCTTTCAGCAGTTGTTGTGATACCGTGTGGGACTTAGAGGTTTTCTGATCTTGGCTCATTGGTTCTTTTGGTCCAACAAGAGCCTTAGTAAATCAGAGGTTGATGAAAACTCCTTATGAAGTTTTACATCATTTAGCCCCTTTGATTTCATTCTTTAGAGCATTTGGGTGTCCCTGTTACATTCTCAACACAAAGGATCAACTCCAAAAGTTTGATTCTAAGGTGGATGCAGGGTATTTTGTTGGGTATTCATCCACTTGCAAGGCTTACAGAGTATTCAACTGTCGGACAAAGATAGTTGAAGAAACCTTGCATGTGAAGTTCAATGAATCCCCTAAGGATACAATTCCACAAAACCCTGTGGAGTTGTTTGATCTCTACATTCTGCAATATGTTCCTTATCAACCGCCTGCTGTTGCAAATCATATGAATCCATCATCTTCTGTAGCTAGTTATCCATCTGGTGTTACTGATGATGATGATATCAGTAATCACCTTTTCAAGTTTAGTGATCAACTGCCTGATTCAGCTAGACCTGATGTTCCTGTAGCTCCAGTAGCATAATCCACAACAAATGCTGATGAGATTTCTACAACTTCAACTTCCTTTGAATTACCATCTACTGATTGGTTTCAAGGAAATGCTTCACCATCACCATCTGTTACTGCTGAGCCTGCTACAAACACTTGCACAGATCTTATTGTGTACTAAGACCTGAAGAATCACCCTATGTCTCAAATCATTGGTGATATCTATGCTGGCGTGTCAACAAAAAGTCAATTGTCAAATTTCTGCTTCTATGCTCTCTTCACTAGTCAGCAAGAGTCAAAGAACTATCACATTGCTTTAAGGGACAATGGATGGGTTGAAGCCATGCAGCTTGAGCTTCTTCAGTTCAAGAAACAGCAAGTGTGGGAACTGGTTCCTCTACCTCCAGGTAAGTGTGCAATAGGCACTAAATGGGTGTTTAGGAACAAAACTGATGAAAATGGGCTTATTGTTAAGACAAGGCCAGACTGGTTGTATAGCGGTTGCACAAGAAGAAGGTATTGATTATGAAGAAACCTTTGCCCCTGTAGCCAGACTGGAGGCAATTAGATTGTTCTTAGCCTATGCTGCACTCCACAATCTTAAAGTTTTTCAAATGTATGTTAAAAGTGCATTTTTATATGGTAAAATAAAAGAAGAAGTTTATGTGTGTCAACCACCAGGTTTTGAGGATAATAAACACCAGAATGGGTATACAAGCTTGATAAGGCTCTTTATGGGTTGAAACAAGCTCCTAGAGCCTGGTATGAGACATTATCTAACTTTCTTCTGCAAAATAATTTCACTAGAGGCTCCATAGATAAAACTTTATTTATTTAGAAGGTGGATCAGCATAAGCTACTTGTTCAAATTTATGTTGATGATATTATTTTTGCATCCTCTGATCCACAGTTGTGTGATGCCTTTACAAAGTTGATACAACAGAAGTTTGAAATGAGTGCCATGGGAGAATTACAGTTCTTTCTGGGTTTGCAAATCAAACAAAAGGCTGATGGAATTTTCATTCATCAGTCCAAATACATAAAAGATCTTTTGAAAAGTTTGATTTACAAAACTATAAGCACTGTTCTACTCCCATGTGCAACACCACACAACTGGATACAGATCAGAAAGGTAAGTGGTTGATGAAACACTTTACAGATGTATGATTGGGTCCTTGATGTACTTAACAGCTTCTAGACCAGATATTATGTTGCTACATGTGTTTGTGCTAGATTTCAGGCTGCACCTAAGGAGTCTCATTTGATTGCAGTCAAGAGGATCTTTAGATATCTGCAAGGCACTCCATCTCTAGGTTTATGGTATTCTACTAGACATTCTGGTAAATTAGTTGCTTTTTCTGACAGTGACTATGCACGGTGTCAGTTGACAAGAAAGTCCACTTCTGGAGGATGCCAATTCTTAGGCAACTGCTTGATTTCTTGGCAGAGTAAGAAGCAGACCTCAGTTGCTACATCAACTGCTCAAGTAGAGTACATTGCTGCTGCAAGCTGTACATCTCAGGTACTCTGGCTTTAAAACCAATTATTGGATTATGGCATAACAGAGACTAAGACCCCATTGTTAATGGACAGCTCTTCAGCTCTTTGTATTATCAAGAATCCTGTCCAGCACTCTAGGACTAAACATATTGAAATCAGACACCATTTTATTAGAGATTGTTTTGAAAAAGGTATGATGGATCCAAAATTTGTACCTAGTGCTGATGAGCTTGCAGACATTTTCACTAAGCCCTTGGATAGCACAACTTTCCAAAACCTAGTGCTAAGGCTTGGTATGTTGCAGCTAGAATAAGTGACAACTACTGATGATCTCAGCTCACAAGTACTGATGATCATTAGTTTATTATTGTCATATATAAGTACTAAAGTTATCCTCCCTTTAGAAGTTTTTAAAACTACTGGAGCTTAAGTAACTTCTCAGTACTCAAGTACTTTATTTGTTAAAACAGCTGATGTAGTCACAACAGCTGATGTAGCTTCAACTACTGATGTCAGAAATGCAGATAAGTACTGATGACCAATGAAACGTCTGAAACTCAGATCTAAGTCTGATGAGTAAGTGTGGAGGTCAGATTGAAACAGCTGAAAAGCTATGAATTGACGAAAACAGCTGATGAGAAATTTCTCTTCAGTCGTTTATACAACTACTGTTTCATTAAAACAACTGAAGCCAAAACTATGTCTTCAGTAGTTTACAACTACTGAAGACTAACACCAAGTCTTCAGCTGTTTACAACAACTGATGACAAAACCACTGTCTTCAGTAGTTTCACAACTACGATGACAAACACCAAGTCCTCAGTTTACATCATTTGAAGTCAAAACCAAGACCTTCAGTAGTTTCACAACTACTGATGGTTAACACCAAGACTTCAGCTGTTTCAACGTCTGATGGTCAAAACCAAGTCTTCAGTTGTTTTATAACAACTGATGACAACACCACCACTGTCAGTCGTTTTAACCTCTGAAGGTTAATACCACGTCATCAGTAGTTTCAAACAGCTGATGACCACACCAAAACCTTCAGTAGTTTTCTCTCAGCCTTTTCCTATCCCAACCCTATAAATACCTGTCTTCTTCTCAACGTTCCATTAGCCGTTATTCTGACATTCATACATTCAAAATTGGCAACCATGAGCCTAAAACCACGACACAACTCCGTTGCATACGTTACCAAGTCGGCTTTCTGGAACAAATTTGATAATGCCATTGACCTAATGGTGGATTCCCCATATCGCATAGCCTTTCTCTTGAATCCGACCATCTACCCTGAATCTCTCAATCAATTCTGGTCAAATGTTTTTGTTCATACTGATGAGTCTACTGGCCAAATCTCTGTTCGGTCCCTCGTCAACCAGAAACCAGTGGTTGTTACAGCCGACATCATTCGTCAGGCATTACACTTACATGACTCCACCACTGTGACTGAATACCCAAAAGGCATAATGGATATGTCCTTTATCAATAATGGGTATGAAGGTGATCTTCGGGCTACAACTATTCTGAAGAAACATTTCCATGATGCTGAAAAACTTATCTTTCACATGGTAAATGTATGCTTAGCTTCAAAGACATCCTCTTGGGATCAAATGTCATCCCAATGGCAACAGGTATTGTATTCTATTCTAGAACACCAACCGCTAAATTTCTCTGAAATCGTGTTTCTAGAAATAAGAACTTGGCTCAGAAACCTGCCGCAAACCGCTGGCTATTATATCCCAGGTTTCTGATGGCCATTATTTTAAATGAATTAAAATTTGATGGCCTTGTTGGCCTTGGAGTCCCTGCACCAGCTGTTTTGGCTGAGGTATACTCCAGGCACAACTCAGATCTCACTCTCAAAGAAGCTGCCCGAATGCTAAAACCCAAGCAGAGGGAACCCACAGCTTCCACCACCAGATCCAGAGTCCCCACCAAACCAAAAACCAAACGCCCCAAAACAGCTATTCTGGGAGATGAGTCCCCTGAAGATGCTCCTGTACCACCAAGGTAGGATATACTTGCTGGTTTAAACCCCCCAGCAGTATCAGAGACTCTACCATCTAACACCGCACAGGCATCTTCTCAAAAGGATCCTGATGCAACCTTATCAGGGGCAACCACATCACTGAGACCTCTCTCCCTTGAGGAGGTTATCATTGAAGAGCATTCCTCTCCCCGAATGCAATCTGTTTCTATCTCCTCTCCCCAAGCAAATGCCCCCCAAAGTCCAACCATTATAATTGCAAACGTGCTGACTCAGCTGCATGCCTCTCCTCCTCCCAACAAACACCAACAAAGGGGAGAACCACGACAATTGAGGAAGAGGATCAACATGCTTCTGACAACCCACAGCACCAGGGTTTAACT
Source organism: Flaveria trinervia (assembly GCA_025506515.1). Taxonomy (NCBI): domain Eukaryota; kingdom Viridiplantae; phylum Streptophyta; class Magnoliopsida; order Asterales; family Asteraceae; genus Flaveria; species Flaveria trinervia. Next base: position 32,771,182 of record CM046458.1, on the reverse strand, counting down.
GTTCTATCTCCTGGTGTGGATATGCAGATACGAACATCTGGTGAGGCTGCCACCTCTTATGAATCAGCACACGATCAGACTGAGGCTGGTAACATAGCTAAGACCTCACCAGAGGCAACAGCTGATGAAGGACATCGTCCTGAGGCTGGAAGTCCCCAGTTCCAAGAAAAAGGGGCACATGCTAAAACTGGTCTACACCCGATGCATGTACATCCTGCTACAAGCAGGAGGTCAGTGATTCAACATCTGCTGATGATGACCTAGGCTTTTTCTATGATGTTCTAGCCCACAACACCATCCTGGAGGCTGAGGTAAGCAGACTACAAGAACTGCTTGCCAAGAAGTCTCAGGATGTAAGTCCATCTGCCCCCACTAACCCACAGATGGCACCTTTATTCGAAGGTCCCCCAACACTTCACCCTCTCACTTCACTGAGCCTCCAGCCTCTGCCTTTGGCACTATCTCTCAGGACAGAACCCCCCTAAGCAGATGGTTGCTGCATTCCAACAATCCTTACCTCTCATCACTCCCATCATCAATGACATTGTTCATAAAGCCATTGATGAGAGGATCTCCTCAAGTCTACAACCACTCATTGATGATGCTGTGCACAAGAAACTTTCTGCGGTACAAACCCTACAACCAATGCATCCAAAAGGGGGAGAGTACAGCAGTGAAAGAAAAGAAAAGAAAAAGAACTGAGGATGAGAAGGCACAAGAGAAAACCAAGGAGTTAGAGAAGGAAAAGGAACAACAACTGATCACTTACAAAATAAAAGAAAAGTGCTGGTGATCAAAAGAATGCTGAAGAAAAATCCTTGGAGGAGCTGATAAAAGATGCAGATGAAGCACACAGCCGATCCACGACAAATCTTGAGCAACTCTTCAAGCAAGACTTTGATACAGCCAAACTAGACAGTGAGATCAGGAGGTTGGAGTAAATGAAATCCAAAAAGATGGGCTGGGTACAGTGTGCTGGAGAAAGAGAGATTGGAGATCATGATCGATTCATAGCCAAAATTTAGGAAGATCACTCATGGAGATTCGTTCATGGACTAGAGACAGCATTCTGGCTATAGCCACCAGAATCTGTTTGTCTGAGCAATTTCATAAGGGGATAATTATTGAAGCACTTGATGAGGCTGGAGCTGGGAAAAGGCTTGAAATGGCAAAACTCACAAAAGCCAAACTTACAACCAAAATGCTTGAACACTTCCCAATCACCCACTCAACAACAACCTACCCTAAAATCTCCAAACCATCTCAAAACTCAATCCAACATCCTCAACCCTCAAAACCAATTCCTTTACCACAAAAACCAACCCAACCATCATCCAGTGACGCACCTAGAAGGAGGCAAAGGGTGCTGAGGATAGAAGAAGATGAAGAAGAAGATGAGAAGATGATAGTCGCCACTCTCTGCTGTTCTAAGGGTACCAGAACCCAGGAGTCAACTCATGATGACACCTGACTCACAAAGGGAAATGGTTAGAGTCAAAATAGAAGATGAAGAACAACAGAAGCGCACGATGAGCAACTACTAAAGATGGTTGACAAGGAATTTCCCGGTCATCATCTATACAAGCATGAAAGGGCATGCTCAGAGGCTGTACACTCTCAGACACACATTTTAGTATCAAAAGAGAGAGTGAGAGTATGGCCAGTCCCCAAGGTGAGCTCTAGAATACACAAAAGATCCATTCCACATAGATACAATGGCCACGTTAGAAAAACAATAGACTCTACAATCATGTTGGCCATTGTAGTATCACTTGGGAAATACTCGATGAATTCAAGAAGGCTCATCAACCAAAAATGACCCCTCAAGCCTACTGGAAACAAGATGATCAAAAAGGGGTTATTATATAAGAAGCTTGAAGACATAAGAAGAATGAGCTCCAGTTACTCCTTGAGGGCACCCATCCTGATGAATTTGTCTATAGGGAGATAACTACTGTGGAGTTGAAGAACGACAGGACTGTAAAGTACCTATTGAGTACTATGGTCCAGAGTTCTTCTTTGAAGGAGGAGTAGAAGAACTCTCCAAGGAGGAACAGGTTGTTCTCCTTGAGGCCTATGTTCATGAGTCTTACAGACTCGTAAATAGGAAGTAGTTCATGGTTGGGATCACAACTCTATGTCCAGATTCCCTAAACAGAGTTCCCCTCCATACTTAGCCAAACACATGATTAGAAACCTCTTCCTGGCCTGTGCTGATCCGATTCTCTGAAGCGGATCAAGAGAAGTCTTGCCAACAATAAGTGGGACCTCAATA